>CM076575.1:1938418422-1939052363 GCA_034641835.2 Pinus albicaulis
TAAGGCCCATTCAAGCAAGGAGACCATTGTTACGAGACTCTGGAGAAGTTTCCCTTTCCTTGGCGAGCTTTGCGAGACGTGGACGACCGGAGACCCGTTCGAAGGAAGCTGCGACGTCAGAACTTGGTTGTAACTTCTATTCGTTTATCATTTTAATAGATGACTATGATTATGGTTTCACTCCTTTTTCCATCATGTTAATGCGAGTAATATCTTTTCTGACCGATGTTTAGTTACGTATGCTGGTTCCTATGCATGTATCTGTTCTTTTCTTCTGTGTGCAGGTGTTCATCCACGGAGATCGTGGAAGGATTGTGATCTGCCAAGGCTGAAGGACGGGGACATCTTCTTCTTCAGATCTAGCGTTGGAATCCAGGTAGGCTCTTATCCCAAGTATTTCATTCGTAACTAGGAGCTTGCGTCATAGCATTGTTTGTTTGTTGCTAGACCCCTGCTGGGCTAGTAGGGATCGCCTCTGTCCGCAGAGGGGATTTACCTCCTCAACAAACTGGCGACTCCGCTGGGGATCGTCCGGTTTTCCTTGTCCCGTTTATGATTGGTTCGCTTTGATTGTTTCTCCTTGCTTGATGAACCTTCTGGGTTGGATTCTTTCATTATTTTAGCCTCTTGGTTTGCTTAGCTTGTGTTGGTCTCTTTTCGGATTAGCTTGTTTTTTAATTTTCATTGAAGAACTCGACTGGCGCGGGTTTTTACCTGACAGTCGCGCCACTTGGCGCGTGTTGCATTTGTCTGTCTCGCGCCACTCGGCCTCTGGCGCTAGTTTCAAGGCCACAGTCGCGCCACCCCTGTGACTTTTTTGAGTTTCTTTAATTTTTGGCTTTCTGAGCTTGACCAGTACTTTTCTTCTTGATTTCCTGATTGTTTGAGTGTATTGGAGTCTTGTTTGACTGGAATTCACCGCTATCCTTTGGTTGTTTGCCTCTGTCTATCGGTTTCACGATTTGAGCCCTAGGGCATCTAGTGGCATAGTGAATCGAGCCCTCCTTGGGAGTTTTGGTGTCTTGATTGTCCCGTCGACTTGTTGATTGATTCTCCACGCCCTCTTAGCAGTCTTTGATTGTTTTGTTGCGTATTTTGAGTGATTGTTCATTCTTTCATTCAGAATTCGTTTGCCCTTGCTTTGGACCCAGATCACACGGTCCATTGGGTGTTTTCGAGTCTTTCTTCGATTTGAGAGACTTTGGGTCAATTTAGAGATTTGGTTGCTTGCTTTGTTGAGTGAATGTTGTTTGCTTCGCTCTCTTAGTTATCATTTCTCCAATTGTTCCTTTTGTTTTCAGTGCACATTAGCCATTAAACATTGAAAATCAAAAAAACATATAGTCTCTTTTGTTTTTTAATTAGTGCAAATTGTCATCTTTTCCGTATTACTAGTGATTAGTGTTTGAATCAAAAGTGTGCAATTGCATTAGTTGCATTAGAGACATTCTTGTTTGTATTCCGTTCATTTCGTTTGTATAAAAGCTCTCAACTCTCATTTAACTAGTTTTCATCGAACGAAATGTTGCATCGTGGCATATAGCTTGCATTTAGGAGACACTACATACGATAGGGCCTGGACATTGAAACTTAATTGAAGATCAACTGTAAAATTTATTCAATTAACCTAAGGCAACATTGGAACTTAACGCAACATATTTAGAAGGTCTAGGCTAGAGACGTGTTCCGGCGTCGTTAAACCTAGCAGCTGTCGTTCGCCTATTGGCTTTAGACGGCGCTAGTACGGACTTGCGCTCCCCGTACCGTCGCGTATATAAAGGGAGACCCCTATAGGTTTTCAATCCTTTATCCACAGGAAGCCGAGTCTGCCGCCCTATACCCGTGATACACCGAACACAGCATTCGGGGAGACTACCTGCACGTACGGAAAGTCCTTGGTCGATTTCTGTTTCATTTTTTGAAACCAAGGTGTATATTGCAGTTCACGGATATTTGGTACACCCTTTGTGCCTAGTTTTTCCTAAGCAGTCATTTGGTCTTTTCTGACTCCCTAAACTTGAAAAGACCGTCAAGCGCTTGTCCTTTCACGCTTGTATCAACTCTGAAAGAGATAGAGTCATCTTTTTGTCGTTTCTCGACTCTTAAAACATGAAACGGTAGAATTTGTTTATTTTCCAATGTGGTAAAATCAATCTCCCACGATAACACACCCGTTTAGATATTGCTTGTGACTGTTTGATCGTGTGTCTTAATTCATTTTCAGCCCGTGTGTGTGTGTGTTCTCTTCTTCTGGTCTTTTGTCACGGTGGCGGAACCCTCAGTTTCGTCTACTGGTAGTCCTTACACGGACGATTCTTCAGAGGCTTCTGAGCCTTCTGTTGAACCACAACAGCCTGTTGTCTCCGAGTTCCCTGACGGGGGACCGGTCCTCGCCGAGCAACCCTTTGGAGAACCAGTTGAGTTCAACTGGCCCTTTTCGGACCCTGTGTCTGAATTGAGATTAGGAGCTGATTTCCTTTCTCTTACATCGGGTTCACCGTTTATTGCTGCTATTTTTCCTCCTAGTCCTCGCCGTCTTCTGCGTGATTTAGCGGCAGGATCAACCATGAGTGATTCTGGTGAGGAAATTCCCGGGTCTGATGACTATCAGCGCATCCCTCGTAGATTGTTCGAGGGAGACGAGTCTGAGCTGGCTACCACATCGTCAGATGGTCCTTCTTTGCCACAGGGATACAGATCTCTGGGTCAGATTATTTCAGCTGCTGCCTCTATGGGAATATCATCTCCTGCTTCGAGGCCAGCTTCCACTACACCCGGGGTGTCTCCTTCGACACCCGTCACTTCTGTTCCCGTGCGACCCACTGTTTGTGTGGCTGCCTCTTCTGCTGTTGCCTCAGCATCTGCTACTAGATCTGGGCCAACTCCAGAGGACATTTATCTAGCTACTGCTATACCGGAGAATATCTCTCCGGAGGAGTATCGGTTGTTTTTACAGCAACCGAACGCCGGAGCTGGACAGCTCCCCCAAGATCCTTATCGGTCTTTCTTTTCGCACTATGCACAAGACGGCACTCCCGTGTATGGTTTTCCGGGTCAGATTGACGAGCATGGGGATATTTTGCGTCTCCCTGCTCCTGAGGCCTATCTTTATGTTCAAGGTTTACCGTACAACCAGGCTCAGAACTTGCAGGCACAACCTTTCTAAGGTCAACCTGCAGGCCAACCTGGCTATCAGTACGACCCACAGGGACAGCCCAATCAAGGCTACTCTGCGGGCCAGCAAGGGCCATTCTATAATCCGCAAGGACCATATTATAACCCTGCTGGTCAACCTGCTCAGCCTCAGCCGGGGTATCAACAGGGACCGACCGATGGACCTGGGGGGCAAATCCAGCCTTCCTTACCGATGCAACCGCAGTATCCTGTTGTCTCTAACGTTGCATATCAGCAAGGACCTCTTTATGGTTCTGCTTCGGGTCAAACTGGTTTCCAGCAAGCACCTGGTCCTGGTCCACCACTGGGCCAACCGGGTCATCCGGTACAACCTGGTGTCCCGCCTCCAGGCCAACCGGCTTATTCGGTGCGACCTGGGGCTCACTTACAACCGGGTCAGCCTGCGCAACCAGCGCCACCCCCTCATTCGGGTCAACCTGTTCATTCAGGAGCGCCCCCTCATTCGGGTCAACCTGTTCATTCAGGAGCGCCCCCTCATTCGGGTCAACCTGTTCATTCAGGCCAGCCCCCTCATTCCGTTCACTCTGCTCACCAGCCTGCTCACTCAATGCCGCAGCCAAATCAACAGCTGCACCCTACGTACCAGGCCCCACAGGGTTCCACTTATCAGCAGTCTACTCATCCTCAGAGTAGTTATTATCCGCATGGTCAATCTCAACCGAACTATAACCACTCTGGGGGCTCTCAGTATCCTCCTCCTCACGGTTCTAACTATGCTCAGCAGCCAAATCCAAACGCTGCTTATACAGGGCAGACACCTAATCAGGGCTCGAACCCTGGTTATCAGGCCCCACACAATGGTTACCAGCAACCAAATCAGTCTGGCTATACGAATTATGCCCTCCACGGTCAGAATCCTACGGGACAGAACCCATGGGGGCAGGGATATTCACAACCATCGTGGAGCATGGGTACCGGACCTTATTCTGGGACCGGCATGGGAATTAACCCTCCATTGCCGTTCCTGGCTACCTTGGATCTACCGGACGTTTCGAAGTTGACCAATGATCCGATTGCTCATAATCCATATTGGCCCCCGGTTCCGACCAAGATACCAGGAGACTGTCCCAAGTTTGAGGGAAAATCTGGAGAAGACCCCCAGGCGCATGTGATGACGTATCACCTCTGGTGTTCGTCTAACTCTTGGACTGACGATTCGGTTCGTTTGCGTCTTTTCCAGCGTACGTTAACAGGAGCTGCTGCTAAGTGGTACATAGAACTATCCCGTGGTATTTTTCAGGATTTCAACTCGTTAGCTATGGCTTTCCTCACGCATTTCCAGTTACCAGTCCGGTATGAGACTGGGACGCACCTCCTGTCTTCCCTGAAGCAGGACTCGGCCACTCACATTACGGATCACATCCATGAGTGGCGGCGCCGTCGTCGACTGATCAAGTTTCACATACCTGATCAGATTTTGACTCACTGGTTCACCACCTCCTTTGTGAACAAAATCGCTCGGGATATCGCAATGGGAGCGTGTGTGACGGAGGAACAAGCTATCGCGCGTGCCCAGTACTTGGATCTTGTTTATTCACAATCTGGCACGCTTTATGACATCCTGCCTGATGCACCACGACCCGGAGCCAAAAAGACCCAACCCACCCCTTCCGTGGATGGTGTCATTGGTTCCGTTTCTCAAAATTCGAAGAAGTCTTCGAATGGGAGGCAGAAGGCTAATTCTTCCAACGATCCCTCTGCCAAACCCGCCTCATCCGATTCTGGTAAAACCTCGGAGGTAAATGCCGTTCAGGCCAATCCTGCGGACAAATCCTCCAAGGGGAAGAAAAAGGGCAAAAGCAAATCAAGATCTGATGCCCCAAAACCGGAATCTAAATCCAAGTCTGAGGATGGCTCACAACGTAAGCCGAAATTTCCTTGCCTCATCTGTGAAGGTGACCATTACACTAAATATTGTCCAAGACGATCCGAAGTCAGTCAACTTCTTAAAGGCTCAAAGGGTACTCCGGCTGTTTTAAGGGAGCCATTTCCATCTCAGCAGACCCAGATGGTCGAACAAGGTTCATCATCTGCACCGTTTGGGTCTCAATTTTTCATGATGAAGACTAATGCACCTATCACTATCGCTACGAGGTCCAAGGATTACAATATTGACCACAAGAAGCGATGGCGGATGGACCCGCCTCAAATGTCATGCAGTTCATTAGAGGTGAAGGCAGATGTCTCGAACCCGTTGTGAAGCCACCTCCCGAGGGTGTTCTTCGGAGATCCTCTTATAATCCAAACGCTCGTGCCGCCCAACATTACAGTATTGTTGAGGATCTGGCACAGGCGCCATGTGCCATGTCTGCACTTGAGGTTCTTCAGAGTTGTCCTTCACAACGGAAGGCTTTATTGTCTGCCATCGGTGGTATTGACCCCGCCGATTCGAGCCTTCTCACCTTTGATCTGGAGAATTTTACTCCCCGGCTTCCACATCAAATCGCTTTGATTATTCAAGTCAGGATTAACGGCCTGGACGTTCACAGAGCCGTCGTAGATGAGGGTGCATCTACTTGTGTTATGTCCTTCGCTTGTTGGAGAGCCATCGGCTCTCCAACTTTATCGTCATCTCCCAATGCCCTTGAGGCATTTGATGGCCGGGAATCTAAACCCCTGGGAGTTCTCGAGAGTCTGGCGATTACATTACAAGGAAAAACTGTCAACGTGGAAGTAGAAGTAGTTGACGCTAAACTCAACTACAACATACTTCTTGGCCGCAGCTGGACCCATGCCATGCTCTGCATGCCGTCTACTGTCTTTCGATTCATCAAGTTCCCTCACGAGGGCAAGATTGTCATGGTAGACCAGTTGTCATTTTTTACCTCTAGCTCCGAGAACAACGTGCCGTATGTGGATCAAATTCCGAATCCCCCAGACAGCATAGGACCTGGTCTTTTCAAAGACCCAGTCCTCATGGGTATTTTCCCTGCGCCGCCACTGAATACCGCTCAAGTCAACATGTTGTCCGGGACTGATGACCCCTGGCTGATTCCTACACCTGAGAAGGTATATGAGTTTGGAGAGTCCATGCCTCTAACGCCAGTAGAGATCAGCTACTGTGAGATTGTTGCTGCATCGGACCCTCCACCTCCTCAGCATGCTCCGATGAGCATGGCTCTTGACGTCTACTCACAATCCCCCTAGCTTGGTCAGGCTGATTCGCCTGATCCTCTTAGAGAGACTTTTCCCTCGGATGAGGCTATCATTGAAACTATGTCTCTGGAGGAGCTACTTGGTGATGGGTGTTGTCGTTCGTTCCTTTACTAGCTTGAGGGCAATGACGGATTATGCAAGTGCTATGCTACTCGGAGTTCCCTTCCCCTCCTCTTCAAACAGAATCTTGGCGCATGGGTGCTACGAGAGCCAATACGATAACCTTCCCTCAGCGGTTCTGTCAACATCTACGCCGAGCAGGGGATTGGTGAGAACATTCAATTTGGGAGGGTGTGACTGTTCTCTGAGATCCGGTCACATGCGACAAAATCGAAAAGAGTTCGAGAGATGTCTTGGCATGGTCCTACGAGGAAATGGGGCCAGTCCTAGTATTGTCGTGCACGAGATTCCAGCTTTATCGGTGCGAGCAGTGCGCCAACGCTGCGTCCCATGCATCCTCGGGCCGCGCATTGTGGGCGGAGTTGAAAAACACGGAAACCGTGGGTTCATTGTCCCTATCCCCCAGCACCAGGAATGGGTGTCCAAAATAGTCACATCATTAAAGCGGTACCATTCGAGTCTGTGTAGATTATCGCGATATCAATCGCTCCTGTCCGAAGGACAATTATCCCACTCCGTTTATCGATCAGATTATCGACGATTGCGCCGGAAGTGAGATCTACTCCTTAATGGACGGTTTCTCAGGTTACAACCAGATTAACATTGCACCTGAGGATCAACATAAGACCACATTCATCTGTCCATGGGGCACTTTTTGCATATAAAAAACTCCCGTTCGGCTTAAAGAACGCTGGCGCCACGTTTCAACGTGCCATGTCATATGCTTTTCATGATATTCGCCATATTGTCCAGCCTTATCTGGACGACTTGCCTGCCCATTCGGGTAAGCGAGAGGATCATCCCGAACATCTTCGCCAGATATTTCTTCGTTGCAGACGCTACAATATTAGGCTGAATCCTCATAAGTGCGTCTTCTGCGTCGACTCTGGCCGTCTTTTAGGCTTTATAGTCTCGAAAGATGGAATTCGCCTCGACCCTCTGAAGGTTGAGGCCATTATAAATCTCCCGTCACCCTCCTCCCTTTATCAGTTGCAGAGTCTGCAAGGGAAAGCGAATTTTCTTAGGCGCTTCATCCCGAATTACGCCGAGGTGGCCAAAGGATTCACTCGTTTGTTGAAGCAGAATGTTCCCTTTCATTGGGAGGAAATCGCTCGAGAATCCTTTGAGAAGCTGAAGACATTGCTAGTCAATGCTCCGTTGCTTCGTCCTCCGGACTACCACCGCGACTTTACTTTGTATCTAGCCGCCGCATTAAGCACCATCGCCATGGTCTTGGTGCAGGATGACGAGAACGGTGATGAACACGTTGTTTATTACCTCTCTCGGAACCTTCTCGACCCGGAAACGCGTTACGCGCATGTTGAGAAGTTGGCCTTAGCAGCCGTACACGCTGTACAGCGCTTCCGCCATTACATCCTTTTGCGCACGATCACAGTGGTTTCAGACTGCAACCCCATGACATATATTCTTTCCAGACAATTGCTGGGGGGCAAGTACTCCAAATGGATTGTCATCCTGCAGGAGTTTGATTTGGAGTTCACCACTGCCAAATCAACTAAATCACTGGTCTTTGCGGATTTGATATGTTCGCTCCCTACAGACTCTCTTCCTGAACACTCTGAAGATCATATTCCGGACGAAACGTTGTTTCTTATCGATACTCGTGATCCTTGGTACGAGGACATCATAGTGTATCTTCAGACCGCGACTTTCCAGTCTGAGTTGGATAAAGCTGCACGCCGTCGGATTCGGCACCAGTCCCAACCCTACCGCATAGTGGGAGATACCCTATATCGTATTGGAGTAGATTCGGTGCTCCGACGATGCCTTACCTTGGACGAGGCTGAGAAAGTCTTGAATGACTGCCACAGTGGTGCCTGTGGTGGACACATGTCCGGATATGCCACTGCCCAAAATATTCTGAGGGCAGGTTACTTCTGGCCGTCTATATTCAAGGATTGCATCACTGCAGTCCGAAAATGCCATCCGTGCCAGATTTTTCAGCGCAAGATGCGTGCGCCGCCGTTGCCTTTGCATCCCGTTATTACCGTTGGCCCTTTCGCGAAATGGGGCGTAGATTTTATGACGTGTAACCCTCACTCGGCCGGGGGGCATGCGTATATCATCGTCGCCGTCGACTACTTCACTAAGTGGGCCGAGGCGATGCCTACACTTGCTGCTGACGGAAGAACGGCTGCTTCTTTTTTATTCAACCATGTTATTGCGCGATTCGGGGTCCCTCAAGCTATCGTCACTGATCACGGTACTCATTTTCGTGATTACATGATGGCGGAGCTGACAGCCGCGTTGGGCCTGCGTCACGACAGCTCAACGCCATACTACCCTCAAGCTAACGGTCAGGTTGAAGCGGTGAACAAGGTTTTGGTCACTATGCTTCAACGAACAGTTGGGATTCATAAATCCAGTTGGCATCTCCAACTGTTCTCAGCTCTATGGGCGTACCGAACATCTACGAAAAGTGCAACCGGATTCACACCATTCCAACTGGTGTACGGTCTGGAAGCTACTTTGCCGGTTGAATGTGAAATTCCTTCGCTTAAGTTAGTTGTGGAGCTCTTACCGGATACTTCTCCTGAGGAAGAGCGTCTTCTGTATCTTGAACGGTTGGATGAAACCCGTCGTCTAGCTGCTTTGATCATCGAAGCACAAAAGAAGAGGGTCAAATCTCATTTTGATCAATCTGTTTCTCCCCGTTCTTTCATTGAAGGAGACCTAGTCCTTTTGTATGATCAAGCACATGATAAGCTTGGTGCCGGTAAACTCCAGCCCATGTGGCACGGTCCCTATATAGTAAAACGTGTGTTGAAAAATGGGGCCTACGAACTTATAGACTACGAAGGAGTTCCATTGGCGCAGCCCAGAAATGGGTTGTACCTCAAAAAGTACTACGCCTGAAATGATTTCTTGGTGTGGTGTGTGTACATAGGTGTGTGATTGTCATTTGTGTGCATGGTGTGGTGTGCTTTGTAAACATCTTTCTGCTGATCGGGTCTTCCTGGTTGTGCAGATGTCTATTCATCCATTTGTTGGTTTCGCGGACGTTGCCTCCCGCAGTACCAGGAATCTGTCTTCTGCAGCCTGGGTAATCTACGATCCTGCTGGTGAGTTGATCGACCTGCAAGGTGTGTGTTTAGGACGTACCACGAACAATATCGCGGAATATAGCGCCGTGTTGGAATTATTAGCCGAGGCAGTGAACCTTGGTATCCGTGAATTGCTCGTGTACCTAGATTCACAGCTTGTAGTGTTGCAGCTGAACAGGCACTATTCGGTAAGAAACCCGTCCATTTTACGATTGTATTTGCGTATTCGATTACTGGAAAGGAATTTTGAATATATTACATATCATCATATACCCAGACATTTGAATACATTGACAGATGCAGTAGCAAATTTGGTGTTAGATAGACATTTGCGCAATTTATAAATCATCATCACATATAAAGAAGACTCATCCAGAAATATATATGCATATATATAGATATCGAAATGTTTACATAGAAGTGTGTCACATAAAACTCAAAAAATATACATAATTGTCTTAATACATCCGGAGACACTGTGTCTCTCAAAAAATAGGTGTGGCTAAATCCTAGAGACTAATCAACATGGTGCTCATGATAGCACGTCACTGCACGCACTAGCCGCCTCAGGATTCGGTGGAGCCGGTTTGGGACTCCCACCGTATGGCGCTGGTACTCCATCGGTACATCTGACAGTCGGGCATAGTCTGGGATCCCATGAACGATCCCCTCAAGGTTCTGAACCAGTGCCCCTCCTCCGGCACCTTCCCCCTGGATCTCGGGGGCGAGCTGTGTCCTCCGGAAGATAGGAGACATCCCGGCTGGTCTCTCAGGTCCTACATCTGCATGCATGTATATTTGTGTTAAGACAACTGTGTATTAATAAAAAATCATATAAACATAAAATCAAAAATATGAGGTCTTACCCAGCTCTTCGTCCCAGTGGTCTCCTTCTGGTAGCGGGAGATCCGGGACCCCTGTAAAGTCAGTTCCCGCATAGGGCCAATCTTCCACAACGATCAGTTGGCGCCGTATCCATCTGAAGAACTCGGGCTTCCAGGACATCTGTTGCCGGCCTCCAGATCTGGGCATCAGTGCTGCCCAGCGAGCCATTCTCGGCTCTCGTGGTACTGGACTCGCCACAGGGGCCTCTTGGCCCTGGAAGGTTGGTATGCGTTCCAGAATGAACGACACCAAAATGGAACCATACCCAAACTGCTTCAGTTTGCCCTTTTTGCACTTTGTGAGCTGCCTTTTCATGTTAATGGTGACAGCTGTTGCCCAGTCATACAGTCGGGGACCCATGCATTCTGAGGCCAGTAAGAGTTGAGCCTTTGAAGCCTCGTGTGGTGCCTGCGATCCAGCAGCCCGCGTAATGGTGTGGAGTACGACTCTCGGTGCTAGGTCGGGGATGGTCGAGATGTACACCTTCTTACTCCCTGTTCCTGTTTGTGCCCCATGGCACACCCGCGCCATTACTTCTTCCATCTTCTCCCCTGATGGTCTGCTCCCAGTCAGTACAGGGATTGGACCCCTGCGGGATAATCCGGTAACAAAGTAAATGTCGGTGACCTCCAATTCCAACACCTGGTCTCGTATTCTGAATACCTGGTCATTTTCATCCCAGAGGTTGATCAAATATTGGAGGAGCTCAGTCTGAGCTCGTAAGCATGGCGTGAGGAAGAATTTCTTTAAGCCACAGTCCCTTAGAGCATTCATGCAATTCTCATTTTGCATGGCTTCTTCGTCCTCATCTCCGTGTTCCCGTTCCTTCCATTCAATCACCATTCTGACTGTTTATCTGCATTCACATGGTTCAAAGCCCCTAATTAGATCTTCTGTAAGCTTAAAAATTCAAGAAATTTGGCATAAATAGAGGTTTTTTAGGCGGAAATTTGGGTTGCGCCGCTGGCGCGACTGTTTTGCTGACAGTCGCGCCACGTGGCGCGGGCCCTTTGATAAAAAGAGCTCAGTGGTGCGGGTCCGTGCCCGATACCCGCGCCACTTGGGCCGGCCCTAAAAATTCAAGAGTGCCCTTACAGAGCTGGTTTTTTAAGGGAATTCGTTAAAAAATACATGGAAAGAAAGAGAAAAGGAGCGCCTCTTACCTGTCACAGGCGAGACGCTGAATGGTTGCCTGGATCGGTCGCAATCGCCGTCAGAAGATTCTGCTCCAAAGGGGCCACTGCTACTCTCCACAAGGTAAATAGTAAAAAGTAATTTCATTTTTTACCATTGGACATATTTATAACTTTTCGACGTTAAAATGAGTTTTTAAAGTTATTTCTTGTCAAATATTTGCATGTATTATGTCGGAAATGGATTTTACGCTTGTTGGGTATGTGCAGTGACAGGTTTTTGCGACTTAGAAGGTGGAAACGAGTTGTATTTTATACTTTTTCGGACTCGGTAAATACACGAAAAAGTCACTCCGGAGTCATCTTTCAGCTCTTTTCTGACTCTCTAAATATGAAAAGATTGCCGAGGCCCTTGTCGTTTCGATCTCGTTAAAATGGACACGAATCGACATTCACCCGGTATAAGTTTAACCCTTTTTCGGGCTGGGATGGATTGATTACGAAAAAGGAATACCCTAGCCTATCGCGACTAGGAGGTTTTCCCGGGTATTGTTTTCTACCTTTTCGGATCTGGGGAACTATTTACGAAAAGGGACCTGTGGAGTTTTCTTTTCCGCTGTCTTTTCAAACTCTCTAAACATGAAAAGACGCCGAGTTCTTCCTTTGTCGGACTCGTTAAACCCTGATGACATTGGATTCCGTCGAAATGACGTTCTCCGAGTTTCTCCTTCCTAGGACTCGTTAAATGCACTAGGATGGATTCGCCCGAAGGGCAGACTTATATCACAAGCATATGCTATCCCCTTCAAGCTTGTTATAAAAAATAATTGGGGTACTCGCCAGAAATGGTGGGGGAAAAATGGAACCATCGTCGTTGTCGTCGGCAGTATGTCGCTCTTGAACATGGCACTTGTCTGCATTAGTGTCGGGTTGGGGACATCTCATCTCGTTGCTTCACTTTGCCTCCGTGGGTTTGGGTAATCTCTTTTGACCTCTCATCTGTTCACTGCCTCGTCGCCATGACCTCTGATCCGTTGATGTCAAATACTGCCAAGTCCATTGTCGTGCCGTTCATGTGTTCAAGAGAAGTGGGCCTCTGCGAATATCAACCTTCCTCTGTTTCTCATACGATCCTGATTCACAACAAAACATCATGTTCCTCTGTCTCGTGTTGATGATGTGGGAATCATTGTGGCCCACCTTCGATCAAGGTCACTTCCTGTCGACTTCAACTCATTATCCGGGAAGTTGGTCTAGAGACTCGATGTCGGTACGGCTTGCATGCCTTAATAGCGAGTTCTATGCATTCGGCAAGGGAGTTTTCATTATTGGCCTGCGATCTGATGATTACGGTTGTTGTTGTCATTTATTCTTTGTAGTAGATTGTACAGTACCTTGAGGATATGTGCATTATTGGTGGTTTCTAAGCGTCTGGTGTGGCTTTCATTATTGGCTGGTAATCAGACGATGTTCTTGCATGTTCGACATCAACTCACACATTCGCATGCTAGAACTTGTACTTGTTTGGGTCGAGATGGAGCGCAAGACCCTGGATTGTGTCTGTTGTAATCCAGGCTGCGATTGTGGATTATTGTCATTATGTACATGACTCAATGATTGGATGGTTGCGACCATACCTGAGTCTATTTGTTTGATCTTAGTTGGATGGCTGCGCCCATACCCTGGATCCGGATTATAGCATACTCTGTTCGGATGGCTGCGTCCATACCATATATATACATCATGTATTTGAGATATCATTTGTATTTGTCTGTGCAGGTTTTCCGACGGCGGGCCTTCAGTTGGACATGTTCTCGTAAAGCATTTCACCCCTCTCTCTCTCGGGCCTCATGCTTTAGGGGGCATCGTACCTGATAATTTGTCACCGTCCCTACCATTCCCAATCCCCTTTTGATGGAGGACCAATCATGACACATGGTGTGTGCCGAAAACATCATCTGACCATCCCTGCGAGTGTAAACTTATTCCCTTGAGACATCTCCTTGCAAAATCCATGAAAAGCAGTGAGCTCCTCATTTATTCTCTAACTATCTGCGGGTAGTCAAGTTTAAACAGTCTGAAATATCTTTATTCTCTATCTAAAATATGAAATTTAAAGCATCAAAATTTAAGATTAAACTATTTAACTCGGCATGGATTATGGCATTTTTAACACTCTGCACACAATCATTTATTTTTGTAGTTAAAGTAATAGTAGTGGCACTTTGACTTGCTCACTTTCATGTCTTATACTTATCTGTTTTTTATTTTTGGGGTCCATTTTTTATTTTTTTTGATATTTTCTTTTCAAGTTATTTGATCTTTCTTTTAGGACTTTTACCCTCTTTTCATTTTTTTATTATTTTCAAATATGGGAAAAAAAATTGTAGAAAGCAAGGTATGTACATTTTTACAAGACTAATCATAGTCAATTCAAAAATTATGAACCCTATTATTATAGGACCCTAACACTTTGACCAAGAAAATTCTTATATTATGTGTCTTGAATTTCTAGGCAAACTCGTTTCTTTGCCCAAGCAAGATCTTACATCTGGTGGAAAATCGCATTTTGTTGTAGCAAGCATATTACTGTAGAACAAATTTCTTTATATCAAGTGTCTTGAATTTCTACTAATGCCAATTCCATCTTTTTTTTTCGTCGCAAATGTCATTTTTTAAAGCGTCTTTGTAGCATATACTTATTATGAGAAATGATCTATTCTTCAGGATGCTGGATTTAATGAGTTTTACAGATTTGTTATTTGTTATTATGATGCACGCATGTTAACAACTAATGTTAATGTGAAGTTCTACCATTTACCGGTATATATATTATCATGCATGTTCAGGTGATATCTATAAATCTTTCAATATGCGGGTGTAAGTGATAAAAAAATAGACTTCTTGATTGTAGCAATGGGTCCTTAATTTGTTCTCGTGCTGTACACATGTTAAAAACTAATGTGAATGTGCAGTTCTTCCATGTAATGGTATACATATTATATGGCATCTTCAGGTGATATCTATAGATCTTTCAATATTTTGATGCAAGAGATCAAAGAAGAGGCTTCTTGGTTGTAAAAATTGGTCTTGGATTCAAGATAATTTGAGTGATCAAAGAAGAGGCGTCTTGATATAGTTGTGGCACTTGGATTCAAGATACTTTTGTTTTATAGCTTTTATAAACTAAACTTCTAGTAAAGTAACTGATTAAAGATATGGTTGCAGTATGCAAATTGAGTTCTTATTGCATAAAAGTGTGATTGCACTTGTCTCAAGTGACAATTTGTGTGCCTAACAATGGTTGTATTTGTGCTCATGTTCACAGAAAGACAACATCTATGTGTCAAACTAGGAGGGCTGGACGAGGTGCGCCAAAATTCATTCTGGGGATGCCACCTTCCTCAGAGGAAAAATAAATAGAAGCTCCAAGAGAGGTCCAATGCCTGTAAACTCTTGAGGAACCTTGGTCTCTAGCACCAATACTCATATAAAAACACCCATTCCATGTTCCCACCTTCGTTACATTGTTCCAGGCCAGACTACTTATTAAACATAAGGTTTACGATTCAAATGTGTAAGGGAAGTGGTGAAGTCTCATCTCATAAATTCTTGCCTCTTGCTTTGTGGTGGTTGAGTGGCACATGTGCCTTCACGTGTTGATTTAATGGGATGATACGTGGGCCTTTGATTGTCTCAAGGGACTGGTTTTATATTGCATACAATTGATGTTTATAATAGAATCTTTTTTCTGAGGGGCTTAGTTTGCTTAGCTATCCGTCGCTGTATTATTTTCATGTAACATAGTAAAATAACTTAATAAGTCTTCTGGCACGTGCCACCCTTGAACCATCTAGTGATCCATATAGTGCCTGTGTATATGTCTTCTGTGCAATCAACCTTGTTTTCTAATTTTTTTAATTTTTTATAGTAATTTTGTAGGCAAAGCAAAGTCTTGTAAATAATATATCTGCTAACAGGGGTACTAAAATTTACAAGCAGCCTTTCTTGTAGCCATAGAAAAAATTATTCCGTTATCTCAAAGTATCCTGATTACACATCCAATATGTGGACAAAAAAACATCATATTGCCTCATAAATAATTACTAAAGAAAAACCATGTTACATCAACAAAGTGATTGCATTGTTCAAGAAAGATCTTATATCAGGTGCAAAATCCCATTTTGTTGCAGTAAACTTAGTGCTTTGACCAAGAAAATTCTTATATCTTTGTCCAAGAAAGCTCTTACATCTGGTGGAAAATCCCATTTTGTTGTAGCAAGCATATTACTCTTTCAAAGAAAGTTCTCTATATCAGGTGTCTTGAATTTCTGCTAATGCCAATGATTTAATTTAGTGCCTTGCTCCAAATTCCATCTTTTTTTTTTGCTGCAATTATCATTTTTTAAAGAGTATTTGCAACGTATACTTATTCTGAAAAACCTTTTCATGTTTACTTTGACAACCATTCCAGTTGTACTTAATTGTTCTTTGAGGTAATATATGAAGCATTTTATCATTAAACTCGATAGAATATTCTTATCGTGAAGGAAAAAAATAGTATATTTCATTCACAAGTGAACTGCATTCTTAAAGTGCTTGGAGCACTTTTACAAAAAAAAATAATGATCTCTATATATCAAATACGGTTATCTGAACTATCTAGAATGGTATATGAAGCTAAAAAAACTGTCAAAACATAGTTATCTTCTTATATTTATTACAGTAAAAACCTGTGGCTTGTTCAAAAAAAATTTAAATGCCTTGTTTCTATCTCGAGATTAGAAATTAAACAATATTTCTTCATATCACCTCCGAATTAGTACCAAGAAAATCAAATATGCAAAGTAAATTCATTGTGTCACCCCTCGTCAAACTCTTTGAGACATAGAAGACCATAAGTTCCTTTTAAAATTTGCTTGGATAATGAATCTGCCATAATATTCAACTCTATAAACATATCAAAATGAGATTCTGTAACCACTTTATGGAAATTATCAATCTGAGAAAAATGTAACCTCATTTTTAAAGCTCTGAGCTCTGCCACATTATTACTATTAATACCTTGAATAGTACAAGAGAAAATACAAGATCTTTCCCATCTGGTCCTAAAATACTGTCGCATGACTAGCTTTCACCAAGATTCCATTAGTGTCCCCATCAAATTTTAGGTTTATGAACTGTTGAGGAGGAATCCAAGAAAGCAGAGATGGAAGGAGGACCCAAAGAGGGAGTGCTCTGGCTGCTGCTGTGTGAAGGCAATATTCTAGCATATAAGATTAGTTACATTCCAATATGTGGCGTGCAAGTCCTGTGCACATTATAGATTTAAAAAAAAAAACAAATACACAAAACAATATATATTTAATATATTGTTTATTTTTCAAATCAAACTACAATTACTTCAAGTTAATACTTCTATCGGCTTTTCTTTGCACCTTCTAGGACAACTTACTAGTTTTAATTAACATGTAGTTATGACGGTGTCTTATAAATATACAATAAAATATTGTAGCTAATTATATTAAATATAATCGTAATAAATAAAATACAAATAAACTCAACAAAATCTCTGGTTTTTATTTTACCTCGGCTGAAACGCTGGTGCATACTACTGCAAAGCCCATGTCGGTCGGCCATGATTTTACCATAACGATTCACGGTTACCATAAACCATTTTACGTATTGAAAAGGCTAGGGGTAGACAAACTGGTACAGAGCTTGGGCGCGACAGGAATCGTGGTGTTCACTTCAGCACCAGAGGCTGTGGTGGATGGGCTGTTGGATTCGCTTCCCGCCATTGATGGTGTTGATGATCATAAAAACATAGATATGAATATAATTATGACCACTCATCGCCTGTGCAATATTATAATATTATAATATTCCATAAGAATTAAATTATTAAGAAAATAATTAAGTCTCACACATGCTTTACCATTCATCACAACATTTAAAAATTATATAAAATATCCAGGCTTATAATCTTTTAATCTAAAATATTTTTTTAATAATTTTCAAATATATAAAAAAACTGCGTGTTAGTTTCAAGATTTAGCACAATGTTAGAGCTAAGAGTTATCAACGGGCTGAGTCCCTCATGCTAAGTACTTTTCTAGTTGGGAGGTCACTAATTCAAACCTTCTTAACGTGCTTAGAGTTAGGTCTAGCTTGTGATGGTATAGCTAGCTACATATGTGTGTGAGCACATTGAATGTTTAAACCACAAGTAAAAAGAATAAAAATAAAATAAAATGTATATATTATAATTTAAATGGAAATTCTAAAAAAAAGGAAATTGATTATCATTTCTTATAGCAATAAAATTCACCATTAAGTTTTTAAATGTAGTTACTAAATTATATATGTACTATGAGGGATGGAATTTGACGTCCATTTTGGCCATCATAGGGCATTTAGGCCATATTTGATGGCTGGAATTTGCATATGGCCATTTTCCGTGACGTGCCTAGAGAGATCGAAAAAGCATTTTTAACGTTTAAACCCTTTTATAAAACGTTCTTACACCCATTTACTTTCCATTTTATTTTCCATTGAGTGTTGACTTCTGGGGTAATGCTTGTTTGGACTTAAAGTGTAATGTAAATTTACATTTCTTGAACTGCGCAACTGTAAGTCTTGGACTCAAACTATAAAGTAAAATTATATTTCTTAGAATTTAAAAATATTAGTCTATTTAGTATGTGCTCATTGGAAATTGGTATAAGTTTAATAACATATCTCATTATTGATTTTCTGAAATTAGAATTAATATTGCTTTTAGTTATGCTTTACAGAAAGTATAGAACTTGACACAACCTTCCTTTTATATAAAGAACACCGATAAGAATATTGTTGGTGGTGCCATTGTGAAGCCGTGTTAAATTTTAATATTCTTGGTGGTGTGGGCTCTGGCTTCATGGTCAAACAACCATAAAAGAGGGACTTTGGGTAGTCTAATTCCCTCACAGTGAGCACTCACACTCCCAAGGCATATGACCATTCAGACTTACCCCTTAGCTCAAGATTGGCTCTTAGGAAACTAGGTAAGAGATTGCTTTTTTTCTTGTGGGTTTGAGTAGTTGCGAGCTTTTCATTTTTCTATTTCATAAGGTAGGTTTAATTTTTTTTAGACATTAGCTCAAAGTCATGGACTATGTGCATGTCACAAGAGCGTCTCTTATTTTCCATTAATGGTGAATCTATGGCGAAGGTTTACCTGACTCCCTTTGAAAGGTAATGGTACCAATTCCAGTCACACTATATTGTCCATCGTTCCCCATCTCTATAGGCATTTGGAGATTTTTCTCCAACTCAATGAATAGCTCCTTATCTTCTGTCATGTGGAAGGAAGTACCACTACCCAAATACCACACCGATCCCAATGCACTTGACACCAATCATGCGATTAAGGAGAATTCAAGTTAAAATTGCGAGGAAAAGGCCTCACCAACTGCAGCTCCAACAACCTTCATTTTATTCTTCTTCTGCGGACATTTAGTAGCAATATTCCCATGTTTTTGACAGTGAAAACACTTCACCTTGGACATATCCAGCTTCTTTCCTTTAGACTCATATTTGGAATGGAATTTCTGCCCCTTCCCCTTCTTCGCCTTGGTAGCGAAAGCACAATCCTCTTCATCGTCATGCTTTGATGAAGATCCATCTTTGGTGTTCTACCTAAAATCCTCTTGCACCAGTTCCGACCATAGTCGTTCCCAATCTGGTAATTTTTCCCGTCCATTAAGAGAGTCTTCATAATTGTTACAACTCTTAGGAAGTCTCAAGAGAGCCAAGCTCACCAAATCATCATCAACAACAGTTATTCCCACACTCCCTAGTTCATCCCGACATTGGAAAAACTTCGTACGATACTTTGGAATGTTGTCGCCCTTTTCCATCTTGATCTTCCTAAGTTTATCTTTGAGCGCCAACTTCCTATGGTCATTGCTGCTTTGGAAAAGATCCACCAAAGCCTTCCACATAGCATATGGTCTGGCTTTCCCAAGAAGGCTTGAGACAATGCAGCCTCATACACCTTCCAACAAAATCCTCCTCACCTTTGCCACTTTCTTTTGCCATGCATCAAGTAATGCAATATCTATCGAAGAAGGCTTAGGAACATCACTCTCAATCAATTCCTTCAAGCCATTATCTTTGAGCACCGCCTCCATCCTGTCCTTCCAAGAAATATAGTTCAATCTACCCTTGAGGGCATACTCTAGCCGCAAGCCATTGAAATCCATTTCAATGTTAACTCAACTGTAGCACCAAGAAAGTATTTTTGCAAATTTGAATTCTTTCCACCAACAAGCTCAGCTCCTGCTTCAAAATTGCAATCTTCTGTGCTCTGATACCATGTAGAAATTTAATACAAAATATGTCTTGCCTAGATTCTCCTGATCTAACAACTAAATTCCATTGTTAAATACATAATCGTTTGTACAAAATATTTACGGAATTTAAAACGCAATTTCCAATAGAAATATCATGAAGAAAGATTAGTCACACATAACATAGATAATTTACTCCAAGGAAAGCATATAGCTAAAAGCCTCATTATCATCTATTATGTATTATATCATGGATCATGAAAAAATTATAGACAAAGCTCCAATCCAAGAGTCTCAGTACAATCGCTAACTGTCTCACGCTGTTATACAAAAATTGGCAATTTCCTTAGCGAATTTACTGCCTCCAGACAACTTACCTCCATTGTGCAATCCTAGTTGATAGAAATCCCTGAATGAATGGAATCCTACTTTTCTTGACTGCGCAATCCTCATGGGCACATCCAATGTGTGTGCGGTTACATGTGTGCAACCGATAATGTCACAACTCATAGTCAATCTGTCCCTTTGACCTACATCTCAACTGGGTCTCCACTGGATCTGACATGCATCTAGTTAATAGTAGTAAATATTTAGTTTCATGTGAGACCACTTATTATGAATTAATTAATAATTAATTCGCTTGATCTTTCACTAGTGTATCTTCAGTTACAACTATCACAACTGAGTTTAACTCACTTAACCGAGTTAAAATACTTTACAACTCTCATAACTATACTTCCAACTCTCTTACAACTTCGTATCACTTAGTTACAACTAATTCCACTTGCATGTCCCACGAACCAACCACTCAACTCAAAATTCACTTAGCTAACTGATTTTCCACTTCAGTTAGCTATTTCTGAGTGCTCATTGAGATTAGATTATTGTTTATTGTCCAACTAATATTAAGGGATAATAATAGTCAACATGCATCTATAAATATACATGCAATCTATAAATAGAACTTGCACATACATCTATAAATAGACCTTATCTATAAATATATTTTTCTCATGCAACTATAAATATACATCCATCTAAAAATAGCCCGAGACTCCATCCTAGTGTAGGTGCATAATTTTCACTAGGATCTTGTGGTTGAATCTCAAAAACAAATAAATAAATTTAAATAATAAGAAAGAATAAGAAAAATCGAGTTCACAATCTTAAATTATGGATAAGAGGTAAAACAATTTGGTCAAACACAAAGTAATATGTAGTCATCAAACAAAATTGAATGGTTAATACTATGGTAAGACATCCTAAATTGAAAATATGAAGAGAAACCTATAATTCATGAAAATAGAAATAAAAAATAAAAATAAAAAAATAAAATAAAAAGGAAATAAAACAAAAAAACAAAAAATGAGTAACCAATAGAAATAGAAGTTACTAAACTACCCATAATAAGACCTCAACCAATCACCTTACACATAAATAAATTTAAATAATAATAATAAATAACAAAAATTAAATTCGTAATATGAAACTATGGATAAATAGTATAAATGTTTGGTCAAACACAAACTACTAAAAACTCAAAAAATAGATAATAATTTGAAACAATATAATAAATAAATAAAATTATATAGAAAAATTATTATAAATTAATTACAAAAAAACAAATTCATATAACTACACCTAAAATGAAAACCCTTATTTTAGTGAGCATGTTTACCGTTTCCAAATTCAATTCGCGTCTTAAACTATGACAACTATATTAATCTAAGGAGGGCACATTTTCACCTAAAATATAATGAAAAATTCAACATGATTTTGATAAATCTAATGGCAATTGTTTAAAATTCAGTTATAACTATCAAATTCTAGAATGTTAGTAGCTACTATTTTTGAAAAAAATTAGTCTTGATTTGTGAAATCCATAATAGTATTTATAAAAAAGAAAATTTTAGTGATTTTTTTAATAATATATATATATATATATATATATATATATATATTATTTTTCAGTATTAATTAATTAATATATACGTTTTTAATTAACCTATAGTTATTATGTCTTATAAATATACATTCTCATTTTTGAGTATTAATTAATTAAAATATATAAGTTTAATTAACATGTAGTTATGATGGTGTCTTATAAATATATATTTTTATTGGAGCTAGTTATATTAAATATAATTGTAATAAATAAAATACAAATAAACTAAACAAAATCTCTGGTTTTTATTTTATAAAATTAGGAGCTAAAAAAACTCAACTAAATCTCAAACAGTAAACTTTTACTAATAATCCTACGTGAATCTCCAAATTTACCTCATAATATTAAATAATTTATATTTATGTATAAATGATGTAAAACAATATGATAAATACAAAGATTTAGATAATAAATAACACTAAATTAATTATAAATATGTAAACTTTTGCATGGATTTTTTAAAATTAAACTTAGATAAGGAATTGTCTATATTGCAACTTTTTGGAGATAAACCTGACATGTCTGGACAACCTCGATTAATCTACTAGTTTCATTTTCCTGCAGGTGTACCATTCTTTCCTGGTCTTTGCGCGTCTTGATTTGAATTTTAAATTGGTTACCTCCACATGAGGGGATTTGAATTTTAAATTTGTTACCTCCATGCCGGCAGATTTAAATTTTAAATTTTCTCCTCGGGCGTAGAATTGATTTTTTGTTTTAAATTTGTTGCCTCCAAGTGCACAGATTTGAATTTAAAATTTGCTCCTCCTCGAGTAGAGTTGATTTTGACCACCATTGACACAATGTTCTTCCACGGCAAATGCAGAATAGGCTTTTATTCCACAACAGGACTCCATTCTTGAGCGGGAGAGCAATAATCCCATCGAAAAAATCTCGGTCAATGTTGAAAGTTCAAGCAGGCTATAACAGCGCTCTTGTTTATTTTCAGAGCAGGACCAGGGCAAAAAGTACTGCTTTTTGTGGAGAAAAGCATTGCTGGGAGGAATCTGAGTGGTGTATTTTCTACATGTGAATCAATCATTTCAAATCACTGCAAGAGGTTGGTGTTTTGCTCTGGCCAGTTCACTATGTAATTTATATGAATGGAAATTACAGATACTAGTTCATGGTTTAATCAAGTTGCATTGGCCGCTTGATTTTGCAGTGCTAAGTAGCATTTGCGAGTGGAGAAAAAGTGCATGTTGGAAATATGTTATGAATGCAGTTGTTAGTAGGAAGTGTGTCCATTTTATTCCAAGGTTACACTATTTTATCCATGGTCGTTCAAATTGAAATCCGTCAATTAGAAATTTATTTCTAATATTAATATAAGTCCTGAGGCTGTATTGATCCACATGATGTGATGCATCGCATCTTCGAAAGTAAGTTAAGTGTGAAAATTAAAACTATAATCCTTTCTATGAGATGTGAATACAATGTCACAACATGCTTTCTTCTAACATCTCTACATAAGTGTGAGTAACTAATTATCAATTCATGTCAAATAACTCCCACATTATTATGACATTTTTCACACACGCACACATTCGTACAAGACAAATCACTATATCTGTTCAGAAATTCCTTTAATGGAAAATGACACAATGTGCATTCGCTTTACTTAAACTTTAACAAAAGAACCACCACTTTAGATTTTTCCTTTGGAGCATGCAAATATATTAAAGCTAACACATTGACTATTGTTCCTATGCATACCATGCATAAATATTAATTTCCCAACAAATTACTTAACATAATCGAGTAGGCAAACTCATGATTCCTCTTCGAGGACATATAACATGATAGGCATGCAAAACATGGTTTTCTTTTCCATAAAACTTAATGGAATAAAACATAAGAATACATACCTTATTCTCGAAATATTATACTCACATTAGCCATGTATATATTTCAAGGAAACCAAAACATTACTTTAGTTTTTGTACATGTAATTCATCTTCTTTGCTAAAGAATATTTTCTAAAGTATGATAACAAAACATGTTGTCATTTCCACATATACACTTATGTTCTTTCTGATGAAATCTAATACAACTATTACATGCAAAGAACCTTGTTCCTCTATGATTCTACACGCAAGTTGCTCATGCTTTGCTTCCAATAATTTATCATAGATTGCCTCTTTTATGCATACAAACTATGCAATACTAACAAGGTTAACTTAACCTTTAATATACCTAAATCAAGAAGTTGACATAATCCATCTAGTAATGTAGTATATTCAAGAGGTCTTTCTCTTTAGCCTATATTTATTTTCAAGAAAAGAACTTGGATTCCTTATCATTTAACACACAAGTACGAAATCCATTTTAAGAGAAATCAATCTTCCTATATTTTCTTAAATAAGATATATATAAAGGCAAGCAAGTTTACTTATTTATGTTTTACTACTGCTCACACCTTTCAAGATACATACTAGTAATCTTTGCAAGAACTCACATGGGTTCTTCTCAGCCAGATTAGCATAGTAGTTTGGTCTTTTACCATGGTATATCTTTCTAAAATATTATCATATTAGCAATGCTTTATTACTTTCCAAAAGAACTAGCACAATCTTGCATATTAAGTAAAACCACATTTTACTCTATATTTGTCTCTTTTAGTTGCAAGATTCACATGCAAGATTTATTTTCAAATATACATATTTCTCTCAAGAAGAATCAAATGTATATTAGTTAAATTTTCAAGCACACACATGTTTCTTTTTCAAGAAACCAAATTCCCAACTCCTTTCAAGGAAACTTCAATACAACAATAGAAGTTTTACGCACATGGAAAATACATATCCTTTTTAAAGAAACTCTAACTCAACAATTATTTACTCACCGTTAACTTCACATGTAAATGTAAGGAGTTAAAAGAAAAAAAATTAACTACAAGTTACTCATGGGTAACTATCCATTCACTGTTAAATATTCCTTAGTCATCATTACATAGAATGTTTACCAGTTCCTAGTGTAACTTTTAGAGTAAGAGTAGTAAGCTCCTTAACCATTAACGACCTCCATTATAGTACATTAAGATAATACTGTATGATGTAACCTTCCATTCATTTCATCACTTTTATAGCCATCACATATTTCCATTAGCAAAATCATAACAAGAAAGGAATCGACATCATCAACTTGACACAATAATCAATCACATCATTGAACACCAATATACCCTGGAAACCTCGTAGGGTGAAAACTAGCAAACGTTTAATTTTATTATTAAATGCTCATGAGGGTGTTCAGCCCATCACTCAATGGCTTATAAGGGAGATCATCCCTTAACCATTGTTTATATAATCTTACAAGGAAATATGCAAGTATCTAGCTTAAAGCCATTACAATAAATATGATACCATTTACCCTCTAGTCTTCATATCTTCAGATCTTCACATCTTGGTGGCATGGATGTACCTACAATGGACGATCGTACATTGGACCTTCCTGCAACTCACACTCATCTGCATGAAAATTAATCATTTACCTGCCACCAGGACAAGCATAATTTTCCTTTGTAGATGACAAGCATAATATTCCTTTGTACATGTCACCATCATTCCCTGCTATGATGCCTTCAACATAAAATGATGTCAAGATTCATAAAGTATTAACCAATCATTTCACATATCTGTACTATAGTAGTTTCTCCATCTACTCATGTATATTCATGACAAGCAAGTAAAGTACCCTGTCGTTCGCTCCTTAATGACCCATACCTCATATGTGCTGGTTATAGGTCATCACAATAACTAATGCTTCCGTCGCATAATCACACATTCCTGCAAGACGATGGCTACATCTCCCAAGCCTTTCTTTAAAATAAACTGATACATCAGTTAAGATATTTATGCATGTGTTTTACATAAATTTAGTCAAAATAGCTAACCCTTAAGCTATTAATTTTAGTGCATGGACTGCAAGCTATCATAACATTCGTTTCTTCCATGTATGCGAATGCATATCGATTACAAAAGACTCTCCCTAAAGGAGTGCTTACACAATGAAGCACATAACCTCATTCACGAGTCTTCCCAAAGAAAATCTCAATGCTAGTGAGCATGCAAACATATGTAAAAATACACAATTAAGAATATAAATATATGTCTCATTTTCAAGATTATAATAATAATCATATTCAATGCAGTTTTAATACTACAAGCTATCTTCATACAAATATGTATATTCTTTTTCAATAGAAGTTAATACATATGTTGCATGTATATGCAAGATCCTCCTCCAAAATGAATTTAACATCACATTCATGATAATATAAAATAATCACTTAGTTTATTCATCTAAGGAATAAACTGATTAGTTCCTTTAACCATGAATTTATTAAGTAACTTAACTTTACCAACATCATGGTAATTTATTCATGAATTTATTAAATAACTAATATTTGCAAATACCATGGTAATATACCCATGGTTTTATGAAATAATTAATCTCCATCAACATGGAAAAACTGCGCTGGATTTTGTCCAAATTTATATCTTTACCATTCCACGTAGCAGTCAAATATGAAGAATTGACAAATAATTAATATATAGATAAGATTTATAATATTTTCAATATAGGTACATAGATAAGCACCATTATGAACATATATTGGGGCTTTACCAATGATAAACAAACCATACTATCTTTGAAAGAAGAAATTGAAAATGGTTTGGTCTATGAATCATGTAAAAATATGATTTAATGCGAAGGTGGGCTAGCTTAAAAGCTTATACCAACAGGGAAGAAGAAGTGATGACTAGCATAACGACGATCTGATGTTAAATTTTTCTCCTTTAAGAAATGCAACTAGTGATGCAGTAGAGTGTATAAATCCCTCTATGAAGTACTGCTTTAACTCCTTTATTCACTTAAAAAAGAATCCACAACCCGAACCCGATTGAGTTACTGTTTAAGCATGGTACGTTATGATCTTATACTAGAGGGTTATCTTTGAAGCAGTTTATGTAGCGAGGGGCAACCTTGTGTTGTTAACATGGCTATATATTAGCCCAAGGAAACAACCTGGTGTGGATTTAAAGTTAGGATGCATCTATGCTTATAAACATGATTCACGCGACATATCTCCTCCACAGCCAACTATAAAAGAAGATTTCTATTCTTTCTATTTTCTAATACTATTTTTTGCAGAAAAACTATATGATATATAATATCTATTTATATCTTTCTTCTCACAAGAAAAAGGTTTATACAATAAAAATTAGCAAAGATTACTTTAATCACTTTACCAATCACCGAATTGAGCCACAGGTTAAACATAATTATTTAACTGCAATGCAACTTAAAAATAGATTGTCTGCACAAAGAGAACATTCGAAATTTCTTACCACCTGAACGAGTTGGATATGCGGTAGGAGCCAAACATTGAACCTTCCAATTCCTTTCTACAACAAACCTTGTAGAATCCGGAAAGAACAAGAGGAAACTTACATTAGACCCTGCCGCTCATGGCATCCTCGATGGATCACCAGAAGTGATAGTAGAAGGGAACAATCGAAGATGAGAGGCAACCCTTTAAGAAGAGATGCAATACTGGAGCGCGGGTAGGGTAGAATGTCACTGACAGCGGCAAACAGAGTGGGAACGATTGCCCATAAGCAACTTCTACAATCCCCACTGTTCGTTCGGAATTTCTATCACACAAATTACATAGATGACGCTGGTCCACTGTTTGAAAGGTAGTTTCCAGAAATTAGAAGGAATTCCAATGAAAACAATGATGGATTGTGAATGCCATAATGACGCAATATCAATGAAATCATAGAGAGGAAAACCATATCATAGATATAAGGAAAATAAAAACTCGAACTCGCACAGAGTTTTCTACTGTAAAGACGCATGGCAAAGGGAAGGAATGAGATCAATTACTCCGAGATCGTCGTTGCATCTTTAGAATACAAAAATTCGTTATGAATAATCCGCTTTTACATAAAATGCGCTTGATTTTCTTTGATATTAAATCGCTTCTATAAATCATGGTAAAACTCTGTAAATTATGATATTTCACGTAAGGCATTTAAATTTTTTTTGAAATAATCAAGTATTATTAAGTTATTGGAAAAAAGAAAAAAAAGTCACAAAGTATTTAAATTTTGTTTTGAATATATATATTTATATTGTGTTCAATTTGGTAGTAATAAGAATTTTTTTTGTTAATGCATAATTTGTTATGAAAATCTTAAAAAATGTTAATATTTCAAATTGAAAAGATGTTGGGAGACACTTTTTTAAAATATTTTTGCAATAAATTTGAATATAATACTACCATAATCATATAAAATAAATGGATGATAAATTCTAGCACAACCATATAATAAAATGGATGGTAAATTTTGATAAACATCGATCTATAATAAACATCAAAACACTTATCTCATCATATATCTCATGTTGTTAAAATTAAAAAAAAAAAAAAAAAGGCTTAAAGGTGGGCAAGCAAAAATCTTATACACAGAAAGAAGTGGCTAGCATAAACTTGATACTGATCCAAATTTTTTCTCCTTTCAATGTAACTGATTGAACAGGCCGTGTATAAATCCCTCTATGAGCTACCTTTGGCCTCCTTTATTCATAAAAAGATCAACTGAACCAGTGGAAGTTTTGTTCGCCTTGGTGATGATATTATACTAGAGGGTTATCTTTGAAGCAGTTTATGTAGTGAGGGGCAACCTTGTGTTGTTAACATGGCTATATATTAGCCCAAGGAAACAACGTAGTGTGGATTTAAGGTTAGGATGCATCTATGCTTATAAACATGATTCACGCGACATATCTCCTCCACAGCCAACTATAAAAGAAGATTTCTATTCTTTCTATTTTCTAATACTATTTTTTGTAGAAAAACTGTATGATATATAATCTCTATTTATATCTTTCTTCTCAAAAGAAAAAGTATTATACAATAAAAATTAACAAAGATTACTTTAATCACTTTACCAATCACCGTATTGGGCCACAGGTTAAACATAATTATTTAACTGCAATGCAACTTAAAAATAGATTGTCCGCACAAAGAAAACGTTCGGAATTTCTTACCACCTAAACGAGTTGGGTATGCGGCAGGAGCCAAACATTGAACCTTCCAATTCCTTTCTACAACAATCCTTGTAGAATCCAGCAAGAACAAGAGGAAACTTACATTACACCCTGCCGCTCATGGCATCCTCGATGGAGCACCAGAAGTGATAGTAGAAGGGAACAATCGACGATGAGAGACAACCCTTTAAGAAGAGATGCAAGACTGGAGCACGGGTAGGGTAGAATGTCACTAACAGTGGCAAACAGAGTGGGAACGATTGCCCATAAGAAACTTCTACAATCCCCACTGTTCGTTCGGAATTTCTATCGCACAAATTACATAGATGACACTGGTCCACTATTTGAAAGGTAGTTTCCAGAAATTAGAAGGAATGCCAATGAAAACAATGATGGGTTGTGACTGCCATAATGACGCAATATCAATGAAATCATAGAGAGGAAAACCATATCATAGATATAAGGAAAATCAAAACTCAAACTCACACACAGTTGGCTGCTGTAAAGATGCATGGAAAAGTGTAAGAAGGAAGATAAATTACTCCCGAGATCTTCCATGAATAAAGAATACAAAATTCGTTATGAATCATCCGTTTTACATAAAACCGTTAAAAAGCTTATTTAACGCGAAAGGTGGGCAAGCAAAAGCTTATACACAGGAAGAAGTGGTTAGCATAAACTTGATACTGATCCCAATTTTTTCTCCTTTCAATATAACTAATTGAACAGGCCGTGTATAAATCCCTCTATGAGCTACCTTTGGCCTCCTTAATTCATAAAAAGATCAACTGAACTAGTGGAGGTTCTGTTCGCCTTGGTGATGATCTTATACAAGAGGGTTATCTTTGAAGCAGTTTATGTAGTGAGGGGAAACCTTGTGTTGTTAACATGGCTGTATATTAGCCCAAGGAAACAACCTGGTGTGGATTTAAGGTTAGGATGCCTCTATGCTTATAAACATGATTCACGCGACATATCTCCTCCACAACCAGCTATAAAAGAAGATTTTTATTCTTTCTATTTTCTAATACTATTTTTTGCAGAAAAACTGTATGTTATATAATATCTATTTATATCTTTCTTCTCACAAGAAAAAGGTTTATACAATAAAAATTAACAAATATTACTTTAATCACTTTACCAATCACCGAACTGGGCCACAGGTTAAACATAATTATTTAACTGCAATGCAACTTAAAAATAGACTGTCAGCACAAAGAAAACGTTCGGAATTTCTTACCACTTGAACGAGTTGGGTATGTGGCAGGAGCCAAACATTGAACCTTCCAATTCCTTTCTACAAAAATCCTTGTAGAATCCGGCAAGAACAAGAGGAAACTTACATTACACCCTGCCGCTCATGGCATCCTCGATGGAGCACCAGAAGTGATAGTAGAAGGGAACAATCGACGATGAGAGGCAACCCTTTAAGAAGAGATGCAAGACTGGAGCACAGGTAGGGTAGAATGTCACTAACAGTGGAAAACAAAGTGGGAACGATTGCCCATAAGCAACTTCTACAATCCCCACTGTTCGTTCAGAATTTCTATCGCAAAAATTACATAGATGACACTGGTACACTATTTGAAAGGTAGTTTCCAGAAATTAGAAGGAATGCCAATGAAAACAATGATGGGTTGCGGCTGCCATAATGACGCAATATCAATGAAATCATAGAGAGGAAAACCATATCATAGATATAAGGAAAATCAAAACTCGAACTCGCACACAGTTGGCTGCTATAAAGATGCATGGAAAAGTGCAAGAAGGAAGATCAATTACTCCCGAGATCTTCCATGAATAAAGAATACAAAAGTCGTTATGAATAATCCGTTTTACATAAAACAGTTTCTTGATTTTCTTGATACGACTGTCTTTATAAATCATGGTAAAAACTTTAAATTATGATAGTTTACGTGGGCGTTACATACTCCCACCCTTATGAGAACATCGTCCTCAGTGTGCTTCTCTCACTGAAATTAAACTTATACTCATGATATAATAATATAAACAAACCAAAGGGGAGTCATTTCCCTTCACAATGAAACACTTTTGTTTCCTTAAATGCCTTTAATTGAGACAATAATGTTTTTATCCATAGTCATAAGCATGTATAGCGCAAAGAATATTTCATTTTCATTTCTAACTACTTATTCCTTATTCAGCTTACCAATTACTATTGAAAGAAATGATGGCTTTTACGCAAGCTCTCATAGAATGGTTGAACACCCATCAACTGTTCCTGGAAAGAGCCTGTAATGTATGAATAACCATTCAATCATGTTAGTCACATAGTTTCAATGAAATGAAAACAATTGCAACTATCAAACATTATTGCAATATAAAGAGATGTTTTAATCAAAGTACTTCCATAAGTACTCAGAGAGAAACAACCCTCTCGTCAATGCATCACGTGCACACTGTCTTAGCTCCTGCTAACGACATCCATATAGTACTTAAAAAGTACTCAGAGAGAATCTAGCTCTCTAATCGTACCAATGGTCAATCCATGCACCATAGGCATATCCTAGCATCTGCTAAGACATTCAAACAAATTAGTAATATTATAAATGAACTTATACATTCAGTAATTCATTTTCCGAGCACTAAGCTCTTTATACTTATTTGGAAATTTAGTCTTTCAAGATGTGGTCCTCCCAACCATCAAGGGAGGCATTTACGTCCTCCACTTGCCCCCTAGCTCCAGAATCTGGACAGTGCCACGGGTTAACAGTGGATATTTCTGCTATGACCTCTAGATGGCCAATCCATTCATACTCAGAAAATCCTGAAAGAGAAATTTGGGATAGTCTGGTCCAATTCTCCAATTCCAGTCACGCTGAGATGTTTTTGGCTTTACAAGGGTTGTTGTAAGCTATTTTCAACTGGTCCCAACCAGCTCTAGAAAATACTCCCCCTTTACCAATTTCGCAGAACGCCTACTCCTCCCCGAGGATCCAGCTTTATCCTAAGAGGAGTAGGTAACTGTCTTTCCAACTGTCCCCAACCACTTCCTATTCTTGGAAACATTTTTGCCATTAGCTTAGAAAGATTTTATTTCATTAATTAATCTCAACAAATTAAATAATTTTCTTTATCAACAGTGATGATTTAAGTTTTTTCTTGCCAAATAAAAGAAAATTAAACAAATTGTCTTTAGCTGGTTAATACTAATTAGCTTTAATGAAGCTGTCACAACTTCCCCCCTGGAAGTAACATACATGTGTTGTACATTAAAACATGATAATTTAATGTTTACTATTTCAATCCACATTTCCATGTTTGCGATGTTTTATTTTCATAGATTTTCTGTTTCTATTAAGCTACCCATGGTTACTATAAGAAACAATGCTAATCGTAAATATGTATTTATCTTATGCACACATTTCCAATTCCCATAATGTTCTGTTCCAATAGACTGACACACAAAGTAATTATCATAATCACTTGTTCACAACTTTCAATTAGCTTTTGTCAAAATCGATTCGTGCATATAACTTTCATTAGTTATTCATTCATAACTAGTCAATAGTTTTAATGCATCCATGATGACTCATGCAAAACCTAGTCAGTCAACTAGTCATTTAGTTAAGTTTCATAACTTGATCCATTAAGAGACTTCATTCAATTTAATTTTAACACTATATCATCTTAGAGTAGGACTTCCTTCATCTTTTGCATTCATGCATTAGTTTCACACACCATCACTACACACATTCATCTTTTAAAGTAGTGCATGGTAATTTAGAAATTTTATTGCATGCAAAAATAATTGCTTCTTTTCAAGCTCAAATGAAAAGTAACTATTTTTCTTTCATGCTTTTATTCATTCTTTCCTAAAAAAATAAAGCATAATACACATATTAATCTCATATGCATATTTTTATGCAGAAAAAGTATGTTATAATAGCATGTACTTTTTTAAGAATTCTCTTAAATGGAAGCTAATCTCATGCAATGCCATGTATATAAAAATTTATTTTTAAAGGAATCAACATGCATATGCATAGACTTCTTAAAATAAAATAAAATAAAATACTTATCTTTATTTCATTTGAAGCACTTCTCTCTCTACTGCAGCATTCATCCCCCTCAGGAAATTCACATTGCTCCACTACAACAATGTCTTCTTTTAGCATCATCGATAAGATTTTATAGCATGATTAGATAAAAACTTAATCAATAAATAATCAATCTTTGAATGATCCTTTAACACCTATTCATGTGCATATATGAGATGTGAATACAATGTCACAACATGATTTCTTCTAACATCTCTACATTAGTGTGAGTAACTAATTATCAATTCATGTCAAATAACTCCCACATTATTATGACATTTTTCACACACGCACACATTCGTACAAGACAAATCACTATATCTGTTTAGAAATTCCTTTAATGGAAAATGACACAATGTGCATTCGCTTTACTTAAACTTTAACAAAAGAACCACCACTTTAGATTTTGCCTTTGGAGCATGCAAATATATTAAAGCTAACACATTGATTGTTGTTCCTATGCATACCATGCATAAAGATTAATTTCCCAACAGAGTACTTAACATAATCGAGTAGGAAAACTCATGATTCCTCTTCGAGGACATATAACATGATAAGCAAGCAAAACATGGTTTTCTTTTCCATAAAACTTAATGGAATAAAACATAAGAATACATACCTTATTATCGAAATATTATACCCACATTAGCCATGTATATATTTCAAGGAAACCAAAACATTACTTTAGTTTTTGTACATGTAATTCATCTTCTTTGCCAAAGAATCTTTTCTAAAGTATGATAACAAAATATGTTGTCATTTCCACATATAGACTTATGTTCTTTCTCATGAAATCTAATACAACTATTGCATGCAAAGAACCTTGTTCCTCTATGATTCTACACGCAAGTTGCTCATGCTTTGCTTCCAATAATTTATCATAGATTGCCTCTTTTATGCATAAAAACTATGCAATACTAACAATGTTAACTTAACCTTTAATATACCTAAATCAAGAAGTTGACATAATGCATCTAGTAATGTAGTATATTCAAGAGGTCTTTCTCTTTAGCCTATATTTATTTTCAAGAAAATAACTTGGATTCCTTATCATTTAACACACAAGTACGAAATCCCTTTTAAGAGAAATCAATCTTCCTATCTTTTCTTAAATAAGATATATGTAAAGGCAAGAAGGTTTACTTATTTATGTTTTACTACTGCTCACACCTTTCAAGATACATACTAGTAATCTTTGCAGGAACTCACATGGGTTCTTCTTAGCCAGATTAGCATAGTAGTTTGGTCTTTTACCATGGTATATCTTTCTAAAAGATTATAATATTAGCAATGCTTTATTACTTTCCAAAAGAACTAGCACAATCTTGCATATTAAGTAAAACCACATTTTACTCTATATTTGTCTATTTTAGTTGCAATATTCACATGCAAGATTTATTTTCAAAATATAAATATTTCTCTCAAGAAGAATCAAATGTATATTAGTTAAATTTTCAAGCACACGCATGTTTATTTTTCAAGAAACGAAATTCACAACTCCTTTCAAGTAACTTCAATACAACAATAGAAATTTTACATACATGGAAAATACATATCCTTTTTAAAGAAACTCTAACTCAACAGTTATTTACTTTGTAAGCAGTGTATTTTCCATAAATGAAATCAACCTAGATTATAGATGTGATTCCCTCCTTCATATATGTGCATTTCATCTCAGATCCCTCAATTTCTTTTCGCTAAATCCCAAAGGTGCCAGTTTTTGAACCTTTAGCTCTGATACCACTTGTAACATACACCGTTAACTTCACATGTAAATTTAAGGAGTTAAAAGAAAAAAAATTAACTACAAGTTACTCATGGGTAACTATCCATTCACTGTTAAATATTCCTTAGTCATCATTACATAGAATGTTTACCTGTTCCTAGTGTAACTTTTAGAGTAAAAGTAGTAAGCTCCTTAACCATTAACGACCTCCATTATAGTACATTAACGTAATACCGTATGATGTAACCTTCCATTCATTTCATCACTTTTATAGTCATCACATACTGCCATTAGGAACATCATAAGAAGAAAGGAATCGACATCATCAACTTGACACAATAATCAATCACATCATTGAACACCAATATACCGTGGAAACCCCGTAGGGTGAAAACCAGCAAACGTTTAATTTTATTATTAAACACTCGTGAGGGTGTTCAACCCATCACTCAATGGATTATAAGGGAGATCATCCCTTAACCATCGTTTATATAATCGTACAAGGAAATATGCAAGTATCTAGCTTAAAGCCATTACAATAAATATGATACCATTTACCCTCTGGTCTTCATATCTCTAGATCTTCACATCTTGGTGGCATGGATGTACCTACAATGGACCATCGTACATTGGACCTTTCTGCAAATCGCACTCATCTGCATGAACATTAATCATTTACCTGCCACCAGGACAAACATAATTTTCCTTTGTACATGAAAAGCATAATATTCCTTTGTACATGTCACCATCATTCCGTGCTATGATGCCTTCAACATAAAATGATGTCAAGATTCATAAAGTATTAACCAATCATTTCACATATCTGTACTATAGTAGTTTCTCCATCTACTCATGTATATTCATGAAAAGCAAGTAAAGTGCCTTGTCGTTCGCTCCTTAACGACCCATACCTCATATGTGCTGGTTATAAGTCATCACAATAACTAATGCTTCTGTCGCATAAGCACACATTCCTGCATGACAATGGCTACATCTCCCAAGCCTTTCTTTAAAACAAATTGATACATCAGTTAAGATATTTATGCATGTGTTTTACATAAATTTAGTCAAAATAGCTAACCCTTAAGCTATTACTTTTAGTGCATGGACTGCAAGCTATCATAACATTTGTTTCTTCCATGTATGCGAATGCATACCGATTCCAAAAGACTCTCCCTAAAGGAGTGCTTACACAACGAAGCACATAACCTCCTTCACGAGTCTTCCCAAAGAAAATCTCAATGATAGTGAGCATGTAAACATATGTAAAAATACGCAATTAAGAATATAAATATATGTCTCATTTTCAAGATTATACTAATAATCATATTCAATGTAGTTTTAATACTACAAGCTATCTTCATACAAATATGTATATTATTTTTTAATAGAAGTTAATACATATGTTGCATGTATATGCAAGATCTTCCTCCAAAAGGAATTTAACATCACATTCATGATAATATAAAATAATCACTTAGTTTATTCATCTAAGGAATAAACTGATTAGTTCCTTTAACCATGAATTTATTAAGTAACTTAACTTTACCAACATCATGGTAATTTATTCATGAATTTATTAAATAACTAATATTTGCAAACACCATCGTAATCTACCCATGGTTTTATGAAATAATTAATCTCCATCAACACCATGGAAAAACTACCCATGGATTTATGAAACTATCCATGGATTTATTAATTAATCTTTACCATTACCATGGTAAACTATCCATGAATTATTAAATAATTACTATTTACCACAAATTGTAATATTTTCAATATAAATTTTATAGATAAGCACCAATCTGCCAACATATACTGGGCTTGCAATGATAAAAAAAACCATCACAAACTACTGAAAATTAATGGTTGGTCTATGAATCATGTAAGTAGGATTTAACGCGAAAGGTGGGCAAGAAAAAGCTTATACATAGGAAGAAGTGGCTAGAATAAACTTGATACTGATAGAAAGTTTTTCTTCTTTCAATGTAACTAATTGAACAGGCCATGTATAAATCCCTCTATGAGCTACCTTTGGCCTCCTTTATTCATAAAAAGATCAACCGAACCAGTGGAAGTTCTGCTCGCCTTGGTGATGATCTTATACTAGAGGGTTATCTTTGAAGCAGTTTATGTAGCGAGGGGCAACCTTGTGTTGTTAACATGGCTGTATATTAGCCCAAGGAAACAACCTAGTGTGGATTTAAGGTTAGGATGAATCTATGCTTATAAACATGATTCACGCGACATATCTCCTCCGCAGCCAACTATAAAAGAAGATTTCTATTCTTTCTATTTTCTAATACTATTTTTTGTAGAAAAACTGTATGATATATAATCTCTATTTATATCTTTCTTCTCACAAGAAAAATTTTTATACAATAAAAATTAGCAAAGATTACTTTAATCACTTTAACAATCATCGAATTGAGCCATAGGTTAAACATAATTATTTAACTGCAATGCAACTTAAAAATAGACTGTCCGCACAAAGAAAATGTTTGGAATTTCTTACCACCTGAACGAGTTGGATATGCGGTAGGAGCCAAACATTGAACCTTCCAATTCCTTTCTACAACAATCCCTGTAGAATCCGGAAAGAACAAGAGGAAACTTACATTAGACCCTATCGTTGATGGCATCCTCGATGGATCGCTAGAAGTGATAGTAGAAGGGAAAAATCGGCGATGAGAGGCAACCCTTTAAGAAGAGATGCAAGACTGGATCGCGGGTAGGGTAGAATGTCACTAACAGCGGAAAACAGAGTGGGAATGATTGCCCATAAGCAACTTCTACAATCCCCACTGTTCGTTCAGAATTTCTATCGCACAAATTACATAGATGACACTGGTCCACTGTTTGAAAGGTAGTTTCCAGAAATTAGAAGGAATTTCAATGAAAACAATGATGGGTTGCGATTGCCATAATGACGCAATATCAATGAAATCATAGAGAGGAAAACCATATCATAGATATAAGGAAAATCAAAACTCGAACTCGCACACAGTTTTCTACTGTAAAGACGCATGGCAAAGTGCAAGAAGGAAGATCAATTACTCCCGAGATCTTCCATGAATAAAGAATACAAAAGTAATTATGAATAATCCATTTTACATAAAACAATTTCTTGATTTTCTTGATACAACTGTCTTTATAAATCATGGTAAAAACTGTAAATTATAATATTTTACGTGGGCGTTACATTTAAATTTGTTTTGAAATAATCAAGTATTATTAAGTTATTGGAAAAAAGAAAAAAAAGTCACAAAGTATTTAAATTTTGTTTTGAATATATATATTTATATTGTGTTCAATTTGGTAGTAATAAGAATTTTTTTTTTGTTAATGCATAATTTGTTATGAAAATCTTAAAAAATATTAATATTTCAAATTGAAAAGATGTTGGGAGACACTGGTTTAAAATATTTTTGCAATAAATTTGAATATAATACTAGCATAATCATATAAAATAAATGGATGATAAATGCTAGCACAACCATATAATAAAATGGATGGTAAATGTTGATAAACATCAATCTATGATAAACATCAAAACACTTATCTCATCATATATCTCATGTTGTTAAAAATAAAAAAAAATAAAAAAAAAATCATAAAATATCTAAATTCTAACTTACTTCTAAATTATTATTATTAATAATTATTAAAAAAAATTAATATATAAGTTTCACATATATACAGTTAGAAATGCATGGAACATAATTCTTAACCATATGATCTATCTCCACTTTACCATGGAGATTCTAACTATGTAAATAAGCGTTGTTACAATACCATGGGCTAATACCATGGCTTATGAATACTACATGCCCAAAAAAATGTAACTTACTCTCTATGACACTTGTTCATATGTCATTTTTTGTAATCAATCAATTTAATTAAAAGGGTATAAAGAGCATAACTACTTTGGAGATAAACCCTTGATGGGGGTGTTAATTCAAGTATTAATGAGTCCTCCTTACAAGGAGAGCTCTTGCTTTGGGTATCATTTTCGTTATCATGGCATGGTGAACAAACACCTCAGTACAACCTTAGGCCCGTAGAGAAGAAAAACTTGCATTGGGATGCGGTGGGAGGATTAGGATCTCATCCCATATCAATGGGACCTCGCAAATCCATAAGTGGAAATTCAAACATATCAAAAGCTCAGTTAAGAGAAAAGATCGACATAGTCGGTGGGAAGCAATTATCTTTGTCACAGGTGCTTAGAGAAGTGCAGACCCCCACCCATGGTTTTAAATGATAATTTTGCCTTTCAACTATAGAGGTTTTGCTAGTGGGTCCAAAAAACTAGCTTTGAGAGACTTAGTTAAGTCCTATGATCTTGATGTGTTAATACTACAGGAAACCCTTGGTGCCAGAGATGAGATAAAGGGGGATTTAAAAAAAAACGTTTCCTGGATGGTCCTTCCAGACTATGGATGTGAAAGGAAGGTCGAGGGGTTTGACATTGGTAATCAGAGTGGGAAGAGTGGAGGAGATAAACACCTGGGGCCTAGAACAAACCCTGGGTATGGAGGTTTACTCACTAGAGTTTTGTTCGACATTATTATTTTTGAAAGTTTATGGGCCTTGTTTGGATAGAGATCCCTTTTGGAATAATATTTTTTCAAAATCCTTCATGGGGAATTTGAATCTGGTAATAGGTGGAGATCTAAATTTTTCACTGGGTTATGAGAAGCTTGGGGTCCCTTAGCACATGCAAATCCGCTAGCAGATTTCTTCCTGAATAAGATAGCCTCGAAGGGTTTAGTAGACATAAATTTGATCAAGCCTCGTCCCACCTAGAGGAACAAAAGAATAGGGGTTTATTGTGTGGAAAAGAGGTTGGATCGTTTTATATTAGAGGATGACTTGGTGAGTAGAATATCGATGTTCCAACAGTGGATGGGGGAAGGTCGAGACTCATATCATCTTCCTATTCTCCTTGAACTAAAAGGCCCCAAAAAGAAACTCGGCTCCCCTTTCAAGTTCAACCCTTCATGGTTTAAGGATGAATCTTATAACAACCTATTTCAAACAACTTGTAGGTTGGGGGGTGAGGATTTGGGTAGGGAAAAAGCCTACTTGTTCTTGGAAAAACTAAATCTTATGAAAAAGGAGACTATGGATTTGGAAAAAACGAAAATAGCCTCAGAGGAGGATGACCTTAGACAAATAGGAGGGGACCTAGATCGGCTCGAAAATCTGGAGGAAGATGGATATGAAACACGTGAAAATAGGGATCGGATCAAGCTGTTGGAATCAAATCGAAGGAAAATACTACTCGAAAAGGAAGAACAGTGGAGGCTTAAAATCCGAGCCATTTGGCTAACTGTTGGGGATGAAAACTCAAAATTATGAAAGAGTTTTGCAAAAGGTATAAAAAAAATCAATACCATATGGGGCATCAAATCGGAGGAAGGGAGGACAACAAATATTTTGAAAACCTTTCCCTCTTGGGAAGGAACCACTTTAAAAATATTTTCAAAGCTCTGGCTAAAGCATGGATGGCTGACATGATTCGAGTGGCACAATTCTTCCCTCGGTATGCGGAGGAGGAAGAAAATGAAAATATTATGGGACCAGTGTCCAGAGATGAGGTCGAAGGGATACTAAAGTTGATGCAGAAGGACAAAATTCCTGGCCTGGATGGGTGGACTATAGAGTTTTTCCATCACTTTAGTGATACCTTGGGGGAGGAGCTTACAAGGGTGCTTGAAGAATCAAGGGTCAAAGGATCGATCTATAAACCTTTTAATGCCCATTTATTCACCCTAATTCCTAAGAATGAGGATATTCAATCCTTTGAGGACTTTAGACGTATCTCCCTTTGCAATTGCATCCATAAAATAATATCAAAGGTGAGAGTTGTTCGTCTTTCTATAAATATTTCCAAAGAGAAATTTGGATTTATGGATGAAAGGAAAATTCATGAAGCAATTGGAGTGGCACAGGAAACTCTCCATATCCTCAAAAGGAGTGGGAAAAAAGTATCTATTGTAAAAAATTACCTCTCAAAATATTATGATCGCATTAGTTGGCTTTACTTGAGACTGCTCCTAACTCACTTGGGATTTAAGATCGACTTCATAAATTGGGTGATGGGGTGCATCACAAACATAAGATTTGAAATTATGATCAATGGGGTAACCACCCCTTTATTTCAGATCCAGATAGGCCTACACCAGAGGTGCTTGCTCTCCCCTCTTCTTTTCCTCCTAGTAGTTGAAGGTCATATTCAAATGATCCTAGGTGCAAGGAGGAGAGGGGAAATCAAAGGGATTGAAATGGCGGTTAACCTAAATATCACTCCCTAGTTGTTCGTTGATGACATCCTATTTTTCAGTAATGGAAGTTGAGCTGACATCAGACAAATCAAATATATCCTAGACCTGTTTCTAAAACCTACTGGATTGTGTATAAACGGTCAAAAATCATCTTTAAGACTCGAAGGTTTCTCAAGGGCAGAAGTTAGAATAATATCAGGAGAACTCCCATTTGAAATGAAAAGGTTTACGAACAATTTAAAATATTTGGGGTTCCATTTAAAACTTGACTCTTATAGGATTCAGGACTGGCATTAGCTGGTGGAAAAGATAGAAATTTGGATAAAACACTGGAGCTACAAATGGTTGTCTAGGGCGGGAAGGCTAGTATTGATCAAGTCAGTTGTATTGGAAATCTTGGTTTACTGGTCTGCTTTAACATGGGTTCGCAAAGGAATTCTTTCAAAAATAAGGAGTATCTATAGTAGATTCCTATGGGAAGGGTTGAATGAGGACTTGGTTCTCCCATTGGTGGCTTGGGTGAAACTGGTGCACCCGAAGTATGGGGGAGGATGGGGCATCAAAGATATGTTATATTTATCACCCTCTCTTATAGCAAAATTGGGATGGAGGCTAATTTATATGGACAAATTGTGGATGATGGTGGTAAAAAAAAAATATATAGACCCAATTCCATTGGATGAGTGACTCAGATCCCCAGATAAAATACATCCACAAGCCTCTGTCGTGTGGAAATCCACACTGGATTCAAATAGAATGGTTGAACAGGTTGGTATGGCATGTAGGGAATGGAGAAAAGATCAAAATTGGTTAGGACCCATGGGTGGGATGAAATGGTGTTTTTTCTCCCTCTAGTGAGCTCATTGACCATCTCTCCACAAAAGGGGTATAGTGGCTATGCCAGGTAGAAAGGATAGGCTAGTCTAAAATATTAGGTCAAGCTTGGAAATTAGGGGAGGATTTACAAATTGAAGAGAAATGGTTGGAGGAATGGTAGGGTTTTATCAGAGAACTACAATGATCCAATGTACACCTCCATGACTGCCTAGACTCTCTGAGATGGGTGGATGCACCCTCTGGATCCTATTCCCCAAAGCATGGATATAGTTGGTTAATGGATCAGAAGGGGTGGGATGCCCTAGAGTGGTGGTATAAATTGATCTGGAAATTATAAAGTCCTATAAAATCTAGACTTCTCTTCTGGTGGATACTCAAGAACAAAGTCCCAACTTCGGATAACCTCCAGAAAAGAAGTAAGATAGGGTTGGGTTGGTGCCCCCTGTGTAAGGAAAAGGAGGAGTCAGTTCAGCATTTGTTCCTTAGTTGTACTTTTAACATAAAATTCTGGGAAGAAACTTTGAGGCTTTTAAAGCTATCTTAGATATGGGGAGGGTTAAACATAAATGAGGCATGGAAAATTTGGTGGAATGAAGCAAATGAGGATACCGTGAGAAAAATACTGTTGATTGTCTCATGGGGCACCTGGCTAGCACGAAACAAGGTTATTTTTAAGGACATAAATCCCTCCTTTGAGCAACTAGTGGTGGAAGGGGCTTCACAATATGAGAACATTCCAATACAAAACACAAAAAAGAAAGAGAGGGTGATAAGGGTCGAAGAGATCAGGGGAGACATCTCGTGGGCATATTTTTATGGTGCATTGGATCACCGAAACATACGCGGAGCAGGGATTTCAATTCATTTAACTTCAGGAAAATAAAAAAAAGCCTCAGTAGGACTGGGAGATGGAACCAATAACTTTGAAAAACTTCAATCCCTCAAAATTCTCCTTTGCTTGCTTATTTAGATAGGCATGAGATTGACTCAGATTTTTGGAGACTCCCTGAATATCATCAAATGGTTTAATGGAGAATTCAGATGTCAAAATTATATGTTGCTCCATTTGTTAGAAGAAGTATTGAATTTGAAACATTATTTTAATGATATCTCTGTCTACCACAATTACAAGGAACATAACATAGATGCATACCTCCTATCTAAGGAGAGCATAAAGCAAGCTGTGGGCGTCTGGACCATAAAATAAAATGATGGAGGAGTGATCCGAACATCGGACCGACCTCCTTTTTCTCTTTAAATGCTTTTATCTGATATATGTATTTTTGTTTTTTGTTGGAAATGGCTGAAAGATAAACTCTCATATGGCAATTACGAGGGTCTAAAATTTCAAATTTTATTTCCTGCTCTATTGACCTTTTAAAATATATGGTTATTGTTTTATATTGCAAAATTTTAGACACTATACTATATTCGGTTTCTGTTTGGGTTGTTCTCCTATTTAAGAGGAGGCCCGGGAATCGATACGAGACTGATTTTTTGTAGATGCTACTTTGGTTGGAGTGAGTATCATTTATTTTTTACTCCAAAATCAGTTTACTCTATGTTTTTTTGTTTCATTGGGACAAAAAAATACATTTCATCGAATGCCTACGGGCATACTCTCCGTAACTTTTTATTGCCTTAATAGAAATTTTTATTTTTTTCTCTGGGAAAAAAAATAGAGGAATGGAATCAAAGAAAGTGTCTGTCGAGTCCAAAGAAAGAGGTATGGTTCACTTAACACACACATTTGCAAAGCCACCCCTCTGACTCATCATACATTGGAAAGGAGCCATAATGACTGTAACTAGAGAACAAACAAGTCAAGGATAGGAACCATGACCAACGAAAGTAGTGAGTTGCACAACCAACCCTTGCAATACAAAAATTAAAGCCAATAAGTCGTTCCCCTAACACCACATCAAGGGACCAAATTCTACTAAATTACCCAACTTAGGGTAGACCAAAGACATAGAGCAATTAAACCCCCAGGATAAAAGCGAATATATAGCATTCGTCGAACCCAAAGACATGATAAGAATAGTCACAACGTTATTTCAGACACTCAATTCCACTGTCGTCAAAGAATACCAAGGATTCCCTAACATCAACATAGAGACAAAAGATACTCTAAGGAGAACCTAAATAACTACAAATAGAACACCATCGTCCCAAAATTTTAGCAAAATTTTAATTCAACACAGAGGAAGGAAGAGTATATACCAACTAATATCCCAGAACACACAATGGAAATGCAGAAAATTGACATATGAAGCCCTAACCTTGCAAGAGAAAAGGACGAACGAAATCATAGCCCAATTAACAACTAATAAAATTGGAGAGTGAAGTGCAGGACAAAGTACATTTCTACAACTAAACAATGCCTCTATTCCACACTCAGAGAACAATGAAACCATAAGAAAAGAAGTCTCCTTAACATGCAAATAACCCACAAAAATAGACACAAACAAAACATACTAGGAAAAGGAAGATGAGGATAACACCTCGGCCTCTTTCACACGAGCTACATACATTTTTCACCCCAATGAATTAAGCCTACATTTAAAACACCCAATTTTGTAGTACACCCCAACACCATGTTGTGTTTGTTCTCCATGCCATGATAAAGAAAATGTCACCCAAAGCGAGATCTCTCCTTGCAAGGAGGACTCATTAATACTTGAACTAACACCCCCATTAGGGGTTTATCTCCAAAGTAGTTATGTTTTTTATACCCTTTTAATTAAATTGATTGATTACAAAAAATGACATATGAGCAAGTGTCATAGAGAGTAAGCTACAGTTTTTTTGGCATGTAGTATTCATAAGCCATGGTATCAGCCCATGGTATTGTAACAACACCTTTTACATAGTCAGAATCTCCATGGTAAAGTGGAGATAAATCCTATGGTTAAGAATCATGTTCCATGCTTTTCTAAATGTATATATGTTTAACTTATATATTAATTTTTATAATAATTAATAATAATAATAATAATAATAATAATAATAATTTAAAAGTAAGTTAGAATTTAGAAATTTTATGATTTTTTTTTAATTTTAACAACATGAGATATATGATGAGATAAGTGTTTTGATGTTTATTGTAGATTGATGTTTATCAACATTTACCATCTATTTTATTTATATCGTTGTGCTAGCATTTATCATCCATTTATTTTATATGATTATGCTAGTATTATATTCAAATTTATTGCAAAAATATTTTAAACAAGTGTCTCTCAACATCTTTTCAATCTGAAATATTATTATTTTTTAATATTTTCATAACAAATTATGTATTAACACAAAAAATTCTTATTACCACCAAGTTCAACACAATATAAATATATATATATTCAAAACAAAATTTAAATATATTGTAACTTTTTTTTCTTTTTTCCAATAACTTAATAATACTTAATTATTTCAAAACAAATTTAAATTTAAATAAAATGAAAAATATGATAATTAGATTTTTTTGGACACCTAATCCTCTATGGGTAGGTGTGGAAGGCGAACAATCACAAATGGAGTCCAAGTGACCTTGGAATGCGGAATCCAAGAGTCACATCAATGTAATATAAATGTACATCTATGATTAATAGAATGGAAACTCATGCCTATCTTTCCTATGTCTGTGTTTAGTTTCTTTATCCACCATGCATGTGTTTAACATGGTATCAGAGCTTAGGTCAGGTCTGGACATTTTCATATTCTGTCAGCTCTCCATTTGGCCTATCGGCTATATGCACTCCACCTAGGTGTTGTTTTGATTCTTCAAAACAAAAACGCATTCCACAAAATCCTACTATTTTATGTCATTATCCTCTATTCGTTGTCACTTTTCATGGATTCTTGAAGCATTAGATTGGAGCGCCATAAAAATCCTGCTCTAATCCTGCTCTACAAAGGTTGAACGTTGTCTTTGGTTTGTAACGAGACGGTGCCTTCGTGATGGGACAGTCCTTCGGTTATTCCTATCTATGGAATCCCTGATGTTGCTCGCCTTTTAATTCTATCTTTGCTCGTCTATGCAACGCTGCTATTTGTGTTTGTGAATATTTCCAAAAATACTCGGATACTTCCTTCCAAAGCTGTGACTGGAGTGGGAGTATGTTGCGCGGTCGTTCAATGGAGCAACTTATGGTTCACTCTGAATGTTAATGTCTGAATGCTGTTTTGGTGAATCTCTCCTCCATTGCTTCATCTGGATATGTCCTTGACATCTGAGTTGTTTTCTTAGCAGTAACCTTTCCATCTCACCCTACAGTAACCTTTTGTTTGCATGCAATTGCAACTTGTCCGCTTACCTTCCCTGCTGCTGGCTCTTCCCTCTGCAAACTCCCCTGTCGACCCTACCCTCCATCCCACATCAGCACTCCTCCTCTCCCACTCCTCTCATCCCACTCCCCCTCGCTCCTCACCTCACTTTTCCCTCTCTCACCCTCTCTTCCCCACCCCCTCACCCTCTCTCCCCACCCACTCACGAACCTCACCTGCTCTCCCTAGCCCTCGCCTCTCACAGCCCTCACCTGTCTCTCCCCACCCGCTCACATCCCTCCATCCCCCTCACCTCACCCCTCTCACCACAACCACCTACTCCCACTATGCCATCCCTCCACACTGCTGCTTCCCACTACACGCTCCCTACCACCTGCTCCTCAGTGTTTCCTCACTTTGATCCATATATGACTCCCCTCACACGCTGCCACCTCCCTCCTTTTCGACCCTCCATTTCTCTCCCTCTGCTCTCCATACACACTGCTACATACAACACAGTCTCTCTCGGCATCAGGCTCTCATCAAAGTTGTAACTCTGGCTACCCAAATTCACAACACTGGTATCATAGCTATGTTGTGTGGCCTTCTCCCAACATTAGCTCTATGGTCTTCTTCAAACTGACATCTCTGCCATTACCTGCCTACGACAAACCTCTTCATTCTGTGAAAATTGCATAGTAGGGAATGGAGGGGCTACATGTGCTATATATGTGACTGGGTAACCGGTAACAGTCACGGGAGATGCAAGGGGATGATTATATCCCTGTGTATTGTTTGTAAATATTCTATTGTCAATAGTGGGCTTTGCCTACTATAATAACCATTTTATTGTTTCTATGCCATTATACTGGAAGCCCAGCAAAAAGTTGAGATTTAGAAATTCGTTGGATTCCAAGTACAATAACCAATCGATGGTCTGCCCGGTGCCATTAGTGTAGCCCAAGTCTCTGCTTGGCTCTTTGATGAATTCCAAATATTTAGTATAATTTTCTTACTTTTTATGGCGTGATTGAACTTTCGGGGGCACCTTTGTGTTTGATGCCTCCTGCTTTGTTTCCAATCATGCATTGGATTTTCTGGGGGTTGTCTTCACTGTTTTGAGAGGCTGGCGAGCATAGTTACTACCGGGCCTCCATTTTTCTCACCACCTCTCTTCCCCCTTCCAATTTTGACTCTCCCTCACCTCTCACCACTCTCCCATACTAATTCTACTCCCTCTCAGCTCACTCCTCCCTCCACTTGTTGACACCTTTGCTCGTTGACACCCTGCTCATGCATCTTGGCCCCTCTTATCCCTTCCCCCCCTCGCACCTGCTGTTGCTCACTACACACCTCCATCATAGCCTTTGTTGCACCTCCCTCCCACTGCCGCTCCGGCCCTTACCTCCTCCTTCCTGCTTTCCGCTCCCGCCTTCTTGACCCTCCCTCCCACACAACACCCGACCCCTCCACCTCCCACCACCTTCCGCACCTGCTCTTCCTCCTCATGCCGGGTCACACAGCTCGGCCGCTCGCCCATCCCCGCAGCCCCAATCCCCCGCTGCTCCCGTATGCCTCCTTGCCTTCTACCTTTGCAGGCCCCTCCACAGTCCTCTGCTCACCCCTCTCTACCGTCTTCCACCTCCACACCTACCCAGTCACTGCCAGCTCACACCTGCACCATCCCCTCCTCCCACTGCTCCCGCTCACCACGTCCCTTCGCAGGCCCGCCTTCCCTCTTTTCGGGTCGCTCTCCCTCTGTTGGCCTCCACATAACACCGTTAGTCTCCCTCAACACTATCGACCCTATGCTCTCTCCGCCCTCCCTTGGCACCCCACCCTGGGATCATGCCTCCCCGCCTCCCCACCCGACTGCACTATGCTCCATACACCTGACTACACTATTAACCAGTGAATATATTCTACATCACCATGTATTTCCATGTCAATATGAGAGCATAGCGACTTGGGACTGCGACATATTGTAAGGAGACAACTGGTGGATAATAAATTAAGGATGCCCGCAGAATTGGTATTCCCTCTAGCCTTCACCTCCACACTACAGCGGAAGCATCGTGGACCGTAAGAAGCTAAAGTGTAATAACATCTATGCTTTTTGTTTTCCTTGAATGAGGATGCACTTGGTGTGTAGCGAGTGGCTAGGAGCATCGACGGCCATAAGATTACGTTGAAAGAAAAAAAACTAAGTCTTCAGTAATACCTATAATAAGGATGATATTTTATTGCTGACCTCTATTAAGAAAAAGGGGAGCTCAATCAAATTCCTTTATCATTATTAAGAAGCCCAAAAATTGTTTCAAGATTGAGATTAAGAATTCTCAAGCTATTATTTTTGTGGTCAAGAATTCAAAGTTTTCTAGAGTTTGATTCAACTTGGGTTTCCGAAAATGAGTATTATTAGGTCATGTTTCTTCTAAGTGAAGGCTAGGTCATTCTGCTGTTAGGTGAAGTAAGATAGGATCACTTTAAAGTCAAACAATTAACTTTGTGGTGTAGAAGTTGGTGGGAAAAAGGTGGGTTGGCCTCCTTTGATTGCAATCAATGCTGAAAAGTTTGGTGGTGTAATAAAAGTATCAATGATACATTATACTATACAATGAAGGCATAAAGTATACTGAGAGTTTATAAATAGTGTTGAAACGTGCATTTTTTTGGAATTCGACACCTTTATTTGTTGAGCTTGATTTGCTGAAAAAATGTGTTAGGTCCCTATATTACTAGTATAGTCCCTTATTGTTATTAGTGTAACCCCCTTATTGTTATTATTGTACCCTTGTAACCCTAATTTTGTTATTATTGTGTCCTTAAATTATTATTTTTAGGTCGGCTAGGATTACATTGTGGCCCACTAGGATTACATTATGGCCACATGGACCCATATATATAGAAAGGAGGTTTTGTAAGTTGTATCATCCAAGAATTGTTCATTTATGTAATGTATTGGAGGTTGCCCCCTCGAAGTGGCTTATTTATAAGGCATTGATATCTCTTTTCTTCTATTTTTGGAGCTACTTACACAACATTTGGTATCAGAGGTTTGGATTCTAAGGTTTCGCTGCTCCAAACAGGTCATCGTGGCATTTTCGCTATAACGTTTTTTCTACGAAGTTCCAGAAGCTGAATGTTTTAGGGTACAAAGCCAAAATATGGAGGAACATCATCAAACAATTTTAGAGGTTGGTTCGCAATATTTTTGGAGATATGATCTATGGAAGTTAGGTATTTTTTCAGGTTCCTAAACAGGTCATCGTGGCATTTTCGCTATAACTTTTTTCTACGAATTTTCAGAAGCTGAAATTTTTAGGGTGTGAAGCCAAAATCATATGGAAAATCTTCAAAAAAATTTAGAGCTTGGTTCGTAACATTTTCGGAGATATGATCTGTGGAAGGTAGTGCTTTTTCAAGCTCCTGAATTTCATCTCAAAGAGGTGATCGTGGGAAAATCTTCATAGCTCTCTCTCTGAGCATCGGATTGGAGTGACGTAAAAATTGGTCGCAAGTACACAGAATTTAGTTTCTTTACTATCAATTTCAGAGCTGAAGGACGAAACAATGACACGTGGCAAGTCATACAAATTCACTCTACTAAACCAGTCCATAATTAGGTCATTGTGGGAGATTGGACACAACTTTGTCTTGGAGAATCCAAATCAGGTCAGACCTATGGCATTCAAAAGATAATTCAGAGGGCTACGTTGGTACTAAAATTCAAATATTGAAGTGCTACAATCAGAGAGGTAATCCAATTTAAATATTGAGCTCCTCAAAAGCAAGAAAAAGGTGTGTATTTTTTTTTCCGAATTGCATAAGTCTTGTTTGAAGAATCAATTTGAATTGATTCCAAGGGAATATTGTAGAATAGATATCAGTATTGGGTTCTAAAATATGCCCCGTACAAATAATTCAACACCCATTAAGCCTTCAGAAGGCTCTACTATGACTCATGAAGATGTAGAATTGCAACATGATCTATCAAAATTACAAGAGAAAGTGCAACAAATTTCACTCTCGCAGAGAGCAACAAAAAATGAAATGGAAGTTTTGAAGAAAGGCATGGAAGTGAAGATGGATGGTTTGAAGAAAGGCGTGGAAGATAAGATGGATGTCATGGAAGCTAGCATTGAAGCTAAGATGGATGACATCGATGAAAAAATGGAAGACAACATGGAGAACATGAAGAATGATCTAAAAGAACATCAAAAGTTTGACAAACTTGATACAATAAATGTTTCCTAATGGTGAAAAGGTAGTAGATGAAAGTCATGATGAGAAAAAAATAAATTTTAATCGTGATTTTATAAAATATAATTTTGGATGGAAGAACCACCATATTCCAAATATGGATATGAGTAAGTTTGATGGCAAGGATCCTATAACATGGATACTACAAATGGAGCAATATTTTGATCACAATAATGTGAAAAACACACAAAATGTATGCATTGCAACTTTACATTTAGAACAAAATTCATTTGTATGGTATCGATGGCTTTTCTCTCGTAAAAATATTGTCACTTGGTCAATTTTTACGGAGGAAATGATAGCACATTATGAGGATACAAAAACCTTGCAGACACCGCCCAGTTGATGATCTCAAACAAAGGGTTTGGTGGGCGACATATTGGGAACTGGTCGAATATAAGGGTAACTGATATTCCAGAGGAACACAGTATCGATCTCTTCATAGGCACTTTAAAGGATAATATGCAACATGAAGTTCGCGTTTTGGAACCAGATTCATTGGAGAAGGCATTCAGGTTGGCAAGAAAAGTTGAATGTAAAATAATGGCGACAAGGAAGCCTACCATTCAATTCTATAAAGAAGGAAGTGTTGCTACGCCTAGATTTCCACAACCTACAAGGTTGACACCACAAAAATTGGAAGAAAAGAGAGCAAAAGGGCTTTGCTATAGTTGTGATAGAAAATATACTAAAGGTCATAAGTGTGCTGAGAAGAAATTATTTTACATAGATTGTGAAGATGAAGAAGAAAATGAACAAGAAGAGATATACTGAGAGAAAAATGCTACGAAAGGAAGAAATAGAATCATTATCATGTAATGCTATGGAAGGAATTACCACTCCTTAAACTCTCAAAGATAGAAGGACATATCAGAAAAATGACAATAAATTGACTGGTGCTTATAATTTCAGCTAAGGCATAGAGACGAGGAATGAAAATTGTTTCTATACCTAGCACTAAAATGTCAGTGATGATTTGTAAATAGACTTTATAAATTGTCATAAAATACCATAATATCAAACTATTATGGGGGAAAATGACTGGTCAATGCTCACATTCCTATGGGAGGAGTCTTGATCAGTGACCGTACTAGGAATACAACGGTTACAATCTTTGGGGATGGTAACTTTTAATTTTCAAGAACTTTTCTTGATTTTTTTTTTTTATAGGGAAAGGAATTTGAATTACAAGGTATCGCAGGGAAGATGGGAAAGATAATAAGCTCTTCTGTCATGACAAGTCTTCTAAAGAATGAAAAACAAGGCATAATTGCACAATTATGCTCATTAGAAGTTCCAACATCAAAATAATCTATTTCTCCATATCTCCAAAAAGTTTTGGAAAATCATTCCAAGGTGTTTGAAACTCTCAAAGGACTCCCACCTAATTCGTGATCGTGATCATGCTATTAATTTGATTCCAGGAAGTGTTCCTCCAAACATCAGGCCTTATAGATACCCTTATGCCCAAAAGAGCTAAATTGAACGTATGATTACAGAAATGTTAGAGGTTGGTATAATTCAACCTAATTAATTAGTTCTACATTGATCATGAGTATTGGTACATCAAAGGGATGGATCATACGAATGTGTTCGGATTACAGGGAGCTCAATAAGCTCACCATTAAAGATAAATTTCCCATTCCTGTGATTGATGAATTATTGGATGAATTACATGGAGCAATTTATTTTACCAAGTTGGATCTTCATTCAGGATATCAACAAATTAGAATGAAGACCGAAGATATTCTAAAAACAGCATTTCAAACTCATGAGGGTCATTATGAATTTTTGGTCATGCCTTTTGGCCTTACCAATGCACCTTCTACATTTAAAGGGTTGATGAATTCCATTTTCAAACCCTTCCTTACAAAATTTGTGTTAGTATTTTTCGATGACATACTAATCTATAGCAGGTCTTGGAAGGATCATGTTGAACATGTTGACAGGGTGCTCAAACTATTACAGGAGAAACAATTCTATGCAAAAACATCCAAATGTTTCTTTGGAGTACAAGAGGTGGAATATCTGGGTCATATTGTATCTTACGAGGGTGTTAAAGTAGACCTAGCAATTAAATGGGGTAGGAATGGAAAGTCTCCAACAACCATAAATCGATTTACGAGGGTTTCTGAGATTATCGAGTGTGTTACCAGAGTTTGTTAAGAATTACGGGAGAATAACAACACCTCTAACAACATTATTGAAGAAAGATGCATTTTCATGGACTCCTGAAGCAACTAAGGCCTTTGAACATCTTGAAGAGGCAATGTGCCAAGCACCGGTCTTAGCTACGCCAGACTTCACAAAAACCTTTATTATGGAATTTGATGCCTTAGGAAATGGAATTGATGTTGTTTTAATGCAAGAAGGAAGACCCATTTCTTTTGAAAGTCGTCCAATCAAAGGAAAGTATTTACGGAAACTATTTATGAGAAGGAAATGTTGGCAATACTACATGCACTAAAGAAATGGTGACCTTACCTAATGGGAAGACACTTCAAGGTAAGCGATCATGATAGCCTTGTGATTTATGAAACAAAGAACTGTCTTTGAAAGATCGGCAAAAATAAAATTAAAGATGTTGGGTTGTAGTTTAAATAATATACAAAGAAAGCTTAGTATTTGTTGGAGACATCTCCAAGAAAGAATGAAGAGGTGGAAGCATTGCTTTGTGCCATTTCTATTATCCAACCAGATTGGATAACTAAAGCAAGAGATGAATGGAAGAAGGACAAAGATGTGTGGACACTCATTCAAAATTTGCAGCAACATCCTAGTGCATCTGATACATTTAGTTGGAAAAATGATTCCTTATGGTACAAAGATCGCTTATATCTTTGTAAGAATTCCCAACTAAAACAAAATATTCTTCTATAATTGCACACTTCTCCATTAGGAGGACACTCAGGATTTTTAAAAACTTACCACGGGGTGAATAAAGAATTTTTTTGGGATTGCCTTAAATCTGATATTCAAAAATTTGTGGCGGTGCATTTCGATGATTGAAGTTGAACAATTAAAACTGAAACTACCTTTATCCATTCCAAGTCAACGTTGGGAGGAGATTTCAATGGATTTTATCACAGGTTTACCTAAGTCCGAAGGAAAGAGTGTCATCATGGTGGTAGTTGATAGAATTACCAAGTATGCACACTTTTGTGCATTATCTCATCCATTTAAAGCAAGTACAGTTGCTACTACATTTATGGAGAGAATTCAAAAGCTACATCAAAGCCCAAGGGTTATTGTGAGCAACAGAGATCCCATTTTTATTGGAAATTTTTGGACGGAGTTATTTTCTTGTTTGGGTACTCAATTAGCTAATAGCTCATCTTATCATCCTCAATCTGATGGTCAAATTGAGATAGTAAATAAATTTTTGGAAGGATATCTTTGTTGTTTTGTATCTGATAAACAAACACAATTGGTCAAGTGATTACCTCTCGTTGAATGGTGGTATAACACTTCCTTCCATACTGCAGAAAAAATGACCCCATTTATGGCACTTTATGGATATCATACACCATCCATCAAATCATATTTAAGGGAAAATTCAAAGGTTCAAGGAGCGGAAGATCACATCGAGCATCAGCAAGAAGTTCTCCAACTCTTAAAGGATAACCTGAATTTAGCGCAAAATCGAATGAAACAACAGGCAAATCAACATCGTAGCGAGAGAAGTTTTGATGTAGGAGATTGGGTATTTTTACGGCTACAACCAGACAAAAAAATGTCCCTAAAGCAAGCTAAGAAGGATAATAAATTATCACCAAAGTACATTGGTCCTTACAAGGTGTTGCAAAAGATTGGTACTATGGCATACATATTGGAGCTTCCTGCTTCTTCGTTAGTGCATCCAATTTTCCATGTTTCACGCTTAAATAAGGTTATAGGTGAAAATCTTCCAATTCAAACAATATTTCCAGAACTTGATGAGGAAGGAAAAATCATATTGGAACCTGAAGTAGTCACGCATTATGGCCACATGGACTCATATATATAGAAAGGAGGTTTTGTAAGTTGTATCAACCAAGAATTTTTCATTTATGTAATGTATTGGCAGTGGCCCCCTCGAAGTGGCTTATTTATAAGGCGTTGATATCTCTTTTCTTCTATTTTTGGAGCTGGTTACACAAAAAAATGGTTCAAATTAATAATGTATTAGAGTCACTAAATAACTTAATACAGTAAATTGTTTATGATAGAGTAAATATCAACAAAACCACTATTGTCGACATTCAGACATGTCTACAAAATGTACAAGAAACGATAGAGTTTTTGCAGCTTGAATCTCATCTTCAGCAAATAGAATTACAACATTGGAGTCATCATTTTGAACCTGTTTCTGTTTAGAACATTGAACCAGACTCCCAACAGTAGCAAGAATATAAAGTTGAGGTTGGTCCACATTCAGTACTCATTTCAGGAGCAGATGTGCAGAAAGATGCAGAAATGCATCATGCACCTCCCAAGCCCATCATCACACCTTGGGAAAAGTTTGTCCACAACAAGCACAAAATTGGCCTTGGATATGACAAGGAATTGACCTTTCATATTCTGGATTAATCCAAGCCCATTAAATTTCTGAGTGCTGGATTTCTTTATGACAGTTCACCTTCATTTGTTCCAGATCCTGCTCATCTTCCACAACAACAACAACAATGGATTGAAAAATACCAACACTGTGATCGAGTTGGCCATATGAAATATCATTGTTTCGATCTTCACCCATGTAGGCACTATGGTCAACACACCAATTCTTCACACATATGCTTCAGAAAAAAGTCTCCTGCAAGAACAAAGATTCATCTTGGATGGATCGCTTCTTGGTAATAGGCATCAACAACCAAGAAGATGTTTAAGTCACATATCAGAACTTGTTCTCGAATATTGAACAAACTTGTAGTTGAGTTTTCTCCATCATCTCACCTTGTACCTGATGGGGGGAAAATGGTGGTCATTTACAAGCTTCAAAGCCACATCAAGCGAGCCTGAACCACAATCTCTCATTCCACATTTAGAGTTGTATCCAGAGACACAATAGTTCAAGTGAGCCTGAGCCACAATTCATCATTCCAGATTCAGAGTTGTAGCCAGAGACACGGATGCCCATGAGCATGCATATTTTTCCTCTTCAAAGAATTCAGAGCACTTCCTCTAGCAGAAGACTTCAGCTTCTTGCCAGCCTTGGTAGAGTTCCAAGAAATGCATCAGGCATTCCAATTTTGGTGGTAATCCTTAAACCATCACAGCTTGTAGACTTCCCTTCTTTTAGGTTGAAGGTCCCCCTCTTCAACTATGAGGGACACTTCCTCTAGTAGAATCCCTCAGGTTCTTGCCAGTTTTGGAAGAGTTTCGGGAACTGCAATAACCATTGTGTTCCAGTGTTGGTGGTCATCCTTAAACCACCTCTTTATGCCAACATTTCAAAGAGCGGATTCAGCCTAAATGCTGCCATGCATACTTTGCAGATTTGTATTACAACTCTCTTCTTGGACTCACACATATCCCTTTGGATTAAGGGGGGGAATGTTGGACACCTAATCCTCTATGGGTAGGTGTGGAAGGTGAACAGTCATAAATGGAGTCCAAGTGACCTTGGAATGAGGAATCCAAGAGTCACATCAATGTAATATAAATTTACATCTATGAGTAATAGAGTGACAACTCACGACTATCTTTCCTATGTGTGTTTAGTTTCTTTATCCACCATGTATGTATTTAATAGATTTTAAAACTCAAATATAATATAATAGTAATTTTACAACACATATTTATTCTAAAAAATCATTTAAATTTGTTTTCATTTATACATTACTCACTATTTTTCAATGTTAAAAATTCATATTACTAAAATTATTATACTAAATTAATAAATACTTTTTATAAAAACTTAAACCAATTAACAAAGCATAGTCATTAACTTCACCAAATAACATTAAAAAAAACAAATATAAACAAAATTTATATACGTTTATCCATATAACACCACAAGAATCATATTTTTTACTACTAATACGTTATTTTTTGAAATGAAAATCTTCTTTCTTATTAAACCACTAATATGTTATTTGCTGAAATGAAAAGCTTCTTTCTTTTAAAAAAAACTAATACTTTATTTGTTTATATTACAAATTTACAATATTTTAAACTATTTTTTCCTTGTAAATACCCCTAACTTAGGTGGATTATAGTTCTATTTTTCACACTTAAGTTACTCTTGAAGATCCGATGCATCACATAACGTGGATCAGTACAGTCTCAGGACTTATATTCAATATCAGCAAGAAATTTATAATTGACGGCTCTCAATTTGAACGACCCTGGATAAAATGGTGTAACCTTGGAATAAAATTTAAAACCGTGCGCATGGAGGTAACAAATTTAAAATTCAAATCTGTGCACGTGCAGGTAACAAATTTAAAACAAAAATTCAACTCTACGCTCGAGGAGAAAATTTAAAATTTAAATATGTGCGCATGGAGGTAGAAAATTTAAAATTCAAATCCGCTCACATGGAGTTAACCAATTTAAAATTCAAATCAAGGCACGCGCAAAGACCAGGGAAGAATGTTAGACCTGTCAGAAAATGAAACTAGTCGGTTAATTGAGGTTGCTGAAAATTGCATGGCATGTATACATGCTCATCAATAAACATGTCATGCCTACCTCCAAAAATTCATAGTATAGATCACAGTATAAACATGTATACAATATATATTGCATCACTTTCATGTTTTATTTTTATCTCTTTTTGTTTGGGGTCAATTTTCATATTCTTTTTTATATTTTTTCTTTCAAGCCTCTTTGTTTTTCTTTTAGGAGTTTTACCCTCTTAAATTTTTTTGTTTTTCTAATATGGGAAAAAAAATTGTAGAAAGTGAAGTATGTACATATTACAAGACTAATCAAAGTCAAATCAAAATTATGAATCTTATTATTATAGGACCCTAACAGTGGCTCCACATGGGGATGAAATTTCTTTGTGAAATTTCAAGAACTTTGAGACTAGTAGCCTTTGAATTTGACTATTGTTGACCTTGAAACTATTTTCTGAGCTCTGCAATATTCATACTTATGATATTTTGTCTTTCAAAGCTTATGGCCTTCTCTCCAGGCTTCAACTTTGCTATAAAAATATCCAATCCAATATAAAATCATGTACAATGAGTAAAGTAAACAAAGTGAACTACTGTTATTCTGGGCAATAGTAATGCTTCAACATTCTATGATTGATAGGTCCACCTGGTAGATCTTATCCATACAACTCCTTCAAAAATAATGCATTGTCACCTTTGTAACCATAAATGACATAAGGGCCTTTCCATAAGAAATCAAATTTTTCATGTTTACCTTTCTCTTCTCTCCCAGAATCCCACATAAGAACTTTGTAACCTATAAAAAAATCATCTTCCTTGGTATTCTTGTCAAATATATTTTTAATATTTTCTTGAACAACTTGAGACTTGAGATAGACATCTTCCCTGGTTTGTTGCAAGTGTATGGTTTGGTTTATTCTTCTTTGGATATCATTGGTTTCAACCTGCAGTTCCTGGATTATCTTCATTATTGGTACTCCTAAATAAGATCGAAAACCAGCATCCATCCCATAAACCAGCTGATAAGGGGATGTACCAATGGACTTCTTTGTGGTAATTCTATCTGACCATAAGGCATTCACTAACCTTTTGTTCCAGGTTTTCTTATTGTATTCTAGTAGTTTCTTGATGATATTCACAAGGATTTTATTGGAGGATTCATCAATACTATTACCTTGAGGGTAATAAACAGTAGAATGACCAAGGGTAATGTTGTATTTATTACATAAGTTAATCATATTTTTGGACTTGAATGCAGATGCATTATCAGTGATGATCTTTTGGGGGAATCCAAATCTAGAAAATATGTTGTTTTCTAAAAATGAGATTATGACAGTATCAGTGGCTTGCCACTTGGTGAAATAATCTATGGCTGTCAAAATCCGCTTGTGTTAGGCTGAGTATGTAGGGTGAATTTCAGCAATGAAGTCAAGACCCCATTGCTAAAAAAGTAGTTGAGTGGAGATGTTTTTAAGGGGTAAAGGTAGTAGCTTTTTCTACCATTCAAAGATTTGACGTTTGTGACAGGAGGTCACATACTTTTTCACATCTGCAAATAGTGTAGGCCAGAAAAAACCAGCTCTCAATATTTTATCTATAGTTGACTTCCAATAAAGGTTTCCTCCACAGTCACCTGCATGAAACTCTTCCAAAACATTAGAAGCTTCTTCTTTGAGAAAAAAATTCAATAAAATTCAACCATGATCTTTCCAAAACAATGCATTATCTATGATACAAAACTTCATTCCCTTTAACTTTAAAAATATAGCTTTAGTTCTTAATAATCTAGGAGGAGATTGTAAATTTAGTAATACAAATATAATATCTGCATACCATGGTGAGTCTGAAAAGGCTTCATTGATCTCTGGAGTCGCCATCTCTTCCTGATCATCTAATTGGGCAATAAAATCAATATGTAAAGCATGAAAATTTGATTCACCCATGAGTTTAGCTAAACCTTTACCTTTAATGAGTTTGGTGGGCTTAATTTCTATGTAATATTCCAAAATGGTGGCAATCCATTTGCCTCTTTTACCATCAAGCCCATTCTAAGTCAGACTGTCATTCACAACTGAATTTGGAACATAAGCAATGATATGTGAATAAAGGTGTACACTCTAAACTCTTTGATAGACTTCACTAAAGATAGTGCCTCCTTTTCCATTATGTTATACGTTAAAGTCACATCTCAAAGTGATTTGCTGAAAAAAGAAATGTGTTGCTCATAGCCTTGGTCATTTTTCTGTAGTAAGACTGCAACAATAGTATGTTCTGAAGAAAAGGAAAAAATAATGAAATATTTTTTGAAATCAGGACTTATTAGGACTGGCATTTTATTCAAGGCTTGTTTGATTCAAATAATTGTTTGGCCTCCACAGACCATTTAAGTACTGAGTATTTTTTCAACATGTTGTTGAATTCTCTAATTATTTATGCTAATTTTGAAATGAATCTTCTAAGAAAATTAATTTTACCTAAGAAAGCTTGCAATTCTTTAATATTCCTAGGATGACTTATGTTCAAAATGACCTCTATTCTAGATGGGTCTATCCTATTTCCCTCTTTGGATATAATATGTCCTAACAATTTACCTTCTTCAAGTCCAAATCGAATCTTTTTTCGATTTAAAGAAATGCCAAATTTCCTACATTTGATAAATAATTTTCTTAGTTGATCCAAATGTTCATTATACTTTTTTTGAAAATACAGTAATATCATTTAGATATATCACAAGAGAATCATGAATTTCTTTAGAAAAAATCTATATCCATAGCTCTTTAAAAAGCGTCTCTTGCATTCATGAATCCAAAAGGAATTTTCACATACATGAAAGTACCTCAAGGACTATTAAAAGCAGTCTTAGGTTGGTCTTCTGGTTGAACTAAAATCTAGTTATATCCAAAGAATTCATCAAGCAATGAAATCCTGGAAGAACCAACTATCCTCTGTAAATGTGATCCATCTTAGGGAGAGGGTAGTTATCTTTTAAAGAAACTTTATTTGAACTTCGGAAATCAACATACAGTCTGATTTCCCCTGTATTTTTCCTAGTGGGAACTAGGTTTGAAACTCAATTAGAATATATGATTGGTGCAACTATATGACCATCATACATTCTCTTAACCTCTTTTTCAATTAGAGGCATTAAAAATGGATTGATTCTTCTAAGCTTCTGTTTCAAAGGTTTTTGATCTTCTTTTATAGGTATTTCATGTTGTATTATGCTAGTGTCATAAGATTTTAATTCCTCATAACTCCATGAAAATACATCCTAAAATTCATTAAATAAGGCTATGTATTTCACTTTTTCTTCTTGAGGTAAGGCTTTTGAAAGTTTAATCATCTTAGACTTTAATTATGTTCCTATATTGCACTCTTCTCTATCAGATCTTAATGGCTCCATCTTAGGTTTTCTTGCAACATCATTTGAATCAAAAATATCTTCTAAAGGGGCTAATCCCTTAGGTAAAAAGTTGTTCTTAAGGTTTAAAACGTTAGAATCATCATCTGATAATTCTTCAATCTCTACCTTTTCTAAATCATCTATTTCTACTTGAGTAAATTTAGCAGGTTTACTAAAATCTAAGTTATTTACATCTACATTTTTTATATCAATCTCACTTTCTATGGTTTGATCTACTGTACAATCTGTGTATGTATTACAATTCTGATATTCTCCTTCAGCATTCATGAAATGATAAATATGTTCATCTTGTGAGATTATTTGCCAATATTTTAAATTATCTCATATTGTAGGCCTGTGTTTAACCTCTTATGTATATTTATGATTTGGTTGAAAAGGGAGATTATAAATGCTAGCAAAAGTTGCTAAACTTTGTGCCTATATGTTCTGTTTTCTAGGAATTGCAGAAAAGTCACATTTAAGAAATTCACTAATCAGATCTAAAACAATTTCTTTATATTGTCTTAATATTGTATTATATACACAATATTCTCCTTTTATTTGTTTCACAATTAACTCAAAGTCACCCATGATTGACACTCTTTCGGCTCCTAAATTTATAACAATCTATCGTCCTAAAATGAGAGCTTCATATTCAACCATGTTGTTTGTATATTTGAAATTTAATCTAAAGGCATGAACTTCTGCATGATTTTTTTTCCATGTTGTGTATCCAAAATCCTACTCCTGCTCCTAATTTGTTAACTGATCCATCAAAATCTAGGTGCCACATTGATTCATGAAAAATGTTGTCACTGTCTGGTGCTTTCTTTTTCTGTTTTAATTCAGTGTTGTTCTCTATTCCAAATTCAGAATTACATAAAATGAATGAGTCCATATCATTAGGTGTATAGTAAATAGGATAGTTTTGAGGTCTTTCTACACTACTAACCATGTAATTCATTAATGTCTCTCTGTATAGTTTCTTCGGTTGGACAAAAACTAATATTTTTGCATAAGACATGTCTAGTTGTATAGATCCCCGCAGTTTATCTCCCCATGAGTGAGATAAAAAAATTCCATACTTAGGAGGGATGTCAGCTACTACAATATCCATGACTATGCTTTTTCCAAGGTATTGAACTAAAGTAACACATAAATATTTTATCAATCCTAAACATTTCACTTTACTAGAATCAAATGAGAAGATATATTTATAAGGTCTAGTGATGTCTAAATTCAAGGTTTCCATTATTTATTTTGGTGTAAAATAGTGTGAAGAACCTGAATCAAGCATTGCATTATCTAAAATCTGATCATGAACAATTAAGATAATGTAGAAAGGAGGAACTTCCCCCTCTTGGTTTTTTCCGTTAACTTTAGGACCAAAGATTAATTATGGATGATCATCACTCAAATTTAAAAAATCTTCTCCATCATTAATATTTAAATTCTCAGTGATACGTGATTTGTATAGGTCATGTTTTACCAATTCTGTTAAAGGAATTGGTATCTTCAGTTTGGCAAATTCAGCTTAGATGTTGAATGTTGTTTGTGATTTTCCTAGCTGAATTATTTCCTCTTTTGTAATTGTAGTTTGGGTAGATTTATCTTCTTTTTCTACAGTTTGTTTTTTATTTTCTGTTTACATTTCCACTATTTTACTACTTTTAATTTTATTTTCAGGGATACTTTGAGATGCAGTGGAAGGTTTGGCAGATTTTGTGGTTTCAGTAGTTTTTTTACCAGTGGTTGTTTTAGAATTAGCTGATTTTGGATCAGCAGTAGTTGTTTTTGGATCTAAAATTGTTGTTTTAATAGAACTTTTTGTTTTGTGAGCAACATATTTTTGAGGATCTGATGATGTTTGAACAACAATATATATTATGTCAATAATTCTAGGACTAGGTGAAATTTTGGGACTTGAAATTTTCTGATTAGGATTTGAATTCTTCTGAGTTGAACTAGAGTTTTGTTGGGTTTCCATAGAGAGGATTTGCAGAACTTCAGTGGTAGGATACTGTACTATTTTATTTGTTTTATTTTGGGAAGATTTCTTAGTAGAAGGCTCTACATTTTTCTTTCTCCTAAGGCTATATTGCTTATGAACTTCATTAATTGCAAACTCATAACCTTGCTTGTAATCAAAAGACTCACCAGAATCTAATTGTAGTTGTTGTATTTCATTTAACTCCTATTGTTCTTGTGTAAGAAAAATGGTGTTATCATCATTAATTCCCGTTATATTGATCTAAGTGTCTTAATCATTTTCATTTTGGTGAGAACTTTCGGCATAGTTCTCTTGGAAAGGTGGTCTTATTGTTTGGTCAAGTGTTGATTCTCTAGATTTTCTAGTGTTAGTGTTTTTCCTGAAATTGTGATTTCTAATTTGAGGTCCTTGTTGTTGGATATCCCACTGTGGCTTCCTTTCCATGTTATCTAACCTATCCATCATTCTTTCTACTATTTTTTCTAAGTTATCTATTTTCAAATCTGAAGTTGATGTTTCCTATTTTATTGTCACTCTCCTTTCATTTCTTAATCTAGATTTCTTTGGTAACAAGTTTGCCTCTACACTTACAACATTGCTTTGCATCTTCTCTAAGGTTTCAGGATTCCTCTCTCTAAGTTGGTATGCAATATATGTATCAAATCCATCAGGGAATTTTATTAATGCAAAGTCTGGATGAGGTTTAAGATTGGTAGGGATTACACTGTAAATACTGTTATATCTTGTACAATCATCTTGGACTATTTCATTTGGTTCTCTTTTTATATTTTCAAAATCAGAAAAAATTTGTAGTGGATTTTTCTTTTTCTACCATCTATTTAGAAAAATCCTATGAAAAAAATCCAAATCAGCAATACTACCAGCATTCAAACCTTTAAACCTCTTCCTAACATCACCAGCTAAAGTTTGAGCAAAAAGTCTCATTTGGAAATCATCATCATCAAGTTCATGTAGTTCGAAATAGTCAGTCATTTTGTTAACATGTTGTTATGCAGTATAGTGAGTTGTTCCATCAAATTAAAGGACTTTTCTTTGATAACCTTGGCCCAAGTTATGTAACTGTGCTAGTAGGACCAATGGGGCATATCTAGCAGCCATGGCTTGGATTTTAGCTTAGCTAGGAGGTAAGTTTGAAGTACTTGATGATGTAGTTAAAACACTTGCAGATGAGATGGGGATATTGGAATATGTACTTGCAAATGTGGTTGTGATACTAGAAGATGAAGTTGGGATACTATAAGAGGTGCTTGGAAATGAGAATGTTGTATTATAAAATGTAGCAGAAATTCTAGGGGATGAAATTGAGCTATTTTAGGACGGAAATAAAATTCCAGGTTGAAATGGTTGCTTGGGGAAAAATTAATCTATGGAATGAATTGTGGTGGAAATAATGGATGAAATGCTAGTAAATAAGGATGAACCTACAGATTCTAAAATTTTGGTATCTAAATGACTGGTAGAAGGTTTAGGGGTATAGGTTGATAAAGAAGTCAATTCAACTGAATGTTGTAAATAAGCTTCATCAATTTATTGAATCAAAGTTGTAGTTATGGAATCAAGTTTATCATAAACTTCAAAAAAAAATTCATCATAATCAACTGAAACAGTTTCCTTCTTAGTTTCAATGAATGAAATCAAATCAAGATCTATTACAATATTATGTAAGTCACTTTTTGATTTAGTTCTAAACAAAGTTTGTTCAAAAGCTAGATCAAATTCTATGTCTTGTAAACTTGAAAGTTTATTTGGAAGCGAATTTGCTTTGATCAATGAATTTTTATTACGTAAACTCTTTAATTTTTTTCTTTTCTTTACAATTCTGTCAGGATTATCTACTATGACAGCAGGTTGTGAATTTAAATATGACCTGGTATACTAGACTCTTCTAGAAGCCATAATTATATTTTTTTATGAAAATATACTCAAAACTATTTAAAACAATATTAAGGTGAGAAGATAATGGAAAATATTTCCTTTAATATCTATTTAAAAAAAACTAAGGATTGGTTAGTTCCCTAGCAGAGTCGCTAGTATGTTATCACTCCAATATTTCTTAATAGTTGTGAGAATTTTATTTTAGTTTAAAGAATAATATATGTAACCACAAACATACTTTTAAGCTTTAGGATCTAGCCTTCCTAATGCTCAAAGAGGGCTCTCTCTATATGATTTATCTTTGTTGAATTTAATTTATTTTAAGCTAGTTATGTTGGCTAAATTTGTTTTGGATTTTGATTTGATTTGGTGGTGAAATCACTTACTCAGATGGATAGATGTAGGCATCTAATTCCATTGTGCTAATGGAGTCAATGTGTCAACCAGTCAGATCAGGATCAAGTTCTAAAGGGAAATATTTACAGGGAAAGATAACTGAGTTACTTCAAATCTTCAAGGATGATGGTGAAAATGGTTTTAATCGGGGTAAAAGAGAAATTAAGAGTTCTTAAATATGGATTATGAGTGAAAAGGAAGAGGTCAGTCAAAACTGGGGAGTAATTAAGGGTTCCCTAATCTAGATATCAGTGGAAAACATATAAATGATAATCAGTCAAAACAGAGTTCTTCTAACATATTATGAAATAAAAATTCCTGATTTCATTTAGATTTAGAATAAATTTCAAATATTGATGAAAAACATAAGTAATTGAGAAGGAAACAAGGGAAAACACTTCACTGTAGTGGCCCAACACATGAATCCTGTAATATGATGCTTTATTTCTTTGATGCAATCTGCTGACTTGAAAATGTTACAATCATCGTTAGGTTCATAATAGTAAAACTATAGAAATGTTCAGCAATTCATCGACACTCAATACTTCTAAATGAGAATTATTTATACAAAAACTCTTTACAAAATATCCTAAAACAAACTTAGGAATTATTCATGGAAAAGAAATAGCTTCATGTAAGAAGATAGTGACAAATTTCTAACTGATGCTAGTTGTCCCTTTTTTACTGAAATAACTTGTTTTTTGTCTTCATTTTGTTATTTCTTTCCCTCATTGTTGCTCAACAAAGCTATAGCTGGACAATGAAGTGTCCTTTACGCTCGCAGGTTCATCTCTGCTTTGTAATTATTTTTTTGACTTTTTAAATTTGACTTTGAATTGATATTATTTCACCTAATACACTTTCGTCTCATAATATCTATCTTGATATTATTTCACTGCAAAACTATAAATGATGTTTCAACCTTTACTGCTCTATTTTTACTCCAATCTGATTTCACAATAAATCAATCAATTTTTCCCAAAATCAGCCTCTAGAAATTTAATTTTCATCATCCTCTTGAAATTCTCATCAACTTTAGTTTATTTCGAGAATGTGGGTTTGTTGAAAAATATGTTTTTCACCTCATGCTGTAGGTAAAACAAATTTTCAAAGATTTTGTAAAGTACCTTTCCTAATGAGATTCCCAGTAAGGCTGAATTGTTCACTTGCTCTTTGGAAAAATCTCTTATCGTTTTATCATAATCATCCTGCTTCATTAATATGTCATTAATAACTAGAGGATTGGGAAGACCTTTTTCCCTTACAACATCAAATTTTATCATAAACCTTGTGATAGCAACCTCCATGTTTTGGCATTTCTCTTCTAACTGTATCATCAAATTCTTCTTATAGATTAACTTCCTATCTTCTAGGAATGTCTCTGTTTTTTCATTAAAGCCAATATCTTCTATCTCTTGTCTATTTTTGGAATTAAGAAACTTGATGATTTCAAGAGCTTCTTCATGTTTCTTACCAAGCTCTTCTTTGATCTTTTGAATTTCTTCTCTTGCTGATTTTACTAAGTCTTTCTGCTCATATATGACTTGTATGGATGGTCAAATATCATTGACAGACTTAATGATATTGGACCATAGCTGTTGCTTGATATGCGCAACTGGTTCCTTCAATGTTAGTTCTTTTTCTAGCTTTTTCAAATGCTCATTTAATCTGTTGGCTCTTTGTTCTTCATTTTTATGCATTATCATGGAAAGCTTCTTTTCATCTTCAAGACTTTTAAGTTTTTCCTTAAGTCTGTTTATATCATTGGTATGAATAGACATGTCATACATAGCTTTTACCAAATTGCTTGCTTCATCTAAATGTTGTGATGTTATTGTTGAAGATTTTGTGGCTGGATTGGTTTATGAAGTAATAGATAATGTTGTAGCCATGGGGACTGTAGGTGCCAGTGATTCAACAACTATAGAAGGTACAATAGTAGTAACTACAAGAATCACTTTGAATGGAATTTCTTCTTCCTTATCCTTTTTCTCTTGGACCAATTTGTCCATTTCATTCCCCATTTCCTTTATATTAGCAGTCAACTATAAAATGAAATTCATCATCTCATATTTTTATTTTTATCTTGATGTTCTGTAGGGGGGGGGATTTAGTTGTTTCTTTAATGCAGCAATGTCTGCACTTTTCTTCTTGATCAGTTCTTTTGCAACTTTTAGATTTTGAGGATCATATCCTACTTCAATTACTAGCTCTTCCAAGGATTTAATTCTAGTGTATTTTTCCTGTGAATATTATTTTTCCAATTTCAGTTGACCTTTGATATTTACCCGAGTGTGTTGCAGTTCCTGTGCACTCATGGCCTTGGTGGTCATTGTAGAATAAATCATCTCCCCTTCCTACCTATGAAAATCAATTAGGTCCAGAGGATGAATATCCTGGACTTAGACTTCAAAATATAACTTTTTATAATCAGAGGATGACTTAGGAATCTGAACTGTAGGTTGAATAAATGTCATCTGCATCTTTTTATTCTTATAGTCAAAGGCTGAAAGTAGCCTATTCTGGATGCCAGGAGTTTGTTTCAGATACTAAGAATATATTTTTGTCTTAATTTCTTCATTTCTGGCTTTGATTTATTTATATCTTTCTTTGATATCCATGTACTTTTCTACTGGTTTTTTAGATGAAGAAAATTCTATACTATGCTGCTTATAAATTAACTGAGTCTTTGAAGCAGTAGGTTTTTTTTCTTCTTCAATTATTGTAGGAGGTGCATTGTCTTTGGCTGCAATTTCTCTATCAATCACCTCTATTGTTTCTACTTATTTATTAGCAGGATTTAGCTTTGGATTTTTACTGTATCTCAATTTAAACTTGGTTTCTGTTGTAGTCTCTGCAGTAGAGGATCCTCCCTCTTTGTTCCTCTTCATATTACTATCTTCTTGGGCTGGAGTTTCCAAATTTTGACTAGTATCACTTTGCTTCCCTGCCTCTACCAATGTGTTCTCTAACCATTCAGATTGGTTTGATAATTTCTCAATCTCTGGCTTCTTTTCATGTACATATGGATTTAATTTTCATTTAACTCTCATTTTACTAATAACTCCAAGGGGATCATAATACCATAGGAAACTAGGACTGAATTTTAACTCCTATAAACATTTTTCTGCTTCAGGACCTACTTCTCTACTGTTACAGATAAAAGGGCCAACTTGATTCTTCAATTTGAACTGGGTTTTCTTCTTTGCTGCTAAGAAATTAACTGCGTCTGAATTAAGAATCTTCCTTATGTATTCAAGAGAAAATAACCTCATAGGAAGGTATTTAGGCAGTTTATATGGAACCAGACTTGATCCACATAGTCTTATTTTAGTGTGATTTTGGTACAAGTACCAGTCACCTGTCATGTTATGCTCTGACATTTGCAAAACCTTTTTAATTTCTTCACTAATTTTGGGCTACCTGCTGCTGTTCAGCAAATTTACTATGGGTTTAATGAAGGAATTTTTAAAATCTGTATAATTGAACTCATTGGAATCTTTCCTTATCAAGGAAGTCCAAAAATGACTGATTGAGGATTTCCTTCCATATCAAGCTTTTGAAGGTTTATATTAAACTTCTTAGACAAGAAATATAGGAACATGTGAAATAAAAATTAATAATATTTGAAATCACCTTCAGAAGGAATTTTAAGCAACTGCTCATGAATACTGTCAGCAAGATATTGGGCAAAGTTAAAAATGGTAGCAAGAGGCTAACCATGTGTGAAAGTAGCTTAGAAAACCTAACACTGCAACATGAGTATGTTCATCTATAAAGTAGCAAATAATGAAAGACAACATGGAAATGATATGTCTTGTACTTGCAAAGAATTGTGCAAAAGGGTATGGATGATCTTTCTTGGGAATTTCTATAGAAGAAGGCATGAAGTTTTGAAATATCTGGAACCTCTTGGGGAAGTCCAGTTTGAGTGATAACTCAGTGAGGGCCTCAATGGATAAAGGTATTTCATCAGGCCTGGGCTATATTTGGAGCATCTGATTAATTCACTTAGCAGTAATGGTAAATAAGATTTCTTTTTCAGGGTTTATGATGGCTCTTTGATTAGGAAAGTAGCATGATTGAAAAAGTCTAATAAATTATGGGCATTGGTAGGTCTAAGGAAAAACATATTTTTGTAAATTTGACTCCCACATGAACATATCATTAGCCTAATCTATGTATTTTTCTTGGCTCTAGCAGTGGAGCTTCAGAAGATTGAATTTTGTCACTGTATCAACAACCTTGAAGTCTGTATCAGCTAATGGAATGTGATCTATATCTAAAAAAGGGGGTTGTAGATTATTTATGGGTACAATGTTTTTGGAAGCCATTGCTTTGCTTGATTTATCAATTTTAATACTCTTTTGACTTTGGAACACTGATTTAGGCCTGAAGGAGCACCTTTGAAAGTTATAACAGTTTGCAAAGCGATTTTGGATAGAAAATGGTCTTATATTTTGTCTATAGAGGTATAAACTTTCTCAATTAACTTAAATTTTAATCTCTGTAACAAAAAAGGCAATCTCAAGACCTTAGAATTTCTGCAACAGATATCTAGGGCTTAGAATGTATTTTTTATGACCAAAAGTAGTCTAAAAACCTTGGAATCTGGTAAAAAGACACTTACAGCTTGCAAAAAATGGATTAAAAGGAACATGAGGATTTTTGAGGTCTACAGAGGCTTTAAACTTCTTCATTTTACTCAATCTATGATTTTTAGTAGTCCAAGGTTTTCATAATATCTATAAGTAGGTCGAGGGCTTACATAAAATAGATTTTATGAAGGAAAAGGGATTTCTTGGTCTGCTTAAGGCTCCTAAATGGTTCGATTAACTATATTACTTCTTTATATCAAGAAATATGGTATTTCCTTTTGAAGAATACCTGGAAAACTGAATATTTTATGTTCAGGACGGTTTTTGAGGTGGAAGAAAGCTTTCAGAAGCTTTCTTGGTCTTTATAAGCCTTAATTTGATTATCAAATGTTCAGTATCATCAAAGATCTTCGAATTATGGTGAGTGGAGCTTAAAATGAGGTCGAAAACATGATCTGGTAGTGAAAAACTAGTTAGCAGAGCTTCTTTAGTGCAAAAATAATAGAAAGGTGAAAAAAGGGTGCAAATGGGCGGTTTTATGCCTTTTTATCAACAGTGAATGCATTTAATGAGCGGTCAATTTTGAATTGACATGACGATTTAGGCACGGAGGATAAAACAACCAAGAATTTTTCGCAATGAGTAAAGGTTATAAGTTGTATTGTTTTGAATGGTGCGATCCAATGAAAATTGGCCATGTAGAGGGGAGGGAGAGCCCAAAAACTGGCCTTTTCGCAAGGTTTGTTGTGTGTTAACTATCGGGAAATGAAACACGCGATAAGCAATACTGGTGGTCAGATCTGGCGGATGAAGATCAGACAGCTGGTATGGTGTGATGGAGTTTTGGCTTTTCATAAAGGCGTGGGGCTCGGGGTTTAAATTATTCGATAGGTAAATATATATTAAAACTAAGGTTTAATACATATAATCGAGACTTGTTACTATTGGTTAATTTGTGATATGGTTGGGGTTTCATAATATAACCAATTGGATGCGGGTATGTGTAAAATTATAACCAGAGGGGATAATATATATAGTGGGATTTGGATTATATAATATGTGGGGATTCAAAATATATGTTTAAATAAAATATATGGGTTGGGATATAATACATAAGGATTTAATTAATACGGGATTTTAAAATGTTTATACAAGGATTTAATACATAAATTTTATGTGTTAAAAATATATTGTGACTGTGGGATGTGTAAAATACACTAAGAATAGGTTAAAATATGATATTGGGAGTATATTTCATCATAGTAAGTCCCAATATAACATTTTAGAATTTATACTTGGGATAAATGTATTTTTTGGTTTTTTTGTGGATTTTTGAATAAAAGGGGAATTAGTAAAGGGATTTTACATTTCTTAAGTAAGATGTGTTTTTAACTTAGAAAAAGGGGCTTTTTGCAAGGAGGGAAAGAGTGAAATAAGGGGAAATAATGGAAATGGAGGGGATGGAGTATTTTTACAAGGGGATGATTTTTAAAGGAAGTTTTTAAATGAAATGACTAGTTCTATACTTATCCATGATTGTAAAAACTTCTTGTACTTACCCATCTACTACCCTAACATTTTTTCTTCATTTACATGGGTGCATTTGAGCTTTCAAACCCTTATTCACTTTTCTTTTAAAACAGTAAACTATCCTTATTTCTTCCAAGGGCTCAGATTAAACTGTTGAGCTCCTTATTATTCTCTACCTAACTTCTCATCTGTGAAGATTAAATTTTTTTTCTAGATCATTATTCTCTATCTAACAACATTAAATTTAAATCATGAGAGGTTAAGATTAAGCTAGTTAAACTTCATGGATTGTGGCATTTTAACATGTTGCCCACAATCTTTATTTTTGCAGTAAAAGTAAATAGTAGTGGCATTTGGATTTGCATCACTTTCATGTTTTATTTTTATTTCTTTTTTTTTGGGGTCCATTTTCATATTATTTTTTATCCTTTGTCTTTCAAGTCCTTTTATTTTTCTTTTAGGAATTTTACCCTCTTTACATTTTTTATTTTTCTATTATGGGAAAACAATTTGTAGAAAGAAAACCATATACATATTACAAGACTAATCAAAGTCAAATAAAAATTATGAATCCTATTATTATAGGACCCTAACATCAATTCCGTGTATTTTCTAGTTTTATGTATCACTATTATCTAAAATTTTTAAGATTATTTTCTCCAAAATTGTAATGGTTTTCTTAATAGAAATACTACGTTTTATTAATAGGAATGTTGGTTTCCCTTATTTCATTATGTCAACAATTTATTTTAGCTTTTAAGATTATGGTTACTATTGAATATATATGTTGTATTTTCTTCTACTATTTAAGCGGTTTCCTTGGAAATTCTAGCTATGCCTTTCCCCTGTGGGATTGCCCGGTAGGATTTTGCTATCTAGACCTATGGCTTAACCTACGAGTTATCCTGTTATCACAATTATTCTGTTATTAACTTTGGAATAGTCGCAACTATCCTTCAAGTCTTGTCCTAATAAGCACTGATTGTATGTAACCTTCTTGTCTGAAAAAAAAACCTAGAAGGTTTTAATACATATATATTCTCAAGATTAGTTACAAGACTTTATTCACACACAATCCTTTTGTGATTCACTTCACATGTACAAAATGAAATAACTATTACATTGCTTTATTTAACTTGATTATAGTACTATTTTTTTGTTATCAAAACAGTCCTTAATTATATATATGTATATATATTACAAGATGGTAATCAAAGTTCAACATCAAGTATTACTAATTTATCAATTATTGAGTGCGTTATAGGACCCCAATACAAAATTACAGGATCAGATGCACCTCCCAAAATATGAGCTCAGGTTTTCACAAACACTCCCCTTGTGCCAATTCCTCACACAAAGATAGTTAGGCCATTTACCTCAGACCACCTGATCTTAATCACCTATAGTCATGGTACAGACAATTCGTTGGCACACCAGCTGGAATTATCTTCCTCTGTTGTTTTTCTAGAATATAACTTTTCTTGTTTCTTTTGTTGGCCTGAGGCTAATATTACCATGCTCTTGGCCTTCTCCTCTACTTTTAAGGAGAAAGAGGAATATAAACATTTGTTTAACAATTTACTCTGACTATTCCTTGCTATCTTTATGTGTGGAACCGCTTCTTTGCATATGACATTCGTAGCTTTTAATTAGCCTCGTTATCATCAAAGGACATCCAAATAAACCATCCACATAAATTTCCTCTTTTATTTATTTAATAAATGTCTTTTAATTTTATTTCTACCTAGATTCAAACAACTACATTAGTAAATAAAAAATAATGACTTCATATTTTACCACAGTAACTAGTAATTTAGATAATTACTCTTATTACCCGGGGGATATTACATCTCCTCCCTCTCAAAATAAACATCATTCCCAATGTTTGTATGTCCATGAAACAACGTTGGGTAAGCTTCATGCATAATCTTCTCGTCTTCCAATGTTACTTCCTGGTTTGAATTTATGGAGGAACCACTACACAGAAAAGACCCTCTAGCGGAGGATATAAAGGAGATTTTTAGTGTTATAAAATTGGCCAAAATTGTCAAAAAAAAAATTCTACAACATCTGTTTATGGTTATGGAGGTTTTGGTGGATCTTTTAATGGAAATTCAACACAACTAAAAAACAATGTGTGGTTGGAGGTTAGTACGGATGTTTTTTTCATCGGTGCACTACTCGGGCTTTAACACACAGGTGCGGACATCTACAAGGTGGCTCAGGCTAGTCAAAGGAGAATGCACCAGGTCATCAAGGTATAAAATCACATCAGGAGCAGTGTTTGTGATACAACACACAGGGCCATTTTAATTGGTCTTGGGATTTGAGCAACGCCCATAGGTCGTCTCAACATGTCGGTGCATAGACTTATAGAAACGCACCGATGCAGATTATCACACAAAATCACCGAGATTTATAATTGGTATCGGTATTTGTGCGGTGCCCATAGCTATTACAAATTCACCAGTGCGTAGAGATAAATAAACACACCGGTGTGCAATATCACATAAATGCACCAAGATTTATAATTGGTATCGGTATTTGTGCGGTGCCCAGAGGTCGTCCTAATGCACCAGTGCGTAATTCCACATAAACGCACTGGTGCACAGTACCACAAAAAAACACTCATATTTTTAATTGGTTTTGGTATTTGTGTGGTGCCCATAGGTCGTAGAAACACACCGGCACACTTCAGAGTACAAACACACTAGTCTACAATAACTGACACGCATTAGTTTTCATTTTGCATTATTTAAAAACATCGACCTATGATAGTGCAATTATTGTGATTGTTTTAAATTAATTATTCATCAAAATTCGACACATATTATAACAATATTCATATTAATTAAATTTTTATTAATGCATTTGAATGTGATTTTTGGATTAATTTGTTATATCATATCATAATTATTGTGATTTTTTAAAATTCATTATTCATCAAAAGTCGACACATATATATCTTATAACAACATTCATATGAATTAAATTTTTATTAGTGCATTTGAATGTGATGTTTGGATTAATTTGTTATATCATATCATCAAATTTCACATCTCTTCATTATAATATTTAATCATCCATAAATTTAATTAGTGGTGTTACATTTCACAACGACCATGGAGAACGCAATAGAATAAATTAAAACATATTTTATTATTATTATATATATATATATATATATATATATATAATACAGTATTTTTCATACAAAATGGGGCAATTATTGGTATACCTTTGTCTTTCAATTGGGACACTATGTCCATTACATTAAACAAAATGTCTGACTTCAGAGGATAATATTTCAAAAAATACAACACCTTGCTTTGATATCCAAACATAGTGATCATCATTCTTCGCTTGAACTACTGTCACTGCTAGAGCTACTTCCATGACTTGGGTTATTTTTAGGAATGTTTTGTTCACGGTGTTGATTGTTTTCTTCTTCTTCACCTTCCATCTACAAACATAAAAATAAACTGAAATGAGTGTATATACATTGGTGAGAATAATAAAAATTGAAATATTAAATAATATACATCAATGTAAATCGAAAAGAAAAATGACGTACCATAGCAACAATTGACTCATAAACTATACACATTCTTTCAAAACCATGTACCATGCCATCTTTCAAAATTTCATCTATTGGCGCAATTCCATACTTTGTTTCCTGCAAGTTTTATACCCCATAACAAATCATATATTTAATATAAAAGATTTTTTTGTTCTATTAATTATAGACGGAGCTAAGTAAAACAAGATTGATAGATGCTTACAAATTCCACAATTAATTTCTGATATGCCAACATATACTCACAACCCATATTTAACCCAATTTCAATCAATTCGTCTGATGGTTCTTCTTTGTATGTTAGCACCTGTTTGAAGACATTCAATGATGAATTTTGTAAAACAACTTAAAAAATACAAAAATGAAATCTAGTTAAGTTGTTATAAGGAAGTAACAATTACTCACAAACTTAGATATCAACCCTTTTCTTCCTTCTCATCCTATTTTATGTGCTGAATGGGTTCCATTTTCTTTTCTTTTCTGCAAGAAAATACTTGAAATTAATATTTAATGCTAAATTGTTTATTTATTGTACTCGATGATCAAAAAATTCAATGATTACATATTACATTTCAAGCATGTTGTTGTTGAGATGACTCCTCTTGTGATGCAATTTTGTCCATTTCTTTGACCATCTCCTTGTACACCTTTTTAGACATTCCTACTGGCATATTTCTGATATCAGCTCGTTCATCTTTTCATATTTTCATAATCTTCCTGAAAATGTAACATGACAATAAAATATTTAATTTTTTTATTGATATATGAAAAGTAAATATAACGAAAGTGATATTCGTAAATAATTTTAGACAAACATTTAAAGAAAATTTACTTTTTTCATTCCTTCTTTTTTGTTGTTGTATGTTTATTCTATTAAAAGTCTGACATATCTCATTGACCAATTCTCTCGAAACTTTCCCTGTAGTTTAGATAAAATTTGGTTCTTGGAATCATTGGATTGGTTTTTGTATTGTAAGTGGAAAGAACGTCTATACATTTGTTCTACTAGATCCCTCAAACTTTTGTAAAAGTTTTTACCCCTTTCGTTAACCTCCAACACCACTCCAGATGAGCTAAGGAGCAATTCATTTTCATTTGCATGTTCTATTTTTTTTCTTTTCTTAAAACAACATTCCTTTTCTAATTTGTTGGTCCATGTAGAACAATAAACAAATGTGAATTAATAGATCGTTTGACATGTGTTATCTAATAATTTTAAGTATATTATTAATGAAAATTAAAAGAAGAAACTCATATTGGATCAATAGTATTTTTTCATTCACTTGATTCATACTTTTGCAAATTTTCCATTAATATTTGACGCTCTTCTGGTCCTAGATTAGAAATAATATTATTGAGCTTCATCATTTTCTGGCTCTGCATCATGCATAGTAAACAATACATACTAGTTAAACTTACATATAGTTCAAAAATAATATTTTTTGTAAAGAATTTACAAAGAACTTGCCTTTTTTTCTTTTCTTGATGTGTTATCATTACTTTTGTTACTTGATCTCTTGTTAGTCATTTCTTTATCAATCTGAAACCTAAAACATATAATTCATTAATATATTTATAAATAAATTGTCAACTTTTTAGGTAAAAGAAAATCTCAAGAAATCGGTCCGCCATTAATTCTGTACGCACAAACGTCGGTGCATGGAGGTATTATAAACGCACTGCAAAAATCGTATAATCGACTGTATGGTGTTGAATGTCAATAGGGAGCACTGGTGCATTACATGTTAACCACGACACCAATTAACATAGAGAAAATAATAAAAATCATCGAGTGTTAGCTTTTGTAGCATAAACCAATGCCATATTTGACAGATGGTACGGTAATAAAAAAAATTGTTCTTTAATTTTTTATCACAGTACTTTCTCGGTTGCACTTGGATAATACAATGCACCAGTGTGCTAGGTTACACCGGGCAGACCGATGAAAAAAAAATCAGTTTTTTTTTAAATTCACGCAAAGGCTGACATGGATTTGGATCTGACTATGCAAGTCATCCCATGGGTTGGATGTCTTAGGCCTATATTTAGAAATACAAACCCTATAAATCTAAAACGAAAAGACCTAATTCTGAAATCACAGAAAGAGGGAGAAGAAAGGGCATAATCGAAAAGAATGTAGGGTTTGTTTCTAAAATGTATTTTTTTGTGTGAAACAACACGTTCGCGGAGCAGCATAATGAATTAGCGCACCAGAGGCATATATTAAATATGGCGCACTGAGAAAAAAAAATTGGTTTTTAATTTTATATCACAGTACTTTCACAATGCACTAGGATAATACAACGTGCTAGTGAGCTAGGTTACATCGGGCGCACCGTTGAAAAAAAAATATGTTTTTTTTTAAATTCATGCAAGGGCTGACATGGATTGGGATCCAACTATGTAAGTCATCCCATGGGTTGGATTTATTAGGCCTATATTTAGCAATACAAACCCTCTAAATATAAATTGAAAATCCTTAATTCTGAAATCACAGAAAGAGGCAGATGAAAGGGAAGAAACAAAAAGAATGTAGGGTTTATTTCTAAAAAGGGTTTTTTTTTTTGTGCGAAACAGCACGTTCATAGTACGCTGGGATAATATAGTGCACCGATGTTCTAGGTTAGGCCAGGCGCACTGATGAAAATAAATATTTTTTTTATTTTAAATTCATGGAAGGGCCGAAATGGATTGGGATCTGACTATGCAAGTCGTCCTGTGGGTTGGATGTCTTACGCCTATATTTAGCAATACAAACCCTATAAATCTAAATTGAAAAGCTGTAATTATGAAATCATATAAAGAGGGAGAAAAAAGGGAAGAAACAAAAATATCTAGGGTTTTTTTCTAAAAATGGATTTTTTTTTCTTTTTTTTGTTTCTAAAAACTGCAGAAAAAGTAAAAAAAAATAACCTTTGATTTTTTTCTTTTACTACGTAAACAAAACTGTAGAAAAAGTAAAAAAAAAAACAAATTTAATAATGAGATCATTTTAAATTCTATGCTACAAGGTTTGAATCAATAGAGTTTTGGAATTTTGATTGTCTGAATACTTCTATTTGAATGTATTTCCCTACTCCACAGTGCTCTCATGCTCTGTTTTCCGCCCATTTTTCAATTTACCGCTTTTTATTTCACTTAAAGAAAATAGATTTGCATTTTTTTTATTTGTGGTTATTCGTTATAGGTGCTTCACTTAATAGCACTGCAGCAGTGCATATGTTTATAAAACAGCACCAGTGCACAGTACCAAAAATGCACCAGTCTGGTGATCTGTACATTAGCACCTATAACAAGAAGTCCATTTTTAAGACACAAAAATTACTTTTAGGTGTGTGCACCAAAATTTATTGTTGATTTTGCTCAAATGCAGGGAGAAAATATCATAATTATATCGAATGGAAAATTCTTCAAAATCTAGCTCGTTCCATAATATTTCTTAAATTTGACCGTGGAGTTCTCCCTAAACATCTCAAATGTAATATTTACTTCATATTTTATTTATATTTTCATTATCTAATTGAATTTATGTTTTTTATCCGTGTCAATCATGCACAACGTAATTAAATTTATAATGTATACAAATTTGCAGGTTCATGCAGATTCAGCATCAAGTTTAGATGCACAAAATATTCAAACAGATCCAGGACATCAAAAGCTCTTATCAGGAGCTACATACCACAAGGCGCATTTCATAGATGAAAATGGACAGCTGCTTCACCCTGCCAATTATAACAATATTGCATCTTCTAGCCACAATCCCAGGACAATGATGGTAATAATTATAACTGTTTAGTATATTGATTAATGTAATTATTTCAATGTTAAACCAATCTATAATCATGAAATATTGTTAACGTGGTTACTAATTGATATCATAAATTTTGTACTAATCATGTTCAAATATTTTTTTTAAAAATTATTAGGATTATAGTGATGATGACCGACCTACCTACCATATTCCGTTTCACCCCACGATAATGTCAAATCTAGAGAAGACTGAACTAATAGAAAAAACCAGAGAGGAATGATACCAATAATTGTTGAATCAACCACCGATTCAAATCCTGCTATGTCCAAATTCACCAATTTGAAATCACTATAGAAATAGTATTTCTTCACAAGTTGGAAATGGAGACAATCAAATAGAGGTTGCAATGGATGATTACTTAACGTATACGACTTCCATGGATACAATGTTGTTATATTCATTCCAAAACTATGATCAGCTATGGGATGATGCTCATATCGCTGACACCTTTTTCCAAAGCCTTAAATTTGCTTCTACCACCCCTCTCTTTGGACTTGGTGGTCAGTCAAAGTCTACCCAGTTGGGGAAAAAGTATTTACTATACAACTTGGAAGCAATTGTTGGCTTGTCGAATGAATGTTTCTTGAAACTTTTTAGGTAAGTTACCATAAAGTACTCCCTTATATAAATTTTAAATATAATGAGTACACTGCAATGAACATTAAAAATGGTAAATTTTATGAACGCTAATAATTATATTGAGATTAATGTACATTTATTAGTATATTTTTAATGATGACCAACTACAGGTTATTCAAAGATAAGGTTCTTCCAAGTGATAATGTCTTTCCCGGTAGCTGCGACGAGGAACACAAATTGTTGAAAATGTTTGATGTTGAGTACATATCATATCATGCATGTCCAAATGATTGTATTCTATATAGAGGAGAATATGCAGACAAAGATATGTGTTTGAAATGTGGGCATGATAGGTATGATAAATAAATAAATAAAGGTAAATCACGTACTTGTCCTCCTTTTAAGATATTGAGGCACATGCCTATTAGCCCAAGGATTCAAAGGCTCTTTCATTGCAAAGAATTAGCTATGTTGTAGGGATGGAATGCCTCACACATAAGTGAGTAGGGAGTTATGTGAATCCAAACTGATCCAATAGCCATAAATCATATAGAGGATACATGGCCAGAAAAATTCAAGGATGAAGTACAAATTTTACGACTTAGCATAGCCATGGATGGCGTCAACCCATATTCCCTCCAGAACACCAACTATTATGTTTGGCCTGTAGTAGTGATCAATAAAAATATCCCCCCATGCTCGTCCGTGAATAATGAATATATTATGTTGGCTCTCATAGTCCCTGGTAGAAGACAAGTGAAGAATATGGATGCCTACTTACAACCAATGGTAGAATAATTGAAGTAATTATGGGATGGGATAAATGTATACGATGTATCAAGACCCATCGTAGCAAAGAGGAGTTTTACATTGTATGGCATATGTTCTTGCACGACACATGATTATCCAGGCTTAGGAGTTTGCTCTGGTAAATTACATGTTTAATTTATTGATTTTTTTATACACGTAGCAATATTGTTTCACATATTATTTATTTAATTTGTTGTGATATTTGTTCTAATATTCATGATATTATTTAACATTCCATGCATATTAATTGTATATAATACTCTCATAGGTCTTGTAACAAAATGGTATTTTGGATGTAAATGTTGTGGACATTCTCTGAAAGCTAGATGGTCCAAGGACCTACGAAAGCCAATGTATGATTGCTCCAGGGTATTCCTCCTAGAAGAACACCCTTAGAGAATAGAAGAATCTGCTTTCAATGGTAAATGAGAGAGAACCCAGAGGCCTCCAATAATGACACCATTTGAATTTCTTAGAGCATATGAGAGAGACAAGGAGAAGGAGTTCATAGAAATGTTTTATTCAAATGGGGAGCCTATGTTCGATGATCCAGAATTCTTCGACACCTATGTTGAGAAATTTCCCATTGGGATGAAAAAGAAATCTATCTTTTATAACCTCCCATATTGGGATCATCTTAAGACTACCCACTTATTATATCCCATGCATATATTTAAAAATGTTTAATCTTCTTTATGGAGACACATATCATCAAAACAAAGTGACACATTGGATGTTAGGAAAGATCTTATTACTTCAAAAAATAAAAACAAACATTGGCTAAGACGATTAGAAAGTATGGGATCAGAGGCAAACGTTGGTCCCTCTAATTCATAGTTTTCAAAGAAGGTTATGTCCCATGGATTTTTAAAAAATATGACATTTATTTGGCGAAGAAAGTTAAAATGGGTGTGAGGGTGCCAACTTCATATGGGTCTTTACTATGGCACTACTTAACCGTCGATGACCATTTTCAAGGTTGAAATCGCATGACCATTTGAATCTTCTAAGAGTACGTATAATGTCAAAAGCATGATTTTATTATTTGTTATATTAATAAATTTTATCCCATGCAAGGGTCATAAAACATAACTAATTGTGTATATTATTGCACGTGTTTATAAGTTTGCAGTGTCATTATCCTTTGTTTTTGTGTGGGTGTGTGAAACATGAATTCCCTCAAGACCTAGGATGTGCCATATATAAATTATCTACATTTGTATGTTGGATCACGTCAAAGGAGATTCATGTGGCTAACATTCCACGGTGGCGTCAAGAGATAGTTGAGATTGTTTTTATGTTTGAGAAGGAACTATTGAAGAGTTTCATGGACTTACAGGTTCATCTTCTAATCCACCTAGTAGACGAGGTTGAATTAGTTGGGGTGGTTTCTTATCGTTCGATGTTCTTCTTAGAGAGGTGCATGAAGAAATTGAAAGGTTTTGTTGGACAAAGGGAAAAACCCGAGGGGTCTATTGAAGAGGGGTACATATCGTATGAGTATTTCTATTATGCTAGTGAGTACATCAAGAAGATCGAAAATAGACTAGATGCGGTGATTTGGGATGATGAAAGGGATGAAGACAAAAGAGAAGGGGCGTTCCTCCAAACGAGTGGAGAGAGCGCTTGATAAAGAGTAAGCGACTTATAATTTTTCAAATTTACACAAAGTTAATATTCATGTTGAACTTCGATATAATGTATATTTTGATCTCTAAGTAATATATAATGTCGGTTTGATTTCATCATTGAATGCAAAAATTGAAGAAATCAATAAATTCGTTCTTTACAATTCTGAAGCGGCACAACCGTCGGTCGCATTGTATAAACAAAAGAGGATGAAATGGGATAGTGACAGAAAATAATTCAGATGGTTTAATGGTATAAGTGTCCATTATCCTGATCATTTAAAAGAAAATATGCCAAAAATATGCCCCAACAGTTGGGTTTCTGACCAAGTCAGAGAGAAATATGGTGCAACCAGTCATTACCCGCGTGTTGAAGAGGATGCGCTAAATGTAGGGAATGGGTGCAGTAACTTGGTAATAATATTTTTAATTTATATGTAAATTTGAAACTTATAAGACATATGTATTTCATATTTTAGCTGTTGGGTTATTATAAGACACATGACACTATTATTTTTATAACTTTTTTATAATAGGTTCATTTGTTCCCATCTATGTGGGCATATGGACACCATTTTCGTACAGAAAATACTGATGCTGGAAATATCACACAAGAATTTGGAGTGGAAGTTGAGTTCGATCAATCTAGTAGATCTAGCCACCATGATCAAAACCTAGAACGGGGGACATTAGGTTACGTCAGAAAGATACAAGAGATCATTGAAGTAGATTTATCTTCTTTCTAGTGTATTATTTTTAAGTGCAAGTGGTGGGACACCTTTGATCGGAATAATGTAAAGGAAGATCACGATAGTGGGCTTATATGTATCAACTCTAGAAATATGTGGGATGAAGCTAAGGAGCCCCATGTTTTTCCCAAACACTGCAACTAGGTGTTTTTTTTACCCGAATGTGTTGGATAGGGATTGGTGGTTCGTATTGACACATGACCCTATTCAAAAAATATTTTTGAGAACAATAGTGTTATCATGCCATGCGAGATGGAAGATAATGAGGGTGATCATGATAACTGAGAGTGATATGGTACATGTGTTATTTCATCAATATTTATACATTTTAAGATGGGATTTTCGAAACATTATAATATGTATTTTGAATTAATTGGTAATTTTCACTATGTTAATGTTAAAATCAATATTTCCCTTGATAATTTTCAATTATGTCGATCTCAAAAACAATGGTGTATTTTATAAATTAGTTCTTTTTTTTGTATCTAAGATCATAATAAAATAATGATAATTCTAAAGTACATTAATTTATTTGCATTATTTTATAAACTTTATTATGTTAAAATAATTCATATTATTCTAGATTTATTATTTTACAATTATTTAAAATTTTACAAGTTTATAAATTTACAAATTTTAATAAAATCATTTCACATTAATACAATTAAAATTTTACAAATATTTTACATAGAATTAGAATTACAATTATAATTACAATTTTACAATTTCACATACAATTACAATTACAATTACAATTTTATAATTTTACATACAATTAGAATTACAAATATTAAAGTTTTACAATATCATGATCATTTAATATTAAATTAATTAATAAACATCACGTTCATGATAACCATCGTACAAACATCATATTTGACTAAACAAAACATTCAAAATCGCTAACATCATTGTGATCATGATCATCTAAAAAAACACAATTAAGATTATATATTAACATCATCACAACACAAACATCAAATATACATCTCATGTCAAATAAATCATGCTATCACATACACATCTATCTGCAAGCTGAAAATTAAATGAACATATCTAACATGACCTAACAGTATGCACATCATGATGATCACCAACATGTAAATTAATCACAACTGCAACATGAACATAAAATACATGGACCATATATATATACATATATATATATATATATATATATATATATATATATATATATATATATATATATATATATATATATATATATATATATATATATATATATATATAATTGAATAATGTCAAAAATATACAACTGCAATATAAATGTCATGGATGGTACAACATCTAATATAGCAGTACTAAACGAAGCCTACTCGGTTAATGGTGCAGCCTCGATGGTCGATGGTCCAACCTGGTCATGATCATGAGTATTTCTGGATGTTGCAAGCTGTTGACTAGACGTGGCCGATGGTCCAGCCTGATCTCCATGATCACTATTGTTAGATGATGGTAGAGGATTCTCATCTAGCATGGCATGAGGTCAACGATCATGAGATGATGAGTCACATCTCGCGGACTGTCGATCACGTGGTGAATCTCAACCACACCTATAACTGACAATGGTCCTCCTCAACCATGTAACTAAGGTCGTAGCTCTTACGACATGCTGCATCAGCCTGTACTTGTCACACGGCATGCCTCTCCACATCTGTAACAGTCTACCATCGGCCTGTATGTCTCTCATATGAACAGGCCTGATGTCTTCCTCAATGATCAATGCAGTGAGTTGGTCACCCAACTCCATCTTGTATCTGCTATCAAGTGGACTGCACCTAGAAAAAGGCGGTACTAGCGCACCAGCAGGAGCATGTCTCTCTGCACCAGCCTCCTGATGATCCTCAGCGTCTGGCATGCCCTGATCATCATGAGGATCCACACATGGATAATGTGGTTGTGAAGACATGTCCTCGCCATGAAAAAACCCAATTTATGAAAAATATATACAAGTACACAACAATAATTAGACAATTTCATTACACAATTTAATAAAAACAAGTTAAAGAACATGTTAGAGTAAATTTAAATAAAATAGTAATATTACCTATATCATCTAAAAGCTCATCAACTGTGAAGAGGATGTTGGCACGCCCTCCCCAATACAAACCCACATAAGGATAGGGGACCATAATGAAGGAATGATCATCAACATTGGATAGAAACTCCAGTGCATCATTCAATATCCTCGCTGGAAACATCGTCTCACTCCTTTGGGCATCATCTGCCCCCACATGTGCATCGGTGCCTCGAACATCGGCCTACAAGGCTACCAAAAAAAATTAGGCCTCGTCTCTGGAAACCTCTCCAAAAATAAACAAGAAATATCTGAAGAAAAAGGGAAGTTTACCCTCCCTTGTGCATGAGCATGACATCTATCTAAGGTTGTACAGAACTACCACAAAAAAAAGGTAGACCACCTGACAAGTCGTGGCTCCTGTACCAAAGAGTCAACATAATATAGAAGCGAGAAACTAATGCATTTCTCATCACTGGTGTTGTGTGAAATGGTCGAAATGAGATTTGGGAGGCACTGCACCTCCTCACTACCAAATGCACCAATATGTAACTGACCTCCAACGACCTGAAAATATTAAGGGGAGAGTATTGATGCTTCAATGTATCTCTGGGAGTACACTATCTGACTCCCTAGTACATAGCTAGCTGGAACCTCTAGGAACGAGGGAAAATCCACCCCTCTCCTTGATAGCCCTGTAATGAAATATATATCATCCTTAGTGGGTGCCACCAACCTGGAAAGTCTGTTGGTGGGCATTCCACCTTTAGATAAGATGTCTCAAAAACAAACCATGGCCCTTTAGTGAAGTAGCCTCCTCATAGAACTTAAGGAGGCCTACCTACCTTAGGAGCCCCAGGGTAGCTGCTGTAATAGGGCGAGGGTACGCATTTCTCTCTCTCTCGTGTCTTCCATAGGAGAACCATGTTATACTACTCCACATGTTGTTGTTGTTGTTCCCCCTCTTCTCTAATTTCACGTATCTCAATGATTGACATATTAAATACAATTTTTTTATTAAATGATGCATATATTTAGGAATATACATATATAATTTTTTTTGTAAAAAAAAAAACAGTCAGTGTGCCAAAAAAAATAGTCGTGCACCGGTCCCAATGTTTCTTTTATGGAGCGCATTGACAATAGTGCACCAGATAATATTAAACGCACCTATAGTGGTGCTCTTGAAAATGTGTAGCACACTTTTGAGTTTTTATGGTGTCAGGAATGCAGTGCGATGACTAAACTTTACGCCCCAGGGCATATAGTTAAGTCGATGGACTGACCTCCTTCATCATTACATAGTCAACGGTGTGGTCTTTTACCTGGCCACGCAGTTGACCCTGTCGAAATACGGAAAGCATTACGCTGACAAAAATACCTGTCCCAGGGTGGATATTTTCATCAACGCACCACATTGCCACTATTCCACTAGGTCAACGGTGTCGTCGAGTAACCGACCACACCGCACTTTAAAAAAAATATAAAATAACATGGTGCGCCTTTAGTACCACCCTGAAACCGATGCGGATACCATTAGCATAGGTTTACCAGGCCACACCGTTGACCATTTAGAAATACAGAATGTGGTGCACTAAAAACATTACCCACCCCAGGGCATATATTTCAGTTAATGCACCGTGTTGCCACTATTCCACATTGTCAACGGTGTGGCTGGGTAAATGACCGCACTGCACTTTTAAAAAAAAATTAAAATAAGAACTGGTTGCACTGTGGTTGTGTTGTGACCTATAAATTTACAGGTAGCACCGCAAATCGGTGCGAGCCAAATGGCTCGTGCACACCACGGGACAGTTTTATTTTTTTCTTTTAAATGGTTAATTTTAATGTTATTTGAAATTATAATCTGCTAAAAGGATTAATTATGGGAAAATAATAAAAATACCTGTACATTTAGCCATCTAGGAAGCATATTGGCTGTAGAATTTGCAAAAGAAAATTTGTCCACCATTTTGCAAAATGCAAGCTAGAGATTGGCGGGAAATGCACAATAGTAGTGTATGCAATGGGTGCAATGGGAGCACCTATGTCAGGGTGGCTCATACAAAGATAATTTGCACTGGTGCTTGAGAGCTCAGGAGCACTGAGAAAAGTGAAAAATGTGGTTTTTTGGCTATATATTTTTTTATTATTTAACCCTATTCCAGTGCGCGGGGTTTTTATGGGTGCACCGGTGTGGTTTCTTGATACCGCATGGGGGCAGTTTCTGTTTTGGCGCACTCTTTTATGATGCACCTGTGTGGAATATTTGTAAAGGACCAGTGTGCTACAGTAATATGACGCACCAGGCAAGTGTGTATGGAACTCATGGTGTCTGGTGTGCCAATGTTTTGTGCGCAACGGTGCTTTATCTTTTTGGGCACACTGGGGTGATTTACAATGATAAGTGCACCGAACGAAAAACATCCTCAAAAACCTCCGCCTGCCAACCTCCTCTAGTAACCTCCACTAAAAATGGATGTCTGGGGTATTTTTATAATTGGTTCCTCAAAAACATCCGCTAGAGGGTCTTTTCCTTGTAGTGAACGCATAAGAATACCCATATAACCATAAATAAAAATATGCAGTGGAACTAACACTTCATTTCATTAATCTCAAAGAACTGAAATTTTTTTACACACAAAATGGAAATAAACTAGCTAGGGTGCTGGCAGCTTATCTTTGAGAAGATGAAGCGCCAAAAAATATGGGCCTTGTTTGGGTAAATTGGTACATCAACTTCTTGAGGACATAAATTTGGCATGAGCTCTCCATTTGATGTGCATAATACGTCGTTAGAAATATATATCTGAGAAATACAACTTTTGATGTTAGCAACATCGAAGGAATTACCATGTTGCTCTCCGTTTTCCCAAAAAATGTCTTTTAGGGCATCAAAATGGCTCTCGAAGTTCAGTTCCTGAAAAAATGCTAAAAATAGTAATGTGTGCTACAATTAAGGAAACTATGAATTTGAAAGAAACAAAAGTGGGGCCCCAAGTGGAATATGCGGGTTACTAGCAATATCCACCTAGATCATTCATCCCCACTTAGGAAGCAATCGTCCCCATTGCGTTGAGTTCCTCCATGAGATGAGGAAAATTTTGTTGAACTTAGTCCCTGGTGGACCACTTCCCTTGGGGCATGAGTTGGCTAGCTTTGACAACGAGATACATTTGGATCTTCTATTGGCTAGTGTTCTTGATTTTCATTTCCATGATATGAGTTGTGGTGGCTTGTTTCTATTGGAAATATTGTCATTGATGGCAAAGGAGAAGACATGAGTAGCACCTGAACTATCACTAAGGCAAAATAACAAAGAAGAAACAACAATAAAACAAAGAATTAGACAGGAAGTAGAGGCAACAAAGAAGCAGAGAGGTATCAGAGAGGCAGCAGAGAAAGAATTAGACAAGAAGAAGATGAGGAAATTGTTTCTAAGTTCCTTGTGGAATTTACATATATTCTTGGTCGAATTCTGTATGAAGAGTACTTGAGATTCAATGGAAAATATGAAACTATATGTTATTGACTGATTAGATCATGAAAATATTGACTGCTTGAATTATTTGTGAAAGTATGAGTTAATCATTCAGGGTTTGTGAGTAGTGTAAAGGGGTTTAATTTGTGATTCTGTATATAGTTTAGGAATTCATGATTAATTGCAGAGTTAGCATCAATCTTGCGATTATATGTGAGAAGGGTTGCATACATATCTGCAAGATATATATATCCAGTTGTATCGATCACTGGAAGGATCAATCAACCATGAGCTCCATTGAATAGAAGGTGAGGAATCGAGATATAAAGAATCACACTGGATTTTATTTAATGGCACATCGGAACTAGAAGCAAAGGTGAAGCGAATCAATGCATAACAATGAAATCGTGAAAGGGTTTATATGCGGAAGAATTAACTTGCAATGAAGTTGAACAATGGAACTGTAACGATGGAAATCGAATGATGGTGCATTGATACCTAAGGTAATGACACCATGGAACAATGTACCCTAAATCCAATAGAATGGAACTCAAGCTTATACAAGTCAAAGAAACGATGTTGAAGAACCGTGAGGCGACAAATAGTAAGGGCAGTTTTGAACCAAAGAAACCAGCGGTCTCAGAAAGTTTTTAAATGGTAAGTGGAATCCCAAAAATAAATGCGATAGCATTCGGCGTTTGACACGTATCCTGGAGTGGTATTCAATTACCACCCATTTCGCAAATTATTTTCGCGTTAAAGCTCTGTAGTCGAAAAAATGTGATTGTCATTAGATGTGGATCGATGGAGATCCAACAGTGGACGCACATCTGTTTGCTTGAGAATTAATGAATGGGTATAGTTGCTGTGGGCCTGAGTACTATATGAAATTCATATGATTTAATTCAAAGTTGAGGTTTAATCCAAGATCCAATATATATGGTTGCATTTCTAGAAATCAAAGGCTGTTTTGAAGGCCAAACAAGTGGTCTCACACAACTTTCAGAATGGTAAGTGGATTTCACTTCTTGAATGCAATATCATTATTTAAGTGCCACGTGTCCTAAAGGGGTATTCCAAAACCATCTACATCGCGTAATTTTTGAAGATTAAACCTTGATCAATTTTATTGTGCGATTACCATCAGATGAGCATTCAAATGAGTTTTGGAACATGAGAAGCTGTTACCTATCAGATCTTTGTGATGGATAATGAGGGTGTGGGCCCCGAATGCTATTTTATGTTGGCGCTGACATTTTAATTAATGCCGTGATGTTAAGCCCCTATATTAATATTGTAGTCCCTTATTATGTTAGTCTAACCCCCATATTGTTATTATTGTGCCCTTACATTATTATTGTTAGGTTGGCTAGGATTACATTGTGGCCCACTAGGATTACATTGTGGCCCCATGGATTCCTATATATAGAAAGGAGGTTTTGTCATTTGTATCATCCAAGAATTGTTCATTTATGTAATGTATTGGAGGTTGCCCCCTCAAAGTGACTTATTTCTAAGGTGTTGATATCTCTTTTCTTCTATTTTTGGAGCTGGTTACCCAACATTTGGTATTAGAGCTTTGGATTCTAGGGTTTCGCTGCTCCAAAGAGGTCATCGTGGAATTTTCGCTATAACCTTTTTTCTACGAAGTTTCAGAAGCTGAAATTTTTACGGTGCGAAGCAGCAATCCTGAGGAATATTGTCTAAAAATTTCAGAGCTTCGTTCGCAATATTTTCGGAGATATCATCTGTGGAAGTTAGGTCTTTTATCAAGCTCCTAAACAGGTCATCGTGGAATTTGCACTATAAATTGTTTTCTACAAAGGTTCAGAATCTAAAATTCATATGGTGTGAAGCTGAAATCCTGAGGAAATTTTTCAAAAAATTTCAGAGCTTGGTTCACAACATTTTTGGAGATATGATCTGTGGAAGGTAGTGTTTTTTCAGGCTCCTCAATTTCATCTCAAAGAGGTGATCGTGGGAAAAGTTCAATAACTCTCTCTCTGAACATTGGATTGGAATGCCGTAAAAAGTGGTTGCAAGTAAACGGACTGTAGTTTTGTGGCTATCAATTTCAGAGACAAAGGATTAAACAGTGACACGTGGCAAGTCCTACAAGTTCTCTCTACTGAACCAATCCAGAATTAGGTCATTGTGGGAGATTGGACACAACTTTGTCTTGGAGAATCCAAATAGGGTCAGACCTATGGCATTAAAAAGAGAATGCAGAGGGATAATTCAGTGCTGAATTTCAAATATTGAAGGGCTGCAATCAAAGAGATAATCCAATTTCAATATCGAGCTCCTCAAAAGCAAGAAAGAGGTGTGTATTGTTTTTTCCGAATTGCATAAGTCTTGTTTGAAGAATCAAGTTGAATTGATTCCAAGGGCATATTAAAGAATTTTTGTCAGTAATGGGTTCTATTATGCCTCCAAAAAATAATTCCATACCCATTAAGCACTCAGAAAGCTATATTATGACGCATGAGGAGGAAGAATTGCAATATGAGATATCAAAATTACGGTACCAAGTGCAACAAATTTCGATCTTACGAAGAGAAACCGAAGATGACATAGATGGTTTAAAAGGAAAAATGGAGGCTAATTTGGATGGTTTGAAGGATCAAATAAAATATATTATGGATGATAAAGTAGTGGAATATCACAATGAGCATCAACAACAAGTTCTCCAACTCTCAAAGGATAACCTAACTTTGGTGCAAAATCAAATGAAACAACCGGAAGATCAATATCACATCGAAAGAAGTTATGAAGCAGGCACAAAAACAAGAACTCGACAAGTACAATCAATTTCAAATTATCTCAGCAAGTGGAAGAGCTTTCCTGTAGAATATTCCACATGGGATGATGAGAATTTTATACAGAAGCATCAAGAAATAATCAAGCGTTGAGGACAACACTTGTTTGAAGGAGAGGGGCATGTTAAGCCCCTATATTAATAGTGTAGTCCCTTATTATGTTAGTGTAACCCCCATATTGTTATTATTGTGCCCTTACATTATTATTGTTAGGTCGGCTAGGATTACATTGTGGCCCCATGGACTCCTATATATAGAAAGGAGGTTTTGTCGTTTGTATCATCCAAGAATTGTTCATTTATGTAATGTATTGGAGGTTGCCCCCTCGAAGTGGCTTATTTCTAAGGCATTGATATCTCTTTTCTTCTATTTTTGGAGCTGGTTACCCAACACGTGAAGATTTTATGTTGGGTTAATGTTAAAACATTGATATGTTTTGAGCATAGTGTGATAAACAAAGTCGACATTTGTTATTGATATGATTTGAATATGCTGTGGCGACCAATGTTAAAGGTGCAGTGGTTTAGGTTTGAACCAAGGTCGAATCTTTAATTTAATTAAATTTTTGCATGATTGAAATGTGGGGCCCGAACAAGAGATACATTGAGATGTTGGGGTTTAACCAAAGTTTGGAATGCTTATATGGCTTGAATACTATTAACGTTATTTACACTTGAGTGGCATACTCAAAACCAAAGGATGAATGTTAATATAAACCAAGTATATATCTGGTGAATGGCGGATATTAATGTGTGGGTCGAAGATAATGCATATTGATACCTTGATAACTCTATCAAAGTCAAATTAATAAATGCATTCATAGATGGTTTGGTTTGTGTTGTGAGCTGGAAGTGATAATAAATTTTGTGGGGCCAGAACGATAAATTATGTTCGTTCCTTAGGTTCATCAAGGTCGAGGATTATAAAAATTGCATGGTATAATTGAAACGTGATGTTGGGAACTATAATAAGGTAAATGATATGTTGACATGATGTGCTGAAGGATTACATAAGTATTGGTACACACATTTATATGTAGCGATACCTTGGTCTCAAGTTTGTATTGAGTTGTAATGAAATATCGAACATGTATTCTATATTCATGAGGTGAATTATTATATGGTTTCAAACATAAACTTTAATTAGATAGCTCCCACATGAAAAATTGGTTGTTGAGTCTTTATGAAGTATGGTTCTTAACCATAAGTTTGAAGATGAAAAGAGAGAAAGCTTCCACCTATGTAATTGGCTGTATGGCTGTATAAATCATAGTTGAATGATTTATAAAAGAGCTTCCGCAATGAACAGAGATTGCCCAGTTTGGAGAGATTGAGGACCCTTTTGGATGATTAATTAGAAATGAATTTTTATATGCATGAGACTTTGAGATTTATTTGGGGGCTAAACTTGTAAAGAAGTTATATATGCAGCAGATACACAATTGCAGTGAACAGGAGAGTATGCATAAATGTTACATGACAACAGCTACCAGATTTAGAAGATAATTTGGGAAATGCATTCTACATGCATGGAAAACAGGAGAGTATGCAGAAACTGAAAAAAGACAGTGACAATAGCAGAAAATACAAACACACAGTGAACCAAGAACTGAAAGGGTTGAATGAGACATATCAATTACAAATGTAAATATAAATGTTTTAATTAATTTTATATTGTTTGTGATGCAAAGGCAAGTCTCCGTAGGCAAAAAAAACTCCACTGTAAAACTGAAATTTTTACATATTGCTATATTCCTCTGAATGAGTTGGACAAAGAAATGAGAAGGCATAAGGTAGAGAGTCATGGCTATTCATTTTGAATTCCATGTGGAATACAAACAATCATGACGTGAACTCTATAAATGATATCACATATATTTGCATAGATGTTAGAGAATGAAAAAAAGAGGCAGAGAAGAAGGAGGAGTAGATAAAGAAGCTATGAATATTCAAAGATGATATAAGGCAGATATGAAGGCTGGTGGACAGCAGTGAAGAAAGAACAAAACAGAGCTGATATCCAGGTAAATCGGCATGTGTTTTTTTATGAAAGAGTGAGGAAGTTGGTGCTTCCATACCAAGTTGTAGCTTGATATATGTCAGTTGTAGCTGGCTAAGGTAGGAGCCTCATGTAGGTGGTAGCCTGCAGAAAATAGTGAGGAAGTTGGTGCTTCCATATCAAGTTGTAGCTTGATAGATGTCAGTTGTAGTTGTAGGTTGTAGCCTGCATAAAATAGATGGGAGTTGGAGCTTCCTTGCAAGTTGTAGCTTGCAGAATTAAGGTAGGAGCCTCATGTGGGTTGGAGCCTACAAAAAATTAGTGGTGAGAGGGAGTTCGAGCTTGCCTTTGCATCACAAAAATAATAAGATGTGGTTTTCTCCCTTATGGGTTTCCACTTATATCTGATGTCTATGTTCATGATGTCTATGTGTTGATATGGTATATCTAATGTGCTTAATACTTGTTGCTCACATATTAAGACTGTTGTTACATTATCTAATCTGCTTAATACTTGTTGCTCGCAAATTAATATTGCTCACATATTAAGTTGATCATGAAATGAAGGTGTAAATAAGTTTAAAGGAAAGTTTTAAAAGTCCATGAATGTGTTAAATTGATTCATCCCCCCTCTCAGTTTAACTAAGGGTTCAATAGTTTCATGCATTCTTGGTTTAAATCTATTAGTGTGAGTTGTTATGCAATGTCAAAGGTGTCCAGTAGAGGTGGGAAGTAGGGCCGAAGGTGGTCAACATTGAAGATTGGGTGCAGACCAAGGAATGGTGGAATAAAGAGCTAGAAAGAATTGGTTGCTACAACCTTTTTGATGGTGTACAACCCATATTAAAGTGGGTGAGGCTTGTTGTGGGGTCCAATGCGGTGCTCCTTCTTCAAATCTAGCCACATTTTGTTGCCCACCTAGAAATTACGTGGCACCCGATGTTGATAATGTAGTTTCTTGTACTTGGAATTGGCTATGTCCAATATGTCATGAACCTATTGGTGGATGTGTTGAATTCTCAATGAAGTTGTGGCTTTGTTACCTCAGAGTGAACATCAGTCAAATAAGCCTCAGTAGCCACAAATGGAATGGCTACGTCAATGGGACATAGTGGTATGAATCCCAAGCCCACCTGAAATGGGTTGTGGCTGGTTGAGCTATGGAGAGCCCGGTTATAACTGTGTTGTACATAGGGAAGGCTCTAATCCCATATGGGTGGATGCTTTGAATTTTAAATTAACAAAATGTGTACGATCATCCTGTTGACAATCCCTATTTGGCCATCATTTTGAGGATGGAAAGTTGTGGAATTTGTGAGCTTGGTGTCTAACATTAACCAGAGGTTGGACCAAAATGTTTTGAGGAACCTGCTATCCCAATCTAAAATTATAGACTGTGGGATCCCAAATTGCACCCACACTCATTCAAAGAAGAGTTTAATGGTGGCTTCTACTATGATATTCTTCTTGTAGGCCACCATAATGGCCATCTTCGAGAATCTGTCGACAACCACGAAAACGCAGTTGTTTCCATGCTTAGTAGAAGGAAGGCCCGTCATGTAATCCATGGAGATGGAATCCCAAGGTGGACTAGGGGTAGGTAGCGTAGTATCGAGGCCTTTCTTCTTGAAGTTTGGTTTGGAAATGACACGTGCAAGGTAAGATTTGATGTACTTCTCGAAACCCTATCGAAATTTCAACAAGTAGAAATACTTTTGTAGTACTGCCACTGTTTCCTCGACCCCAAAATGCCCAACAACCTCACTGTAGTGTGCTTCTGAAATCATCTTGGCATGCTCACTTGAAGGAACACAAATTTGTCTGGGTGACATAAAAATGCATCCCAGAGGTCAAAATTTGGAACTTGCATACCCTCCAAGAGTGTCTTGTATGTGTGGCTAAATTCTAGATCGCTCTTGTAGAGAAGCAACCAGATAGAAGTCTGGTGCCTAGTTGAGAATGGTGGTTAGCACCATGATCAATTGTCGATTGAGGCAATCTGCAACATTTTTGGTGCTGCCCTTATTTTACTTGATGCTAACATGAAACTCTTGCAGATATGTGGATCACTTCTTATGGCTATTGTTCTACAACTTCCCATGTGTCTGTATGAAGTGCAGGGGTCGGTGGTCTGTGTGAATGACCATTTCCTTCCCTGAAATTTAATGCTTCCATTGTCGGCAATCCCGCATATTGGAAAACATTTCTTTTTCATAAGTGGGATAGTTGCTGACTATTTCAAAAAATTTCTAACTGTGATATGCCGGTAGATGCCGCTATTGAGTAAGAACTGACCCAATAGCATAGTCATAGGCATCTGTCTCGATCTAAAATGGTTGTTGCAAGTCTGGTAATGTGAGCACTGGAGCAGAGGTGATGTTTCAATTCTATGAATTGCTTCTATTGAGATTCCAACCAAAATAATTTTTTGTTTGCTCCTCCCTTGGTGACTTGACTCCAGGGCCAAGTGATATGAGAGAATCCCAACACGAACCCACGATAGAAATTAGAAAGACCTAGAAAGCTACGAAGCTCTATTAGAGTGGCTAGGACTACCCAATCTCGAATGACTTGGATATTTTTTGGATCCACATGTACCCCCCCGATCATCAATGATGTATCCTAGATATTGAACATGGGTCATGTCAAAAGTGCAGTTCTCCAAATTGGAGGGAAAAATATGTTGCCGCAGTGTTTGGAGGACCTGTTGGATGTGGTGGAGGTGCTCTTCCCAATTTTGGGTAAAGATCAGGATGTCAACCAAGTACACTAATACAAATGAGTTGGTAAATGGTTGCAATATGTCCTCCATCAGCCTCATGAAGGTTGCAGAAGCATTCGTCAAACCGAAAGGTATGACCAACTATTTGAAAAGGCCCTCCTTTGCTTCGAAGGTAGTCTTCCACACATTAGAGGGTTTTATTGGTACCTGGTGATACTCGAACTTCAAGTCGATATTGATGAAATATTTCACCCCTTTCAGTTGGTCCAGAAGGTCATAAATTTGTGAGATGAAGCACCTATTCTGGAAAAAGATATTATTTATCACCCCTTAGTCAATATAGTCTCCAAGTCCCATCCTTCTTCTGAACCAACACAATTGGGCTCCCACAGGGTGATGAAATTGGAGATGTGACATTTTTTCAGTAGCTCCTGAATCTTCCTCTTGATTTCATCGTTATCTAGCATAGAGTGTTGATAGATCGTTCCATTAGTTAGTGACACACATAGGTTCAAATCGATGGGGTGCTTAACCTGACAGTGTAGAAGCACCCCTGCAGGTGAGGTGAAGATTTCCCTACATTCCTCCATGTCCTTGTCCATTTTTTATTGTCGTGTGGATGAGCCTTGTCTGTCGCTCATGGCCACTTTCTTATTCTCTCCCTGAGGGGAGGTCATTAGGAAAAAAAAATTCCCAATTTTGGAAATGATCTTACTGAATTGTTTTGTAGTAACCAGTGAGATAACAACAATCAGTGGTACCTTTTGCATCCTGTACAACTTATTTCCTAAAATGAAAATAAATACGTGAGGCCGAGAATCATATATTTCCTGTTTCTTCCACAAGTATGATTGGCCTAATAATACATCACAAAAATTAGGAGGACCAATGTTAAGTAATACCTCATCTGTAAAGGGCTTGATGTTGTATGAAAGGTGGAATTGTTGGCTGATGCGGAGATCTCGTCCTTGATGATGCCCACCGATGGTGTATGACAGTGGGTGTGCTATTGTCGACAAGACCAACCTCTTCATGGCCTCTATTGAAATGACATATTTTTGGCTCCCACCATTGACAATTAAATTTAGCAAGGAACCCTTTACCCACATCTAGGAGTGGAAGAGATGCTCCTCCTCCTCTATATATTTCGGTTCCTCCTTCTAGATCTTCATGGTGGCAACATGTGGCATTGGGCTCTGCCTCAATAATCTACTTCCCTTTTTCATTCCCATTCTTGGGCTTTGATTCAGAATTGGAGCATGAATTTTATTCAGAAGCCTTCATCTTGGGGACTAGTGACTACTTGGCTTGACACTCACTTTTATTGTGAGTGGAGCACTTATGGAACTCACACCACATTCCCGTGTCCTTTTTTGGCTTTGCATTGTTTTTATTTGCTTATAGCTTTGGAAGGTTGTCTTGGGCTGCATTTCCTTGGCTTTGTACTTTGTTTTGCAGTTTGGGGGCACATTTCCCATGCTTTTTATTCATAGATCCAAAGTCTTTCTTCTTCTGTTTGAATTTATGCTCAATCTTGGCACAATATAGGTATGCCACACCAAGCAAGGAGATTTCAAGGAACTCCATTTTCTCCTGAATGTATCTATGCACAAAAATGTGGTACCTCAGCACCAAATGTTTCTCCAAACATTTGATACCCAACTTTGTGTGCATGGTATGGAACAAATTTGTCAGCTCATGCACATATTGAACCATTTATAGCCGCAAAATATTCCATTGTATGTACTTTTCCTCATAGCTCCCCATGGGATAATATTTATCCTTGATGGCGTCTCAGAAAGAATTCCAATTCGGTATTGCTGAGAACAAAGAGGGTTCCCCCTCATCCTTTTTCTCACAGTAGGTTTCCCACTAGTCCTTGACATGGGGGGAGGCTTTCAGGAGTGCAAAAATAATCTTCTCTCAGTCAAAAAAGTCATGAACTGAGAAATATGCTTCTATCTATGACGTCTAACTATATACGAAGTTTTCATCTATTTGGCCCTCAAATATGGGAATGTAAAAGTTTACTTGTAGTTTAATAGGATTTGCGCCTCGAGAGTGGCTACTAGATGTAGATGCGTCGTCGATAGGTAGTCATTCAAGGATATGAGAAAAGTTATCCATCATCACATTATTTTTTTTAGGGCCTCCTCAAGAAATATTATGATAGGAGATCTTGATCCCTTGTCTTTATTTTATTTCCCCATGGGTGGTCATTGGAGTTTGTGAGGCTGATCTTGCAAAGGTTCAACCAGATCGAGCCCTAACTACTAATACCCTGACCTCGTTGGGGAAATGCAAAGAATGATAGAGAAAGATTAGACTGTTATGATACCACTGATCTAAATTTATGAACGAATGCAATAAAATACACATATAACAATAAATACAAATATTCAACGTAAATAACACTTCATTTCATTAATATCAAAGAATTGAAATTTGTTTACAGAAAAAATGAAAATAAAATATCTAGGGCACTGGTAGCTTAACTCTAAGAAGATATGTGGTGGCTACAAGCTTCTGAAATATGTTACAATGAGGCTTTAGGGCCTATGTATTATTGAGAAACAATGGAAAAACCTAAATTTCCAAAAACCTAACCCTAGGAGATGAAGCACGAAAACTATGGGCCTCGTTTGGGTTAATTGGTACATCATAAACTTCCTGGGGACGTAACTTTGGCATACGATATATGTTTAACACACACAATACCTCGTTTAAAATGTATATCCTAGACATACAACTTTTGATGTGATCAACATTAAAGGAAATTTCATGCTGCTCCCAATTTTCCAAAAAAATGTCATTTAAGGCCTCAAAGCGATTCCAGAAGTGTAGGACCTGAAAAATTGCTAAAAATAGTAAATTGTGCTACAATTAAGGAAAATGAAGAATTGAAAGAAACAATGGTGGGGCCCCAAGTAGAATAGTGGGTGGCCACTAACATCCACCTGGATCACTTCCTCTGGGATAAATGATGACACTGCACTTTAACATGGGGGATATCATTGTTTCTCTCTGATTGAGAATACACAGGGGTTCAACCTATAATTCCCCATCTGGTTTGACCTGAAAACAAATTATTACCATTATTATATTATTTTTAAAAATAAAAAATAAAAACCATTACCTTTATATATATTTATCCTTCCTTCAATTGGGATCAATTTCTAGTTACCTCAATATTCTGCCATTGTATTATGTGTCTTTGGTCATTGATATATTTGTTTATTAGAGAGACATGAAACACATTGTGTACATTTATGTGGCTATGAAGTGCCAATTGATATTCTACTAGGCCAATCCAGGCAATGATCAGGAAGGGGCCACAGTATCGAAGGGCTAACTTGGAATGTCCACACCACCTTAAAGTACTTCGTTTAGGTTTCATTCTTACATATACATGATCTCCTACCTGATATTACTGCTCGATTCTTCATTTGTAAGCATGATTTTTCTGATAGCCTTGGCTGGATTTTAAATTGGTTTTAACCTTTTTCACCATGGTTTCCATTTCCTTAAGCATATCAGAGACAAAAATCAACTTATCCTTCGGGGTATTCCAATTGATTTGCATACGAAATTTCCTCCCATAATGTACTTCAAATGGGCTCATCCTTAAATATGAGTGGTAAACATTATCATAGGAAAACTCCACTAGATGTATATAATATTCCCACTTCATGGGTTTCTGCATCACGTATATCTGGACCATGTCTTCTAATTCTTGGTTTACTCTCTCTGTTTTCCCATTAGTCTGTGGGAGGTAGGCTATGCTAAATTGTACATGGGTTCCTAAACCAATAAAAAAGGCTTTCCAGAATGAAGAGGTGAACTTTAAATCTTTTTCTGAGATGACCATTCTAGGAATTATGTGTATTCTGAAAATATCTCTCATAAAAATATCTACAATCTACACTTCTTTATACATTTATTGAACTGGTATGAAGTGAGCTACCTTGCACAGTTTATCCACCACCACCATTATTGAGTCATTTTATCTTTTAAATTTTGGCAGCACAATAATAAAATCCAAAGTTACAATTTCCCATTTCCATTCCAGAACAGGTAAAGGGTGAAGTATACTAGCTCGGTGTTGATCCTTTGCTTTCACCTGCTGACATTCTAAGCATTGTGCCAGATACTAAGTCGATTCAGCTTTCATTCCCACCCAAAAATAATCCCTCTGTAGGGTAGTAATCATTTTCTAGTATCCCATTTGTGTAACATAGGAGGTAATATGATATTCCTATAGAATAAATATTTTAATAACTTGTTGATTTGGTATGTAAACACATCCCCGATAGGTCAGTAATTTATCATCACTAATATTATAACCCCAATTTATTTCCGGACTATTTTCATTTTTTGTTTGATTCCATAAGTAGTGATACTCGAGGTCTTTCACTACTGCCTCTTTAATTTGTTCCACATAATTAAATCCTATTTTGATAAAGGAAATTTTATACACAGTTCAACTTCTAACTTAGGTTATCGACTACTCAATTTTATTTTCCTTTCAAATTTTTAATATCAAAGTTGAACTCACATAGGAAATAGGCCCATCAGGCTTTATGTGCGTTCAAGTTTGGATGGTGGAAGAAGTTAGTGAGGTTTTGTAACACGTCCCATTTCTACAAAAAAAAAATCATCTAATTATAGCACTATATCTAGCTTATTTTTATGGTTAGATTATAATTCATCGTATTATGATGTATTTCCATCACTAACAATTTACTTTGCTGCATTATATCATTGTTTATTCATTTACTAGTTATGACAGTATTCAAATTGCTACAGGGTCAGTTACCATTTTAATTTAAGATATAATTCTCTCTCCTTATTCAATATGGAATTGGTGTATTAATAAGCCTTCCCTTTTTCACTTATGAATATAATATTCATATTTAAATTTAACCACTAACCTTTCTTACACTTATTCCTCTTACATATCCTCCACTTAATGTTTCTGCAATAGTCCTTAGGTGACTTTCATTTACCCTCTCACAATAATAAAGGTATTACCATGCCCTTTCCACATATATCTTAAAATACATATAACTATATTTAATTGACCCATATGGGTTTTTACTCACCTTCACATGTTGTATTATTATTTACTTGACCTTTATAAGAAAATATCAGACTTATAAATTACTCATGAAAGTTTAAATTCATCCTACTTTAATAATAAGAGTAAATGGTATTATTAAGAGGAAATCTCCTCTTAACTTTTATCCTCATATATATACCATTTAAGACTTATATATATGTACAAGTTTTTAACTAACTGGGTATACCTTAATTTACTCTTATCAAAACATACATTCTAACTCAGGATCAAGTCCTTAAGTACTATCTTGTTGCAATATTTTTGTAAAACATCCACATGTATTTTTGTCTTATGAAACATGACTCCCATTATACATTAGATTGAACTTCACTTAAGAACTGAACCATTATCATTAGTTATATTGACATCAGATTCAATACCTAATTCTAAACTATGTGGACTGACACTTCAACTGTGGAGCATTGACTAACTACCTGTCAACACAAATTTTAAGATGAGACACTAAGTCGATTTGGTTCAATCTTAGAATGGTCCTCGCCATGAATGAAATTGTCAGTATTAATGAGGGGTTTCAAATTCAAGGTATGACACATCCTTAATTACATTTTTTGGTAATTTTCGTCTTAATTGCAATACGAAGATAGCTTTTATGAGGTAGCTAGGGATACGAACATCTTAAACCATGGCATACTAAATCACATGGCTTTGTACAACACCTTTTTGAACCATGGTAATCCCTCAGACCGTTTCTGGTGATTAACACATGGACGATCATGATTCAATTGACTTTAGGGTTTAATGGCCTAATAAAAGTTTTATGTTCAAGCGAAGTTTCATTTTGACTTGTTACTTTTGGTTGGGAATGCAATTCTTCTGCGTTATACCTTGTTTTAGTGGCTCGTATTTCTTTCTGCTAGTTTCTGTTGAGTTATGGGTAATAGCACAACTTCGTTGGTGTGTAGGGGAGCTTCAAGGTTTCATGCCGAGAACACCTGCCTCGATTTTCAAGGTAATTATGTTTACGTTCTGGGGTCTCTTCCCATTTCAAATGTCGTGAATTTTTTTTTAAATCGCCGACTATGATTTCTTAGATTTTCTTCTTATTAGCTTCTTATATTCATGAAATGATGAAATGGCATTTTCTTGTTTACCTCGAAAGAATTATTTTAGTTCACTAGCATTGTCTTCTTTTGCACTTCACATTTTTTTGTGCATTCACTTCCAAATTTCATAGTTTCTGATTTCTGTTTATTACTATGTGATTGTAAAAGGGATAAACTATGAATGTGGTTTCTGGCACGAATTAAATGGCATTTGGTAATTCCTTTCATTTTGTAGTAGTTGGTAACCTACCTCACTTCATATTTTCATTTTTACTATTGTCACGGGGTTCTTAATTTGTGAAACCCTCGTTATCAATTTATCCAAGTAATTGTTTCCAATACCCAGAATGATGGGTTTTCCTCTAATTATATAAATTTATAGATGTAATGATTAATTAGTTAATTTATAACTACTCAAGTAGAACTAGAATGCTGAAATATCTATGAAGTCAAAAGGTAGACCTTTAATGAGAAACCATTAATTGAGTTCAAGATTTTATGTCAATAAAAGGAAGGGTTTAGATTAAGTATTCCAAATTAGAAGCCAACATTAAGATTTTTAGAAATTTAAAGTGATGTTTACTGTGTAAATAACAACTAAGTACAGGAGTTTACTAAGATTGCATTCTCCATCGTACTGAACACCAAGAGAGGCAGGATGTTGTCGAGAATCCCATTTGTGTTTTTGAGGAACGCTATTAGTGATTTTGTCGTATATAAGGACCAATTTAAATATAAGAAAAACATTTCTAAAATGTATTGAAGATTTTTAAAATAGAAAAGACCTAGAAAATTTGGAACGACCACAAATGGAAAACTTCAATACAATTTAGAAATGTTTTTCTTATATTTAAATTGCTCCTTCTATAAGAAAAAACCATTAAGAGCGTTCCTCAAAAACACAGAGGGGATTCTCGACAACATCCTATCTCTCTTGGTGTTCAGTATGATGGAGAATGCAATCTTAGTAAACTCCTATACCTTGTTGTTATTTACAAAATCAACATCACTTGAAATTTCTAAAAATCTTAATGTCGGTTTCTAATTTTGAATACTTAATTTAAACTCTTCCTTTTATTGACATAAAATCTCGAACTCAGTTAATGGTTTCTCATTGAAGGTCTACCTTTTGACCTCATAGATATTTCAGCATTCTAGTTCTACTTGAGTAGTTAGAAATTAAGATTTATTCTCTATTCGAATGATTTAATGATTAAATTGATTCATGTTTCGTGGATCACCTATATTCTGGTATATCATTTACACACTAATGGTTAATTTTCAAATACTATGTTTCTTTCATATTATGTAACCGTCCATTTAAAATTTTGTATCAAGTACAAAAAATAATTAAAATTTCTTTTCTAGATGTATACGATAGCATGGATCTGAGACTTCCTCAGGCATTACCTTTTCAACTCTCGCATTGATATTTTATTTCTATTTTATATAAAATTTATTTCAAGATTAATTCTCCAAATCTAACCTGCAGTTTTGTCCTTTGCAGGTATGACTATATGTCAACTACTTTTGGAATGTGGTATACATCCACACGTTTTCTATTGTTTTCCTAATATGGGGACTATTTGTGTATAGGCTCATTAGATTCCTATTGGGATTTCCCCTCTGTACTTTGCATATGTTTTCTGAGACAAATTACAGTTTTTATTTACCAAGGGCAGAGTTCTCTCTGTGTATTTTTATTATAAACACTTCTTGTTTAAACTATAAAGTTGTAGTAAACTGAGAACATCTCTAAAGATGTAACCAAGTGGAATTATTACTGGTAAATAATTGATTATTTACTTTACAAATATTTCATTTCTAAGTATATATTATTGGAATTCCAACTTAGTATTTCCATTTCAGTTTTATAATTATTCTTTCAGTTTTAAGGTCGAAATACCTCGTCAATATATGCATGAGTATTTGTCTCTATCTATAATGTCTTAATTCATGGTTTATCCTTAGCAAATATACTATAGTATAGAAATACTTAACTATATTTTTCTTTCATTTATCAGTCATCCATATATATACTATAGTACATATATTGATTAACTATATTGTACTTTTATTTATTAGTCATGCATATCTATTTATGTTTAGATTTTATTTCAAAATGAAATATATGGTTTGATAATATAACACTAAAGAAGATTCATTACCAACATACAAGTTTCCTGTGAGGTACCTAACCTAATATCTAAACCTGATATTGGGTTCAGACATTCTGAGATTTGGTCCACTATAGAGTTACGTCACTTAAGGTATACTAGGTTCCTCCCAACCTTAAAGCTCTTTCTCCACAGCTCACCCCTGAGAAAAGATCCTTTTCTTCAGCAATAAACAACCCTTTGTCTATCCTAAATCATATTATTTAAGATTTATTTCCCCTCAACCTGTTTCCCTTAACCGCTTCAAGTTAAATTATGATGTTGCTTTCCTGTGTGCCTAGGCTTTCCATTTGTTTCTTCCACAAAGGCACTTTTAAAGCTAGTGTTTCTGCTTTCTAGCTTTATTCCACCTCTTCCCAGTAATTTCCTCTTTACTGGGGCAAATTTTTATATTTTTATCTCTAGTCTATATTTAGTATTTAATTTATTTCTTCCAAGGATTTTTGGAAGACTAGTAAAGTCTGACAACCTTATCCATCCTCATGGATTTGGTTTTTCAAATCTCTAATCATAATCTAGAATTTGCACATTAATTTCCATTCTATTTTATTAACTTGAAATTATAAAATAAATCCACACAATTCTTTTCCATTAGGGTCCATTGTACCCTTTTGGACTTGTTCAAATGTCTAATAAAAGCATAGAAAACTGGGGATATTACAGGTTTCTATGATCCATCATTAGTATAAAATTGTTCCCCAACAAATAGTGTCGCCAAAATTTTAAAGCATCGATAACTACAATAAGTTCTAAATCATAAGCTAAGTAATGTTGTTCATAATCCTTTAATTTTTGGGACTCATATGCTATCACTTGGCCCTCCTTCATCAACACACCTGCTACCCCAGATTGACTTGCATCAGTACAAACTAAAACCTCTTTATTTTGATCATCTATGCACAAAACTAGTGCTGTTGTCAACAATTGGGATAACTGATCGAAACTTTGTTGACATTCATGGGCTCAGATAAATGGTATCCCTTTATTTTGTAAATTTGTGAAATGACAGGCTACCTTGGATAAGTTCTTGATGAAACAAAGATAGTACCCTGCTAACCCCAAAAAGGATCGAATGTCTTCCACGTTGCGAGGAACAGGCCACTCCGTGATTGTTTTGATCTTTTTTGGATCAAGATCAATACCTTTAGGTGTAATGACATGCCCCAAGTATTGTATTCATTCCTTAAAAAACTCACACTTGTTTTATTTTGCATACAGTTGGTGCCCATGCAATGTTTGTAAAACGATGCGTAGATGTTCCTAATGTTCCTCCATGTTGTTTGAGTAGATTAGGATGTCATATATGAATATAAATACAAACTTATCAAGGTATGGAAGGAATATTATGTTCATGAGGCACATGAAAGTGGTTGGGGTGTTGGTCAACCCAAAGGCAAAGACTACAAATTCATAGTGTTCATAACTCGTAGTAAAGGTAGTTTTATATATATATTCATCTTTAATTATGATCCGATGATAACCAGATCTTAAATAAATCTTTGAGAATATTCTGACACCTTCAACTTGATCAAATAAATCAGTGATTCGAGATAACAGAGATTTTTTTTAACCATAAATTTATTTAATTTCCGGTAATCTATGGACAATCATAGTGTGTCGTCCTTTTTTATTAACGAATAGTACCAATGCTCCCCATGGTGAGACACTTGGTCGAATATAGTTTTTATCCAACAACTCTTGCAGTTGGATTTTTAACTTTGTAAGTTCATGTATACTCATTTTGTAAGGGGCTCTGAGAAATTGGAGCAACACGTGGACTCAACTCAATGGTAAAGTCCAAATCCCATTTTTGTGGCAGCCCTAGGAATTCTTCGAGAAATATGTCCACAAAATCCTCGATCACAGGTATATGGTCTAATCCCATTGGTTTTCCTTTGGATTTTTCATAGCCCACCTACACCGCATAAATCTAACATCCTTTCCTTCAACATTTTCCAATTTTTTTAGATATGATTGGACTTATTTGTAAAAGTCTCTTGATCACTTCAATTTCACATCTTGCGCCTTCTTCATTACAATAATTAACCGTTTTATCCTTAAATTTCACTAAGCACTAGTACTTTTCTAGCCAGTCCATACCGATCAGGATATTGTAATATCCTAGAGGTAAGACATTTAGGTTGACTTCGAAAGTTTTATTGGTTATCTCAATCAAACATCTATTTACTTTAGCAGATACCCTCATTTTTTCCCTAGTAGCTAAATGAACTAGCCAAGGTTGTTTAAACTTATGAATTTGCAAGGGACACAACTCTACCAACCTAGGACTTATGTAGCTTAAACTAGCTCCTGGATCTATTAATATGGAAAAAATATTGTTTAACACCTTACCTTGCATTTCAATCATGCTGGGCTGACAGTCCGCCTAGCGATCTTCCAGTGTTGCATGAATTCTTGGCACACTTATAACCACATCATCAATGGTTAATGCCTCCCAAACATGCACTATTGGTTCAAGTCTTCCATGGTGTGGACAATTTTTTATATAATGTGGTTCCCCACAACCTTAGCACTGTAAACAGGGTTTCAGAGAAAATATTTGTCACCTTTATTGAAGGATTCCACTATTTTTGTCTCATTATGTGGGTGGTTTCTTTGCTCACATTTCTCTGCAAAGCTTCCTTGTGGTCCTTTAAAGGTATTCCTAAAACCAAATTTCTTTAAATTTCTACCACTTGGTGTATTTTTCTACCCATTTTTACCTCCCCAGTTCTTACAATTATCATTTTTCTATGCCTATTGATAATAAAGGCGTACTTTGTTCAGATCATTATCCATGTTTTTCAGATAATCAAATTGAATATCTTCTTTCATATATCTAGAAAATCGATGATAAACCTTTGAACCTTGGATTTTTCCTCTCATAAATATGGTACACACCATAGGAGAGAGATGAAATTCACCACATATTCATCAAGGTCATCTGTCCCAATCACAGTTCATTAAAATCCTTAGATTTATCACCATAGAATCGTTCAGTCAAGAATTTATTTCTAAATTTTTTTTGAAAGTTTTCCCAAGTAGTCATATGTTCATCAATATTATGTACTGATTTTACTTCCTCCCACCATAAGGTGGCTTTTCCTATTAACTGGTAGATGGTAAGCAAGGCCTTCAAATATTCATCGTAGCTATAGATTTGAAAATAATTTTCCATATCTATTAGACAATATTCTACCATCTCTTCCGCCTCATCATGATAGTTTGGAGGCTTAATCTTTTTGAACTCTCCTTTTAACAAAACTATTTTCTTTTTTGTCTTCTATCATACTCCACCTTTATAGGTATCACTAGTATCTTTTTCCTAGAATTTTTTATCCCCTTCAGATTCCTGGGTTTGACGCAACTCAAGCATGTCGTCCTCTCTTATCATGTGGGATTCACCCCGATTTACATTATATGAGTTTGGTTTTGAATTTTGATGATTTTTCTATCTATCATAATTTTAGTGATACGTTCTTTCTCCCTTAGAAGGAATTCATTCTCTTTCCGCAAGGTAGAAATTTTTGTCCTAAGTTGTTGTTAAACATAAATTTGTCATTGTACTTGTACTCCCTATTCCCAAATCCTTGAGGACTTTAATAGTGATCCCTGTGTCTCTTTTCCATCATGAAAATATGACATTAAATCCTTTACAGTATGCAGAACAAAAATTTTGTTAATCATTCCTAGTGTGGCTCCTTAAAAACATGCTTATTTGGTGCAGAGTGACCCTTATTTGTCTCACCTACACTGATGACTCATATGAAGTCGGTGAGTAGCGCTGATCAGTGCTATTATGGAGATCACACCAGTGGCGATCCACTTCTGGAAGGTTTTTTAAAATGGAAATGAAGTTCATGATGTAGAAGATTTGTAGGTGGAGATTTGGTTTTTTCTTCATGGGGATAGGGCCGAGCATCTCCCTTTGGGCCTTTCATTCCTACAAAAGAGGAACCACTAGAGGAGATAAGTCATTTCCCCACCTTAAGTGGATCCATGTTCGCTCTCGCATAACTATAAAACGTACATCCTCCCATACCTCTGTTATTTAGAACAGAGATATAATAATAACAAAGAGAGAATTGTTGCTATAGGCATTGAAGGAGATTTGAGACATTTGGCCTTCTGGTACCGAGTTGAAATGAGTGCTTTAGAGACGTGCCTGGAATTGGACCCATTGAAGGAGAACTTTGACATTAAGGCCCAAGTTGTAACTCCTGCTCTTATATTAATATGATAAAATTGATTCTTACTTTTTACTCTTGCCCATCGTTCGTGATTAGATTTCTAGTACTCTTTGATCAACTAGATAGAGTGTCTATGTAAAATGCATGTTGTCCTTTCACGTTTTGAGTTTTTTGATCACTTCTGCAGATAACTAAGCAATGGTGACATTGGGGATTTAACTAAGAAGAGAAAAGGATAAAAAATACTTGGGCAAGGAGAAATATTGCAACATCAGATCGAGGTAGGTCATATCCATACGATATTTGTTCATTTACAATCTATGAATGTAGGTGTTAGATTTTTCCCTTTAATACTAGACCCATCCTAGGGCTAGAGGGATCATCTCTATCTGCAGAGAGGATTTTCCTACATAATAAATTGGAAACTCCACCAGGGATTATTTTTTCATTTATTGTTACCAAGTCTAAAAAAGTAATAAATTGGAACTCCTGTTCATATCATCCGTGAAAAAATTAACCCTGTTGCTGCACAAGAAAGAACCCATTATCTGTTTTCAAGTTAAAAATATATTAAAATATGGAAAAAACCATAAAAGTGACTTGAACATTGATAAAACTGAGAAAACTGAAATAAAATTCACTTTTTACCTTCACAAGTGTTGGAAGAGGTTTTTACCCTTGTTTACTTTGATTCTTCAGGAGCAGATTGTGGGTGATCTAGGAAGCTGATCGACGAACCATTGCCACTAGGTAAGAACCATGCTCATAATATTTGTTTTCCTAAATGTCTCAACACTTTTTATAGTGTATGGTGATTTTTGGAGGAGGGATTTTAAACTTTGTGTTGTGGCAGATCGACGTGGAGATGCCATATTAGGATCGCATTGATCCACCATTTTTTACACTGGCTGCATGCTGATTGGTGCAATTTTTTTTGAAATGGCCACACTGATCACCGAGAGTGAAAAAAACTGACATTTTCTCCAAAAAATAAAAATGAAACTTGCTTTTTATGCTCGAATATTTGACCAAACCTTTTTTAGATACTATTACAGGGATAAAAGATCAAATAACATGGTGATCGAGTGGATAGAGATGGAACACAAAGATGTGGATAGGGAATCCATGAAATACTAAGATTGTCTTGATGCTTTATGGAATTTCCATCTTCTCAAATTCTTTTTAACTCCCAGCTTGAGGTCTCAACCGGAGTTGCTATAGTACTAATAAGCGTTTGGGACACACGAAGGGAGATATTTATTATCGGTGACCAATATTTGGCGATTGAGGTTGCTGACATTTACTTCATTATTAGGCTATCACGGACATGAGAACAAGGTTGGTTGGTGGGGACACAGATTATGGGAGACAACATGGACATGCTCATAGGGAGGAAGTGTCCAGAGGCAGCCAAATATTTGAGTGGGAGGATAGATATAAGGAGCGTCAAGAATTTTTCTTTAAAATTTGTCCTATTTACCATAACATGTGCCACTACGCACAAACATCACATGAGGCTACAAACACTCAAATCGAGACATCCATTGACTGCATGGCACCCACCATTTTTAACTAGGCAGAAGCAGTGGTGAAAAATATGAAGAAACAATTATCCAAAAGAAAAAATATCATCTTAATAAATTTGGGTATAGTTCAATATTAACAACATTATTTCTAGAAGGGGTGTTGCTGTTATAATTTGAGTGGGTGGAAGTGGCTGCTCCCACACCACGGGATCCACGCATGACCAGGTGGAGCGAGTTGATGCCTCGCACAGGTGGCAGACAATGCATGTCATACAAGCCTTCTTTATTTCTGTGGCTGAGGCGTCAGCTCATTGTCATGGAGGACTGGTCGTACTTTGGGACTTATTTCTGAGGTGACATAGAACTTCCACTTCCTGAGGGCGAGCATTGGGATGAGAGAGGAAAAAAATTTCTTTTGTTAACTTTTCATGTTTATATTTTTTTTTGGCATATGTGTTATGATGTTTAAACTTATGTGTTGTAGATGTCAGACTACAAAGACCAATTGGGATGTTCCCTATCGCCAGAAGGGTTGCAAGGGAGTTCGAGGTTGCCCCGTGTGAGGAGGGGGCAGACGCTGAAGAGGATATTGTCCAGAACCTAGATGCTTTGACTATTGGGATCCCAAAATATGCTCGTGTTCATGACATTCCCCGCCGCTATCAAAGCCACACTCTAAGGGTGTCAGATCACATTCATTGATTACTGACTCGAGTCATTTGAGTAGTGACATGCTATCATGATCACCATGCTAATTAGTTTAGTCTAGATTTGATTTCTACAGTTGTAGTCTTTTGGGACATAGGAGTCCCTTTATGTACTAGAATAGATATATTTTTGGATTATGATGTACCAAAATTTTGCAAAAAACACCGACATATATAGATATGCTATATTTTACTCTTTAATGCATGATGTAATGATGATCACAATTTTATAGATTCTGTAAGTTTCTATCTAAAACATAATTAGCCAATGCATATGTTAATGTATTCATGTGTCTTGGAATTTTTTGATATGTAATGTAATCAATTTTTTTTTTCTAGAATATGAACACGCAGATAAATTCTCAAAATTTGAGGACATCTAACAAAATATTTCCCATCAAGTTGTAGGAAAAAAAGATACGAGTAAAGGTTCACAACGAATTCTCTAATTCCAAGAGTGATTTCTTCCGATAGAAGCTTAATAATTGCATTGTACTCAACAATATTGTTGGTTGTACGACCTAAATATATACCTTGTAGATCTAATAACGCATCACTAGGGTCAGAGATAACCCATGCTGCAGAGGATAAGTTTTGGAGTACTACAGTGGGCGCCATCACCGAAACCGACATAAGGAGTTACAGACATATGCAAATCATGTAAAAAAAGATAAGCCATAAAACTGCTTGCAAACGCACAAAAAAAAAAAAAAAACTATACAAAAATGAAAAGCACACTAATGTAACAAAGCACTTACATTAAAATATTACGCATCATACTTTTTTAGATAAAGCCAATTTTGGGGCTTATCCCAAGGGTTACCTTCATAGTCAATCATCTCACAAGCCCATTTTTTCAAAACATGTTTTACAATGTATGGCCCATGCCACATTGGTTTGAATTTTGTTGCCCCCAGCTTATCGTGTTCTTGGTAGTAGAGAAGAAAAAAGTCTCATTCAGAGAAGGAACATTGAGAAACAATATGATCAAAATGGGATTTGACCTGTTTGTTCTGAGCTTTAGTAACTAAAGTGATGAAGCAATGAGTTTCCTCAAGCTTTTCTAGATATAGAAGATTTTCCTCTTCTGGTGAGGAATTAGGAAGCAATTCGACAACTAATTTGAGTGAAGGAATTTCACATTCAACCGGAAAAATTGCTTCAATTCCATATACTACCTGAAAAGGAGTGAATCCAAGATAACTTTTGGCTAAGGTTTGATAAGCCAAAATAGATGATAAAAGCATGAGATAAGAGTTTGACTTGTGCATCCCAACAATGTGCTGAACTAGAGTAACTAATACTTTTTTAACTACCTCCAGTTCACCATTGGCCTAAGGGTAATATGGAGTTGAGCTATCGTGACGCGGGCCCAACTGAGAGGTCAGCTTAGCCATAATGTAGTGGAAAAAATTAGAGCCATGGGCAATGATGATGGCTTGATGGAATCAAAACCGAGAAATAACATGATTGAAGAGAAATTGAGCCACAGTTTTACTGTCAGTGGCATATGTTGGCATCAATTCTGCCCATTTAGTAAAATAGTCGACAACGATGATAATATAGACATGCGCCCGACCGAGTTAGGGTTACATGTCATAAAATCAATGCCCCATGTAAGGGTGTGGGAGGGGTACTCATCTTCCGCTACTAAATCTGGCAAGCGTGACATTGACAGATGACAATAATGAAATCCTTGAAAATCGAAGGCCACAAATAACATGCACAAAGAGTTTTCTAAATTTTTCTATATCCAGACATATCACTGCCACATGCCCTAGAGTGGCATTCATTTAGGGCTCTCTCAACCTCTTCAAAAGGTAAACACCGAAGAAGAATCAAATCGACGCTAACGGGATATAAAGTATCCCCAATAATACAATAGGGTTGAGAGTGATTTCAAATGCGTCGATGATCATATTTGGTCAACTCAAATCAGAAGTTTTGGGTTTGGAGATAGACGATGATATCACTACACCATGGATTGATAGTGTTGATAAGGAAGAGAGTTTCATCTAGGATGTGCTCATCAAGATCGGAAGGGGTAGAACTAGAGGGAGGGGAGCATATAAATTCGCTGAGAACTAGTGATTTTTTATATTTGGTTATATTGAATTCCAAATCAAAATCATGTAGAATCCACTTAGAATATTTTCCCCTAGTAACTAACGGGTCAAAATATAGGTCATGGGATTGCAATCAGAGATCACAACAGTCATGTGAAGCCAGATGTAATGTTGAAATTCTGATTAGCCTAAACCACAGGCAAAGCTAATTTCTCAACATGTACATGTCGAGTCTCAATATCCATGATATTATGGCTGAGGTAGGAAACAACGTGTTCATTGCCATCATCATCATCTTGGAGTAGTACCATACCAATAGTACTCGTAGCAGCTGCTGGATAAATGAAATAATCATGATGATAATTTGGGGTATGTGGTAAAGGATCATTGATAAGAATGGCCTTTAAGGCATCGAAATACTTTTGAGAAATTTCATCCCATAAGAATGGGATTCCCTTTTTAAGTAATCATGTAGAACCTTTAGCTAGCTCAGCATAATTAGGCACAAAACGATGAAGGAAATTGGCTTTCCCTTGTAATCTCTACAAATGATGTAAATATGAAGGAGGGGGTAAATTAACAATAGCATCAACTTTCATAGGATCGAGACAAATCCCTTCTTTGGAGACGACACACCCAAGGAGTCTGTTGGATTCAATGCAAAAGACACATTTATGTGGGTTAAGGTGAATATTATAGTGTCTACAGTAGATAAAAATCTCTCGAAGGTAAGCAGGGTGGTCATGAGGCTTAGTTTAATGAGTGGGTAAGTCATCTAGGTAAGGATGAATGATGTGCTTAATATCATGAAAGGCATATGACATCGCTCGTTGGAAAGTAGCACCAGCATTTTTTAGACCTAAAGGGAGCTTCTTGCAAGGAAAAGTTACTAATGGAAAGATGAAAGCAGTCTTGTGTTGTTCAACTGATAGGATGTTAATATGGTTATACCCAGAAAAACCATCCATAAAATAAAATATCTCACTCCCATTGCATTCATCAATAATTTTTCCAATGAAATGAGTGGGATAGTTTTCTTTTGGGTAGGCATTATTTTTGCCTCGATAATTAACACAGACTCGAAAATTACTCGTAAATCATTTCATCCCTCATTCTTGTTCGGCCTTCATGCTTTAGGGGGCATCTGTTACATAGTTTTTGTCACTATCCTTGTACTCCCTGTTCCCATATCCCGGAGGACCTTAATAATGATCCCTATTTTTCTTTTCCATCATGAAAATATGCCACTACATCCCTCATAGTATGCAGAACAAACTCTCTATTAATCATTCCCCAAGTAGCTCCTTAAAAACATGCTTATTTGGAACAACATTACCCTTATTTCTCTCACCCGCACCAATGACTCATCTTAAGCCCATGAGCAGCACTGATCAACGCTAGTACTAAGATCATACCCATGCCAATCCACTTCTGGAAGGTTTTTTTAAAATGTAAATGAAGCTTCGTGGGTGGAGAGATGGTTGTTTCTTCATGTGGATAGGGTCAAGCTTGTCCCTTTGGGCCTCTTGCTCCTACAAAAGAGGAACCACCCAAGGAGATAAGAAATTTCCCCACCTTAAGTGGATCCATGCTCCCTATCCCATCACTATAAAATGGACATCCTCCCATACCTCTGCTAGTTAGAATAGAGATAGAATAACAACAGAGAGATAATTGTTGCTATAGGCATTGAAGGAGAGTTGAGACCTTTAGCCTTCTCATACTAATTTGAAATGAGTGATTTAGATTTGTTCCTAGGTCCGAACCCATTGAAGGAGAGCTTCAACATCAAGGTGCAAGTGATAACTCCTCTTATATTAATATGATACAACAGATTCTTACTTTCCACTCTTACCCATGAATCTTGATTAGATTTCTAGTAGTCCTTGATCAACTAGATAGATTTTTTTATGTAAAATGCATGTTGTCCCTTCAAATTTCGTGTTGTTTTATCACTTGTGTAGGTAAATGAGCACTAGAAACAATGGGGATTTAACTATGAAGAGAAAAGGATAAAAGAGACTTGGGGAAGGAGCAACATCACAACATCAGATCAAGGTAGGTCATCTCCATATGGTCTCTGTTCATTTACAATATAGGAAAGTAGGTGTTAGGTTGTTCCCTTTGTTAGTAGACCCATCCTAGGGCTAGATGGATCATCTCTGTCCATAGAGAGGATTTTCCTGCATAAAAAATTGGTTACCATACTCACGAATCATTTCCTTTAGTCATTTTTCACTCATTTGAGATTTTGGTTGTTAGTTCATGTTTTGTTGAATACCCACCTCTCCTTTTTTTCTGACTATTGTGACAGCTTATAGCCATCAATCCTTATTATGAAGTGATAAGCTTAGCTTGATTTGGTCAAACCCTTTTGATTTTGGTCATTTCCCTTGATCGTCACTGCTATTTCTCTAGCAGACGCACTGATCAGCACTAAATGTCTTAACATAGTCATGTTTTTTCCCTTCCAACATGAGGTGTAGCCTCACAAGTGCATCGATTTCTGTGTGTTTTCTTTTTGGGTTTCTCTTCTTTGAGTTCTAGTGCGTCTTACCCTTCCAGATTATTTTCTCTACTCTTATTGCTCTTGTTTTTTTATGTTTTGTGAATTGATTGTATCATTCAGTTCATTTTTGGTCTCCTTTTTTGAATCATGCATCCTCTTCATCCTAGGGATTCTAGGTGTTTCGAGCCATTTGATTGGTTGCATGCTTCGTTGAGTTCCAAACCTACTGTTGGGTCAGTTTTTCATCTATCTCCAAACTTTTTATTTGGTTTTTTTTATTTTTTGGTTGGTTTTTGCCGTTAATATTTTCAAGTGTCCATCTCGTGAGCATTTGATTCTCTCTTCTCTGTCTCAAGCATATATCACATTTCTTGTTTTCAACTGAAATATCCTACTTTGTATAACTAGTCAGTGCAAAAAGTGAAGGGTCTTTACTTTGGGAAAGTGAGTCGGAATATCTCTTTAGTGCTTCGACCCTTTAAATTTTGTGGCATTTAGAGAAATTTATTTGGGATACTAAAAACAAGTGTTTGTGTTCTTCCATTTAGCATATTTTTTCATTATGTTCATACAAAGAAATATAATTTTTCATTCATCTTGAAATTTGTGTTTCAATGAAAGTGCATTAGATAAGCTACATTCAGAAATAATTTTTGAGATTCATCTTTGAACATAGATTATGTTGCTGAATGGTTGGAAATTAGTAGTGCATTGTGTGCATTCTTATTCATTGAAATAAAAATAATTTGTGCATTGATTACAATTGCATAGATTCAAAAAAAAATCGCATAGATTACATTGTGTAGTTTACATCTTTGAATACTCTGTTTTGGATTGGGATAGTGTCAATGGTCTATTTTGGAAAATTTTCATTTTCTACATTGTTGATTATTGCATCGGTGTTTGAAACTCTTCCTTACAGTAAATAACATTCGTCAAATTGAAATAATCATTTTCTCATGTTAGTTGCATTATAGGTGTTCATGTAACAATCATTTTGAGCCTTGAAATTGAAACTTTAATCAATATCAACTTTAAAATGAACCTAAATTAACCTAAGGAGCATTTGAAACCAAACGCAAAACATTTATAGGTCTAGGTTAGAGATGTGTTCTGATAGCTTTAAATGTAGGAGTTGTCGTTAACAGTTTGTGTTACAATTTGGGGGTTATATCCCCTCCCACGCACGGAAGTATATTGACGTATGATAAGTATATTTCTGGCACTCTCATTGAATGGTTACGCATCATACAACACTACTATGGACTTGGAATCCCACATACCGTCACGTATATTTTAGGATACACCACTAGGTTGCAAAACTGACATAGGTAACTGAGTCTGCCGCCTTGTCAATGTGATACACCAAACAAAAAATTCGGGGAGATTGGATGTCGTACATTAATTCCTTGGGAAATTTATTTGTTAAGGCATATATTTCCATTCACAGATACTTGGCAAAGCCTCATTCCTAGTTTACCCCTTTTTTATTTATTTTTTGTTTAATTTATAAACTTTATTGCCCACAATAACATTTTACCCATGCTCATCTCCTTAGTTGATATTAGGTTGAGATTAATGGAAACAATTCCTGAGTTTACCAACCAAGGAATGCCCTCATATGGGAATCCTCTTTCTTTTCCTTCTTTTGGAAATGTTGTTGCTTCTTATATGGAAATTTTGTCCCCTCCGGAATTAACCATTGGCCTACCAGTTTGGTTATTTTTGACCCCTCTGGTTTTGAAAGTCCAAACTTATTTTCAACCAAGTTCTCATCTGCCTAAAAAATTTCAACCCCATGTTGATATTAAGGTTTACCCCTCATTTTATTTGCTTGTTTCTTCACCCTGCTCTTCCTCTTCACCTGGTGAAATTCTGGATTCTAGTACCCAGGTGGCTAAGAAGAAGAAGAAAAAATTGAAACCAAACAACCATCGCTACCTATGCGGCTAACGTTGAAAAACCTTCCACTTTATCCCATAGAGTCAAATTCCCTTGCATGTTATGTGAGGGTAACCACATTCTCCAAGATTTTCCTAGTATTCCCAGTGTTTTAGAAGTTTGGTCTGCTAGCCCGAACCATCCTTGGTTATCAACCTCTAGATATCATGCTGGTGATGAAACCTCAGCTAGATATAATAAAATTCATATGAAATATGGTAAGGTCAAACTTCCTTGCAGGTTATGTGAAGGCAGTCATCCCATTCACCTTTGTCCTTATATGGATGAAGCCTCTAAAGTGTCAGATACCCTTATGACTTCTGAATCCTATCTTCTAGTTGGTTACCAGAAGTTTTCTTCGAGTCCTCCACTAGTTGATCAAGTGATTGATTGAGATTCATCTTTGGTAAATGTTGCTATATCTGAAATTCAAACTCATGATTTCATTCCTAGCCATTCATTGGTTGAGAAAAACATCAACCTGATTCCAGCTATAGTTCATGACTTATTTTCCATAGAGGGTGAATCTCATACCACTCAGGTTCTCTTTTTTTCCTTGGCTTCCCCCGAATTAGAGGGAGATACTCCCATTCCCATGGTCCAAGAGGGTGATCCTCTGACTCCCATTCCCACAGTCTAGGAGGGTGATCCTCCTACACCGATAATGCAATGGGATATTTTTCACATTCCTATGGAACCCCCTCCATGTAGTCTGGTCACTTCCTTCAATTGGAGTCGACTGGTAGGATATTGTCTTCCTTCTTATGTGGCCTTTGAGATCACGGTAAAAACCTATAATGTGGCCATACACAACATGCCTATAAATGAATGTGCATATGTTAGTATCTTATCCTCAACTACCTGGCAAGCTTTCAGTTCTCTGCAGCTTGTGCCTTTTACTAAGAATTGGTTGGCTTTTAACAAAGGAACCAGTCAATGGTTAGGGATCTTTTTGAAGTTTCCTATTAATTTGGTAGGAAAGCTTTCCTATATATATGTGATGCTTGTCCAAGGCCCTTTTGATTTTAACATACTCCTAGGACATGAATATACTTATGTATTGGGAGCGCTTGTCTCTTCCCTCTTTTGTGTGCTCTACTTTCCACATGAAGGTCGAATTGTGACCATTGATCAACTTTCCTTAATTGGTCCTAATTCATCCCTTAATTGGCCCTTATACACCAGTGGTATCTTCCCCACCATAGGTTAATTATGTGGCCACTTGTTCATTTCCCGCATTGAGTGATAGTGTTGTTAGTGATGTCGTGTACCTTGTACTAGGGGCATTTCATCTTGATTTCCAGAGTGATTTTCTATAATTAGATGAGAATCTGTTAGAAGCCATGACCTCTTATATGTCATGATCAATTATTCGGAGCATAGTTCCTTTTCTTTTGTAAATCTCCTCAAAAAATCAAACAATCCCTTTCAAGAGCACAATTCCTTCTTGTGTCAAGCTCTTTAACAAATGAAATAAGGTGTCATGAGAATAGTTCTTTTAATATGTCAACCTCATTAAAGAATGAATTAGGTATCATGATGATAGTTCTTTTTCTATGTCAACCTCTTTAAAAAATGAAACAAGTTTCCTTTCTATTCGAGCTTTTGATTAGATCTCGTAAAATCCCAGTCGAGTCTTTCACCTGATCTCGTAATTGAACCTTCACTCCATTCACCTATTGGATTACTTAGGTGGCTGAAATGAATTTGGGCGGGGGCATACCAGACTTATCTACCATTTTGGGGGCATGAAAATTTATCTCGGGCATAGTTTATCTTTTTTTTAAGATTGCGTAAAATTGAAACCAATTCCAAGCCTAGTTTTCCATATTTTCAATCTTCTGTAAAAATAAAACCATTCTCATTACACTTCTTGTGATTTCCATTTTATCTACTTGTACTTCCAGATGAAACTTGGTTTTCGCATTCCATCGTCACCATCTTCTTGGCCAATCATACGCCTTCGCTTGGTTGTTTTACCCATTCCCAAGGAACTGGTGCAATGAGTGGTCTTGTTAGCCAACCTCCTGAATTTTACTTGTTCTAATAAGTTCCATAATATCCAAAACTATTTTCTATCCTTTATACCACTCGTTCCTCCAGGAGGAGTCACCTTTAAGCTCTCTTCGAGTCTCAAAAAATGAAAATATTGATGAGTTCTTGCCGTTTTGAACTCGTTAAAGTGAAAAAAACTTCATTTTCCTAGTATACTTTTACCCCTTTTTCAAGTTGGAATAAATTATTTACGAAAAAGGAATACCTTAGTCAATCACAGCTAAGAGGCTCTCTCAAATTTTTTTTTCTACCTTTTTATATTTGAGGGACTATCTATGAAAAGGCCCATCTAGATTTTTCATTTCACCTCTTTTAAAACACTCTAAACATGAAAAGACACTTAGTTTCACCTTTGTCAAAGTCATTAAAATGTAATGGCAATGGACCCGTCACCATGACTATATTGAGTTCCTCCTTCCTAGGGATTAAAAAATGTACTAGGATGGATCTTTCCAAAGGGAAAACTTATATGACAAGAATATTCTATCCACTTCAAGCTTGTATTAAAAAATAATTGTGGTACTCACCAGAAATGATGGGGAAAAATGGAAGTATTTATCAGTTGTGTCACCACATGTCTCTCTTGAACATGACACATCCTCTGTTTCATGTCTGGTTGGGAACATCTTACAGTCATCACTATCCCTCCATGGGTTTGGGGAATCTATTAGCCTCTCCTTCAATTACATTTTTTTTTAGCATGAACTCTGATTACCTTTGAATCAAATATTACCAAACTCCAAAGTGGTGCCATCGATATGTGTAAGATAATTTCCTTCTGCAATTTATTCATTACTTGGTTTTCTATACAGTCTTGATTCATTTTTATCTTATTTCATATGTCTCGTTTCGATGAAGTGGGATACGTCATTGACCTCCTTCGATGGATCGCTTCCTTTTGACTTCAAATTTCAACTCATTATCTAGGAATTTGATATAGAGATCCCTTTTCAGTACCTTAAAGCCTGCATGCCCTAATGGTAGGTTCTTCACATTCGATGACAATTTCACGTCATTGGCCTTTGATCAGATGATTTCAGTAGTGTATGACTTCAGTTCCTTATTCACATCTCATGGATTATATCGTTGGTACCTTGAGGGTCATTTTTATTATTGGTGGTCTCTTTCGCACTTGTTAAATGTTTACATCATTGAATGGTAATCAAGAGATTTTCTTGCATGTCCTTCTTCAACTCACTCATTCACATGAATGAATTTATACTTGATCGGGTCGTGACAGAGCACAAGACCCTAGATTTTGTCTGATAACATCCAAGTTGCAAGGTTATATGTATTGTTCATGATTGTACACATGATTCTTCTATCTAGATGTTTGCGACCATACCTGGGTCTACAGTTGTGATCCTCTTTATTTTTGGATGGTTTTGTCCATGCCATGGGTCCTATTACATGATCGTTTTATGGATGGATCCATCCATATATTATGTCATGTGTTTATCTCATATATTTCAATTATGTATATATGTTCTTGATTTCACATGTTCTCCGATGATGGTGTCTTGGTCCTGACACGTATTCATAAATCAATTCACCCTTCACTCTCATTCAGATTTAGGGGCATCTATCACACAAAATTTTGTCAATGTCCCTGTACTATATGTTCAAAAATCCTAGAGGACCTTAAAAATTATCCCTATTCCTCATTTCCATCATAAAAATATGCCACTACATCCCTTACAGTATGCAGAACAAACTCTATGTTAATAATTCCTATAGTAGCTTCTTAAAAAAATGCTTATTTGGAGTAGTACGACCCTTATATGTATCACCTATGTTGATGAATCATATGAAGCCTGCGAGTAGTGCTGATCAAATCTATTATGGAGATCACACCCACGTCGATCCACTTCTAGAAGGTTTTTTAAAATGGAAGGATGCTTTGTGATCTAGAATCTTCGTGGTCAGAGAGCTGGTTGTTTTTTCATGGGGATAGGGTCGAGATTCTCCATTTGGGCCTCTTGTTCCTACAAAAGAGGAACCAACCAAGGATATAAGCCACTTCCCCACCTCAAGTAGATCCATGTTCCCTTTCTCATCACTATAAAATGGAATTCATCTCATACCTCTTCTAGTTAGAATAGATATAGAAGAAAAATATAGAGAGAATTGTTTCTATAGGCATTGAAGGAGAGTTTACAGCTTTGGCCTTCTCATAGAAAGTTGAAATGATTTCCTTAGAGACGTGCCTATATCCAGACCCATTGAATGAGAGCTTTGACATCAAGGCACAAAATGTAACTCCTCCTCTTATGTTAATATGATACTACTGATTCTTACTTTCCACTATTTTCCAGGATTCATGATTATATTTCTAGTTCTCCTTGATCAAATAGATAGATTTTTGTTCTAAAATGCATGTTTTCCTATCATGTTTTGTGCTGGCAAGAATGGGGATTTAAATAAGAAGAGAAAAGGATCAAAACTACTTGGGCAAGGAGAAGCATCGCAACATCAAATTGGGGTAGGTCATCTCCATATGATCTCTGTTCATTTACAATCTAGGAAATAAGGTGTTAGATTGTTCACTTTGTTACTAGACCCATCATAGGGATAGAGGGATCATCTCTATTTGTAGAGAGGATTTTCCTACATAACAGTTGTTGAACAATTTCCATTAACACCTCTGTTCGATTCTCTTGTTCATTCTCTAATTGAACCCATAATTCAAGATTAAATCCTTCCAAGGATGTCATACCCCTTTCATACTCGTGTCGCCCTAGTGGAGTAAATGTTGGTCCACCCCTTCTTCTCATGGTTCTCTTTACTTTTTCACCTTATTTCTTTTCTGCAATCAATATAACAAAATTCCATGTTTCCCGTGAGGCCATCATTGTATAATCTTGATCTCTAATACCAAATGTAACACATCTATGTATAGAAGAAAATTACATCACATATTACTAACACTAGATTTTATTAGTGCCTATATCCATCATGAAGTGAATTAATTATTTTATGTTAAACGTAAGATGAAACATTAAAAATATTATTCATAGCACATTTATTTAGCGTATAGGTATGATTAATTTATGTTTATTTTCGACTATATCTCCCTTATCACCTAGGGTACGAATTAGGATTGAGTTAAATTATATTGCATAATCAAAATTGTGATCTGGCATCCATTGGTTATACTCTGGCGATTGAATTTATTAATATTGTCAAATGGGTGCAAGCCCATCTCTTGTAGAATGAAAAGTGGCTCGGTTGCAATCTCAAGGGCATTGGAGATTTGGTGTATCCGGCCTCATTGGGATATTTTCCCACATCAACGATAGTGGCTAGATCCAACACATCTAATGGTGGGGATGAAGGATGAATAGTTTTATGGTAACTACCCGTGGGTGGCAGAGCACGTGACCCATATTTATGTTATGACCTAGTTTGAAATGATCTCTACAATCTAATGAGAACTCTTTAAGGTTATGTCAACGTTGGTAATAGTTTTCACTCATATTTGGGTAACATGGGTTTAATGGTTGACTCAGTCGTGTTGTTTGTTCATCTTCTGGGTGTCTGCACATTCTTCTCTTAATGCTCCCGCTCTAGGGGATTGTGCTCATGGAAATTCACAAGCTACAGGCCCAACCATGACTTTGCACAGGTATGACTGGCCAATTCCATGAACTATTTAGGTTTTGAGGCTTGCTCTTTTTCCTCAATTTTCTCATTGTATATTTTTTGGCTTGAAAGGTGTCGCCTCCAATTGATTTTCATAGGTACATGTACTCCTTTTGACACATTTGCATGGAAAAAGGCTCTTTTCGTTACAGCATTTAGGTAGATCTCTTGTCCATGGTTCCTTCTTTCTTTCTTTTTTTCTTTGCTTGTGCATAGGGTTTAAACCCATATCCTATATGTACCTGTAGATGGAGGACACGGTTGAAAGCCCTTGGATGGCACTCTTATCCAATGCACTTGGATATTTATACATCAAGGGTTTACAGGTGTGGATTATGTTTTCTTTTTAGCTTCACATAGTGATCTTGAGGTTTCTTCCGGCCTTGACCATGAATTTTGAGATGTATTGGTTAATTTATTGGAGGGTTAAGAGGAATAATTCCACAAGGGTAAACTACTACGTTGATTATTTTAAAAATTTGAATAGTTATGTATATGGAACTGTATTTATTTTTGGAACCCTTAAGGTTTCTTTTGGACCTTGGTTGTATGTATATGCCACATTTTTGAGGGGGCCGAGGGTTTGACTGAGTTTCAGGGTTTAGACATTATGGTCGGGTGTCTTTGGTTCTATGTATTTTCCAATTTGATGTATCATTGTTACCTCAAAGATTTAATATTAATTTCTCCAAAATTTCAATGGTTTCGTTAATAGAAATACTGCATTTTATTAACAGGAGTTGTGGTTGCCCTTATTTCATTTTTTCAGCAATTTTTTTTAACTGTTAAGGTTATGCTTATTATTGAATATATATTTTTTATTTTATTATATTGTTTAAGGGGTTTCCTCAAAAATTATAGTTATTCCTATCCCCTGTGGGGATGCCCGGTCAGATTTCGCTATCTAGACCTAGGGCTTAACCTCCGGGTTATCTCGTTTTCACAATTATTCCGTTATTAATTTTGGAATAGTCATAACTATCCTTCAAGTTTGGTCATAATAAGCATTTAATGTATGCAAGCTTCTTTTCTGAAATAAACCCCATAAATTTTTACTACCTCTATATGCTCAGTGTTAGTTACAATAATTTTTTTATACATTCCTTCTCCAACTCAGTGCACATGTACAAAATGACACATAACTATTGCATTGCTTTATTTAACATAATTACAGTACTATTTTTTTCTTATCAACATATATATATATATATTCCTGTGTACATAAGTATATATATCTGTATATATATATATATTCTGTAATATATATATATATATATATATATATATATATATATATATATATATATATATATATATATATATATATATATATATATGACAAGATGATCATCAAAGTTTGACATCAAGCATCACTAATTTATCAGTTAGGGAAATAACATTACTGGTTATCCAATGATTTGTAGGAGTCTAATACAAAATTAAAAGATTAGATGCACCTCCCAACCAATGAGCACAATTTCTCACCAGGACTCCCCACATGCCAACTCCACATACAAAGATATTTAGGTCATTTTAATTTACCTCATACCACCTAATCTTAATCATCTATAGTCGTGGTCCAGATAATTCAACTGGTACACCAGCTGGAATTCTCTTCCTCTATTATTTTTCGAGAAGAGAAATTTTCTTGTTTCTTCTTCTAGCCATAGGTTCATATTACCTGTTAGGTCCCTATAATTTAGTATATTGGCAAGACTAAATGCTGCAAAGACTACATCAAAAACCACTTTGGGATTCTAGGATCTAGCCCACTTGAATCCAGAAAGGGATCTCTCTATGAGTGCAAAGATTGATTTATATTTAAGGCTTTTAGTATGATATTAGGCTAGTTATTAAGAACAAGGGTTTTTTGTTTCTTTGGTTGGTGAGGTATGATCTTTAATTGGATGGAATATCACAAAATGAAAGATTTCTAAAAGGTGAACATGCAAGTATATTGAGAAGTGTTCATCAGATAGGATTAGTATGAAACAGCTTTAAACCATTGGGCAATGGAGTCACAAAAGGGTTTAATTGTGCAACAATTTCAAGAGTGGTCCAAGGGGCAAGTAATCTATATCAAAAGGTCCCTTAGATTAAATGATGGAATGGGACATTAAAAGTGTTGAGAAGGTGGAAAAAGTCAATAATTTCAACAAGGATTTATCAACTTTCCATACAAGAAAAGCCTCTTTAAGAAACTGTTTGAAACCAACGAAAGGCAGGGCTAACCATAAGCTTCTTTGGACAAGCTTGTATTATAGCTAACTTATCAGATAAACAATCCAGTAATCCACATGACTAGTTTCAGAATGGATGAAAACATATAAGAAAAACAAAGTGCAGCTTAAGATCAAGTCAGATGCATTAAAATCTAGGACTGCTTTCAACATACTCTTAGGGAAACCTTCAAACAACATTTGGAGAAAGAACTAGAAGACAGGGAAAACCATAAACTTTTCTAGTTTGACCTTACTTAGCATGTAATGAAGATATCATTCAAGAACTTTCTTTCAAGTTTTGCACATCAAGACATGGACTAACCAACATTCCTTGATAATGTTTACACTTAAGTCATTCTTAAATACAATATTGGAGAAAAACATAAAGATAAAGCTTATCAGTGAGAGTAGGGTACGTATAAGATTAAATCCAAGCTCTATATTTGTTGTTCTTTATCAGAGAAAAGTGAAAAAAATGGCATACATGAAAGGAAAACAATAATAGTAATAGGTACTTCACCAATGATATAGACCAGGATCCCAAAAATCAGCTTGTATATTGATTGTCAATCTAGTTACATACTTCAAGTCCAATGTTTCATCATAGAAACAACTTATTTTCTCAGCCTAACTTCTTCAATAGCTTAACAGAGCTTCAGAGCTTCAGAATTTATTTACATTCAACAATGATTCTATACAGCAACTATTACATCAAAAATCGAATAACCAACCCTTTACAATGTGCTCCTCAAGGAGATTTTATAAGAAGATGAGGAGGTGGAATGAAAGAAAGTATCTCTAGGTTCAATTAATACAATTTAATGCCTCTCTACCTTTGAGAAACTCAACAAATAATATTTCTAATATTTCCTCTGTATTAATGGGCTTTCATTAAGTTTTTAAGGCTACTTGGCAGATTTTTTTGACTTTAAAACTCTTTAAGCAGACTGGCAATAACTCTAGCAAAAATATCACTGACTTGGAAATAACTATGCCTTCTTTTTATTTATGAAAGATGCAGGTGGCTCTTTGGTAGCTGAAGAGGATTCAAATAGCCTCTGATGTGGCAGTGGAAGCCTTTCAGACTGATATTTCTCTTTGTTTTTCCTTAAAACACCTTTAATTTTCTTTTGGTCTATGTTTTAGGCTTAATTAGCCCTTGATCTTCATCTTTAGGTCTTTTACTCTTTTAACATTGTATTTATCTGTAGATTAGGCCTTTGATTCTTGAATTTATGCCCTAATCCTTTTAAAATCTGGTTTAAAATCATTAAATCTTTACTAATGCTCTGATCTCATTCTTTGACATTGATACTCTTTGTTTATTTGATGTTTTACTGTGTTTTTGTTGTTTTGCAGGCGCGTAGAAGGTTTACACAGGTGGAGGGGTCTGTTTTAATGAAAGACCCCTTGGATACCTTCCTGTACTGAAGGTTCGGAATCATCATTCCTGGCCTTCATGCTATTTTTAAAACTCTTGGAAAACCCATATATAACCTGCACAAAACAAACAAAATTATGAAAATCCTGCAAAAAATAAGTTTAAACTGCTTTGGACGTTTTTGGGCGTGAGGGCGAATCTGAGCCATTGGATTAGAACAACCAATGGTCGAGATTAATCGATGGGTTAATTCGGGAGGTTATATGGTCGGAAAAGGCAATGGAGGCAAAATTAAATTGGGATCATTCGATCTCAGAGATCGATGGCGGAGAACTCACAATGGAGCGTTAGTGAGAATAGATAGGGGGAAAACGAATGGATGTGAAATACAATGAGAGCCGTTTGATCTCAGAGATCAACGGCCAAGATTAAAGGTAAAAATAACATTGCCGAGGATAGTGGTTTGGCAGAAAACCATTAATGGTTTTCGCACAGGCTCTGAAGGGGTAAATCTTTTTTCGAAAAAAAAAAACGTGATTCCATTCATCGCGCGACACGTGGATTTACAAAACCACGCATTTCGCATTTTTTCTTTTGGCGTTAATGTTTAGGCGTAAAAATTACGCGAAATGGATTTTCAAACGTCGGATCGTAGGACCCGGATCCGACAGTGTGGATCACACACGACGGTAAAATTTGTGGGTTAAAGAGGTAAGTGGGGCCCATGATGATGTGTGGTCTTTTGTCGTGGAGCGGGCGGGTTAATTGACTATCGGTTTTAATCTTGATTGTCAGATTATTCTAATGGACGGTCAGGATTAAAAGAGGAGAGCAGATGGATGAATAGAGTAAAAGGAAAGGTGGAGGGTAAGGCAGAGATCAGGTAGCCAAAGGGTCATTGATCTGAAATATTAACAGTCCGTATTCATTTAAACCTTTTCATCAGGGAATGGAAAAAATAAAGGAAAGTAAGGTTATGACAGGGCTTCTAAGACCTTTTACTTCCTGAATGCGGGGCCCTAAGTCATATGAAGGTTGGGTTTTAGAGGTAATAAGCCCTCACGGGCTTAATAGTTTTGGAAGTGCAAAAGGGTGTTTTTAGACCAAAAAAAAGGATTTTTGAGACGAAATGGGGGTTTTGGTATGTAAATGGAGGCATTTTTAAACCAAATAAAAAGGGAAATATAAGGTTTAAAGGGGGGTTTTGATGATTTCGAAGCCAAATGAAGGATTTTTAGAAGAATTTAATGAAGTGAATAAGAATAAAAATGGGGTTTATTTATGAGTAAAGGAGTGAAAATGATGGGAAAATGGGGTTTTAAGCAGTCTTTCTCTTGGCAAACAACAAGTTATTTAGGATAAAGAGGGAAACAACAGTGAAGATTAACTCAAAGGGTAAAGATATTCATAAGACTTTAAGAACTAACAATTTGGTCATGAATTTTTTCTTAAAGGCTAAAAGAGATTTAGCCATCATTTGATATGGAAAATTTTATAGGCGGCTAACAGTGGCTCCACATGGGGATGGCATCTTCTTGAAGGTGTCAAGAACCTCAGCTATTGATCTCTGGATTTTCATTAAACCAATGCCTTATCCATTAGGTAGCAACCTTTCTTTTCTTTTGCTGATCTTCTTTTGATCTGACAATCTTTGTAGCAATTTGAAACAATGGAATTCTATCAAAACATCATCTCTACCTACCCATTCCTAATGATCCTAACATTTTTTTCTTCTTTCAAAGTATATTTGGATTGGAAAACTCTTTTTATCAACATTTTATTCTTTTGAAAAAAGAAAACTAATCTATTTCTACTCTTATTTCTCCATGAACTCAATTTGAATAGTTGAGTTCATAAATTTTCTACCTAACTATTATCTGTCAAGATTAGACTGTCTGACAAACCTTTATTCTCTAAATTTCTAAAACAGAAATTTAAAAGCAGCCAAGCTAGGATTAAGCAATCTAACTTGCTGTGATCTATGGCATAAAAACAAGCTACACATAGACTAAAATTTGCATAAAATTAAAGAAAAATGTTGAAGGGTTAAGATTTGAAAACTAAAAAATCCTTCATTATTTCTTCAGCTCCGTTTTTAGGCTTTTTTGAGCTATTTTTATTTCTCATCTGGTTTAGATTTTGAGCTTGTTTGAACCTTTGTTTTTATATCCTAATATACCTTACTGATAAGCCAAGATTATGTTGTTTGGCTGATTTAATTTACTAACCTATCAGCAGTAAATTGAAAAAAACTAATTAGTGATGATTAGGCTGTATGACTAGCTAGAAGTGTGTTTTTGGGAGTGGCATTTGATCTTGCACACTTTTAGACTTTGTGTCTTTTTTGGTATGGGGCTGTACCTTTCTTTTTTTTTACAATCTGCCCTCTTTTCTTTTCTATTGTTTTTGTATTTTTTCTTTTTCTATCTTTGAATGCAATGTTCAGACAATGGTAATTTACAATGTAAAGTGAAAAACTTTGACACTCATGACTCTTGATATAATTAATGCTTGAGTATCCTGCCATTGACATGACCTCCAAAGAGTTCAGTTTCATTCAATTCCTCCAAGAAATAAGCATTGTTACCAGCAGTTGAATGAATGAGATAAGGGCCTAGCCATAAGTTATCAAATTTTCCATGTTTTCCCTTATCTTCTCTCCTAGAATCCCACTTCAAAACTTTGTCACCAATGATAAAATCACTTGCTTTGGTTCTTTTATCAAACAGTTTCTTGATGTTTTCTTGCTTGTGTAGTGCTCTATTGTAGACTTCCTCTCCGGTTTGTTGAAGATGTATAGTCTAATTGATTCTTCTTGTCATATCATTTTCTTCAGATTGTACTTCTTGGATCAGCTTCATGACTGGTGCTCCTAGACTGGTTGGAAAAATTACATCTTCTCCATAAACTAGCTGGTAGGGTGACATTCCAATTGATTTCTTAAGTGTTAATCTGTCAGCCGATAATGCATGAACTAGCTTTGTGTGCCATGATTTCTTATTGTCTTCAAGAAACTTTTTGATTATATTCACCAAAATCTTGTTTGAGGATTCTGCCAACCCATTACCTTGAGGGTAATAAGTAGTAGAATGGCCCAATGTAATCTGATATTTGTGACATAATTCAACCATCTTTTTAGATCCAAATTCAGTATCATTATCAGTGATAATCTTCCTAGGACAGCCAAATCTAGATAAGATATGATTTTCAAGGAATTTTATGATAACAGAGTCATTGGCTTACCTAGAAGGGACGGCTTCTATCCATTTGGTAAAGTAATCAGTTGCAATGAGAATCTATCTATGTTGGACAAATGAGGATGGATGGATTTCCCCAATGAAGTCTAGACCCCACTGCTGAAAAGGAGCTTCAATGGTGATTGGATGGAAGGGTAGGGGAAGCAACTTTCTTTTGCCTTCAAAGAGTTTGCATTTGTGATAGGCAGTAATCATCTTATAGACATCTTGAAAGAGGGTGGGCCAATAGTAAACAACTCTAAGGATTTTATTGGCAATTTTCTTCCAATAGAGGTGGCCTCCACATTCTCCTTCATGAAACTCATGCTTGATATTATCTGCATCATTCTTAGGCAAACATTTAAGCAATAATCCACTAGCATTTTTCCAATATAGACATTTATCCAAAATGTAGTAGTTAACAATTTTCAACTTTAAAAATCTTGCCTTTGTTTTAGAGAAACCAGGAGGTGTATTCAAATTGAGCAAAAGATATAAATTATCAGCATACCAAGATGAAAACAGAAAATGATCTTCAATAATGGGAGTTTGCAACTCCTCCTGTTCATCTAATGCATCTAACATGTTTATATCAAGAGCTTCAAAATTAGACTCAGCCATTAATCTTTCTAGTCCTTGGCCTTTTATGAACTTAGTGGGCTTGATTTCTAAATCATATTCAAGTATCACAGCAATCCACTTTCCTCTTTTACCATTTGGATCTTGTGTTAAAATGTCTTTTACAACTGAATTTGGCACAAATGCAATTATGTGGGAATGTAAAATGTAAACTTTGAAGTCCTTTAAGGCTTTTACTAAGGCCAAGGCTTGTTTTTCCATGATATTTTACTTCAGAGGTGCATCTCTCAGTGCCTTACTAAAGAATGCAATTGGCTGCTCTTGTCCCTTCAAGTTTTTCTGTAATAGGACAACATCCACTATATGTTCTGATGCAAATGAAAAAATGAAGAAATCCTTTGTAAAATCAAGAATAATGAGAACTGGTGTTTTGGTTAATGCTTGTTTTACCAGTTCAAATGATTTCTTTGCTTCTAAGGTCCATTTAACTCCTTCTTCCTTTTTCAGCATGTTTGTTATGTTTCTACGGAGTTCAGCTAGATTGGGTATGAACCTTCTCAAGAAATTAATCTTCCCAATGGAAGATTGAAGTTCCTTGATGTTTCTACGATGGTTGATTTGAAATATACCATCAATCCTCTTTGGGTCTATCTTTATCCCCTCTTCTAATATGATGTGTCCAAGTAGCTTGCCTTCTTGGAGACCAAACATTGTTTTCTTTGGCTTTAAAGATAACCCGTATTTTCTGCATTTCACAAAGACTTTTCTCAAGTGTTCTAGGTGTTCGTCATCTGTTTTGGAGAAAATAGTGATGTCATCAAGATAAATAATGATGAAGTAGCCTAATTCTTCTGAGAATTAAATATCCATGGCTCTCTGAAAAGTAGCACTAGCATTCATTAAACCAAAGGGAATTTTCACATACATGAAACTACACCAAGGTGTGGTAAAGGCTATTTTGAGTTGATCATTAGGATGTACCAGAATTTGGTTGTAACCTGAGAAGCCATCTAGCAAAGAAATTATTTTAGAACCAACTACCTTTTGTAAAATGTGATCCATCTTGGGTAAAGGATAGTTGTCTTTCAATGAGGCTTTGTTTAAGTTCCTAAAATCAATACAAATCTTTTTTTCTCCCATTTTATTCCTAAATAACACAATATTAGATACCCAATCTGAATACCTAATAGGGACTATAATTCCAGCATCATACATTTTCTTAATTTCTTTCTCAACCAGCGGTAATTGAAGAGGGTTTATTGTGCGCATTTTTTGTCTATAGGGCTTCTGGTTTTCTTCAGGGGTATCTTATGTTGAATTATCTCTGTGTCATATGATTTTAGATCTTCATAAATCCATGGAAACACATCATAAATTCCTTAAAGCGCTCAATATATTTCAGTTTAATGTGATCTGGCAATGTTTTGGACAGTTTAATCATTTTCAGTTTTTGTTCACTGCCTATGTTACATTCTTCTACTTCAGTTTCAACAGGTTCCAATTTTGGTTTTTTGGCAACATCATTGAAATCAAACAACTCTTCCAATGGGACCAATCCTTTTGGCAAGCTTTGAGTGTTACATTGCAGCATTTCTAAGTCTTCTTTTTCTAAATCTGCACTAATTTTTTTTGTATGTTCAAGTTTATTAGATATCAGATTTACATCAGCAATCTCTAGATACTTTACTTCCTCATCAGGTGGGTTTTCTTCAATAGGACAATCATTTTCATAATTTGAATCTGAACTTGGTGGCTCAAATTCATTTATGGACTATGGGATGTCTTATATTTGTTTATCTCCATCAAAAACTTGCCAGTATTTTTCATTGTTTGGGACAACTGGTCTAAAATTTATTTGGGTGGTACATTTCTTGGTTTCATAAGGTGTTAGACAAGTTCTAGCAGCAAAGGCTAAACCACTAGAAAGGATATTTTGGTTTCTTAGGGCAAAAATAAGTTGGAATTCATCAAATGTTTTTAATAAGTCAATGACATCATTTATATAGGCTCTAAGTCTAGGGTTTTTGGCACTGTATTCCCCATTCACTTGCCTAATAATAAACTCTAAATCCACATGAAATTTTATCCTTTTGGCCCCTAATTTCTTCAATAAGTGTAGGCCTAAAAGGAGGGCTTCATACTCAGCTATGTTATTTGAAACATTGGAAATTTAGCCTATAAGAATTCCCTTCAACATGATTGTTTTCAGTGTTATGTATCCATATGCCTACTCCGGCATTATTCTTAGTGAAAGACCCATCAAAATTCATGCTCCAAAGAGGACTAGTTTCAGATTTAGCAGTTCCGTTACTATCCTCTTTATCTATTGTGCTTCTAGATTTCTTTTGTAAGTCAGCACTATGTTTAAATTGTTCTATTTCCTCATGTTCTTCATTAAGTTGACTCTTCTATTGACTCTCAAGGTTGAAAAACAATGGATGATTTTTTTGTAGCTCTACACCTGTGATTAGTTTACTATGATTTTCTGATTTGACAAACTGTTTTAATAATTTTGTCTTTCCTTCCTCCTTTTCTGTATCTGCCACTATATTACAGTGAGGGGTGGCCACAAAGTCATTTAAGGTTTCTTACTCATTAAATGTTTCATGATTGAAAAGAATAAATGATTCAAGGCCTATATGTACAGAATAAAGAGGAGAGTTTTCTGGTCTCTCTTGGCTACTGACCATGTATTACATATGCGATTCCCTATAAAGTCTTCTAGTTTGGTTAAAAAAAGGGATGGTAGCATATGTCATATCCATTTGCATTGTTCCTTGTAACTTAGCTCCCCATGATCTTGATAACAACATATCATATTTGGGGGGTACATCAACCACTACAATATCCATCACTAAACACTTGGCTGGAATTTGAGCTAAGTTTACACAAAGATCTTTGATCAAACCTAAAAATTTCACTCTGTTGGAGTCAAAGGAATAGAGATCTTTGTATGGTCTAGTAATTTCAAGGCCTAGGCTCTCCATTACTAATTTTGGCATTAAGTTATCAGAGGACCCTGAGTCATGTATAGCATTGTGTAAAATCTTGTCATGAATTTTTAAACTAACATAAAAGGGAGGAACTGGTCCTTCTTGGTATCTTCCCTCAATCTTAGGACCAAATAAGAGCTCTGGTTGGTCATCATTGAGGTTAATAGTGTCACTATTTTATGCTATGTTGAAGGATTTCAAAATTTGTGATCTATATACATCTTGGGTGACTAATTCAGTGAGGGGAATAGAGATCTCGATCTTGGAAATTTCTTGTTCCAAACTAAAAGGCAGCTGAATTTTTACAATGTTTGTTTCAGCCTTGTTAATCACCACTTTATCAGCAAGATCAGCTTGTTGATTTCCTCTATTTACATTGGTCAAAATTGTTTTAATAGGAGCACTAGCTGAGGTGCTAATGCTGCTAATATCTACACTTTGTTTTTCATTAATTTAAGTGCCTTTCTATTTGTTTTGATTAGAATTTACAACCACTATTTTGTCTTTTTTTTAATGTTTTTGGGTTTGCTCACAGGGCTGTTTTTTGTGGAATTGTCAGAGGTTTTAGTTTTGGGAGTTTCGTGATTCTTCTTACTCCTAAGGTAATATTCTTTTGGGGGTCTCTATGATGACATTTTCAATCTCTTGATAATAATGTTCATCCTCTGTTATTTTATCATCATAGGGTGTGTATAAACCTTGTTTCCTATTGTGAGGAACATCAAAGTGGTAAATATCTATTCCCAACATGTTTATGTCATCTTCCTCTATTTGTTCAATTATTTCTTCAACCTCACTTACATAATTTTCTTGAAAAGGAGGTTTGATCTATTGATTATCCTCTCTTTGTCTATTTTGAGGTTGATTTCTCCTAAAGTTCTGATTTTGATTTTGATTTCTATTTTGAGGAGCTTATTGGTTTTCTCTAGCTTGTGCTCTCTCAAGTATGCTCATATTTTTCATCATTTCTTCTATCATCCTTTCCATTTTTGCGCTAGATGTGGAGGGTGCAAATTCCTCCCTAAATGATACTTTCTTTTCATTCCTCATCCTGGCTCTTTTCTCCATCAGATTTACTTCCACAGCTAAGGCTCCTTTCTGCATATCTTCTAAAGTCAAAGTATCTCTCTCTCTTAACTGATAGGCAATTTCAAGATCAAATCATTCAGGAAATTTGTTTAAATATGAGCCTTGTGGAGGTTTCAAGTCTGGGGGCAGTGCATTATAAATACTATTGAACCTAGTGCAATAATTTTGGACACTTTCCCTAGTGTTTCTTTTGAGATTGTTGTAATCTAAAAGTATTTGGAGAGGGTTTTTTCTAACTTCCAATTTGTTTAAGAACAACTAATGGAGAGCTTGGAGATCATTAATATAGTTAGGGGTTAAGCTTTTAAACCATTTTCTTACTTCTCCCCCTAAACTTTGAGCAAACAGTATGAGTTTGACAGTTTCATCATGCATCTCATTTCTATCAAAATTGTCATTCTTCTTGTCCACATATTGTGAAGCAGTAGTAGCACCACTGGCATCATACAATGGTATCTTGGACTGATATTCCTAAGGCAGGTTGACTAAAGGTAAAGGAAGGACTAAGGGAGCATACCATGTTGCCATGATAGGAGGTTGTGGAAAAAATGGGGGGTTTACAGGTGGAGGATGTAAGAGGGGAGGGGGTTGATGGAATGGTGTGGTTTGAATAGTCGGTGTATGGATAACAGAAATTGATGGACCAATAAGAGGCTTTTAGGAAGATCTAGGATTAGAGAAACCAAAACTATGCAGGAAATGTAAATCAAGTGGGGTAGTTTCTCTACTACCAGTGTTTTCACCACCATCTTGGGATAAAGGTGAAGGCTCAAAGTATGTCTGATCTATATCATAAAGTGACCTAGTTCTGAATGGGTTTCTTAAGTCAGCTTGTGAATCTTGTAGAGTTGTAAGGTTTTCAGGAACAAAATTAGCTCTTTGGACCGGTCTGGAAATAGTTGAAGCTTGAGCCTTAGGATACTTCCTAAGTATGCTTTCAGGATTATCAACTATCTCAGGAGGGTTTGGGTCAGGATAGGCTCTAGCATGAATTATTCTAGAAGCCACTATGCTATGTTTTCAGACCTAACAATAAGAAAATCTTAACCAAATATGACAATCTTCAGTAGGCTAACTGATCTTTAGCAAGGAAAATTTAATCCTTAAAGTTTTCTTAACTAAGTTTATATGATGTTATGATAGTAATGGGTTTCCTAGTGGATTCTTTAGGTCATTTTGGGATCGTGGAGTCACCAGGTGGAAGTTTTTAGCTTTTTTAGAGGTAAAATGTTTTATGGTCCACCATCATTTATTGATATAAATACCAATCTGATATATTTTTGGGTTTTCTGAGTTTTTTCAGTCCTATAGGTTATGAGAGTGTCCTAAATCTATTTCAACACTTACCTGTGGTGATGATACAAACAGAGTTTACTCTTATGGCTTAGCTAGCTGATTCCTTCAAGGTTTGATAAGGCTCTATGAGAATCCTAAGGGCTACTTAGTTTGTCACTGATTCAAATAAGTCCTATCATGATCACCATTTTCTTTGGTAGTGCTTGAAGACAGCTACTTATAATTTACTGAATGATGACTGTTTTGTTTTAAGGATATTACTTAGAAATCCCTAGTATGGTCGCCAGAAATGTTAGGTCCCTATAATTTAGTAGATTGGAAAGACTAAATGCTGCAGAGACTACATCAAAAACCACTTTGGGATTTGAGGATCTAGCCCTCATGAATCCAGAAAGGGATCTCTCTATGAGTGCAAAGATTGATTTATCTTTAAGGCTTTTAGTATGATATTAGGCTAGTTATTAAGAACAAGGGTTTTTTGTTTTTTTGGTTGGTCAGGTATGATCTTTAATTGGATGGAATATCACAAAATGAAATATTTCCAAAAGGTGAAGATGCAAGTATATTAAGAAGTGTTCAACACATAGGATTAGTATGAAACAACTTTAAACCAATGGGCAATGGAGTCACAAAAGGGTTTAATTGTGCAACAATTTCAAGAGTTGTCCAAGGGGCAAGTCATCTATATCAAAAGATCCTTTACATTAAATTATGGAATGGGACATTAAAATTGTTGAGAAGGTGGAAAAAGTCAATAATTTCAACAAGGATTATCAACTTTCCATACAAAAAAATCCCTTTTAAGCAACTGTTTGAAACCAACCAAAGACAGAGCTAACCATAAACTTCCTTGGACAAGCTTGTATTAAAGCTAAATTATCAGACAAACAATCGAGTAATCCACATGACTACTTTCAGAAGGGATGAAAACAGATAATAAAAACAAAGTGCAGCTTAAGATCAAGTCAGATGCATTAAAATCTAGGCCTGCTTTCAGCATACTCTTAGGGAAACCTTCAAAAAACCTTTGGAGAAAGAACTAGAAGACAGGGAAAGCCATAAAGTTTTCTAGTTTGACTCTACTTAGCATGTAATGAAAATATCATTCAAGAAATTCCTTTCAATTTTTGCACATGAAGACATGGACTAACCAACATTCCCTGATAATTTTTACACTTAACTTAATTCATTCTTAAATACACAATTGGAGGAAAACATAAAGATAAAGCTTATCAGTGATAGTAGGGTAATTCTAAGAGTAAATACAAGCTTTATATTTGTTGTTCTTTATCAGAGAAAAGTGAAAAAAATGGCATAAATGAAAGGAAAAAAATAATAGTAAGAGGTTATTCACCAATGATATAGACCAGGATCCCAAAAATCAACTTGTATATTGATTGTCAATCCAGTTACATACTTCAAGTCCAATGTTTCATCACAGCAACAACTTATTTTCTTAGCCTAACTTCTTCAATAACTTAATAGAGCTTCAGAGCTTTAGAATTTATTTACATTCAACAATGATTTGATACAACAACTATTACATCAGAAATCCAATAACCAACCCCTTACAATGTTCTCCTCAAAGAGATTTTATAAGAAGATGAGGAGGTGGAATGAAAGAAAAGATCTATAGGTTCAATTAATACAAGTTAATGCCTCTCTTCCTTTGAGAAACTCAACGAAGAAGATTTTTGATATTTCCTCTTTATTAATGGGTTTTCATTAAGTTTTTTAGGCTACTTGGCAGATTTTGTTGACTTTAAAACTCATTAAGCAGGCAGAAATAACTCTGGCAAAAATATCACTAGCTTGGCAATAACTATTCCTTCTTTTGATTTATGAAAGTTGCAGGTGGCTCTTTCGTAGCTGAAGAGGATTCAATTAGCCTCTGATGTGGTAGTGGAAGCCTTTCTGACTAATATTTCTCTTTTTTTTTTCCTTAAAACACATTTAATTTTCTTTTGGTCTGTGTTTTAGGCTTAATTAGCCCTTGATCTTCATCTTCAGGTCTTTTACTCTTTTAACATTGTCTTTATCTATAGATTAGGCCTCTCATTCTTGAATTTGTGCCTTAATCCCTTTAAACTATAGTTTAAAATCATTAAGTCTTCACTTATGCTCTGATCTCATCCTTTGACACTGATACTCTTTGTTTATTTGATGTTTTACTGTGTTTTTGTTGTTTTGTAGGCTGCAGAAGGTTTACACAGGTGGAGGGGTTTGTTTTAATGAAAGACCCCTTGGATCCCTTCCTGTACTGAAGGTTAGGAATCATCATTCCTAGCCTTCGTGCTATTTTTAAAACTCTGGGAAAACCCATATATAACTTGCACAAAACAAACAAAATTATGAAAAGCCAGCGAAAAATACGTTTAAACTGCTTTGGAGTTTTTTGGGCGCGAGGGCGAATCTGAGCTGTTGGATTAGAAAAACCAACATTCGAGATTAATTGGTGGGTTAATTCGGGAGGTTAGATGGTGGGAAAACGCAATGGAGGCAAAATTAAATCAGTATCGTTCGATCTTAGAGATCGATGACAGAGAACTCACAATGGAGCATTTGTGAAAATAGATAGGGGGCAAATGAATGGAGGTGAAATACAATGAGAGCCGTTCGATCACAAAGATCAACAACCAAAATTAAAAGTAAAAATAACATTGTGGAGGACAGCGGTTTGGTGGAAAACCATTAATGGTTTTCGTGCTGGCTCTTGGGGGGTAAATGGTTTTTCCCAAAAAAATGCGATTCCATTCATCGCGCGACATGTGGATTTACAAAACCACCCATTTCACATTTTTTTTCAGCGTTAACATTTAGGCATAAAAATTACGCGAAATGGATTGTCAACCGTCATATCGGAGGACCCAGATCCGAAGGTGCGGATCACACGCAACGATAAAAGTTGCAGGTTAAAGAGGTAAGCGGGGCCCATGATGACGTGTGGTCTTTTATCATGGAGCGGGCGGGTTAATTAGCTATCGGGTTTAATCTCGATCGTCGGATTATTCTAACGGACGGTCAGGATTAAAAGAGGAGAGAGGATGGATGAATAGAGTAAAAGGCAAGGCGGAGGGTAAGGCAGAAATCAGGTAGCCCGAGGGCTGTTGATATGTAAAGCTCAACGGTCCATATTCATTTAAACCTTTTCATCAGGGAATGGAAAAAACTAAGGCAAGTAAGGTTATGATGGGGTTTCTAAGACCTTTTAGCACTCGATTGTGGGGCCCTAAGTCATATGAAGGTTGGGTTTTAGAGGTAATAAGCCCTCAGGGGCTTAATAATTTCGAAAGTGCAAAAGGGTGTTTTTAGACCACAAACAGGTATTCTTGAGACCAAATGGGGGTTTCGGTAGGTAAATGGAGGCACTTTTAAACCAAATAAAAAGGGAAATATAAAGTTTAAAGGGGGGTTTTGATGATTTGGAAGCCAAATGAAGGTTTTTTAGAATAATTTTATGAAGGGAATAAGAATAAAAATGGGGTTTATTTATGAGTAAAGGAGGAGTGAAAATGATCGGAAAATGGGGTTTTAAGCAGTCTTTCTCTTGGAAAACAACAAGTTCTTTAGGATAAAGAGGGAAACAATAGTGAATATTAACTCAAAGGGTGAATATATTCAAAAGACTTTAAGAACAAAAAATTTGGTCATGAATTGTTTCTTAAAGGCTAAAAGAGATTTAGCCACCATTTGATATGGAAAATTTTATAGGTGGCTAGCATTACCCCATCTTGGCCTTCTCCTCTTATTTTAAGGAGAAACAGGAATATACAAGTTTTTTAACAGTTTAATCTAACGGTTCCTTACTATATTTATCTTTGGAACCATTTATTTCCGTATGACATTCCAAACTTATAATTGCCCTCTTTAACATAAAAATTTCTTCCAACTAAATATTCCACATCAATTTCCTCTCTAATTTATTTAATAAATCTCTTTTAATTTAAGTTCTACCCAGAGTAAAACAACTACATCAGTAAATCAAAAATAGTGACCTCAATTTTTACCATAGTAACCAATAATTTAAATAATTACTCTTATTACCAGAGGATATTACATATATTAACAATAAAAAAAAATGTATATGTTATAATTTAAATGGATAAGAAATTTATTAGTATTTATTACAAATTTTTTTTATTGCGTTGAGTTTTAATTTAAAAGTGGTTACTTAATAAAATTATGGGCGTACGATATTCTCTTTGGTGCTATAGATACTTTAGTAATATAAAGTTTAATACCTTAAAAAAAATGTATGTTATTAAAATCAATTTATGATGTTTTATTTATAAAAGTGTGTCTCACCATTGTTTGTTTTTTAATTATAACTTGATTTTATTTATATTGATTTATTATATATTCTAAAGGTTTAATTTATATTTAATATATATAATTTTCTAAGCTGATTAAAAAAATTTAAAGGATTTAAACTAAGATTGTTCCTAAGTGAAATGATTAAATTTTTTGTTTTGGGATTGACTATAAAAGAGTGTTGCGTTAACTTATTCTTTAATATCCCTATTTTTTAGATTTTATAGAAAATAATAATCCTAAAGATAAAGTGGACCTAAGAGAAAACTATATGTTGACATATTATTTTGGAAATAAATAAATGAATGTGAAATTTTATTATGGTGTAAAGACTAGAGTAAATTTGAGACCAGGATTCCAAATCCAAAAATCCTTGGAGAAAAATAAAATAAAATTTATCTATTAGATGGGAGAAAAGGATTGAATAAAAGCCTTAGTACAGTGGAAACTTACTGAGAAGAGGCGAGAATAAAACTAGAAAGAGGAAAAACTAGTTTTAAAGAAGATTTTGTGGAAAACACAAAATTAAAGCCTAGGTTAAGGGAAACAAAATTTTTAATCAACTGAACACAATTATAGAAACAGGTTGAGGGAAATAAAGCTTAAATAATCTATTCTTAGTAAGAAAAGGGGTTGTATACACTCAAGAGGAATTGGTCTCTGCTCGGAGGAGAGTTATGGAATAAGCTCAAGGTTGCGAGGCAAATAGTCTTTACTAGATTGCTACGCACATTCTGTGAAGTTTTATATTTATATTTTTATTAATATTTATCTAATTCTGATGTAGAATTCAAAATAAAAATAAAAAAATAAATAAACAAATTTAAAAAAATAAAAAAATAAAAAAAATTGTATTTTTATAAATTCTCGCTTGAAGTTCAGTTTTATAAATTATTTTTAATATAATGTGGTTAGCTCAGAAAATTAAGTTTGATATGTATTTAACAGAGCTTAACCATAGAGGAGTACATTTAATATTTATGTGTTATTACATAGACTAAAATAGAATTTAGGGATAAATAGACACAATCTCTAAACATTGGGCTAGGGTCTAAATCTGTTGTTTAACTACATCTAAATATCATAATTTTCATTTCATGATTACAATATATGTACTGTGAAATAAAATACAATTCAACGATTGTAATAGGAGAAATATGAAACAAAAATGAAATTCTATACATAATGTAGTTTAGATACACAACATGGATATAAATACATATCCCAATGATACATATACAATTCTAATTTCATTCCAAACTGAAGAATATATTTCTGTCATATAGAAATCATCTTATATTTTATGAATATTAAGATTTAGTCAAACAATTATAAACACGTAATGAACAAAAAGGGAATAAATCCTTAATTCCATGTAGGAGTCCTCTTTAATAATATCCTCCATTGGAGATGAGGATAACACCAGTTTAGAAACTATTCATAGATAAAAAATTTATAAAACTAATTACAAATTATATGTATCATCCATCAAAATTAAAAGTACAAGGTACGAAGATGAATTTTGTAAATTCGATAGAATGGTGTCATAACTTCCCATTCTCGGATAGACCGGCCTCAAAGAAGTGGAACGGATCTTCAGATATTCTGAGAGTTGATTGTAAATAATTTCATCAAAGACTGAATTAAATATAACAAAAATATAAGGAACCACATATATAAAAGTTAGAAAATTATGTTGACGAAACTGAAAAGGAAAAACATAGAAAGTGTAGAGGTGATAATAATAATAATACCTGTAAAATGATCCTCTTGTTGAAATTTCTTTATGTACAAAACATAAGCAGAATTGTAAGCATAATAAGATAAAAAGAACAGAAACAATCATATTTCTATAACTTAATGAAAAATGGTGGAAAATCTATACTCACCTGAAGAAATTTGGGTACTGAAGTACTTCGAAAGTTATATAATTGCGAAAGAATATAAAAATCTCAAAAACAGGTTTCCAGAATTAGTTCCAAAATTAAAATATTATAAACTAAGTAATAAGTCATTTCTGGAAGACATTTTTCAGTGTAGCTTAATCTAAAGATAATGAGCAAATAGACTACAAACATAGAAATTCAAAAATATAAGTATAAGTACACTTAAATTCTGAAATAATATTATGTTAAATATTCAAAACTTTCAAGTATAGAGTTAAGTTGAATAGTAGAAAATAAATTAACTTTCTTTATGGTCCTACAAGAAATTAACAAATTGTTTTAATTCTCTTTTATATAGAGAACGAAATAGAAAACAAAAGAGTAATATCTAATATTAAAAAATTATTATTATTAGAAATATTACAAAGGATATTCATGAACCCAAGATGTAAATCAAGTAGTGAATAAGAGATGGAAGACAATGCAATATAAATTCATAATTATGATTGGTGAGGAGAAGTCATAAGGAATTCTCTTAATAGAGAACACACAAAAAAAAATTCATACTTCTGTCATCACTTAAATAGTTGAGAAATTGTATAACGAAATTCCTAGAATTCTCATTAACCATAATATGTATTCTGAAATATACAATTGTGAATATAAAGGAGTAAGCCCACAATATAATTAACCTCACTTATGAGCACAAAAGGCAAAGTAAATTATGGTGGTGCATGTAGAATGGGTATGCTTGTGTGAAAATATATCACTGCTTTGAAAAATCAAGAATGCATATGTATATACAAAGAAAATGGATTGAAGTTGAAGATTTTAAAATTATATAAAAGAGGAATATAATTTTCATTTCATTAAAAGTAGTAAACATATATACAAGCCTAGTATATATAAATTACATAGTTTCATGGTAAAATAGAGAATTTGTAGTAGAGGAATCTCATTTGAAAAATCGAATAAGTTATAATATATCAAAAAAACCCAGAATCGAAATTTTGGGGAAAAATTCCCAATACCGGAAGAAAAGGGAAATATGTATTAAACTTGTGGAAAATTAATGAAAATAAAATGATGGATATAAAATAAACCCGTAACAGTATAAAATTTAATTCACTTGAAGGAATGATACGATTTTTTACTGTGAAGAAATAACATAAAAATTCCTCGCCAAAAACCATAACATCAAATTAACATAGAAATTCCAAATTTGAATCATGGAACTGGTTATAGGTCCTAAATCGAAATATGGAATATGGATAATAACCTAAAAATTCAAATTTGGGAAAACTTAGTGTCGAAAAGGAAAAAAATGACATCGTATAACAAATTCGAGGAGAAAAGTCATAAAATCATTTTAATGTTTGGAAGAAAATGATAATACCTCTAGTAAGGACAACCATAAGTATAAATGGGGCATAGTATTACTGGGGATGGTAATAAGACGTGCATCTTAATTTCCTCCATTGTTCAAAACAAGAAATTCCAGAAAACAGAGAAGAGGTTCTCTCTCCGAATTTTTCATCCAAACTAAAATCCGGTGAAATGAACAGATAAGGTAATGACTAAACAATAACAGTATTAATTCAATGTATGGAGGAAATACAAATAAATCATAACCAATACAAGTGTCCCAAGACTTAAATTAAGCGATGTGATAGTCAGGTGCAACAAGGACTAGCAATAAATTTTTTAAGTAAACAAAAAGATAAGGCAGATTGAAATTTATTGCATTTGTATGCCATCCCATCAACTCTACCATAGAATATTGATATCATTATATGGAATTAAATCCAAATTTAGGTTGAATTGACATGAGGGAGAAGTATTAAATTTAAATACTGTGAATTTTAATATTCATAACACGTAGATGATGGTTAAGAAGGGTCAGACATATATATTAAGAGAAATATATATAGACTGAATAAATAATTTTGTTAGATGTGGTATCAATACATGTGCTTAGTATTACGATATCTTAAAAAAATAAAAAAGGGTATAGAGAAATAATTATTAATTGAATAATAATAAAAATTAGGGAATGTTAAATGATGGTCTCTTCAAAGGTTATAACTAAGGTGAGTTATGACACTTATAGGAATATGAAATAACAAAAAAATTAATGTTATAGAATGTGTAGAATACAAACTATGTATACAAATTCAAAGGATGAGTACTCCTTTTGTAAATAAATGGAACACCTATAATGAAAACATTCATGATAAATAATGTCTTATAAAATAACTTAAGGAGTAAAGGATAAGACAGAAACAAATTGTAAAATTTTACTATTGGTGAAAAATGAAAATGACAAATATGGTGGAAACAATACTAATTATGAGAGAATTACAATGAAATTCATTTTTTTTTGCATGATTTGGAGTCTTTAAAAATGGTATTAGAGCCCATGTTGAAAACTCTGGGGTTATGTGTCCCAACACAGGAAGAAAAATTATGCTGTGATAAAAATTTAAATAATTTTTTTTGTGAATATTAACTTAATTCTGGGTACAATGATTGAAGTGGAGAAACAGTTACAATTTCTATTATGAATAATGAATAACATTTTTACATAGAATTGGGGGGTGATGGAGATCAAATAGATCAAAATGATCAAATGGTGGAAATGATAAGGAATATGAAACATGAAATGATTCAGCTAAGAACAAGCAATGAATGGTTGCTACAAGCCAATAATGAGAAAGAGAGGTTGATAACGGAATTAACCTCCAGGTCTAGTCATAAAAGTGAAGACCAAGCAAGAAAGAAAAAAGAAACTAAACCCAACTCAGAAGGGTCTGAGAGTGGGGAAGAATTTGGATCCAAATCGAGAAGAAAAAAGGAGTTGCAAGCGAAATTCTGCAAAATAAGACCTCCAAATTTTGATGGGGAAAAGGAAGAGGATGAGAAATCTTGGATCTTGAACATGGTTAAATACTTCCAGGTATATGAATACAGAAGTAATTCAAAATCCAGATTGGAAATTTACCAACTGCAGGGCAAAGCCACTCTTTGGTGGGAAGAGACAAATAAAGTACATCTAATTGATGAAAAAATTGTTACATTGGAAGAATTTCAAGCGAATTTCAAATCTAGATACCTTATTGAGAGGTATTATGATGCTAGAGGGAAGGAATTTTATGAGTTGAGACTTGGACAACTCATTATTAATGAATTTGTTAAAAAAATTACAAATTTACTTTGTTATGTGCCTTACATCAGGGAAACAAAGGCCAAAGTACAATGATTTTTAAATTTCCTACCTAGCATATACAAAGAAAGAATTGAACTAATAATCCTAAGACAATTCATGAAGGTATTCAAAAAGGACAGTTGTGTTACCAACAATGTAAAGGCAGAAACAATTAGCTAAAAAACTGGCAAAATAAAGAAAAAGGGAAAGGGGAGTCAAGCATTAAAAGATCAAAACCAATCTATCTAAAAAACTTTGGGAAAAACCACTAGCAAAATAAGTTTAACCAGAGTCGGGAAAACCAGACAACACAATCCCACATTGGTTCCAAGCCAATGGAAATAAACAAAAAAAAAGAGAAAGAATGGTAAAATTAAAAGAACCATTAAAATTTTAGGGGTGTGGAGAGCCTCACATGTTGTGAGACTTCCCACACAACACTAAAACATTCCAGAATATTCAAGAAGTATGAGAAGAAACTACAGTAAATGACATTGCTCCTAATATTCCTAGGATTACTGTTGCATTAGAATACCAACACGTTGAACAATAATAAAAAATGATACAAATTGAACGTATGATTATTGACCAACCTGTTTCTATTTTAATATGTCCAAGAGAAAATTTAAGTTATATCAGTCCCCAAATAGTGGAGAAGTGTAAGCTAAATAAAAAAAAAATCAGCAAGCTTGGTCAGTGCAACTAGCTACACGAAGAAAGAGAAAACTGACAAATAAACTTCCCAAAACTATTGTAGATTTAAATGGATATAGAACTGAAATCCATTTAAAAATTCTCACTCCAGGATCCTATGATCTGCTAGTAGGAATCGACTGGCGGGAAAAACTGAAATCAATAGTAAATTTCTTAGAGAAAACAATACATTGCAGATATGAGATAGAAAAATCTGTAATATTTAAAGGAAAACCAAAACCAATATCTTTCGGACATATTTTTGCATTGAAATTAAAAATAACAACAAGAAAAGGCTATCGAGTGTATGTTGTATAAGTGGAAGAGTTGGGACAACAAAAAAAGAGAGGTTGTAGTAGATTTACCAGTAATCAGATAATTCAGGGATGTATTCCCAGAATAAATCCCTTGTCTACCCCCTAAAAGAGACATTAATTTTTCAATTGAACTAATACCAGGAGCTAACACAGTTTCTAGGGCACCATATAGAATGAGTCTTCTTGAACTACTAGAGTTGAAACTTCAATTAAAAGAATTATTAAACAGAGGGTACATAGGACCAAGAATGTGTCAGTGGGGAGCACCAATGTTGTTCTTCAAAAATAAATATCACACTTTCGAGATGTGTATATACTATAGATAGTTGAATAAGTTAACTATCAAAAACAGATATCCTCTTCCAAGGATAGACAATCTATTTGATCAAGTAAGGGGGGACACCATATTCTCAAAACTTTATTTGAGAACTGGATATCACGAACTCTGGATTAAGGATGAAGAGATAAAAAAAACAACATTTAGAACTAGATATGGACACTATGAATTTGTAGTCCTACCCTTTGGACTCACAAATGCCCCCGCTACATTCATGTTTTAAATCAATAGTGTTCTGCATGGATATCTAAACAAGTTTTTATTACTGTTCATAGATGACATTTTGGTATACTCCAAAAATGAATAAGAACATCTAATAATATTACTCAAAACCCTTAGAGAACATCAATTATATGCTAAACTCAACAAATGTGAATTTTACAAAAATAAAATCCAATATTTGGGGCATATGATTTCTAAGGATGGATTAGCAATAGATCCGGAAAAGGTACAAGCAATCATGAATTGCCATGTACCCACATATATACCAGCAATGCGATCATTAATGGGTATTTCTGGGTACTATTGTAGGTTTGTGGAAGGATTTTCTACATTACCCTACCCCATTACTTCATTGGAGAAAAAGGAGTAATGTTTGAGTGGACAACAAAGTGTCAAAGTAGTTTTGAGAAATTAAAATTGAAATTGACTATTGGACCTATACTAAAAATTGCTGATCCAAAAAAGGAATTTTTAGTATGTACATATGATTATACAGAGGGGCTAGGAGGAGTATTACTGTGAAACAATTCACTAATATCTTATGAATCACGAAAACTAAAGAAACATGAAAATAATTATGCAGTAAATGATGTAGAACTAGTTGTTGTTATACATGCATTAAAAATGTGGAGACATTATCTATTGGGAAATAAATTCATATTAATGACAGATCACATAAGCTTGAAATATTTCTTTACCCAACCAAATTTAAATTCCAGACAAGCAAGGTGGTTAGCTTTCCTTAGTGAGTTTGATATGGAAATAAAACACATAAATGAAAAAGAAAAAAATTTGTTGATGCTTTGAGTATAAATCCTCATCAAATTTTCACCTATATAGGAAGCAATGTAAAACTTCATGTAGAAGAATAGATTCATGGATTCTTGTTCCAAGATCAACAATATGTAAAATTTTAAGAAACATTACAACAAAATGAAATTCCATGATATACCATAAACCAACAAGGATTGATTGGCTACAAGAAAATATTGTATATTCCTAATGTAACATATTTAAAATAAGAAATCTTAGATGAATACCATAAGACACCTTATGCAGGTCATCCTGGTTATCAAAAGTTCATTTAGGCATTGAGGAAAAACATGTTTGTCCAGGCATGAAGAAAGATGTATTTGATTATTTGGCAAGGTGTTTGGAATGTCAACAAGTAAAAGTAGAACCTCAACATCCTATAGGACTACTGAATCCTCTCCCGATTCTATAATGGAAGTGGGAAGTGGTTTCAATAGAATTAATTACAGTGTTTCCATGAAATAAGTATCAACATGACCTTGTAATGGTGGTAATCGACACTCTAACTAAAGTAGCACACTTTTTTCCAGTGCTATATACTTTTGGCACAATACAATTGGCGAATGTATTCATGAAATAAATTGTTAAATTACATGGAATTCCAAAAATGATTATATATGATAGAGATGCCAAATTCACATCAGCATTTTGGAAAACTTTATTTGGAGGAATGGGTACCAAGCTGAACTTCAGTACAACTTATCATCCTCAAATATATTGACAGATTGAAAGAACTAATAAAATTTTGGAAGGCATGTTGCGCTTGTACATGATGGTCAGACCCAATAAGTGGGAAGATTTTCTACATTTAGTAGAGTTTGCTTATAATAATAGTTATCAAGCTTCAATTAAGATGAGTCCTTTTGAAGATTTTTATGGCAGAAAATGGCACACCTCACTGAACTAGAGTCAAACAGATGACAAATTAATCCTTAGGCCAGATGCACTACATGAAACAAAGAAAACTGTGAAGAGAATTCAACAAAATATTAAAGTAGCTCAAGATCGTTAAAAGAGTTATGTAGACAACAAAATAATTCACAGAGAATTCAAAGTGGGAGACCATGTTTGTTTGAGGATTAAGCCTCACAAAAGTAAATTGTATCATCGTATTGGTGCTAAGTTAGCACCACACTTGTGTGGACCATTTGAGGTTTTAGAGAGAGTGGGGTCAGTAGCTTACAGATTGGCTCTACCTAGTCATACTAAAGTTCATAATGTTTTTCGTGTTTCCTTATTGAATAATTATTTACATGACCCTACTCATGGGATTGACTAGACTATGATACAGGTGGAAACATAAGCGGAATTTCTTCCAAAGCCACTTCGTATACTGGAGCGGAAATAAATCATGCTCTGGAATAGAACAATAGCTTGGGTGAAAGTGCACTCGAGGCACTTTACACTGGAGGAAGCTACTTGGGAGTGAGAATATGAGATGAAAGAAAATACCCATCACTATTTAAGGAAAAAATAGAAACAATTTCAAGACAAAGGATGGTGTTTTATTTTAGAGGGGGAATATGTAATATGCCTATTTTTCAGCTTTTATGGACAGTAATACTCCTAAAGGTCAAGTGGACATAAGGGAAAACAATATGTGGACATATTATTTTGGAAATAAATAAATGAATGTGAAATTTTATTATGGTGTAAAGAGTAGAGCCAATTTTAGACCAAGATTCCAAATCCATGAGGATGGAATAAAATCCAAATAATTTCCCAAAATTATTCAAAGACCATTGGAAAAAATAAAATAAAATTTAATTATTAGATGGGAAAAAATAATCTAATAAAATCCTGAGTAAAGTGGAAAGTTACTGAGAAGAGGTGAGAATAAAACTACAAAGAGGAAAAGCTAGTCTTAAAGAAGCTTTTGTGGAAAAAAAAGAAGTAAAGCCTAGGCTAAGGGAAAGAACATCCCTAATTAACTGGACGTATTTATGGAAACAGGCTAAGGAAAAGAAAGCTTAAGTAAGTTATTCCTAGTGAGACAAGGGGTCATCTACACTCAGGAGGAATTGGTCTATGCTCAGGGGAAAGCTATGGAATAAGCTCAAGGTTGGGAGAAAAACATTATTTACCGTATTGGTATGCACATTCTATGAAGTTTTATGTTTATATTGTTGTTAATATTTATCCAATTCTAAAGTAGAATTCAGAAAAAATTGTGGTTTTATAAATTCCGGCTTGAAGTTCAATTTTGTAAATTATGTGTAATATAATGTGGTTATTTCAAAAAATTAAGTGTCATATGTATTTAACAGATATTAACCATAGAGGAGTGCAATTAATATTTCTGTGTTGTTACACAGACTAAAAGAGAATTTAGGAACAAAAAGATAGAATCTCTAAACTGTGCGCTAGAGTCTAAATTTGTTGTTTTAGTCCATCTAAATATTGTAATTTTCATTGCATAATTACCATATATGTACTGTGAAACCAAATACAATTCAACGATTTTAATAGGAGAAATATGAAACAAAAATGAAATTCTAAACAAAATGTAGCTTAGATACACAACATGAATATAAATAAATATCTAAATGATATACATACAAATACGATTTCATTATAAATTGAATAATAAACTACTATCATATACAAATAATCTTGTATTATATGCATATTAAGATTCGGTCAAATAATTATAAGCATGTAATCACCAAAACGGAAATAAATATTTAATTATATGTAGCAGTCCTCTTTAATAAAATCCTCTAGTGGAGATGCAGATAACTCTGGTTTAGAAACTATGCATAAGTAAAAATTGCATACAAAAGTTAATTACAAATTATCAGTATCATCCATGAAAATTCAAAGTACAAGGTACGAAGATGAAATTTGTAAATTGGATAGAATGGTGGCATATTCTCCCATTTTCAGATAGACCGACTTGAAAGAAGTGGAATGGATCATCAAATTTTCTGATAGTTGATTGCAAATAATTACATCAAAGAATGAATTAAATAGAGAAAACCTGTAAGGAAACACATATATCAAAGTTGGAAAATTATGTTCATGAAACTGGAAAGGAAAAAAATAGGAAATTTGCAGGTGATAATAAAAATAATACATGTGAAATTATCCTCAAGTTTAAAGTTCTTTCTGTTCAAATCATAAATAGAATTGTAATCATAAGAAGATAAAAAGAACATAAAAAATAATATTTCTGTAACTTAATGAAAAACTATGGAAAATCTATACTGCGCTGAATAAACATGGGTACTGAAGTACTTCAAAATTTGTATAATTGCGAAAGAATATCAAAATATGGAAAATACATTTCTAGAATTAGTTGTAGAATTACAATATTATAAACTAAGTAATAAGTCAATTTTGGAAGACATTGTTCAGTGTAACTTCATCTAAATATACTGAGAAAACAAACTATAAACATAGAAATTCAAAAATATAAGTATAGGTACTTAGATTCTAAAATAATACTATGTTAAATATTCAAAACGTTCAAGTATAGAGTTAAATTGAATAGTAGAAAATCATTTAACTTTTTGTATGGTCCTACAGGAAAGTAATAAATTTTATTAATTTTCTTTTCTACAGAGAATTAAAAAGAAAACAAATGAGTACTATCTAATATTAAAAAATTATTATTATTAGAAATAATACGAAGGATATTCATGAAACCAAGATTTAAATCAAGTAGTGAATAAGAGATAGAAGACAATGTAATAGACATTCATAATTACGATCTGCGAGGAAAAGTCATAAAGAATTTTTTTAACAGAGAACAAAAAAAAAAAAATCATACTTCTATCAACACTTAAGTAGTTTAGAAATTGTATAACGAAATTCCAAAAATTCTCGTTAACCATAATATGTATTCTGAAATATACAATTGTGAATATAAATGATGAAAATCGTGATACAGGTAACCTCACTTACCAGTGTCGAACGCAAAGAAAATTCTGGTGGTGCATGCATAAGGGGTATGCTTATGTGACAATATATCACTGCTAAGAAAAATCAATAGTGCATACATATGCACAAAGAAAACGGATTCAGGTTGAAGGATTTAAAATTATACGAAAGAGGAATATAATTTTAATTTCAATAAAAGAAAACGTATATACAAGTCTACTATATATCAATTACATAATTTCATAGTAAAAAAAAGACTTTGTAGCAAAGGAATTTCATTTGAAATCGAATTAGAGATGATATATCAAAAAAACCCAGAATAGAAAGTTTGGGGAAAAAATCCCAATGTGGAAAGAAAAGAGAAATATATTGTAAAGTTGTTGAAATGTAATGACAATCAAACAATGGATATACAATAAACCCATAACAGTCTAAACTTGAATTCACATGAAGGAATGATATGATTCTTTACTATGAATAAATACTATAAAAATTCCTCTCCTAAAACCATCACATCAAATTCACATAGAAATTCCAAATTCGAATCATGGAACTAGTTATAGTTCCTAAATCGAAATATGGAATCTAGGTAATGACCCAAAAATTCAATTTGGGGAAAATTCAGTGTGAAAAAGTAAAATAACATTGTATAACAAATTCGAGGAGAAAAGTTATAAATCATTTTAAATATTGGAAGAAAACAATAATACCTCTTGTAAGGACAACCAAAAGTAGAAAAATAAATCATTTCTAATAAGCTGATGAGTTCAGATAATTTTCCCATAAATTGGTAACATTATAAAAATTACAATTACAAATTCAGGAAGTCGTGAATTTTGAAACGACCCATTAAAAAAATTTGAATAGAGAATTAGCTCTTAGGAAATGTAAATTTTAGGAGTAAGCATTAGAAGACCTTGGCTTGAAGATACGTACCTTGTTCTTCTCGAGGGAAGGGGCACACTGTGGAAAATGAGGCCGAACTTATATACGATGCAATATTTTTCCATCAAAACCAAAAAAAATTATGAAACATTGTAGCAGAAGGCATATAAATTTTATAGAGAAATTTCAATCAAGGAAATTGAAAAAAAAATACAAATTGCCTGGTAGTACAAAAAGAAGTATACTCGATAATGGGGCATATTATTACTGGAGAGGGTAATACGACATGCAGATTAATGTTCTCCATTTTTCGAAAAAAAGAAATTCCAGAAAATAGAGAAGAGTTTCTCTCAGTGAATTTTTCATCCTAACCGAAATTTGACAAAATAAACAGACATGGTAATGACTAAACCCTAGTCGTAGTCATTGAAGGTATAGAGGAAACACTAGTAGAAAATGATGAAATTAGTGACTAGGTGACTAAAAAAGGTAGTCACCGCAATTATTTCAATGGAATTACTACTAAATTTGAGCAATTTTAAGTGATCGAACTAAAAATGAGTAACTTAAATGACTAATTTAGTTTAGGGATAAAATATATGACTAGATAATAAGTTACAAAGCTAAAAATAACTAACTAAAATGAATAATTTAGTCCATGACTAAAATATATGACTAGATAATAAGTAGCCAAACTAAAAACGACTAACTAAAATGACTATTTTAGTCCAGGACTAAAAATATATGGCTAGATAATAAGTGAAAAAATTAATAATGATTAACATAAATGGCTACTATAGTCCAGAAATAAAAATATAACCGAATAATATGTACAAAAAGTATATGAATTAGTCATTTATGTTAGTAATTTTTAATTGTGTCACTTTGGAAATGAAAATTTTCAATTTTGATATGGAAGTGTGAGTTGGCCAAATTTTATTGGTTGCAGTGTATTTTTGTGGCCCAATGGGAATCTTCCACGTGCCCCAACCAGAGGCTTCCACACGACAACTCCATATTGGCTAAATTTTTTTTAAGGGCCGAAAGGCCTTAGCGATAATCGAATATGTAACTTACCACAAAAAACTCCAGATCCTTACCATCTCTCCTATAGGTCGTTCTCAACCATAATGTTTGCCACTTATAATTAAATAACATGTATGGGTGCATTAGGAGGATGTGTTGGGAAGTGAGTCATGACCCCATTCATATCACATACAGTACAAGACCCATCACAGAGGAAGACTGAGTAAAGGAGCGGGGACCAAACCCAACTCCTACTCATGCTCACAACCCATAGGATCGAGCACATGCCAGAGAGCCAATTGGTGGAGGGGGGTGGGTTTATAGGCCCTTGCTCTGGTCCCATGGTGCTTCATGTAACCACAGGAAGAAAGATAAAGGGCTAATCTAACAGGGGAAGAGTTTGAGTCATGGCCCCAAGTCATGGTGTTGGCGTGTAAACATTAGCTAAAGGTATAGGACCTAGCACGGAGGGGATGGGTGGTTAGCCCTAACCCAAGGCCACATCATCCCATTTGACCATGAGTCGACAAAAAAGGTACCAATGTCAGTGGGGGAAGATCATATATAAACATTGTAACCATACACTGATATTTCACTCACATTTAGGGACAAATAGATAAAAAAACCTAACCTTAATGAAAAAGTAGCCATAAATAATACTAAAAGGCTTTATCACGAGATCAAAATACCAAAGAGTAGGACAAATTCAAATCCTAATACTCTTCACTTATCTTAATTATCCAAATTCAATGATATGTGGAAGACATATATGTGTATAAATAGAACTTTAAAATATATGTATAAAAAACAAAATCAAAATAAAATTCATCCTTAGATAGAAATAAAAAGATATATGCTTGTGATATTGTTCATCAATAAACACTTTTCAAAACACCTTGCAACTTCCAAACTTGCTATGTTGGTCAAACATTCGCTTTAAAGCTTGGAGAGTGTTCATTTTTTTAAACATAACCACATGCCATGATTAAACATAGAAACCTTGAAACCTATGTCGTGAAATGACAATTTTGTGAAGGATGGATCAATAAGTATGATCCGAGAAGAGTTTTCAATCAGTATTGCCAAGAAATAAAACTTGGTTTTTCCTATACACACGAGGGGTTTGAAGAATAAGACACAATTTCTTCTGTTTAGAAAGCTTATTTTATTTTACGCAAGATTTAATCCATGTTCATTTTATGCGGGATTTAAACCAAGTTAGTCATTTTAATTGTGTCACTTTAGCAATATAAACTTACAAGTGATAGTCGAGTCAAACACTACTACAAAAAAACATTTAGAGGTGTTTTTTGAAACACCCCGATGAAAGTCATGAAAATTTGAACTTTTAAGGGCGGTTCTTTAACAGTTGCCTCTTAGATACTTATAGATAGTGGTAAAAAGTTTTATATAATTAGAGATAGTGGTCGAAAGGTAGTCAAGAAGGACACTTATAGATAATGGTCAAACATGTGGCATGCATAAAACCTCCCATGTGCACACATGTCTAGATGAAGCTCACTTTTGTCTTTTAGAATTGCCAATAAAATGTTTGCTCAGCACCTTAAAGTAGCATCATGGTCACCTAAAATCAATTATTGAATACAGGGTAAATACACCATCCCTTACACACAAATATGATCCAAATTAAACTTCCATAACTAATATTTTTTTATTCTATAATCTAAAAAAAATTAAAACAAGTAATGAAAAATAATGATTTTCTCACTAAATGTAGTTTTTTTCATTCTCATAAAACCTTACTTTAATATCTTACAATTTGAAAATATTTTGACGTAAAATTTCATTTTTTCATGGAACAAATTAATTCCATCAAATCTATAAAATAATTTTAAAATAATTTTATCAAATCTCATTCATGTACTTACCCATTTCCCACCATAATGATGAGATTATTTATCGTGTTTATCATTATTTTTATTTTAATATGTGCTTACTTATCGTGGTTATCCCTCCCTCCCGTGTCTTTCAACATTGGGACTATGGCTAGTCCTCCTACTAATGATAATAAGAAGCATGAAATGCCCCTTTTCATTTTCTATTCAACACCTCCCCCTTTTAATTTTTTTTTCAACACCTCTTCCGCGTTATCTTTTTCTTTCAAAAACAACTAGATGGAGGATAGCACAATGAATACCAACAACTGGAGGAATGGGAATTCAAGATGGAATATCATTAATAATATGTAATAAATCAACTTAGAACACCCGTCTTTTTGGGTTTTGTTTGTGTTTTAAATCTGTCTCATTGTGGATTTTCCGATTTCAATTTGGGTTCATTGAGTGATCATAGTTTAGGCCACAATTCAATCCGCTAAAAAAAATGTGTATGATTGAGGAATTTCAAATCATGTTTAGGATATTAGGGATTCTATTCCAATCGAATTGAATAATTCAATATGACTTGGTCTCGCTTTGTGTTAAAAAATATTAAATATTACCCCTGCACATTGAGGGTTGGGGTCAATGCATTCATCCATTATTGGAAATGAATATTCTTCTTAATACCTTGCAAGGAACTTTTCTAGAGGGGGTGTTAATCTGTTTGATTTAGGTTTCTAGGATGCCTTTATCCCCATATACACAGTACATAGTTTACAATATTATCATCTCACAAATGGGATGATTCAACATCCATATGGATAAGCATGCCATGTCCAAGACTAAAGGTATTTTATCATTGACCCCTTTTTAAAAATGGCTTTTCTTCTATTTTTTTTTCTTTCTGGACAATTGGGATTAAGGTTGTGTATAAAATTCTGAAGTTCATCACAATTTTTTATTTTTTTTGATATGCTAGAGGAATTGGTTTTCTATTGGTTAGGCAAGCTCAAACACAACCATTTCTCCAACAAACTTTGCAAAACAACATACCTTCAAGTTGAATGCTGAGCTCATATGGTTTTTCACCTCCCTTGTCTTCTATTTCAATGTTAGGAATATCACATAGCTCAATTAATAGCTCAACATGTCAAGTTTTACCTTCTCTTCTTGTGAGTAGTTACATATAGTTACAATCAAGATAACAACAACACCAAGAACATCAATCCTAATAGCATCAACTGCTTTATAAACATCAGTTACAAAACCAGCAAGCTATTATGAAACAAAAGTTGCAATAGGAGTCTCAAATTCAACCATCAATTCTTCAGAAACAATGATTGGCCTTGCCACAGAGCTAGCCATAGCAACCACACCACTCTAATCTACAACCAACTCAACAATCTAGTCTCCAATCAACTCAAAAATATATTATATATAAACCTCAACCCTCTCTTCTACAACCTACTCCAAAATTTGGACTTCAACAAGCTCAACAATATACTGTACAACAAGTAGTTCAGACTACCCTTCAATAACATCAGTAACCTATCCTTAGGAAACCAAAATCACATCAATATATTATACAAAAAGAAAAACATGCTTCTATGGCTCAACAATCAATTATACCACCATAGAAACAACACCAAAAACTTTCGGGTTGGAAAAATAATGTTTCAAATATGTAACAGTAGTAGAAGAATCAATTTCAATTTCAATCCAAACATCAGAAAACACAACAGACATCATCATCATTGATACAATCACAATCCCAATAGTTGTAGAAATAGTCAGAACAACAGCAACATATCTCCCAGCTATAATCTCAGTCCCAACCTCTTCATCAAAAATAGTCATTGCTACAACAATCAAATCCAACAGAACAAGAGATGCAACAAGGGCTTCAAACAGATGGTGTTTTTTTAGTAGCAAAAATAGAGTTCTAATGAACACCAAAAGAAAAAATACAATAGCGAGGACTTTCGGAGGTGTCTTCTAGTAACTCCACTCCCCTATTTCATTTACATTTTATATGCATTATCTCATTCGTATTGCGGTTAATGCTTTGTTAAATACTAATTTTCCCCAAACGGGGAAATGAAAATGAGTTTCTGAAATGGGAAGTGATACAAAACCCAAACTCCCGAAATTTTGGAAACAGGGAAACACGATATATATATATATATATATATATATATTATATTTATATTACAATTTAGGACATTTAAGAAATGTTATGTGAAATAATACAAGTTTAAAATATACACGATAAATCATAAATTCAAAGCATAAACTATTACAAATTTATAATATAAAACACATTTACTCATGTATTATCACTGATAATAGACACATAATGAAAATAGCAATATCGGGATATCCAAAACGAACCTTTATTATATATCAAAATCTCAAAATGAGCCTTTATTTTATATATGAGGCTACAAGTACAATAAATTCAAAAGACTAATACTCATTATTAGAATCCTCATCAAATATAGAAGTAGAAGCATGCTTAGCAGTGGATGGTGTAGCTTAAGAAGATGTTTGGCCAATTCCACTTCTATGATCATAGTCCTCAATATTCAAGGCAACAAGAGAGAGATCCAAATCCAGATTTTCTAGATCCACATCCCACTGCTTAGAAGGACCATTTCCATATTCTGGACCCCTACAAGATGCAAGACAAAGGTTTAAGTGCAAATAAACAAGATCATCTACCTTCTATGAGCCCAACCTATTATGCTTCACAAAATGAATAAAACCATAGGTGCTCCAATTCTTTTTTACTGATGAAAAGCTTACCACTTGTGAAAGGAGGTGAATGGAAAGTTTTTGCAAATGTACACCATTTTCAACATGAAAAATGCACCACCTAAATGGATTCATGATGCTTCTCTCCTCCAAAGATGATATATGTTAATAATCATCTATTTCTGCAGCAAAAATAAAAAATTCTTCCTTCACCTCCCTATGTAGATGAGATGGAAAAAATCTCATAAGGGATTTTTTCACCCCATTAGCCACCTCTCTATCCTTATGGGGTGACTTCCTCTTCCCATTACTCTGAGCAATAAGTTCCTCATCATAAAATTTTTGTTTCAAGGCATGTGCTAAACTATGCAATGGAGCGTTGAAATTTTTCCACCTGTCAACAATGATTTTCTTGATTAATTCGGAAAAATGACCATCTACAAAAAAATCTGTGGAGACTCCTGTGAAATGATTTCCATAGTTTTCTCAAACATGGAATCCATGTCATCATATACCTCTCCTAAGAAATCTTGGTCAGTGTCAGCATTCCTGTTAGGTCGCTATATTACTAGTTTAGTCCCTTATTGTTATTAGTGTAGCCACCTTATTGTATTTTTGTACCCATATAACCCCAATATTATTATTATTGTGCCCTTACATTGTTATTTTTAGGTCGTCTAGGATAATATTGTGTGCCCATGAACTCCTATATATAGAAGGAGTTTTTGGTCATTTTTATCATCCAAGAATTTTTCATTTATGCAATGTATTAGAGGTTTCCCCCTCGAAGTGGTTGATTTATAAAGTGTTGATCTCTCTTTTCTTCTATTTTTGGAGCTAGTTTCATAACATTTGGTATCAGAGCTTTCGATTCTAGGGTTTCACTACTCCAAACAAGTCATCATGGAATTTTCTCAATAACTTCTTTTCTACGAAGGTTCAAAAGTGAAACTTTTTCCAACGTGAAGCTGAAATCTTGAGGAAACTCCTGTAAAAATTTCATGTCTTGGTTCGCAATTTTTTCGGAGATATGATCTGGGGAAGATAGGGTTTTTTTAGGCTCCTGAATTTCAACTAAGACAGGTCATCGTAGAATGTTCGCTATAAATTTTGGTATACAAATTTTCAGAAACTAAAATTTCTATAGTGCGAAGTGGAAATCTTGAAGAACATCCTATAAAAATTTCAGATATGGGTTTGCAATATCTTTGGAGATATGATCTATGGAAGTTAGGATTGTTTCAGGCTCCCAAATTTCATCTCAAAGAGGTGACCATGGAAAAAATGTCATAACCCTCTCTCTGAGCGTCGGATTGAAATTCTGTAAAAAGTGGCTGCAATTACATGGACTGAAGTTTTCAGTATATCAATTTCATAGCTGAAGGAGGAAACAGTGACACGTGGCAATTCGTACAAGTTCGCTCTACTCAACCAATCCATAATTAGGTCATAGTCGGTGATTGGGAATAACTTTGCCTTAAAGAATCCAAATCAGGTCATACCTATGGATTTCGAAAGAATATTCAGAGGGCTACTTTACAGCCTAATTTTAGATATTGAAGATCTGATATCACATACATAATTCACTTTCAATATCGAGCTCCTAAAAAGAAATAAAAAGGTGTGTATTTTTTCGAAATACATGAGTCTCATTTGAAAAAGAATAGTTTGAATTTATTCCAAGGGCATATTGAGGAATAGATATCAGTATTGGGTTCTAAAATTCCCACTAAGAAGAATTGAACACCCATTAAGACTTTAGAAGGCTCTAGTATGACTTATGAAGAAACAAAACATGAGATATCAAAATTACAGAGCAAGTGCACCAAAATTTCACTATCGCAAAGAGCAACAAAAAATGAAATGGAAGTTTTGAAGAAAGGCGTGGAAACTAATATGGATGGTTTGAAGAAAGGCGTGTAAGCAAAGATAAATGGTTTGGAAGCTAATATGGAAGGCATGTAACTGGGCACAGAAGCTGAGATGGATGAAATGGAAGCTAAGATCGATGAAAAAATGGAAAACATGAAGAATGATATAAAAGTAAGTGTTGAAGGTTCGACAAAGTTGATACAAGAAATGTTTCCTAATGGCGAAAAGATATTAGAGGAAACTCATGATGAGAAAAAAAAAAAATTTAATCGTGATTTCATAAATGCTAATTTTGTATGGAAGAACCACCATATTCCAAAGATGGAAATGATGAAGTTTGATAACAAGGATCCCGTAACATGGATTCTACAGATGGAGCAATATTTTGATCTCAATAATGTGAAAAACACACAAAAGGTACTCATTTCAACTTCATATTAGAAAAAAATACATTTGTATGGTATCGATGGCTTTGCTCCGGTAAAAAAAAATTCACTTGGTCATTTTTTACTGAGGAAATGATATCACATTATGATGATACAAAAAAAACATCTTCTTTAGCCAATTGATACATCTAAAAAAAAAGGGTTTAGTGGTGGAGCATATTGAGGACCTCCGAAAATTGAATATAAGGGTAACTGATATTCCATAGGAACATAGGATTGATGTCTTCATAGGGACTTTAAAGGATAACGTCCAACATGAAATTTGTGTTTGGGAACCTGATTCATTGGAAAAGGCATTCAGGTTGGCAAGAAAAATTGAATGTAAAATTATGGCAACAAGGAAGCCTATCACTCACATATATAAAGATGGAAGTGTTGCTACTCCTCGACTTCCACAACCTACAAGGTTGACACCACAACCATTGTAAGAAAAAAGAGAAAAAGGGCTTTGCTACAGTTGTGATAGAAAATACACTAAAGGTTATAAGTGTGTTGAAAAGAAATTAGTTTACATAGATTGTGAAGAGGAAGAAGAAAATGAAGAAGAATCTTCAAAAGAAGAGGATATACATGAGGAACAAACCCTAGAAGAGGAAGAAAAGAGTATGACCATATCGTGTAATGCATTGACAGGAACTACCACTCCTCAAACTCTCAAGATAGAATGACATATCAAGAAGAAAAAGGTAATTGTGTTGATTGATTTGGGTAGTACCCATAATTTTATTCATTGTAAGGTAGCCAAGGAATTGAATTGTTTCCTATACCCAACACCAAATATCAAGCAATCGTTTCAAATGGAGGAACTATAAATTTCTCTGTAAAATGCCATAATATCAAGCTAACCATGGGGGAATATGTATTGAATAGTCAAATGGTTTCCATTCCTATGGGAGGTATTGATGTTGTACTAGGAGTACAATGGTTACAATATTTGAGGACGATAGCTTTTAATTTTCAAGAAATTTTCTTGAATTTTTTTTTAGAAGGGAAGGAAGTCGAATTATGGGGTATCACAAGGAATCTGGGAAAGATAATAAGCTATAATGTCATGGAAAAGCTTCTGAAGAAATAACAACGAGGCGTAATTGCACAATTATGCTCACTAGAAGTTCCAACATCAAAATCATCTATTTCTGCAGATCTCCAAAATGTCTTGGACAATCATTCCAAGGTGTTTGAAACTCCCAAAGGACTCCCACATATTCGTGATCATGATTATGCTATTCATTTGATTCCAGGAAGCGTTCCTCCCAACATCAAGCTTTATAGATATCCTTATGTCCAAAAGAGCGAAATTAAATGTATGATTTTAGAAATGTTAGAGGCTAGTATAACTGAACCTAGTCAAAGTTCTTTCTCTACTCCAATAGTATTGGTTCACAAGAAGGATCGATCATGGCACATGTGTCCGAATTATAGGGAGATCAATAAGCTCCCCATTAAAGATAAATTTCCCATTCCTATGATTGATGAAGTATTGGATGAATTACATGGACCAATTTCTTTTACCAAGTTGGATCTTCATTCAGGATATCATCAAATTAGAATGAAGACTGAAGATATTCTAAAAACAACATTTCGAACTCATGATGGTCATTATGAATTTTTGGTCATGCCTTTTGGCCTTACCAATGCACCTTCTACATTTTAAGGGTTGATGAATTCCATTTTCAAACCCTTCCTTAGAAAATTTGTGCTAGTATTTTTTCATGATATACTAATATAAAGAAGGTCTTCGAAGGATCATCTTCAACATGTTGACAGGGTGCTCAAACTATTGCAAGAGAAACAATTATATGCAAAAACATCCAAATGTTTCTTTGGACTACAAGAGGTGGAATATCTGGGTCATATTATATCTCATGAGGGTGTTGAGGTAGACCCTAAAAAAATTAAAGCCATTAAGGAATGGAAATTCCCCGCAACCATAAAGTAGTTGCGAGGATTTATCGGGTTAACCGGGTATTATCGCAAGTTTGTTAAGAATTATGAGAGAATAGCAGCACCGCTAACAACACTGTTGAAGAAAGATGCATTTTTATGGACTCCTGAAGCAACTAATGCCTTTGAACATATTAAAGAGGAAATGTGCCTAGCACCGGTCTTAGCGACACCAGACTCCACAAAAACCTGTATTGTGGAATGTGATGCCTCAAGAAATGGAATTGGTGATATTTTAATGCAAGAAGGAAGACCCGTTACTTTTGAAAGTTGTCCAATCAAAGGAAATTATTTATAGAAAGCTATTTATGAGAAGGAAATGTTAGCAATACTACATGCACTAAAGAGATGGAGATCATACCTAATGGTAAGAAACTTCAAGGTAAAAACTAATCATGATAGTCTTAAATTTTTTTTGGAACAAAGACTATCTTCAGAAGAGCAGCAAAAATGGGTCACAAAGATGTTGGGTTATGAATTTGAAATAATCTACAAAAAAGGGAAGCCAAATGTTGTTGCAGATGCACTCTCAATAAATAATGAAGAGGTGGAAGCATTGCTTTGTGCCATTTCTATTATCCAACCAGATTGGATAGCCGAAGTAAGGGATGAATGGAAGAAGGACGAAGAAATGTGGACACTCATTCAAAATTTTCAGCAAGAACCTAGTACATCTGATACATTTAATTCGAAAAATGATTCCTTATGGTATAAATATCGCTTATATCTTTGTAATAATTCCCAACTAAAACAAAATATTCTTTTGGAATTGTGCACTTCTCCTTTAGGAGGACACTCAGGAATTTTAAAAACTTACCATAGGGTGAAGAAAGAATTTTTTTGGGATGGCCTTAAATATGATATTCAAAAGTTTGTGGCAGAATGTTTAGCTTGCGAGAAAAATAAAGTTGAGATATTTAAGATCCCAGGTCTTCTGCAACCTTTATCCATTCCATGTCAATTTTGGGAGGATATTTCAATGGATTTTATCATAGGTTTACCTAAGTCCGAAGGAAAGAGTGTCATCATGGTGGTAGTTGATATGCTTACCAAGTATGCACAATTTTGTGCATTATCTCATCCATTTAAAGCAAGTACAGTTGCTACTACATTTATGGACACAATTCAAAAGATGCATGGAAACCCAAAGGTTATTGTGAGCAACAGAGATCCCATTTTTACTATAAATTTTTTGACGGAGTTATTTTCTTGTTTGGGTACTCAATTAGCTCATAGCTCATCTTATCATCCTCAATCTAATGGTCAAACTAAGATAGTGAATAAATGTTTGGAAGGATATCTTCGTTGTTTTGTATTTGATAAACAAAGACAATGGGTCAAATGGTACCTCTCGATGAATGGTGGTATAACACTTCCTTCCAAACTGTAGCAAAAATGAACCCATTTATGACACTTTATGGATATCATCAACCATCCATCACATCATCTTTAAAATAAAATTCCAATGTTCAAGCAATGGAAGATCACATCGAGCATCAACAAGAAGGTCTCCAACTCTTAAATGATAACCTAAATTTTGCACAAAATTGAATGAAACAACAGGCAAATCACTCTCCCAGTGAGAGAATTTTTCATGTAGGATACTATTTTTACGTCTACAACCATACGAACAAATGTCCCTCAAGAAAGCCAAGAAGGATAATAAATTATCGTGAAAGTATTATGGTCCTTACAAGGTGTTGCAAAAGATTGGTACTATGGCATACAAATTGGAGCTTCATGCTTCTTCGCGAGTGCATCTAGTTTTCCATGTTTCATGCTTAAAAAAGGTTATAGGTGAAAATATTCCAGTTCAAACAATATTTCCAGTACTTGATGAGGAAGGAAAAACCATATTGGAACCTGGACCAGTCACGGAAACAAGAACTCGACAGCTACGAAATCAATCAATTTCAGAGTATCTCATCAAGTGGAAAAACTTACTCATTGAAGATTCTACATGGGAGGATGAGAATTTTATACAGAAGCACCCAGAGTTACACAAGCATTGAGGATAACACTTTTTTGAAGGAGAGGGGCATGTTAGGTTGCTATATTACTAGTTTAGTCCCTTATTGTTATTAGCGTATCCCTCTTATTGTTATTGTTGTACCCTTGTAACCCCAATATTGTTATTATTGTGCCCTTACATTGTTATTGTTAGGCTGACTAGGATTATATTGTGGGCCCATGGAATCCTATATATAGAAGGAGGTTTTGGTCATTTGTATCATCCAAGAATTGTTCATTTACATAATGTATTGGAGGTTGCCCCCTCAAAGTGGATAATTTCTAAGGCGTTGATCTCTCTTTTATTTTATTTTTGGAGCTAGTTTCATAAAAATTCCGAAGAAGCTTAAATGCAGGGGTTGTGAACTTTAGCAAGAAATCTATGTTGCTCCACCAATCCTCATCAAGGTGCAATCTACACACCATATATCCCTGCTCTTAATCTGCCTATCTCAACTCAACCCAAAGCTGACTCACCCCCATGGACACTAATACTTGCTTAACATCAGCAAGGCAGCACAAAATTATGAATTTTGAGGCATATATTGTCTTAGAAACTTTTAACGACTCCAATTTGGAGTACTCTCCAAATATTGCTTGAGACTAGTGGTGGTTGGTGATGAATTTAATAATTTCCCTTGCCTCCCCTGTGAGTTCCCTTATCCATGGAAATTTATTCTCGATCTCATCTAATATTATATTCAGATTGTGGACAATGCAGTGTGTCAAAAGAAGTGGTCATACCTCCCCTCAATAATCAAACATGCAGCTTTGCATACCAGTGTATTATTTGTGATAAATTATGCCACCCTGTTAGGACCAACTTGTTTAATAGATTTGATAATGACATTAGCAATAAATCTTGCATATTTTACCTATCCCGAGCAGTCTTCCACATTTAGAAACATTGCGCCTTTTATTGAAGTGGAAATTATATTTATCAATGGTCTATGCCTTGTATTTGTCCACCCATCTAAGACTTTGGTAACCCTAGAGCTACTCCAAGAAGAGCGAATTGGTGATAAAAAATCCTCCACAATATCCTTCTCATTTTTTAGAAGTTGAGTTCTAACTTTGTTAGAGTTGGGACCCTTGTACCCTTGAGGATATTTTTTAACTACCCTTATCATATCTTTCCATTAAGGAGAGAGGAAAACTTGAATGGGAGAGCACATGCATAGATGCACTGAGCCACTATGGAATCAAATTCTTCTCCTCCTTGCACATTCACCAGTTTAGAAATTCTTCTATATTGAACTGTATCGGATGCCCCTCTGGATGAAGGTTATTCTAGTTGTTGAGTGCCTCTCCTTTTCCTTGCTTCAATTACAATCCTTGGCTCAATGTTTGCTAGATTTTTATCTTGAAAAAAAATCATCATGCTTTATTTTTATTCCATCATCCTGATATTGACCTCTTTTATATTCCTTCCTTTCCATAGCGTGTAATGTTTTCATTCAACCTACAATACCCTATCCTCCTCCATGCAAAATATGTTCCTTCACTCTTGGGTAAGATCCCTTGTAAGAATTATTGCAAAGAGTACACCGCCATTCCCAAGAGCGACCACATCCACATCTTTGCAGCTTCTCAGCATGCCTCCAAAGAGGATAATATTTAGCCCTTGGGTTTACCTTGGGGTTTGAACTTGAACCTTGGATGGAATAAACCATTGCTACAAAAAAATTAAAAAAAACAAATCTATAAATAAAAAAACGTTTTTTATAATTTTGGTAGCATAAACCCTCAAAAAATAGACAAAACAGTGGGAAAAAAACCAAGAAATTCAACGATTCTTACCAAAATTAATTCTATAGAGATGAAGCTACCCAAAAATGCCAAAAAAATAAGAGAAATATTGTTGTAGCTAAGCCAAAAACCAAGCATGTCGTAGCTGGAAACTTCACACTACAAATCTTATTTTCAAATCTCTTTCTCTTGCTACTGAAATCTACTTTTCTCAATGGTGAGAGCACCCAAGATGAGGCACTACTCTCTTCCTCCTTTCAAGGAATTTTCTCTGGTCTCTCATTTCTCTGAGGGAACCACTGGTGAAGTTTTATGGTTCATTGATAGTGGAGTTTCGAAGCATATGATTGGATCGCAAGAAATATCTGAGACATTAACTAAATGGGAATCTAAATTGCCTTAGTAGGCTGGTGATAAGAGTAAAAAGACTATCAGAGGGTTAGGTATCATGTCATTCATGATCAATTCAAGAGGGTTTCTACAAGTCCATGATGTACTGTGGATACCAAAGCTCATGTGCAACATGTTTTTTGTCTCAATGATTAAGGCTAAGGTGTTTGAACTATTGTTCTAGGATGGAATGGTGATGCTCAAGCCTAGAGGCTCTAACTCCACATGAGAAATAAGTGGAGTTAGGGAGAGTGTTTCATACAAGCTGAAGGGAAATCCTATAGATCAAGTGAAAAATAAGGTTTCTAAGACCCCAACTTAGTCAAGTTCGAGTGAGAGTTTGGAGAGTCATAGGGAGATTTTGCAACCCTAGAATAGTGCATGGTCAATCGAAAGAACAGAGAATTATATATCTGGCAAGAAGGAACCTTCAAATGGATTGAAGGCCTATAAAAAAAAGAAGAGGAAAGAGGCTTTTGATGGTAGGGACACTTCTGAGGAGAGATTTGTTCATACTATAGGTTATGCAACAGTGATGGATGTCGTCAATGGAGATTGTGTTCCTAACGAGTTACTTTTGTGGAATGGAAGTACCTCCCTCACTAAGAGGGAGTGTTGAAAATAGTGTCGCTTGGGAGGTACTCCCACAAATCATGGGTACTTGATTTGTGTGGAGGTGACCCAAAAAATGAATGATTCTGGGCAAAGTATGTGAGCTTGGGATTTCAAACCCAAACTACTGGGTTTAAAACTAGAAAATATTTTTTACTAACAATATGTTTAGTGTTTGAGCATGTAGGCTCAGGTAGAATGGGACTGAAGAGACATGAATTTTGCAGTTAAAATGTCACCCCTTCAACACTATATATTGGAGGATATGGAGGTCATTTCATCGCTCATAGAAATCCATCTTGTGAGAACAACAAGCCTACGTGAGGGAGGCATAGATCAGCAAGAGGAGGATGAGTCAAGTGGTTTTTTTTTTTTTTTTGGAAGAGGGATTATTCCCTAGAGAAGGAGGTCGAGTCTATTTCAAGAGGAGGTTGAGGTTATACGTGTTGCATCTACGAATTAGAAGGTTGGATGTGAGGTTCTGTGGAACTGAAATAATGTCTGCACATTCCATAGAGGGTCGCAGTCAGGCCCGAGGGGGGATGAGAGGCCATAGAGCCTTGAAGAGCAAGGCAAAGGTGCATCAAGGCTAAGAAAGAGTCCAACAAATGAGGTTAGAGTTTGATGTTAATTAAAGAGTGGGTTATTGACAAAGATCGAGGTTAGAGGTTTTTTTTAATTTAAGAGTGGTTTATTTAGTTGTTAATGGAGTTTTTTCATGAAAAGGGAGTTCTGATCATCATGTTTAGAGGTTGATAAATACAGTGAACTGAAGGGAATTGTCCACTATGAGTAGATAGGTGTGCAAGGAAATCAAAGTAGTTATTTCACTGTGAGTGAAGGAGGCAAAGGACTATAAAGATGAAGGACTAAAAGGAGATCAACCAACAAGTAAGTTGTGTGTTTTCATTTCATTTGTTGGGCAGATTGAGGGTCTAACAGAGCAAACCTAAAGCCATAGTCATATACTATGTATACTAGCATTGTATCGGGTTTCACAAAGGGCCATGATCCCCGGTAAAGGAGCCCAATGATTTTTTATTGAAGGACTAATATAACAAGTTTTGAGCATATATATACCTGTGTACTTTATCGTTTCACTATTGTTATATATTTTTTTTGCAAAGCTGTTTTGGTTGAACACTGCTAGTGTGTTTTTGTGCTAAGTATAGCCATATACCAGACCTAGGGTGTAGTGAAATTTCAACACAGTAGATGACTCTCTTAATTTTATACCAAGAAAGCTCATATCCTTCTATGAATTCCTATTTTTTGAAAGACTCTTAAGCCTGTCAACATATTTTAGTATGTTGATAGTGTATTTGCAAGAGTCCAAGTTTAGAGAAAGACGTGATATCACAATGTGTGAGACGCCCACAACTGAATCTCACAATAATTTTGTTAGCTTACTCCCTCTAAATGGAACATGCACTCGATCATTATATAGAGTACTTGTGTATTATCTCAAAGCAAATAAGCTCTTATTAATCTCTATTCCTTCAATTCTTGTTTGGAAAACATCATTTGTGGTATCAGCATCACACTCAATGAGATATATCCGTAAGAGCTTCCCAACCAATGAGTCGGCTTTGAATTACTGCAATCAACTGATCTATTTCTGACAAGTGGAAGAATTGCATGAGGATGTGATTGTTCAGATTTTTTAGTATTGGGATAACATCAGATGTGCTCTAGCTCCCAAAATTTTTGGAGGACTAGAGTACATGAGATCTCCAAGACCCAGAAAGGGATTTGAGAAATTTCATCTTGTTTAAGAGATAATTAATTAATTAATATTTTTAATTAAGGAGCCTAAGTCTAACTTAGGAAAATTAAAAGATTAAAGGTAATTAATTTAAACATGTGATGAAAATGAATTAAGTCACACAGATCAAGAGTTCTTTTAATATTAGTCTTCGAATCCATATTAGATCACAGTCATTGGTTTCCCAATGAGAAAGTATAAATCAAATGCCTAGGGTGAGTTGGAGAACACACATAGAGGCAGAGCCCTGAGACTAAGCTGGAATTCTAGGGTGTGGTTTGCTAAGAATTTCCAAAAGTGTTTCAGGTGTAGCGAGGATTAGTATTGGATAAGGGGATGATTTGATCCCAGAACCAAGAGTCAGCAAGAGGAAGAGAAGAAGCAGTCATAACATCACAGATGGAGTAGCAGCTACACAACGCAGAGGGCTTAAGTGCTACACATGCCCACAAAAGGAAGCGCAGAGGCAACATGAGGCCATTAGGGCTTACGCAAGCCCGGAAAGGGCAGCAGAGGGACTGCGTCACCCAATATTGGGTTACACGGGCTTCTCGTGAGCAATAAAGGGTCATAAGAAGGCTAGCAGTGCTGACACAAAGGGCTTCAGAGTAGTGCTAGGGTTTCTAGAGTCTAAAAAGGGTTGAGTTCTGTAAATCCCGTTTGAGGGTGTGAATCAGTCCAACTTTTTGTATTGCTACAGATCTTGTATTTCTCTCTCTGGTTAACCAAAAAGGTTCCCATATTTTTTGTACTTAGAATCTACTTAATAATATAAACCCTCCAGCAGCCAGAAGACCAGTTTTCTCACGTTGGGTTTTTCTGGGGATAGTTGTCCAGAAGAACTTGTGTGTCACTTTGTCTGTTTGCAGGTATTCAGTTTAGATTTGTATTTGTGTAGGCTATTAAAGTTTTCACTTTGATTTTAATACCGAACATTTCATATTAATAGCTTTTTGAAGTATAAGAAGTAAATCATGATTTAACGGTAGGGTTTCTGCATAAGTAATTTTCAGAAATTTTGAGAGTGATGACTCCTCATTTTCTCCCACTCTTCTAGTGCTCCTAAAATAATTTCCTTTTTCAATTGATTCCTTGCTAGTCTCCACATAAAATACTTTGAACTCTTGTTGGTGCATAATACTAAAGTGCCCTGGGGAAATTTTTCCCATAGGGTTTCTAATAAATTTTATTTATTTATTCAATAACGAAATCAACAATCCATATAATAGTTCTGATAGATGAATAAATAATATCATCCTTAAACAGTCAATATTTAGACAATTCAATGAAAATATGATCCTCCAAGAGTAACACATTGTTCTTATATTTTTTTTGTGCAAAGTTTTTTTGGTTGAACACTGCTAGTGTGTTTTTGTACTAAGTCTAGCCATATACCAGACCTAGGGTGTAGTGAAATTTCAAAACAGTAGATGACTCGCTTAATGTTGTACCAAGAAAGCTCATATCCTTCTTTGAACTCCTATTTTTTGAAATACTCTTAACCCTGTAAACATATCTTAGTATGTTGACGGTGTATTTTCAAGTGTCCAAGTTTGGAGAAAGACATGATATCACAATGTGTGAGATGCCCACAACTGAATCTCACAATACTTTTTTTATCTTACTCCCTCTAAATGGAACGTGCACCTGATCATTATCTAGAGTACTTGCACATTCTTTCAAAGAAAACAAGCTCTTATTAATCTCTATTCCTTCCATTATTGTTTGTAAAACATAATTTGTGGTATCAAGACCACACTCAACGAGATCTATCAGTAAGAGCTTCCCAACCAAATGAGCAGGCTTTGAATTACTACCATCAACTGATCTATTGATGACAAGTTGAAGAATTGCATGAGGATGTGACTGTTGAGACTTTTTAGTATTGGGATAACATCGGATGTGCTCTAGCTCCCAAATTTTGTGGAGGGACTAGAATACATGAGATATCCAAGACCAAGAAAGGGATTTGAAAATTTTCATCCTGTTTAAGAGATAATTAATTAATTAATATTTTTAATTAAGGAGTAAACTCTAACTTAGGAAAATTAAAATATTAAATGTAATTAATTTAAGCATGTGATGAAAATGAATTAAGTCACATGGATCAAGAGTTCTTTTAATCTTATTCATTGAATCTATATTATATCACAGCCGTTGGTTTCCCAATGTGAAAGTATAAAGCAAATTCTTAGGGTTAGTTTTAGAACACACGTAGAGGCAGAGCACTGAGATTAAGCTAGAATTATAGGGCGTGGTTTGCTAAGAATTTCAAAAAGTGTTTCAGTTGATGTGAGGATTAGTATTGGCTAAGGGGGTGATCTGATCCCAGAACCAAGAGTCAGCAAGAGGAAGAGAAGAATAATTCATAGCAGCACAGAGGGAGCAATAGCTACACAACGCAGAGGGCTTTAGTGCTACACATGCCCCCAAACGGAAGCCCAAAGACAACATGAGGCCATCAGGGCTTACGCAAGCCCAGAAAGGGCAACGTAGGGACAACGTCACCCAATATCCGGTTACACTGGCCTCTCTTGAGAAACACAGGGTCATCAAAATGCTAGAAGAGCTGATGAAAAGGGCTTGAGAGTAGCGCAGGGGTTTCTAGAGGTTGAAAGGGGTTTAGTTCTGTAAATCCTGTTTGAGGGTGTAAATTAGTCCAGCTTTCCATATTGCTGTAGATCTTGTATTTCTCTGTCGGGTTAACCAATAATGCCCATATTTTTTTTACTTAGAATCTACTTAATAATATAAACTCTCCAGCAGTTAGAAGACCAGTTTTCCCGCATTGGGTTTTTCTGGGGACATCTGTCCAAAAAATCTTGTGTGTCACTTTGTCTATGTGCAGGAATTCAGTTTAGATTTGTATCTATGTAGGTTGTTAATGTTTTTACTTTGACACACTTCACAGATTGAATAAAACCATAGGTGCTCTAATTCCTTTTTGATGATGAAGAGCTTGCCACTTATGAAAGGAGGTGAATGGAAAGTTTTTGAAAATGTACACCATTTTCTCCATGAAAAATTCACCACCTAAATGGATTCATGGTGCTTCTCTCCTCCAAAGATGATATATGTTAATATTCATCTATTCCCGCAACAAAACTAGCAAATTATTTCTTCACCTCCCTATGTAGATGAGCTGGAAAAATTCTCACAAGGGATTTTTTCACCCCATTAGCCACCTCTCTATCCTTATGGGGTCACTTCCTCTTCCCATTGCTCTAATAAATAAGTTCCTCATCATAAAATTTTTGTTTCAAGGCATGTGCTAAATTATGAAATGGAGTGTTGAAATTGTTCCACTTGTCAACCATGATTTTCTTGATTAATTTGAAAAAATGACCATATACAAACAAAATCTGTGGAGACTCCTGTGAAATTATTTCCATAGTTTTCTCAAACATGGAATCTATGTCATCATATACATCTCCTAAGAAAGCTTGGTCGGTGTCAGCATATCTAAGAAGCTCAAATATAGGTGTTGTGAACATTAGCAAGAAATGTATGTTGCTCCAACAATCCTCATCAAGGCACAATCTACACACCATAGATCCCTACTCTAAATCTGCCTATCTCCACTCAACCCAAAGCTAACTCACCACCATAGACACTAATTCTTTCTTAACCTAAACAATGCGTCACGATAATATGAAGTTTGAGGCATATCTTGTCTCAACAACATTTAACAACTCCAATTTGGAGTACTCTCGAAATATTGCTTAAGACTGGTGGTGGTTGGTGATGAATTTAAAAATTTCCATTGCTTCCCCTATGATTTCCTTTATCCATGGAAATTTATTTTGGATCTCCTCTAATATCATATTGATATTGTGGACAATGCAGTGTGTCCAAAATATGTGGTCATACCTCTCCTCAATAATCAAACCTGCAGCTTTGCATACCGATGCGTTATTTGTGATAACTTGCACCACCCTATTAGGACCAACTTGTTCAATAGATTTGATAATGACATTAGAAATAAATTGTGCATCTTTTACCTCTCCCGAGAAGTCTTCCACCTTTAGAAACATTTCTCCTTTTAATGAAGTGGAAATGATATTTATCAATGGTCTACACCTTGTATCTTTCCATCCATCTGAGACTATGGTAACCCTAGAGCTACTCCAAGAAGAATGAATTGGTGATAACACATCCTCCACAATATCCTTCTCATTTTTTAGAAGCTGAGTTCTAACTTTCTCATAGTTGGGACCCTTCTACCCTTGAGGAGATTTCCTAACTGCCCTTATCATATCTTGCCAGTAAGGAGAGAGGACAACATTGAATGGGAGACCACATGCATAGAGGCACTGAGTGACTATGGAATCAGCTTCTTCTCTTCCTTTCACATTCACCAGTTTATAAATTCTTCTATCTTGAACTGTACCGGATGCCCCTCTGGATGTTGTTTATTCTGGTTGTTGAGTGCCTCTCTTTCTCCTTGCTTCAATTACAATCCTTAGCTCAATTTGTGTTTGAATTTTATCTTGAATAAAATCATCATGCTTTCTTTTAATTCCATTAGCCTGATATTGATATCTTTGATATTTCCTCCTTGCCATAGGGTTTGATTTTTTCATGCAACCTGAAATCCCCTATCCTCCTCCATGCAAAATATGTGCCTTCATTTTTGGGTAGGAGCCCTTTTAAGAATTATTGCAAAAAGTACACCGCCATTCCCATGAGCCACCACATCCACATCTTTGCAGCTTCTCAACATGCCTCCAAACAGGATAATATTTGGCCCTTGTGTTGGCCTTGGGGTTTGAACTTGAACCTTGGATGGAAGAAGCCATTGCTACAAAAAATTAAAAAAAAAAGATCTATAAATTAAATATATATATATATATATATATATATATATATATATATATATATATAAATGGTAGCATAAATCCTCGAAAAATAGATAAAACAATGGGGAAAAAATCAAGAAATTGAACGATTCTTACCCAAATTAATTTTATATATCTGAAGCTACCCCAAAATGCCAGAAAAATAAGAGAAATATGGTTGTAGCTAAGCCAAAAACCAAGAATGTCATAGCTGGAAACTTCACACTCCAAATATTATTTTCAAATCTCTTTCTCTTGCTACTGAAATCTACTTTTCTCAATGGTGAAAGCACGCAAGCTGAAGCAGTACTCTCTTCCTCCTTTTAAGGAATTTTCTGTAGTCGCTCATTTCTTTGAGGGCACCATTAGAAAACGTGCATGTTTCATTGATACTGGAGCATCAAATAATATGACTGGATCGAAAGAAATATCTAAGACAATAACTAAATGGGAATCTAAATTGCCTTTCTAGGTTGGCGATAAGAGTCAAAATATTGTCAAAGGGTTAGGTATCGTGTCATTCATGATCGATTCAGGAGGGTTTCTACAATTCGATGATGTACTGTGGATACAAAAGCTCAATTGCAACATGTTTTTGGCCTCAATGATTAAGGCTAGGGTGTTTGAACTATTGTTCCAGGATGGAATGGTCATGCTCAAACCTAGAGGCTCTAACTCCACATGAGAAATAATTGGAGTTAGGGATAGTGGTTTATACAAGCTAAAGGGAAAGCCTATAGATCAATAGAAAAATAAGGTTTCTAAGACCCCAACGTAGTCAAGTTCGATTGAGAGTTTGGAGAGTCATGGGAAGTTTTTGCAACCCATGAATAGTGCACGGTTAATCGGACGAACAGAGACTTCTACAGCTGGCAAGAAGGAAACTTCAAATGGCTTCAAGGCTTATCAAAAGAACAAGATGAAAGAGTCTTTTGATGGTAGGGACACTTCTAAGGAGATATTTTTTCATACTATAGGTTATGCAACACTCATGGATGCCATGAATGGAGATTGTTTTCCTAACGAGTTACTTTTGTGGAATGGAAGTACCTCCCTCACTAAGAGGGAGTGCTGAAAATAGTGTCGCTTGAGAGGTACTCCCAAAAATCATGGGTATTTGATTTGTGAGGAGGTGACCCACAAAATGAAGGATTCTAGGCAATGTACCTGAGCTTGGGGTTTTGGACCCAAAGTAGTGTGTTCAAAACTAGAGGATAATATTCAACCCTTTTGTTGGCTTTAGGGTTTGAACTTGAACCTTGGATTAAAGAAGCCATTGCTGCAAAAAAATATAAAAAAACAAATCTATAAATAAAAAAACGTTATTTTATAATTTTGGTAGTATAAGCCCTCAAAAAATAGACAATAGAATGGGGAAAAAACCAAGAAATTGAATGATTCTTAACCAAATTAATTTTATATATCTGAAGCGAGCCAAAAATGCAAGAAAAAATAAGAGAAATATGGTTGTAGTTAAGCCAAAAAACAACAATGTCGTAACTGGAAACTTCACACGCCAAATCTTATTTTCAAATCTCTTTCTCTTACTGTTGAAATCTACTTTTGTCAATGGTGAAAGCACCCAAGCTGAAGCACTACTATCTTCCTCCTTTCAAGGAATTTTCTCTAGTCTCTCATTTCTCTGAGGGCACCCTTGGTGAAGGTGCATGGTTCATTAATAACAGAGCATCAAAGCATATGACTGGATCTCAAGAAATATCTAAGACACTAACTAAATGGGACTCTAAGTTTCCTTTGTAGGTTGGCGATAAGAGTCAAAAGACTATCAGAGGGTTAGGTATTATGTCTTTCAGGATCGATTCAGGAGGGTTTCTACAATTCCATGATGTACTGTGGATATCGAAGGTCAAGTGAAACATGATTTTTGTCTCAATGATTAAGGCTAAGGTGTTTGAACCACTGTTCCAGGATCGAATGGTGATGCTCAAGCCTAGAGGCTCTAACTCCACATGAGCAATAATTGGAGTTAGGGAGAGTGGTTTATACAAGATGAAGGGCAAGCCTATATATGAAGGGAAAAATAAGGTTTCTAAGACCCCGAGGTAGTCAAGTTCGAGTGACAGTTTGGAGAGTCATAGGAAGATTTTGCATCCCAAAAATAGTGCACGGTCAATCAGAAGAACAGAGACTTCTATAGCTGGCAAGAAGGAACCTTTGAATCTCTTGAAGGCCTATCAAGAGAAGAAGAGGAAAGAGGCTTTTGATGGTAGGGACACTTTTGAGGAGAGATTTTTTCGTACCATAGGTTATGCAGGAGTGATGGATGCCATGAATGGATATTGTGTTCCTAACGAGTTACTTTGTGGAATGGAAGTACCTCCCTCAGTAAGAGGGAGTGTTGAAAATAGTGTCTCTTGGGAGGTACTGCCACAAATCATGGGTACTTGATTTGTGAGGCGATGACACACAAAATGAAGGATCTTGGGCAAGGTACCTGAGCTTGCAGTTTTGGACCCAAAGTAGTGAGTTTAAAAATAGAAAATATTTTTTACTAACAATATGTTTAGTGTTTGATCATGTAGGCTCAGGTTGAATGGGACTAAAGAGACATGACCCTTACAGTTAAAAGGTAAACCCTTGAACACTATATATTGGAGGACATGGAGGTCATTTCATCCCTAATAGCAATCCATCTTGTGAGAACAACAAGCCTACGTGAGGGAGCCGCAGATCAACAAGAGGAGGATGGGTTAATTGGTTTGTTTTTTCTTTGGAAGAGGGATTTTTCACTAGGGAAGGAAGTCAAATCTATTTCAAGAGGAGGTTGAGTTTATACGTGTTGCTTCTACGAACTAGTAGGTTGGATGTGAGGTTTTGTGGAGCTGAAATAATGTCCACGCAGGCCATAGAGGGTCGCATTCAGGCCTGAGGGAGTCCGAGAAGCCATAGAGCCTTGAAGAGAAAGGCCAAGGTGAATAAAGGCTAAGAAAGAGTCCAACGAAGGAGGTTAGAGGTTGTTTTTAATTAAAAGTGGGTTATTGAGAAAGAGGGAGGTTAGAGCTTGTTCTTCATTTAAGAGTGGTTTATTTAGTTGTTAATAGATTTTTTTCATGAAAAGGGAGGTTTGATCATCATGTTTATAGGTTGATAAATATAGTGAATTGAAGGGCATTGTCCACAATGAGAAGATGGGTGTGCAAAGAAATGAAAGTAGCTATTTCCATAGGACTGAAGGAGGAAAATGTCTGTCAAGACAGAGGACTAAAGGGATATCAACCAAAATCTAAGTTGTGTGTTTGTATTTTATTTGTTGGGCATATGGAGGGTCTAACAGAGCAAACCTGAAGCCCTAGTCATATACTATGTATATTAGCATTGTATCGGGTTTCATAAAGGGCCATGATCCCCGGTAAAGGAGCTCAATGATTTTTTATTGAAGGACTGATATAACAAGTTTTGGGCCACATATATATCTATGTACTTTATCATTTCACTATTATTATATTTGTTTTGTGCAAATTTGTTTTGGTTGAACACTTCTAGTGTGTTCTTTTGCTAAGTCCAACCATATACCAGACCTAGGGTGTAGTGAAATTTCAACACAGTAGATGGCTCTCTTAATTTTGTACCATGAAAACATCCTTATTTGAATTCCTAGTTTTTGAAAAACTCTTAACCCTGTAAACATATATTAGTATGTTGACGGTGTATTTTCAAGAGTCCAAGTTTGGAGAAAGACATGATATCACAATGTGTGAGATGCCCACAACTGAATCTCACAATACTTTTGTTAGCTTACTCCCTATAAATGGAACGTGCACTTGATCATTATCTAGAGTACTTGCACATTATTTCAAAGAAAAAAAGCTCTTATTAATATCTATTCCTTCCATTCCTATTTGGAAAACATCGTTTGTGGTATCAGCACCACACTTAGTGAGATCTATCAGTAAGAGCTTCCTAACCAAATGACCAGGTTTTGAATTACTGCCATCAACTAATCTATTGATGACAAGTTGAAGAATTGCATGAGGATGTGATTGTTGAGATTTTTTAATATTGGAATAGCATCGGATGTGCTCTAGCTCCCAAAATTTGTGGAGGGACTAGAGTACATGAGATCTCCAAGACCCAGAAAGGGATTTGAGAAATTTCATCCTTTTTAAGAAATAATCAATCAATAAATATTTTTAATTAAGGAGCCTAAGCCTAACTTAGGAAAATTAAAAGATTAAAGATAATTAATTTAAACATGTGATGAAAATGAATTAAGTCACACAGATCAAGAGTTATTTTAATCTTAGCCGTTGAATCCATATTAGATTATGGTTGTTGGTTTCCCAGTGAAAAATTATAAAGAAAATTCTTAGGGTTAGTTGGAGACCACACATAGAGGCAGAGCACTCAGACTAAGCTAGAATTCTAGGGCATGGTTTGATAAGAATTTCCAAAAGTGTTTCAAGTGCAGCGAGGATCAGTATTGGCTAAGGGGATGATCTGATCCCAGAACCAAGAGTGAATAAGAGGAAGAGAAGAAACAGTCATAGCAAAATAGAGGGAGCATCAGCTACACAGCACAGAGGGCTTCAGTGCTATGCATGCCCACAAAGGGAAGCCCAAAGGCAACATGAGGCCATCAGGGCTTATGCAAGCCCAGAATGGGTAGCGGAGGGACTACGTCACCCAATATTGGGTTACGCAGGCCTCTGCTAAGAAACAAAGGGTCATCAATATAAGGCTAGAAGAGCTGATAGAAAGGGCTTCAGAGTAGCGCTGGGGTTTCTAGAGGCCGAAAACGGTTGAGTTCTGTAAATCCCATTTGAGGGTGTGAATCAGTCCAACTTTCCGTATTGCTGCAGATCTTGTATTTCTTTTTTGGGTTAACCAATAAGGTGCCCATATTTTTTGTACTTAGAATCTACTTAATAATATAAACCCTCCAGCAGCCAGAAGATTCGTTTTCCCCCATTTAGTTTTTCTGGGGATAGTTTTCCAGAAAATCTTGTGTGTCACTTTGTCTATGTGTAGGTATTCAGTTTAGATTTGTATCTTTGTAGGTTGGTAATGTTTTTACTTTGACGTTAATACTGAACATTTCACATTAATAACTTTTTTAAGTAGGAGAAGTAAATCGTGATTTAATAGTAGTGTTTTTCCCCAAGTAATTTTCAGAAATTTTGAGAGGGATGACTCCTCATTTTCTCCCATTGTGCGAGTGCTCCTAAAAGAATTTCCTTTTTCACTGGATTCCTTCATAGTCTCCACATCAAATATTTTGAACTCTTATTGGTGCATAATACTGAATTTCTCTGGGGTAATTTTCCCATAGGGTTTCTAATAAATTTTATTTAATGGTTCTTAAACTCCTGTGGTTGTTGTTGTTATTTGTAGAAACCGGATCATCCATAGTACCATAAAACAGTTGTCGACGTTTCGAATCCGCACGTAGATCCATCTTTAGGACGAGAAGTGAAAATTATGATTTATTATGAGTAAAAGAAAAATTAAATATTAATGGTGCTCTTTATTAGTATAATTAAAAATCATGTTAGTAAATTATCAGTAAATTATGCCACTTACTCATAATAATTAATTTCATTAATTAATTTTTATTCTATTAATAAAAATTAATTAATTATTACTTATTATGAGTAAAAGAAAAATTAATAGGTGCTCATCATTAAGTTTTAGTATTACAATTAATTAGGAATTAATTGATTTAATAATCGATTAAAAAATTAACGCCTAGTAGGGTTTGTTGGATATTATAGGTTTTAGGATTAAAATTTAGTTAAAATTTATTAGGAATTAATTAAATAAAAAAATAAAAAATTTAATGGTTGGTTTGTTAGGTTAATTAATAATAATTGATTAAAACTTGTTTTGTTACATATGGTTAGAAAATTAAAACCTCTCATTAATAACTTAGGCAATAATTGAATCAATAATAAATGTGAAATTATTTTAGGTTTTTTTGTTAGAATTAGAATTAATTCATTAATAATAATTAAATAATATTTTAATTATTTATTAATAACTTTTTAATTATTTATGTTATTTAGCTTTAGAGAGTTAGAGGTTAATTTGATTAAAATTTCAATTAAAATTTTTTTAAATTTTTTAAATTTTTAATTTTTTTTTTAATTTTAATTAAATTATTAAAACATTAATTAATTTTTTTTTTTAAATTTAACATGACTTGGTGCCGGCTCCTCTTCTCATCTTCATTAGCCTTCACCATTTATACCTTGACTTCTTGCAACCTTCTTTCTTCCTTAATTCACTTCTTGTCCTGAAGATGGATCACGTGCGGATTCGAAACGTCGACAATTGTTTTATGGTACTAAGGATGATCCGGTTTCTGAAAATTTTTATTTACTTACTCAATAATGAAATCAACAATCCATACAATAGTTCTGATAGATGAATAAATAATATCATCCTTAAACAATAAATAATTAGAAAATTCAATGAAAATTTGATCCTCCAATAGTAACACATTGTTCTAGGGCATCCAACCCATCAGCAATTCAGTAGTAGTATAGTAATATAGAATTCAAAGAAAATATTCCTAACTACACACAACCTGAATTTCCAACTTAAAAAACTTAACGCACTATTCCTCGAGGTAATTGAACAGTCTCTAGAAGCTTCCAAACTCTGCTACAGAGGTAGCTTAAAACCCAGTCCTCTGCTACATAAAATGACCAAAACCACTGAATTCCACCTCTTGGAAAGAGGGGGCCGAGGCACTTTAGCAAATGCCCCAACTATGCTTCAGAACTATTTTGGAAACCCTTCCGTCTACTGTCTCAGGACACCAAATTGTTTAAGGAAACCCTTGGATTTGTCACAGGGTATATTCAAGCAACCTTCAAAAAACCACCAAATGAACTCAATAATGTTGAATTTTCCTCATAGAAGGTACCTAAATCTACCTCAAGGAGACGTCCCTATGACTATTCTTCTGTCAAAATTAGGGCTTGAGGCCCTTAGCCCTGCTGCAACCTGATAAAATTATCCTTCGTTGTTTCAGATGTGGGGTATTCCTAGTAGACCACAAAATATTTTTCTTTCACAAATTCCATGAAATCATCTGCAAGGGCCTCTCTGATCACTGCCTTAGGGGCACTAAATTATGCCTCAAAATATGCCAAATAATCCACCAAAATTCTGCCTTAGATGATGTCCCCACAACCTAAAGGAATATTTCAATTTATTTTCATCAGATTGGTACCAATTTCACCTTCCTTCAGATATATAAATCCCACACTTTCTATATTATTTAGATTAGATTTGATCCCATAATCTCTGCCAAAAATAGAACAAGAAGATTAAAAAAAAAAATTACTATCCAGGGAGGAATCTTTCACCACCAAAATTGGTAGGGGAAAGGGGACTTAAAACCCTGAGAAATGCAGTCTCAAGAAAAACAAAGATAATTCAATTCCAATTTCCATGATCCAATTTTACTTCAACTCTCCTCTATTTATAGATTTTTTCATTGGCTCCCAAATATGAGGGGTTGTGGGCGCAACCCCCAATTTTTGGATTTTTTCCCCAGCCGATCCAACTTTTGCACAATGTTTCCCCAACACTAGAAAATTTTGGTTTTTACCCCTTTATTACGACTATAGCCCATGGGGTCGAATTTTCTATTTCATCCTTCCGTAGGAAATCAATTCTTAGGGAACATTACAAATACATACTTGTTGTTTGCCATTTTCTCTCATGCAAAATATCCTCCTTTATTTGTAAACTTCATGGTTAGATACTTGATGATTTAACATTGCATCAGAAACAAATTCATGTTTCTCAACATATGTAATCAAGTCCATATTAAGCTTAGTCTCATGAAATGTAAGGGAAGTAAGGTTTGATTCAATGGTTATAATATCTTCTTCTTTCTTAGAAATCTTCCCTTTGTTGGGAGGCCTTTTATGAACAAAAAATTTGATTTTGGGCCCTACATCAACTTTCTCTCTATCACTAGAGACACCTCTTTTCTTTCTCAACTTACTAGCATGTAGGGAAGATGATTCTAAGCATTCTATCCAAAGCCATTTTCTAAAATATTTGTATCTCTCTGGCACATACACTTTTTCAGCATTGTTTCCTCCAAGTTCCATTATAAATGAACAAGAAAGTACTAAGGAATCTAAAGAATCATGATCAATGGAACTAATATTTCCATCTTCCGCTACATAGTCAGGACAGGATGGCTTCTTAGCAATTTCTGTTTTATCCCTTGGTCCATTAATAACATTAATGTGCTTTCCTAAATTTGAATGCGTTTTCACCACTTGCTTAAATTGGCTCTGTAATTTCTTCAAGACGACATGTAAATGGGCCTCCCTAATACCATGTATATCTAAGGATGCAAGTCCCCCCATTTTATAAACAGATAGTGATGATTCACTAGGAATATTAGCGTTTGAATTCCTCTCATCCTTGCCCCTTTGTTTTGTTTATCCATTTTTGCATCAAAATTGATTTTATATACATCAGTGGCCTCAATCATTGATTTGGATGAAATTTTTACAACTTCTATGGGAACTTCCATATGATCTTCCTCGAAACGTGAGGATTTCTCGTAGTCATCTATCTTGGGCATATTTCCCTTCATATATCAACAAACTTGAACTTCTATTTCTCTTCACTCCCACTTTCTATATGGGAGGGCTTAGAATCAATGGTATCTACTATCAATCACTTCTTTTCTGGCCCGTTTTTACCCCTTGATTCACCAAATTTAAGCTTCCCGATTAGGTAAAAGAGAAACACATTCTCTTTCTCCAATGATGTTGGGCTAGTGGAAAGATCATTGCACTCTTTTACTTTTTTAGAACATGAGCTACCATTTTCATTCATATTAGAAATTATGAGAGAGCATAAACGCACAGGAATAACACACAATAATTAATTTTTATATTACAATAATCATAGATACATCAAATATATATAGTTGAACTAATTCTAATCTTAGAGAGAGAAGTTGAGAGAATCTCTCAACTTCCTCAACAACCCAATCCAAACTAAGTAAGCATAATAATTGAGGCATTATCTCAAACACCCCCCCTTAATGCCTACATTATAGAAATGGAGAACACACTAATTTAATATAAACATTTGTCTGCCCTGGTCTTCATTAACATTTGTACCCACTCTGAGATCTCATAGACAACGCTCTTTTCTCCACCATTTTCGAGCTACCATTCAACCCATTTAAAATAAATTTGTTTCTGACTAGCAATAATGAATTTTGCAAGATCAATAGTATTGACAACTCAGCTCGTCGGGGCTTCCGCGATAAGAGCTGACAAGTGATGAACCATCCTATGGACCAATCACCATCTGTCGGATATTTCGCTTTCAGCTATCCATCAGTGGCTAGGCAAATGGTCTGAATACTGAATGTGTTCAAAAGCTAATCTAACAAATTGACCTATTTCACACAAATGGATCTCATACTGTAACCTGTAACTGATGCTCTTGGCCCGTAGCACAACAATATTAGCTTATAACAAATCCACACAATCAAATTAGCCAATTTTTCTCTCGTCCATGTAGAACGTAGAGAACGACTAATTTAAATTATGTTAATTTGTTCAATAATTGGTTCTACAACAAAAAATTCATAAGTCTACATATTAACAAGCTACACACTCCACCTACACAATTCTTTTTCACTTATAAATGGACTCGGGATGAACTCGTCTGCCCTATCGAAAATTTTGGGATCCCTTCTGGCTATAAATTAGCTGCTCCCATCTTGTAGCTATTCAAACCATTCGCAATTGAATACAATCCAAATCAAAATAAGACTTCTGCTTAAAAACTCAAGATTATAATGCACTCAGAAACGCTGGTGATCACTTCAGACTATTTTTTACTTCACTCGTTCCCGCCCGAGAAATTTGGTAGCGGAAGTCTACTCTCAGCGCCAAGCACCCATATAATATAATATATGAATGTCATCACAATCGTCTCTTCTTATATCATTGATTCAATCCCGCATCCTTTGGCTGCTAGCGATTGAAGGAACATGACAGCTTCCATGAAATTCAAATACTTGTGAAACTGGGTTACTGCGTGGGGAGCTGTGACATAACCACGATGCTTCTTTGGTCAATTAACTAGATCAAGAAGCAAGCATGCATTGGAGATAGGCCTGGAACTGGCTGTTCAAGTGTTAGAGGGATTAGAATATTTGGAGCACGCTCGCTACTACCTCGGAAGGCTCTGTAAAACTTACCTCATAAGTTTTAAGAACGACGTGGACTCTCATGATGAAGCAGTTTCACAAAATTTAAGGAAGCGCAGTCCAAAAATTGTAATGCATAATCAAGTAAAGGAAATGGCTCGATGTATTGTGAGAGAAGATTCACGCGAGCCACTATGCCTTAGCTGTGCAGTAGATATCGAAAAACTAGTGCGGGTGTAGGTATGCGCAGTTTTGATTCACATGAAGCGGAAAACCCAACAACAAATGCAACTTCTTCACGACAGCTATTGACAGCGAAATCCTGTCACGCCTCCACCCATCTCAATTACCTAGCTAGCAACAGCACACGCTTCTAGAACTGCTTGGAATCTCTCATCTATTTTGGCAATTGTTGTTTCAGAGTTCGAATCTTGTAGCAGATATGAATGACGCCAATTTCGACCGTCGCAACTCTACAATCGTAGGCCTCCTTTTCTATTTTCACCGTATCGCAATGAACACACACTCTTACAAAAAATAATAATTCAACACTTCTAATCTACGTACAAAGAACCTCTCTCAAATTATTTCATCTTCCTGGGCACTCCCGTGAGGGATTAAGCCCAACTAGGCTCTGATACCATATTAGAAATTATGAGAGAGTAGAAACGCACAGGAATAACACACAATAATTAATTTTTATATTACAATAATCAGAGATACATCAAATATATATAGTTGAACTAATTCTAATCTTAGAGAGAGAAGTTGAGAGAATCTCTCAACTTCCTCAACAACCCAATCCAAACTAAGTAAGCATAATAATTGAGGCATTATCTCAAACAATTCAAGCACAATGCATCATTCCTACCTTGGATGCTAAATTCCATTGTTTGAAGTGCCAATGACTCTATTACTTTTCACATCATTTTCTCATTTCTTCCTTCACCAACAACATGTTGACCTGGTTCAACATTTTCAGCACATGTAACACAGATAGGAACATCGCTTATATTATATAGCTTCTTTACATCTAAATAAATTTCAAAAATTAATACCGGAGAGGTGGAATGCTCCATTTCTTTTACTTTCATCTTCTCGCTTATCTCTTTGAAAATGTTCTTGTTCCAGGAAAAATTCTCCCAAGAATTAAAAGGCGGACCAAGAATTTGAGGTTCTTCACATTTGTTTTGTTTTGAGCTTAAGTCATTTGTTTTATTCACTAAAATGGATGGCATTAATGTTTCCATGGCAGGCTACCCCATCCCAACACATACTATTTTTTGATCCTGAACATGAAATTAAGTTTCATCCATATAAATCATTCCCAGTTTTTAGGGCTTCATAAACGACAATAAACTCCACTTTTTTCCTCTTTTGAATCTATGATTCCATATTTTTAATTATCTATCTCCATTGAAATAGTACAATGAATTCTCCCACTTTTAATTATACGATCTCTCACTCTCTGTAAGTCATCTTTCTTCTATTTTTCAGTTAATTCATATGTAGTAGAACTCATATCATAACTTGAATTCTCCATGGTGAGACCTTCTATGTGGTATAGCATATTTTCCTTTTGTTTCTCCCTTTATTTTTGCAGTAACCCATTTGATTCTTGTTAGGAGAGCATAGCCATGTAAAACAACCTGGGTGTTCCTTTGCCCATGCTTCATCTTACTCTATCCTTCTTGCTAGATTCTTGTTATGTGCTTCACACTTTTTCCAAAAATATGCATACTCCTTCACCAAGGGGGAAACTAATTCCAGCTACCCATTTTTTCAAATAAACCCTCCAGGCTAGCATGAGAGCCAACTCTGATACCACTGCAGTATCCTTCGAGAATATTTTCCCTTTGGGTTATTAACAAAATATTGCACCAATATCACAATATCATTTTTCAACTCAAAATAAAAGAAATTGTATGCACAACAATAAACAAGTGAATGAATATTTTAGTAATACCACCAGTACACATCATTTCACAATATTCATAGGTTCACTTCCTAGATCTATTACAATAGTTAGTAATTAATAACAACAACACTCCTTATAGAGATTACAATAATAGTTAACAACACAACTACCATCTTACAATTTCTTCTTCATACTTCTCTGTTTTCTTGTACAATTCTGCTCCCTTGTTGCCTATTATTATCAGAATACCCTACAATTACTTTTCTGTCTGTTGCCTCAATTTTTTTTGCAATGAGAGCCCACTGTCACTAAAATCCTTCAGGTGTGGCCTACAATCTCCAGGTAGAATCCCACTGTCATATTAACTTTAATTTTGCCTCGCCCCTATGGAAGAACAACATCAGAGATCCTTGCTACCACAAATAGGGGTCTACTACCAAACTCGCTCCTTACCTCACCTCGTTGTTATAGGAGACCCTTCCTTAAGTGAGCCACATGCTTACTCAAGCTGATGCTACAACACAATAGCCACCTGATATCAAGATAAGGGCTTTGCTACACTAGTATTACTCAAATTTCAATGATTATTATATATCATTGCCACTTCGTATCTATTGTGTGTATTTGACTTCATCTAAGCATAGAATAAGGGTATACATTTGGATATTCTTTTGATATTTCAGATTAATAAAAATGTTTTTTTTTTCCTTATATAGGCTAGCTGTGGGTTTTATAGCATCAATGGAGTTGTTAGTTCAAATTGGAAAATCAATTGTTGTTGACTGGAAAGAAAATGTTTATCAGAGAGTAAGACAGGTCACATTCTATTTTTTCTTCAAATTTACAAATTTTTGGGAGGTCCTTTGCATTAGCTTTTGTGTATGTATCTCCATTCCTTCACAACTATCAGTCTTCTATATGTTGGCCCAAGTGCTCTTTCTCTAAATAGTATTGGAGTCTCGTCTGATTGGGAAAGATTTCATGTCATATTTACCATTTAATTGTTCATAATTATGAATCAACACAACGGATTATTAGGAAATGCCTTGACATACCTGTATTATATGCCTTTTTTCCCTTATGTTTCAATCTGAAATTCCATGATAATTTTTTTTTTCAAAAAGACATCTTATATTTCTTTGTTGATCAATAATGACTACAATAATAAATTTTCATTATTGAGCCAAACTATGATAATATAGAATACTCTTCCCTACATAGGTAAGGGGAACCAACATATCCACTTAGCTCTCAAGAGTCTAGAGATTCTATGTAGATTTTCTTGAGATTGGAAGATTTGACAAATATTTTGTGTCTTTGGAACAAAAAAGTGATAAAAATTATTTAGTTCTTCATTCAGCTACAAAATCTGAAGGAGATATATTATCCAAAGATAAAATAATTTTTTATAAAGCTTTTAGCGAAATGTCAAGAGGTGCATCCATTTTCTTCCTTAGTTCTATATTCTAACTAGTTTGACCTTTGCCAAATTTATAAAATGGCATGGTTACATTATGAATATATTACAAGTGGGATTTGGAAACTTAAAATCATAGAGTGAAGTATGCTTATGAGATTGCAAGAATAGGTTGGGGTTGTTTTCGTAGTGCAATCCATGTAGCCACCATTAACAGTGATAAGACTGTTTTCAACTTTTCATGTATACAAAATGAATATCAATGATTATGAAATTTGGAATTTTAATTAATTCTACCATGAATGTTCATAGAATTGTTGTTTTATCAGCCCATCACACCTTTTCAAACTGAAAATATTAAGAACTACAGAAAAACATTGCAACGTATGATGCAATATCTTCAAGTATTGAAGAGAAAAAATTAATCAGGGTTTAAAGAGGATAAGTTTGATGCTTTTGAGAGGAAAATTCATGCCATTCTAAAATCATTCAAGTAGAGAAAATATCCTCCACAACAACAACATGGATAGCAACAACTTGCAAATCAAACTGTCAGCCAAGTGCAATCTATGCAGCAGCAACCACAAACTAAGTCATCTCAGATGTAGGAACAAGAAAAGCATGTTAATCAACTCCAACTGATGAATTTAAAGCCTTTTGTTACTTCAATGCAATAAAAAATGGTGACACCCATTCAACATGGTTCCATCACTTTACAACAATCTAGTGTAAAGAAACCACAACAAAATGTTTGGACTACAATGCAGTCTACTGCCAATATAAGTTAGATACCTTTTTGTTATTTATGTATACTTTTCTACATGTAACTTTCACACTCACAGAGTATGTATTTAACAAGACTATACATTTGAGTCGTACTATCCTACTTTTTCGGTACCTCATGGACATTGATACACTAGTAAAAAATGTTGAAATTAATGACTAGGTGACTAAAAATGTTAGTCACCGTAAATATTTCAAGTGAATTACTACTAAATTTGAGCAATTTTATGTGACTGAAATAAAAATGACCAACATAAATGACTAATTTAGTCTTGGAATAAAATATTCCACTAGATAATAAGTGACTAAACTAAAAGTGACTAAGTTAAATGACTAATTTAGTCTAGGGATAAAATATATGACTAGATAATAAGTGACTAAAGTAAAAACGACTCACTTAATTGACTAATTTAGTCTAGGATTAAAATGTATGACTAGATAATAAGTGAAAAAATTAATAATCATTAATCTAAATGACTTTTATAGTCCAAGAATGAAGATATGGTCAAATAACAAGTACAACAATCATATGAATTAGTCATTTATGTCAGTAATTTTTAATTGTGTCAGTCCATATATGGAAAATTTCATTTTTGGTATCGAAGTGTTCCATTTCACTATAGGTGTCTCTGAATCCATTTGCAGTGTTAAAATTTAGAGACAAAGGAGTCTCTGAATTTACAGTGCAGATGGATTCATCTATAATTAACATAATTGCATGTATCATCTATCAACTTTACACTAATGCCTTCATTACAATTTTAGTAAAGGTTATAATATTAATTAGATAGCCAAATTAATATTTATATTTATATTTAATATTTGACCAGAAAGTTTAATTTTTAAACTTCATTGATTTATGTTAAAAGCGTGAGTTGTTTTAAATATAAGGTTAAATCTTCATATCTACATTTAATAAATAGACAAATATAACATTTCTTATGTTAAACACGTGAGTTCATTTAAATCTAGTATTAAATCATCATATTTACATTTGATAAATACTAAATAGATAAACTTAAAATATGTATCTAAAGACATATTTAGTAAATAGGTATGAAAATTTATTAATTTAAATATGAAACATAATTATGTTTTTTAACGATGTATGAACCTTTTCTTTTTTTTAAGTCAATGTTGTATTCATGTAGGAAAAAAGGAGTACATATAGCCAGTTACAAAATAGGTGGTCTCACCTCGACTTGGTTTGTTGAAAAAATTTTGCACCAGAGGCACCAAAACATATATAAAACATAATAACACCAAATATCATACTAGTCGTCCAACATGATGGATGCATGGTTTTCCGGGGTTGTTCCTAGATGCGGTGGAGGAGAGAAGTCACACTAACCATGCCCTTCAAATTGTGCGAACCAAGTCTCCAGCTTTTCTATTTTCTCAGTGAGTTGATTGAGGCCTCGCAAAACCATTACCAGTCTCTCCCACACTTGGCACTGTAAATAGTGTAATCATTCCAATGTTGACATCTGCTCTGCATGCTCCACATGACATAATCTCTCAGTTGTATCCACTCTTTCCATCAGGCTGTTGATAAGTGCATGATAGTTCTCTAGTCAACAATGTTGGATAACCTACCCCTAATTTACCTCAAATCAATCGAACCCACGATTCCCCTTGTCACAATGACCTCTTTTGCCCTGACAAATCTGGTTTTGAACCCTAAAACCCCCACCTCTGCTATCCCCCTGCTTACCTCCTCAACGACACCCATGCGCACCCACACTAGCGAGTCGTGCATGCTCTGCAGTATTTACACCCTATCGTGGATCTGCCATGATTATTTCTAAGTCTGCCCCCCCCCCCCCCCCATAGGGCCATGGACGACAAGTGAGGGAGAACACCCACACCACACTGGGGGCTTCATAATTCACTAAGGTCGAGAAACCCCACTGTGTGCAAAGTTCAGAGACCAGAGTCCCCACTATAGAAAAGAAACAGAACTAGTGAAGATGACAAATTTCGTCTCCCACCAGCATGGGGAAGCAAAAAGACACCTCCCACTGCCATATAAAGACTTCCACCACTAGTAAAACCAAATACCATCGCCCACCAAAATAACACAGGAAATTGAACAACAAATGATGAAAAAGTAGCTGACACCTGAGCGTAACTTCCCCTAGGGCACTGAACTGCCTCCAAATTCTCCACATAGAGACACAGACCAATCCACCAAACACAGTCACACCCACACTAGATCGAGCACGAAATTTGGAAAATAAACTAGTTTTTTTCCACCACCCTCGAGGTTTCCTGGACTACAAATTCTAGCTTCCTCTCTTATCACAAAAAAATAGGCTCACCGAAAGCCAAGAAAAATGGAAACCAGTGAGCTCACTTCCCTTCAAATTCCTATCCTCAACCTAGATGTATTAAATGGCTAATAAACTATGCAGCAGGGACCAATTGAACACACCGCACCAGCAAATGCCCACGAAAAGCACACACAAGCCACTCTCTCCATAAATCTTCCTGTGATGTTTACGCTTCCTCTTCGAAGGCCACCATTAGTATCAAGACCAAACCATATTTATGATTTTAATTTTGGGCTCCCTCGTCTTCCCTCACCTTATCCTTTCACCACCTCTAAACTCCAATGCGCAGTTATTTTTCACACGAATTTCCAATGTGCAGCCAGTAACTCTCCCGCTGCATGTATTATGGTAAAGGGACTAAGAGTATCGTCCCTCACCCTCGCTCCACTTATATTTACTCATGCGCGATGCCTTCCCCGTGTTGCTCAGACCTCACCCCCATCGGGGAGTATTGTGTGAACCTTTGTTAATTTATTTATGAACCTTAATTAATTTTTTAATGGTGTATGAACTTTTATTAATTTTTTGATATGAACCTTGTTTAATTTTTAATGGTATTATGAAATTTTGTTAATTTTTTAGGTATGAAATTTATTTAATTTTATAATAATATATAAACCTTTATTAATGGTTATAATTATGTAATTCAAAATATTTAAGTATTGTTTATTATGTAATAATTTATAAATGTGTTTAGTTTTATCAATTTCAATGAGAATTGTACCAATGAATATATTTATTTCATTTAATCCATAATTTACATGATTATATGAAATTAAGCTTTAGATAAAACAATATTGTTGGTTTTATCTTTAATTAATAATGAAAGTAGTAAATCTCTTTTTGTAGAAGAGCTCCCCTCAAGTCATGCATATTAAGGACTTTGAAGCCCTTTCCTATAGCTATAATATTAGAGTCCCACATAGTTTAGTAAGAAGGTGAGAGAGCAAAATTAAATGGGATATTTGCATCATACCACCCTCTAGCAATGTATTGAAAAGAAAATTATTTGCATAGTTACAAGACCTGCCATATAACCCTTGATGATGGAGAGCTTGACCTTCACATTTTTTTTTGACAGCTAAGATTTCGTGATGGTGGGATGGTGAAGGGGGTTTATTAGCATATATGGAAGCACTAATGAACCCTTGTTTTGGAGGAAAGAATGGGAAGAAGGCTCCTTTTGCAGGACCGATGACTTTGGTACATTGTCAGAGGAAACAAATATGTATGATAGCCAATGTCTCCATAATTCCATTTATCTATCAAGATTTATTCATCGAATACTCATAATGTCCCGTAATGCAACATGGTGCTAGGTTTATCTACCCAAGATCACATAGTGGACCAAATACAATATAAAAACCCTATCATGTCACCATCTTAGAGCTCGAAGGTGTGACCGTGGATTGGAGACAAGATCAAAACCCCTACAACATCACCATCTTAGAGCTCGAAGGAGTTACCTGCGATAATGAGAGGGTTTTCAAGCTTAGCGTTGTGGTATTTGGCCTTGACAAAACAATATTTCTTTTCATTTTCAACTACACTAATTTAGACTCCCTCAACTTGTTGGAAAACTAGTTGACTGGAAAGATACCAATGAAGCTCCAATATATGGTCAATGCAATCTAATTCCATTGTCGTGAATCCTCTGTGCTTATCTAAATGTCAAAGATCTCCACGATAATGGGATCCTGGGAAAACTTGGCAGAATTTCAACATTAAAAGACTGGATCCAAAGGTAGTTTTTTCCCCTGGGTACCTTCATCTTGAATACTTCAGAAGGCAGAAAATGACAGATAAATCTGATGCGTATTCATTTGGAGTAGTGTTACTGAAGTTCTTGTGTGCAAGGGAAAATCTTAATCTTGTTTTTCTCAGAGAACGATTCAATATAGAAGAGTGGGAAATGCACTTGCAAAAAAAGGGGAATCTTGAAAAAAATCATTGACCCTCACCTTTTTGGGACCATCAACTCTGGTTCTCAGAAAATGTTCAGGGAGACTGTCGAAAAGTTCTTGGAAGAGATGGGCTTTCACAGACCTTCCATTGGAGATGTTGTATGGAACTTGGAATATGAATTTCAACTCCAAGAGATATCCATGCAAAATTATCTAGATGAGAATAATACAAATCATATTGTGGATGTTCCTTTGCATTACCCAGATCGTGAGCCTTTTGGTCCAAGTTCTATATGAATTCAAGTCTTGTACGCAAGTTCTCAGTTTATAGATTTCATTAATGAGCATGTGTCATTTTGGAGTTCTCAACATCCCATAGAGTGATAGCTGTGAGAATTTACCTATTGTTTGGAACATGTTCTCCTTTAGTGGATACGACACATAGTGGATCCATACCTTGGTCCAATAGTTCCTTACCTTGGGATGTTTGCACAAGATTCATGGCGAAGTGAACACACAACACTAGTGGCTTTGGTTTGGGAGGAGAGCTACAAGTATATAAAAGAGATTAAGGGCACATGCATTATGTTCCTTTTCGCTGCCGAGAGCCTTAGACATTTTATACTAGCGTTATTGGATGAGGTTTTGGTGGAAGTGATGATGATTGAGAATATGCAACCACAATCATTGTGTTCTCACAATTGGTGAATCCTCATGGGAGGTGATCACAAAACAAGACTCCTTTTCCATGTTCCAAATTTACCAAATTAGCACATGTAGATAGAACATTCGTGAATGTGAAATGGTTTGGTTTGGTACATTTTTTTTTCATATCACATTAAAAATCCAGTGCCTCCTCATAAAATCCTCTCCTCGTATAATCGACCACCATTACAAACGTTTACACCACATTTGGTTTCGACATTTAGTTAGGTAGGTAGGGTGCCCCTATCTCCCATCTCCCTATAGAGTAATTTGGTCACATATTCTTTCTTCTATAATACTGGTTTCTCTCTCTTAATTCCTATCTCTTGTCCTTCTTCTCTCTCCCTTTCTCTCCTACCTCCCTCTCTCTTCCCCAATATCTCTCTCTCTCTCGCTCTCTCTCTACCCTCCAATCCTCTCACTATATCCCTCCCTCTCTCCTTCTTTCTTTCTCGCTTCCATCTTTTTGTCATTGTCTCACTCTCCTACCCTTCTCTACCTCTCTCACCCCTCTCCCTCCCCCTCTCTCTCTCTCTCCATTCCTTCTCTCCTCTCTCCTTCAGTTTCACTCCATCTCTCCCTTGTGACTCCCCTTGTCTCTCCACCACTATCAATATATGTATTTATTATTCCTTCTCATATATATCTAGAGTTAATATATATCATGACATATTGGGACCTAGGATCGGGTTAATTCCCCCTTGTTGGAAAGGTTAAAATGGTTAATATTCGATAAACAAAATGTGGATCAAATATTTCATTAAAAAGAGGGAAAGATACCCTATCTACTAGGTTATTCCTATCAATCACTTGGCCTCGTCTTGCTCTCACATGAATTTAGTCTTGCTTGACTGGTACAGAAGAAGGTTTCACATTATCAATTGTTTGTTTGGGACAACTTTTAGTTGTTTCAACACTGTAACATTCTTCAAGCTTATCCTTTAAACCATCTTAGTATTTTGTATTCTCTCAAAATTTGTAGTGCTTTACATTCCTCTCAGTCTCATATGTTTCCTTGATCTATTAATGGACAAGGTCGACAACATTAGGATGCTTTTACAATAAAAAAAGGTATTTCCAGGACACAGTGAGGTGGAGCAAGAGTATAAGAGCCAACTTTCTCATGAACGTGGGACACTCAAACTTAAGCTTTTCTGTAGTAGTCATGAGGTGAAACCTAGCTATTGAGACTTCATCAAATGGCCATTCTCAGAACTTAAATTGTGTGACAACACTGTGGCTGAGTTTGAAACTAGAGATTGAACATACATATGGTTTAATTTCAATATAAATTTTCATCAATAAATGTAAATAAATGGCTAACAAATACTATAAATTAATAAATAAAGAAGACATGGCAACAAGCAACAATACTTAAAAAATTGTTACATTGAGATGAAAATAATAAGAAACTATTGTGCACAAACGAAGACCAACGAAACTGTAATCTTAACCCCTAAACCATTTTACGCCCTAAACCTCTAAACCCTTAACCTATTTAACCCCTAAACCTTAAACCTCTAAACCCTTAACCCCTAACCCATTTAACCCCCTAAACCCCTAACCCATTTAACCCCCTAAACCCTAAACCTATAAATCTTTAACCCCTAACCCCTTAAACCCTAAACCTCTAAACCCTTAACCCCTAACCCCTTAAACTCTCATTTCTGACCCCTAACCAATTTAACCCCCTAAACGCTAACCCCATTAACCCCTAACCTCTGACTCCTAAAATCCTTAATTTCTCAATCCCCTAACCCTCTAAACCCCTAACCCATTTAACCCAATAAACCTTAAACCTCTAACCGCTTAGGCCCTAACCCCTTAAACCCTAATTCTCAACCCCTAACCCATTTAAACCCCCATAACCCTAAAACCCTAACCCATTTACCCCCCCATACCCCTAAACCCCTAACCCATTGAACCCCCTAAATCGTAAACCTCTAAATCCCTAACCCATTTAACCCCTAAACCTTACTAAACCTCTAAACCCTTAACCCCTAACCCCTAACCCATTTAACCCCCTAAACCCCTAAACCCCTAACTCATTTAACCCCCTAAACCCTAAACCTCTAAACCCTTAACCCCTAAACTTTTAAACCCTAATTCCCAACCCCTAACTCATTTAACTCCTTAGAACCCCAACCCATTTAATCCCCTACCCTAACCCCATTAACCCCTAACCCCAAAAATCCTTAAATACTAAATCCCCTAACCCCCTAAACCTCTAAACCCCTATAAGCCATTTAACCTCCTAAACCCTAAACCTCTAACCCTTTAACCCCTAACCCCTAAAATCCTTAACTTCTAAATCCCCTAACCCCCTAAACCTCTAAATACCTAACCCATTTAACCCCCTAAATCCTAAACCTCTGACCCTTAACCCCTAACCCCTTAAACCCTAATTCCCAACCCACAACCCATTTAACCACCTAAACCCCTAAAACCCTAACCCATTTAACCCCCTAAACCCTAACCCCATTAACCCGTAATGACCCCTAACCCCTAAAATCCTTAACTGCTAAATCCCCTAACCCACTAAATCTCTAAACCCCTAACCCATTTAACCCCTAAACCCCAAGCATCTAGCCCCTTAACCCCTTAACCGCTAATTCCCAACCCCCAACCCATTTAATCCACTAAACCCTTAACGCTTAACCCCTTAAACCCTAATTCCCAACACCTAACCCATCTAACCCCCTAAACCCCTAAAACCCTAACCCATTTAACCCCCTAAACCATAAACCTCTAAACCCTTAAACCCCTAAACCACTAACACCTAAACCCCTAACCCCTTAACCCCTAAATTGTTAACAATTAACCCATAACCCATTAAACCCTCACCCCTAACCCCTAAAATCCTTAACTGCTAAATTCCCTAACCCCTAAGCCCCTAATCCCTAATCCCTTAACCACCAAATCATTATTCACCTAACCCTTAATTGCGCCTAACTCCCCTAACCCCTAAGCCCCCAATACCTAATCCCTTAACAACTAACTCATTATTCTAATAACCCATAAATGCGCCTAAATTCCCTAAACCCCCAATCCCTAACCCCTTAACCATTAACTCATTGTCCTCCTAACTCCAATCCCTAAACCCTTAACCACTAACTCATTATTCCTGTAACCCAAAAATGGGCCTAAATCCCCTAACCCCTAAGCCCTCAATCCCTAACCCCTTAACCCATAAGCCCCCAATCTCTAACCCCTTAACCACTAACTCAATATTACCCTAACCGTAAACCCTAAGCCTCTAACCCCTAAGCCCCTATTGTTGAGAGTTTTTAGGGCTTGAGATTAATAGAAAAATTATCTTCTTGATAGTTACTTGTGAGTTGGCTTATGTATTCTCTTCTTTAACTTAGTTAATATTTCATCAAGTCAATTATCAAAACACTTAGTCAAATGTAGAGATAGGATTATTTTCACTAGTAATTGAATATATTGAGATATGGTTAGGAAGGTAAATCTCTAATTTAACTTCCTCACTTTCTACCACCTTTAGATCAGTGTGTCTTCTTACAATCATTGTCTTTGTCTTTGACAAACCCTTTTGTTAGATCCTTCAAACTTAGAGATGTTCGCAATGCACCCTTCCTGCACCTATCTGTAACCTAGCTGCACCACTTCGCAATCTTATACCCTACTTATCCAAATGCTGTAATTTCCTGTACCTTCCGTACACTGTACTCCTCTTTTCCTTCATCAAGATGCTTCCTCTCATATATACTCTTTTATCCGCACTAACATCTGTTCTTTATATCCACACTTAAAAATTGAGTAACCTTAGACAGGTCCACGTATATTCTATCCTTAGATATGCTCCCTTGAAATGCTATCAACCTTAGACTTATCCACACTCAATTCTATCTTACGCCTGCTCCCCTACACGCTATCCAATCTTAGACTAATCTGCATTCAATTTTTGTCCTTCAAAGGCGCCGCAGAATAGTCATATATATATATATATATATATGACCTGTATAGCTATTGGGCCAACCATACTATAGGTAATTAGGCCAAATCAGTAGCTTATTTTCTCCAGAATATATACCAATAGATGTCTAGGTTGTTTTCACTATTTTAGGATCTTGTCTTCTAATACTTCAGGAGGGTTGTTTGAGAGCTTCTTTACATGTTCTTGGAGCATATTCATTTGAACTTGACCCTTCATGATATTGACACTTAATCCTATTTAAACCTAGAAGACAAGAACCTAATAGAAATCAAGAAGAATTCTATCTACATAATAAAATCTTGCTCATGAAACCCATGAAGCAAGTACAAAAAAATACATTTTATTTTCTTTGCCTCCTTCTTTTCATTATTACATAGTCAGCATGAAGATCGACCTAGTTACATTTCACAATACTCCCTCTTAACTAGGGAGGCACTCATATAGTTACATGATCACTTTCAAACTAAAGAATTTCATAAGAAAAATCGGATTGGTAATCGCATCTGTATAGCATCATACCAACTAGCACTGTACTAGTGCAAGGCCTTGACTAACATCCCCATCTTTTCAACAAGACAATGGGCTTCAATGCTGGCGAGACACATGACTTATAGACACCTTCTTCATTGTCTCTCCAAGGTACATACTCCTCCCAGATGTTCCCAAAGTATGACCTTCTTGGACTATTCTTATCTTGGGTAGCTAGCCCTCAAAGAATATTGGTCCCTAACTACTCTTATCTTGAATGCCCTAACACATTCTCAAAGAGTATCGAATTCCTGATGATTACCCAATCCTCCATTCTATCTTCCCAAGACCATAATGATGTGTCTCTATCTCCCTCTCAACCATGAAGGACCTATTCCATGAGGGAATTTACTCATTCTTATAAAAAGAATGTACCTAAGCTCATCCTTAGGAATTACCAAGTTTCTTCCAAGTAAGAAACTTACCATCAGGCTCCCTCTTAACCAGGGACCTCCAACAGCAATGGTGAGAAACCTAGCTACTCATGAAGAATTCCTGATCTCGATGTCATGGATTTCGATATTGAGGAATCTCCAAATTTTAGCTTCATAGGGCATAGATCATTCATCACTTTCATCCTAAGTCATGTTAGCTATCAGAGAGTGATTCATCATACTTCCTTTATCTGGTCCATTGTTATGCCATGCTTCATTCCTTCAAATAATTTCCAAGGATCATACATCCTTTCTCATGATTAGCAGCCCTACATAGATTCATCCAGATAAACATATCTATATTAACTTTTAGACCGAAAGTTACCTTAGTGATGATATTTCACCATGACATCTTCTTGTAGACATTGGAATCCTTCACACAAATTGACACATCTTCTAATGATATGTTTTTTCTAAGGGTTTCCAAACTTTTTTCAGATTCTACATATCTTCCGAGGAGATCTTCTAGTCACATCTACTTGGCTTCTAAATGATACCTGCCTCCATTCCCAAGAACTTTCAACAGCCACCTCATATACCATGAAACCATATGACCATATGACATGACTTCACAGCATCTAATGTTAGCATATAAGTTTTCATATATCATACCTATGTTTCCTTGAGTCATCCTATATGGGATTCTCTTGAATGAAGAGCTTCATTCCTTTGACCTACTTTATCAATATGTCATCACATCTCAAAAAAAAATTTCCCCATGAAGACCCCTAATTTGATGAATGCTTTACTTAAGTAGGGATGTTTTCCAGAAGCTGTGACACTGAGAGCTTCTTCCATGCTTCTTTCGAGATGCTTCTTAATGTATATTGCTATCATACAATTTTTACAAACAATTAGGGATCACTTAAAGAGAAAGATGATCTCAATCATAATAGAGGTCTCTTGCTTCCTCCTTCTTAGATATTTTAGTGTCAAGTTCTTCTCTTTCATATGTGACATGCGCTTCTTCCTTTTTCCTTTTGATATTTCCATATTTAGGACAATCTATTTTGTAATTTCCAATTTTTCCACATCCAAAGAATCACACATTCTCCATATTTCTTCTTTTATTTTCAGGGCAAAATTTTCCAAATATTCCTTTCTTCTTGTATGAGGCTGCAAAGGCATGATTCTCTTCACTTGATCCTATATCATCTTTGACCTTTAGTCTTGTTTCCTATATTTTACATAGATACCACAAATCATGGAATGGAGTGGCTTCTTTCTGCCCATATAGACTAGAAGTGAAGCTTCCCCATTCCTCTGTTAGAGCATTCAACACCATTGTTGTCATCTCAGTGTCAGACATCACTTCTCCTAGTTCCTTTAGTTGACCTCTTATTTCAGAAATCCTCATAAAGTATGTGACGATTCCTGATTCCTTTGATAGTTTCATTTTTTATAGTTCTTGTCTTAGAGAGATTGCTTCTAAATCAGTACTCACAGAGAAGATCTCTACCAATTTTTCATATATTTGTTTTGCAGTCTTTAGTTTTGATACATAGGGAATGAGAGAGTCTTAGATGGATTCTATGAGAATCCTTTGGGCTCTAATTTCTCTCTTCATATACTTGCCATGGGCTGAAGTGTCTTCTTTTGGAGGTTGAACAGTAGATCCTTCAATATAGTCCATTACATCATCTTTAATTAAATTCAAGTTTTTTCTCTTCTTCCATGCACTGAAGTTTGATGATCCAACGAGCTTGTTGCTTTCTTTACAAAAAGGCATATTGATATATAGGGTCATGAATACTTACTTGAGTGGTATTTCTTGTAGGTCCATTTATGTTGATGAAGTCAAGAGTTTCTTTTCTTCAATTTTGTTGTTCTTGAACCCTTGACTATAATGACTATATTTAGAGGTTGTGATTCTCATTCAAAAAATGTTTTGAGTGAAAAAAAATTTGATACCAAGGATTAATAAGTTGATATTTTCATATAAACTAGTTGGATAGTTTTCTTTGACAAATGGTTTGTATTTTCAATCCAAAATTTGATCCTTGCTTCTTGGGTGACTTTGTTGACAAGAAACCCTTATGTTCAGCACCTTAGCTCTAAAACCATGTTGAGAATTTGTAGGGCTTCAGATTAATACAAAAATTCTCTTCTTGATAATTACTTTTGAGCTGGCTTATGTATTCTCTTCTTTAACTTAGTTAATCTTTCATTAAGTCAACTATCAAAACACTTAGTCAAATGTAGAGACATGATTATTTTCACTAGTAACTGAATATCTTGATATATGGTTAGGAAGGTAAATCTCTAATTTACCTTCCTCACTTTCTACCACCTTTAGATCAATATGCCTTCTTACAATCACTGTCTTTGTCTTTGAAAAGCTCTCTTCTTAGATCTTTCAAACTTAGAGATGTCCACATTGCACCCTTCCTGCACCTATCTGCAACCTAGCTGCACCACTTCGCAATATGATACCTTAATTATCTACAGACTGTACTTGATTATACCTTCCGCAGATTGTGCTCTTCAGTTCCTTCCTCAATCTTCTTCTTCTTTTATATTCTACATTTTGTACTCTTTTATCTGTACTAATTTCTATCCTTTAGATCCGCACTTAAAATTTGAGTAACCTTAGACAGGTCCGCATATATTCTATCCTTAGATCTACTCCCTTCTAACGTTGTCAACCTCAGACTTATCCGCATTCAATTCTATCTTAGATCTTCTCCCTTATACGCTATCCAATCTCAAACTAATCTACATTCAATTGTTGTCCTTCAAATGGGTCGTAAAATAGTCATATATATATAGATATATGACTTGTCCAGCTATTGGGCCAACCATAACGTAGGTAATTAGGCCGACTTGGTAGCTTATTTTCTCCAGCATATATTCCAATATAGTTCTACGTTGTTCTCACTATTTTAGGAGCTTTTCTTCCAATACTTCGGCAGGGCTGTTTGAGAGCTTCTTTACATGGTCTTGGAGCATATTCATCTGAACTGGATCCTTCATGATATTGACACGTAATCCTATTTATACATAGAAGAAAATAACCTAATAAACATCAAGAAGAAGTCTATCTACATAATAAAATATTTCCCAAGAAACCCATGAAGCAAGTACAACAAAATACATTTTATTATCTTTGTCTCCTTCTATTCATAATTACATAATCAACATGAAGACCAACCTAGTTACATTTCACAACACCTATTCCCCTAACCCCTAAGCCCCTAATCCTTAATCCCTTAACCACTAACTCATTATTCCCCTAACCCTTATAATAATCCTTAAAACTCATTTGGATTAGCCATTCCAAACGAGATCGAGTCTAGCTGGGACCTAAGATTGGGTTAATTCCCCCTTGTTGGCAAGCTGGAATACCATGAGAAAAACCATGGGTTGCAAAAACCTCTCCTAAATTTACTATTATATCTCAATTTTAATTAATTAATTAATTAATTAATTTCTTTAAGAGCTCTTATGGATAAATCACATAATATTTTTAAGGTCAACGCCTTTCGAACCACTCTTTGTGTGGTTCACCATCAATGTTTTTAAAATAAATTTATTAGAATGAAATTGAATTGATTTTTGAAGCTTCTTTTTAAATCAATTGTTGGCATTATAAAGAATCACAGAGTACACTCAATGCCCATCAAAAAAACAATGGTTATGATATAAAAATGATATTTGAGGGCATAATATTAAAAATGATGTTGGGTATGATATTAAAAATGATATTTGAGGGCATAATATTAAAAATAATGTTTGAGGGCATAATATTAAAAATGATGCTGAGTGTGATATTAAAAATGACATTTGAAGGCACAATATTAAAAATGATGTTTGAAAAAATGGAGGGTGAGAGTATTCATTTTTCTTTTAAATTTTAGACCTCGAGTTAAACTAACATTATCCCGCCCAAAACATGTGTCTTGGTTATCTCCCATTGGCTTAGTGATTAGGGATTTTGTTGTGGGTCTGGTTTTTGCAACTACCTCAATGGAATTTCTTCTAGGTGCCACTTCAGTCTCAACAATCTGTGGTTTTCGAAGCTGCATTCTTCAGGGATTCTACTAAGTTCAATAGTTAAGACATAGGATTGGGGGATCAATTGCAATTTCTTCAGGGTGAAATTTCAGTCTCAACCATCTGCGGTTTTCAAAGCTATATTCTTTAGGGATTCTACTAAGTCCAATAGTCAAGATGCAGGATTAGGGGATCTATTGCAATCTATTCTGGGTGCAATTTCAGTCTCAATAATCTGCGGTTTTCGAAGTTGCATTATTTAGGTATTCTACTAAGTCCAACAGTCAAGACACAAGATTGGGGGATCTATTCTGTGATTTTCTTAGCTTTCCTCAGAATGGTTTAGAATACAGCCAAATCTTTTAGAATATTGATGCTAGTATAATTTCCCCCCAATATGATCCAAATCAGAGTGAATGGCACACATGGGCAGATAAAATTGCTTCATATGATGATGCATTGTGTGCTGGTTTTTGGAAAGAGCCCACAATCATCAACAACAATAAAAAAACTGGGCTTAACACGATCAATCATACGCCAATGATTTCAACTACAAATGTGGAATTGCACATTTAAGTCTCCTCTTATTGAAATCTCATCTTGTCACAATTTCCCATTCGATTCAGATAGGGGACCAACGATATGTGAATCTTCCTAACTGAATATTTTTGTTCGGATAATTTAGGTATCCAGTTTTTATATTTGACAATGTGAAAGCCCGAGGAGCACTGCAAATTCTGACTAGAGATGCATGTAGTTTTTAATGGTTTCCTAAATGGTTCTCTAATTGTTGTTGCCTTATCTCTATTTGAATAAAGATATTTTGTTGTAGCTCTGCGTTAGAGTTCAATAATTTTTGAAGTTATGTTAGTGTTGAACCATTTTTGCTGAAGTATTGGCAAAGTACTATATTATTGCATCTGAATTACAGGTTTTTGATTTTGTTATGTGGTTTGAGATTCTTTAATATTTTAGAGAAACTAGATTAATTTTTATAATAATATTGAAGATTTTGGCTCTATCGATCTGAGATGGATATTGCAATATAAATATGAAGAATTCATGAGATTACTTCATGTTTTATCAGATTTTTTTAATGATAAATGTTATCTTGCAGGATAATTTCAAAATTTTAAGTCACATTACTTCATTACATTAATTAAAATGCATATGCTAATGGTGCAAATGCATGGATTTAGTTGTTGAATGATATATGATGGTTTAATAGGAGGACACTCGTACCCGCTATTATAAGATTAAGATCTAGGATTCTCACGAAAACCAGTGAAATGCAGGAGCAGCAGGCAGGTTAACCTTAAACATATGTAAATGCATCCTTATTTTCACCAAGCGCAGAGACAGATCGAGATTCATATCCATATTAGCTAGTTCTGGAACATGTAGTTCCATTTGTAGTGGTAGATCGGCCTGTAGACCTTATTTACTGTGTGGAAGCACCTATTAAATAACCAATTGTTCATGAACCAGAACCCCTTTGTTTATAAGCTTCAAAGAAAGCCTCCAATCGAATAGCGACAGAGCTAGTTGGAGTTCAAGTTTAAGTAACTCCAATTTTAGTTTATCAAGTCTCCCACCTGTAGTTACATTTTATGCGATGGATTCCTTACCAACAATTTTACCTTCACCAAACACCAAAGCAAGAGGCCAGTTGGATTGAGGTGGTCGGATACCTTCATACCTGACCCCCATTTTTTAGCGAGATAAATAGGGCTAGGATGGTGTATTCGTCCTCCCCAAGCATGTATCCATTGGATTTCAATCTTGATCACGATCTGGGAATAGAACTCGATAAATTGGATATGCTTCACCTGGGACTGGAACATACTCTACCTCTCGAACGGACTCTGCTCCAGCTACCTATACCTGCCCTAGTCTTGCAACCATGTTCATGGCCCTGTGTATACTTATCATTGAAGCTATTGCCACTGGTTACTCTCATTTGATAAATTGAAACAAACTAAGTGATGAGGGTAAAGAGCTGGAAGTTAATGGCTAGGATTCGCACGGTTGCCCCATAGACGAAGATAGCAGGACTAGCCATGGGGTCATTCCTCAAGTAAAATATAATACATTAATGTATCTTATGCTTGAGAAATAAGTTTTAATTTTTATTAGATATCAGGATTTTGTATTATATCTTTCTAATATTTTTTTAATGATTCACTCTTATCGCATCTATTGCAGGTATTTTCTGAAGTTGTTACATGCATCTTTTGAAATCAAAATATCCAACACAATTTCACTTAAGCAACCCAATGAAAGAGTAGATATTTTTGTTGAAAATGCAACAAGATGATGGAGCTTAGTGAAAATAATTCGCCTTCACTAAGTGGGCCCGCAGGCTATTTTTGGCGCAAAGTCTATTTTTAGACTATGTCTATTTTTAGACATATGGATCATGGTCTATGAGTTGCAGGATGCTATTTATGGATGATTGGTCAAGTTGGTAAAATAGATGGACCTCTATTTTTAGACATTGGGAAGTTTCTATTTTTAGACTGTCGAGCTAAAAATAGAACAGTCAAATATTATTAACCCTTAATAATATTTAGACTATAAACATTATCTTATCCTCTTGGAGCACTTCAGTTTGATGCTTGGATGTGGCACATGCAGCTGACAGAAGGAAATATTCTTTTCCTAAGGGTTAGTTGAGCTATTGCATGGTTGACTTCAGTTAGAACTCATGTGGCAGAGTTTGGTGGAGTTGATGAGACAGTTGGTGGAGTTGTGTTCTGTTTAACTTAGTTGAACTAGTTGTATTTAGTCTAGCTGAAAAATACACTAGTGATGAGTGGTGTGAATTAATTAATAATTAATTCACTAATTATTAACTCATAATTCAACTAAAGAACACATCAGTTAACTGCAATGCATGGACAGTTCAGTGGAGACCAGTGTTAGATGTGGGTGAAAGGGTGAGTCTACTATCAGTTGTGACTATGGCTGTGCATGAGATTTGCACACACATTGATTGATATTGCCAATGAGGATTTCGTAGTACAAGCCAGTGGGATTTGAACTTGGATCTCATCATTATTCATCTTGGATTGCGCAGTAGAGGCAGGCAGACTTGTGGAGGAGATTTGAACCTGTGACTTGTTCATCTTCCGTGCTAGTTTGTGTGTAGCATGTGAGATAGTGCTGAGAGCTGTGAGAGCTTTGTGCTATGTATTGTTACATGTTCTATATCATTATAATATACAGATAGTTGGGGGTTTTCAGCTGTAAGCTTTCCCCATTACATATTGTGTTATATGTGTGCTTGATTATGTTTTAATGTGCGCATGCGACTGCTTCTATTTCCGCAAATTGATGATAAATTGTAGAAGAGGTTATGTATTATGCATGAAGCTTAAATAGTGTGTAATCAGGATAATCTTGGTGAATAATTCAGCTATTATTCAAAATTTCTACATGGTATCGGTGCTAAATTGATCATCGGATCTATTACGGTGATTACAATTTATTTCGGTAGACAAAGTCTGTAAGTGGGCCAGGTAGCGTCTGGATCCATCCTTTCTTTGAAATGTGATATATCCAGTAAATGCCCCTATAGTCGATCTCTGTGCTAGAAATACTTTGTTCTCACAGATCAGAAGCGGTTGAGTTTTGAGCTGGTGGAATTCGAATTTGCAGAAGAGTTTTCTTGGTGTCGAAGTTGAAATGTCTTTCAACGGATTGCGATTGGAGTATGCTCTTGAGGGCAGCTCGAATTATGTTGCATGGAAGGACAGGATGGAGGCGGTGTTAGATGACAATGGGTTGAAGGAGTTCATAGATGCTGAAGTCCCAAAGCCTACTGATGCTGCTCAAGTTGAGGCTTGGAAAAAGAAGACAGCAAAATGTCGAAGGATTCTATTGGAGGGCGTGAAGGATCACATTGTATCCAGCCTGCATGGAAAAACTTCTCCATACTTGATGTGGAAAGTGTTGACAGATTTATTCCAAAGCAAGAGCGACCAGAGGAAGTTGGCGCTCAAGGATAAACTCAGAAACATAAAAATGGAGAAAGGCAACAATATACCCAAGTACCTCACGAAGTTCACCCAATGCAGGGTTGAGCTGGGAAGTGTGGGGGTGACTGTAGATGAGGAGGACTTGGTGGAATTGGCTCTCCTTGGTCTTCCGAAGAGTTGGCATTCCTATCAGAACTCTGTCAATGGTCAGGAGGAATTTCCAGGATGGGAGCGACTTTGGTCGGATCTCATGCAAGAGGAGATAAGGTGGAGTACCAGGGACAGACCTTCATCAAAGGCATCTAATGAGGAAAATTGCGCTTTGGCTGCCAAAGCAAAGAAGGGGAAGAGCAAAGAAGCTTCTCATTCTGGTGTGAAAGGAAAGAAGCAGGACATGTCCAAGGTGAAGTGCTTTCACTGTCACCAACACGGACATTATGCCACAAATTGTCCGCAGAAGAAGAAAAATAAGTATGATGCTGGATCTGCAGTGGGAGAGGCCTTAGCCTCGCATTTTGAGTTGGATTTTTCGCTGATCGCATTCTTGGTCTCAAGTGTGATGGGATCAGTTTGGTTCTTGGATAGTGGTGCATCTTTTCACATGACTGGAGATCGATATTTGTTTTCCGATCTGGATGAGAAAGATCTTGGAGTGCACATCGAGATGGGCGATGATGGTAGATACAGTGCAACCGGTATCGGTACCATTTCGTTTGAGAGGGAGTCTGGTAAACCCTTCGTATTGAAGGAAGTGATGCATGTTCTAGGATTGAAGAAGAATCTTATCTCTGTGGCGATGTTAGAAGACAAGGGATATGATGTTGTCTTCAGCGAGGGAAAGGCTTTCCTGCGCAGTAAGACAACTAGAGAAACCCAGAAGATAGGGGTTCGAGTCAAGAACCTTTATCAATTGCAAGTAGATGGCTGTGCAGCAATGGAATGCAAGGTAGAAGGAGTGGTGAGCCAGGATGATGGCGAGCTGTGGCACTAGAGATTGGGCCACCTTCACCATGGAGCTTTGAAGATACTGCAGCAGATTTCTACTGGGCTTCCTAAGGGCACTCTTGCACAGTCAGATCAGTGCAGATCTTATGGGCATGGTGGTGCCTTACCAGGAAGGAATAATCATGTAGAGATATTAGGTGAGAATTCACAGACATGGTCAGACACTCTCTGTACCTTTTCTCAAGGCAGCCAGAACATGTGATGGCTTTGATGACTTTCTATAGTCACGGATCTATGTGCAGAAGAAGCGAGACATACTTCAAAAATCTGTGAGTTCAAGTGACTGGTTGAGAAAGAGTAGAAGGAATCGGGGAAGCATGTGAAGGCTCTTAGGAGCGACAATGGTGGTGAATTCATCTCTGCTGAATTCAAGGACTTTTGCAGTGCAGAAGGAATTCAGAGAGAGCTCATAGCGCCTCATAACCCACAGCAGAACGGGGTTGCTGAGGGGAAGAACAGAACAATCGTGGGTGCTGCACGGGCGATGTTTCATGATAAAGGCCTACCCATTCACTTGTGGGTGGAGGCATGCAATACTGTAGTATATGTTCAGAGCCATTGTCCTCACAAGATAATTGGCATGAGTACACCCGAGGAGGCGTTTTCTGGTAAGAGGACTGATATTTCCCATTTGAGGATTTTTGGTTCACCTGTCTACATGCATGTGATGAAGGATGCCAGGAAGAATCTGGAGCCGACCGTAGAGGTTGGGATATTTTTGGGTACACTAATACACCCCAAAACTATCATGTGTATTTGCTAGACAGCCGCAAGACTGTTGTGCGACAGGATATCAAATTTTAGGAGGAGAAAGCCATGAAGTATTCGCTTGAGAGGGAGCCACACTTGCATGCAGATGAGGAGATATTAGTTCCTAAGGATGAGCTTCAGGATGTGGATCATCCACAAGAGGAAGTTCATGGAGTGGAAGAGACCACTCATGCAGTGCCAACCATCAGAGGGCGGAAGCGCACTACAGAAGCTGAGCGACTGGCTCAAGATGCAGAGAAGGTTGTAGGACCACCTACAACACAGCGCAAACAGAGATAGTCACCGGACCGATACATTGGATATATGGCTCTTGTGAGAAAATGTGTTGTGACAGAGCCATCCTCTTTCGAGGAAGCTGTGGAGGACCCCGCATGGGTAGATGCCATGGTGGAAGAGTATGATTCGATTGTCAGAAACAGTGCATGGGAGATTGTCTCGAGACCGGAGGGGAAATTAGTGGTGGGTTCGAGATGGATCTACAAAGTGAAGCAGGCGGCTGACGGGATTGTAGAGAAGTACAAGGCAAGATTTGTTGCCCGAGGCTTCTCACAGATAGAGGGGATCGATTATGAGGAGACCTTTGCACCTGTCACAAGGTATTCTTCCATACGGACGATCCTAGCTCTCTCAGCACATATGGGGTGGCACATTCATCAGATGGATGTGAAGACTGCGTTCTTCAACGGAGTCATTGAGGAGGAGGTGTACATAGAGCAGCCCGAAGGTTTCGAGATCTTCAACAGTGATTCGCATGTGTGCAAACTCAAGAGAGCACTGTATGGGTTGAAACAAGCACCTCTTGCTTGGTACACATGGATAGACAGTTATTTCACCGGACTTGGATTCTCTAAGAGTGAGGCGGATCCTAACCTGTACGAGAATGTGGTGGAGGGTAAGTTTCTGATCATTGTACTTTATGTAGATGATTTGATTTTGACAGGTGATGAGCTGTTGATACTTTCATGCAAGGAGGATCTTGCTAGAGAGTTTGAGATGAAGGACTTGGGCCTCCTTCATTATTTCCTGGGATTGGAAATCTGGCAGTGCAGTGATGGACTATTTGTTTCTCAGGGTAAGTATGCCCAGGAAATACTGGAGAAGTTCAACATGCATGGCTGCAAGCCTGTTGATACTCCTCTTCCTGGAGGTTGGAGGAAGGAGGATGCTACTTCGGCGGAGGTAGTGGATGCCACTGTTTATCGACAGTTGGTGGGGTCGCTTATGTATCTGGTTGATACATATTTTGATATATGCTATCACCGATTAACCAAATTAGACAGGGCTATGGTTAAATGAGGAACTCTTCGGAAGGCGAATGACATGTATTGTGTTATCTTAAAACTGTCAGGATATCGTTTGTAGTGCAGAGATAGGAGGATGAGGTGGAAGAGGCTATGTAGCTTCACGGATGCGAATGAAGCGAGGCCAAATGGACGAAAAACATCACAGGTGATATTCATGTAGATTGACAACGGATTTCTTGATACAGCAGGGAAGCGAGAATCCGTAGCACTAAGTTCGAAGGAAAGTGAGTATATGGTGAATATGGCCCAGCAAGCTTGGCTGCATGCGGAGCCATATGGATGAGGAAGATTCTGGTCGGGTTGTTCGGGTCACATTTGGAGCCTACTGTGATTTATTGTGATAACCAGAGTTGCATTAAAATCTTGGCTAATCCAGTATTTCATGATAGATCCAAACACATCGACATCAGGTACCATCATATCAGAGATTGTGTGCAGTGGAGAATCATGTTACTTTCATACATTCCCACGGAGGATCAGGATGCTGATATCTTGACGAAGGCGCTCACCAGGAGCAAATTCGAATACCACAGAGGCAGGATAGGGGTTGCAGATAATCCATATCTTGTTGAGAGGAAGTGTTGAGAATGCAACAAGATGATGGAGCTTAGTGAAAATAAGTCGCCTTCACTAAGTGGGCCCGCAGGCTATTTTTGGCGCAAAGTCTATTTTTAGACTGTCTATTTTAGACATATGGATCATGGTCTATGAGTTGCAGGATGCTATTTATGGATGATTGGTCGAGTTGGTAAAAATAGATGGACCTCTATTTTTAGACATTGGGCGGTTTCTATTTTTAGACTTCCGGGCTAAAAATAGAACAGTCAAATATTATTAACCCTTAATAATATTTAGACTATAAACATTATCTTATCCTCTTGGAGCACTTCAGTTTGATGCTTGGATGTGGCACATGCATCTAACAGAAGGAAATATGCTTTTCCTAAGGGTTAGTTGAGCTATTGCATGGTTGAATTCAGTTAGAACTCATGTGGCAGAGTTTGGTGGAGTTGATGAGACAGCTGGTGGAGTTGTGTTCGGTTTAACTTAGTTGAACTAGTTGTATTTAGTCTAACTGACAAATACACTAGTGACGAGTGGTGTGAATCAATTATTAATTAATTCACTAATTATTAACTCATAAATCAGCTAAATAATACATCAGTTAACTGCAATGCATGGACAGTTCAGTGGAGACCAGTGTTAGAGGTGGGTGAAAGGGTGAGTCTACTATCAGTTGTGACTATAGCTGTGCATGGGATTTGCACACATTGATATAGATTGCCAATGAGGATTGTGCAGTACAATCCAGTGGGATTTGAACTTGGATCTCATCATTATTCATCTTGGATTGCGCAGTAGAGGTAGGCAGACTTGTGGAGGAGATTTGAACCTGTGACTTGTTTAGATCTGAGCTAGTTTGTGTGTAACTATTGGAGATAGTGCTGAGAGCTGTGAGGAGCTTTGTGCTATGTATTTTTACATGTTCTTTATCATTATAATATATATATAGTTGGGATTTTTCAGCTATTAGGTTTCCCCATTACATACTGTGTTATATGTGTGCTTGATTATGTTTTAATATGCGCATGCGACTACTTCTATTTCCGCAAATTGATGATCAATTGTAGAATAGGTTATGTATTATCCATGAAGCTTAAATAGTGTGTAATTAGGATAATCTCGATGAATAATTCAGCTATTATTCAAATTTCTACAATTTTTACCTATTGTCCATAAGGCATGTGTGCATTTGATTGTCAAAGGAAAATAATTCACTCTACAGAACAAATGTGGAAGGAGGATGACAGGGTTTGCAACTTGTTTTGAATCCCACAGATGGCCATATTTGATACATATGAGACCGGTAGGTTTGCTATGATTTGAATTCAGTGTGCGAAACATCCAAATAAATCCTATTTAGTAGAAACAAGGACAGTAGGAACCGAGCTAAAATAAAAAAAGGGGGGGGTTTCGAAAGGCATTTAAAAAGGCAAGAGAAGGGGTTCCAATAAAATATAGCATAACGCAGAGGAGGATCCATGCAACGCTTAAGGGAGGTGGGAGATCCATGCTATGGGGGAGATTTCTGTAATATAAGGGGCCATAAAGGCACTTTTGTTTTTAGGGTTCTTATTTTTGCAGTTTTCACAGCTTGAGAGAGAACCTTCTCTCTGTAATGATATTATAGACTAAGGCCTATATATGTATTGAAACTGATTTGTAATTGATGTTTTTTTTTTATAGTCTAAGAGTTAGGAATATTTGGATGTTGAGGTTTGTTCTGATATATCATAATTTAAGAATCAGGTGTTCGAATTCGAAGCAGCTCTCAAATTGAAATAGAGAGATAGGGAGTGGCAGTCGAAGCCTCTTTCCCATGCATTGTAGTTTCTAGAATTTTTCTCAGCATTTGGACAAGTATGTACTTCCTATCCAAAATTTGTTTTAAGTTCATATCTATGGTTCAAACTGAAAATTTTGCACCGTGGATATTTTATTTTACATTGTTGTAGTTATACCTTCAACAGTACCAATTTTTTTCTACAAACACAGTAGTGTGATGGTATGAAGTGGAAAAAGTTTAATACTTGTCAGTTTACACCATGATTTGGGCTAAAATATCTTCCTATTTATTTGGTTCTTGATTTATGCATGTTAGATATAGCCCACAACACCTTTCCATTTTTTTAGAGCTATGCTTTTACAATAGTCAACAATAATTGTTATAGAAGTTCTTTGATTGTTAAAATAAAAGTAATCTTTCCAAGGCAGAATTTTGGAGTAGATGTAAATGAGGTATTATAGATGTACCTTACCGATAGATTCCAATATATGTTATGCTTAGTGCAACTGAAATACCAAAGCTTCTCTGATCATCAAGAAAATATGGTTTTGTAAGGTCTTTGTATTATAATGAATTTCCACTATGTTGCCGCTGATATGCTTATATTGAAACTATGAAAGTTTAGTCCCAATTGTCAGACCTTGGCCTTGATTCTATCCGAATCAACTCCTCTTGTATAGGGCTTTGACACATTCTTACCATTCAACATAGCAATATATGATAAACTTTGTATTCATAAACAAATGAGCAATGATGACTCATAACTTCCACTAAATGAATGAAAAAACCATTGTTCTACGAGGATGTGTCCCTTAGGGTGGGAGGGGGAACTTCCATGTTTCCCATGTTCCCGAGGTGTATTTTTATTGTAGGATGCTCCAAGAATCATTTTTCCACATATCTCCATGGAAAATTTTACGGGCTAATATTCGCAAGTGGGCTAATTTTCCATGGTTTTTCCAAAAAGAAGATTCGCCAATTTCCATTTTTTTATAAAACAGATTCACCCAAATTTTACAATATAAAATTACTTTACGTTAAAAATGGCCAAAATTACATAGACAATATATATAATATCATTATAAATTTGAATAATTTTACAAATACATCAATAAAATTTTTATATTTTGCATATTAGGGACTAGTGAGATTCGCCAATTTTTTAAACTTAAAGATAAGTTTCCATCCTTAAAATTATCCCTGCATATCTCTTTTTGGAAATGCGGTGAAATATAGAGGGAAATGAATTTTCCCAAAAGGGTTTTTTAATTTTCCCTTTTTTGGGACGATTAAAGAACCATTTGTCTACATATCTTTGTGGGAGACATAGATGGAAATTTTTTCCTAATGTCAAGGATGAATTTTCCAAAAGGAGGATTTTAATCTTTTCCCTATAAAAAAATGTGCTTTTGGATGTTTCTTAGAAAAAATGAGTTGATAATTTTTATGGTGTCCCAAATGCTTCCAGTTGCTTGTTTGACCATCCCTATACGTGCAACCAAGACTGCGATTCTTTATATTCCTTATCCAAATGACTCTTTATTCATGTTTTGTTCGCTCTTTCTAATGCCATTGCAAACCTCGACTAGTCCAATATACCATCATTTCAACAAGAGTCATTGATCCACATTGTACATTTCACTAATCAATGCTCATTAAATTGTACTTTGTCGATTTTGGATCTTTCGCCATGTTATAAGAACCCCATTGTCAAGGTTCCTAGTGTAGTCAATGTTCTTTATCCACGTTGTGTTGACTCATTCAAAATCAAGTGCAGCCCACACCTGATCCAATACACCATCATTTCGACATGAGTTGTTGATACACATGGTAATTTTGACTAATCAATACTCATTAAATTGTGCTTTGTCAATTTTTGATCTTTGGCGATGTTATTAGAACCACATTGTAGAGGTTCTTAGTGTGCTTGATGTTTAAGGTGATCAAAGGTTATAGAGATTTTTCCACTTTTAGTGGTATGCAGAAGTAATTGATTGATTTCTAGTAATAAAACTTTATTCCAATGATATATTGTGCCAGAATTTAAAAGCCAAAAAAAATCTCTATCATTTTTCTGATAATAACATTGGATTGTTTACATATATAATCGCAAAATACAACAATAAGTGAGACAAAAAACTAGATATGGAAGGCACCGACCCCCACATTATTATTATTATTATACGATTGGTATTCTAGCACTTGTGGAATAAGTTGGAGAGCCTCTTTGGACAGCTTGTCTGCCAGGATATTGAGTGCATGGTATATATGGCCACAGGAGAACCAATACAAATTGTTGTAGATTTATTTAATACCTTGCAAAATGTGAGCCAAATGAGGGGCCACTATGCTAAATTTTTCGCAGACTCAATCCACAACAAGTTTTCAATCCCCCAAAATATTTAGTTTTTTGACATCTTTTTGGTTGACCACGTTGACAAGAACCTAGAGAGTTGAAAATTAAACTCGCATGTTTGTGCCCATACTTGGATCATATTTGATATGCAAAAAATGAGCAAGTTTTGCATTTTTCTTTCCACAATTATTTTATTTCATTGATTTTATCTTTGATTTTGTGTCATCAATTAAAGATTCCATTCCTCATTAGCATGACTACCTACATACAGACCTCCACTTTCAGGTTCTGTTTCTTTAAGTGGTTCACGCCTAATGAATTTCTACTCATCGATGATAGCTGGGTCATATGGTAACATTTCATCTACTTTTCATCATCCTTTAAAGACAAAAACCAACATATCAACTGATTCACGCCCATTAACAGGACAAAATAAACTGGCTACAATCCATTCTGGTGAGATGCTGGATATATTGAGACCATTCTCACAGGCTTCAGAAACCACTTTGTCTCCAGTTCAAGTTATGGATGGAAAGACAAACTCCTTGCCTGAATCTCTTTGTAATCAATCAAGTTCTCTTGCAGTTGGATTTTTCAACAACGAAGATAATTGTAGTTTATATTTTTCCATCAGTCCTCCATCTGAAGTATTGACTATAGATAAAGTCGATGGAGTTAAACTGTCACCAATGAACATGCCTATTGTGACAACATTGATATCTCCGATGGTACGTTTTCAAATTGTTCTGTAGTTTTTTCACTTGATTCTGGATTAGATCATCATACTAGTGAAAAGCAGAAAAACATATCTAAAACAAATGCGGGTATTTCAACAAATGAATGTTCAAATAAGATGACAAAATTTGAGCACAAGCATAAAAAGAAACAGATGCAACAACGTGACATTGGTAGGAAGCTCTTCAAATATGGAAAGGGTTTCAAAAGGAGATGTGGTTGCAAGGAGTCTAAAATTAGTGGTTCTCACTGGCAGGCGAAGGAGTTAATTTTGAGTCAGACTTCATCATCTACCTCAACAACTCCTTTAATGAAAATCCTATAGAAGACAGTTAAATTTGTTGATGGAGGGGCTAATTCTAACCTAGATATAGAAATAGTTTTGCATTCTTCCCTGCCAGATCCTGATTTTGCAGCCCATCCTTGTGGTTGATTTAGCAATCCCACAAAATGTGAAAACATATTATTTCCAAAGAAGTCATCAAGAAACATGGTTAATGTTGTGGACACTCTCTCATTAAGGATATCAGGAGTTTCATCATCTGTAGATGAGATCACCGAAAAGGATTTTTCCAGTGGAACCTTGGAACCTTTACAAGATCTAGAATCTGTGAGTGAATTGATCATTGCTAATATGTCTTCATCTTTGGGAATATTTGGTGAGGGACAAACTAATGAGCATTATTGGTCATATGATTGACCATTCAAAGGCCAAGGAACATATTGATCCTCACTTCGATAGGATGACAAAAATTGCCAATAATCAAGGGCTTCCCTCTAGGATGAGGTTCATGTTGAAGGATCTGATTGATCCGAGGAGGAATGGATGGAAATAAAGGAAGAAATTTGAGGGTGCCAAGAAAATAAAGGAAGTGCATAGGGATGTTGTGCAAGAACTGCATGGACAGGGAGGCCACTCTCGAGGTACCAATATGGGACATTCAGGTCGGAGACTTGTGACACCACTTGATCATGGTGTGAGAGGACTTGTGATGCCACCTTACATGGTAGGTGCAGAGAAGGGTTCACATCCACATATGGGTGGGATTAAAGGGCCACAACCCCAAATGGGACCACATGACTATGGATTCACTAGTAAAGATGCTCGGATTGTTGATAGGGCTCAATCTAAAAATCATTCTATGCTAAGCTCTTCAACACACAGAGCTTTTGATGATGACCACTTGACTCTTAGTCCTAAGGGAGGTCTTGGCAAGGGAATAAGAGGGAGGTCTCAGCCACTTCCATATTCTAGGAGTGCTCTAGCATATATTTCACCATTGACATCCTGAATAATAAACGAATAGGTGCAGGTCCAATTTCAGGTTGTAGTTCTGACTGGATGCAAGTTGGTATGAGAGATGAAATTTTGACAAGGAATTATGCTACAGAAAATCCTTTATTTGCAAAATCATGTGTCTAGGAAAGAAGTGTTTTGGATAATTACATAAGAGAGTTTAAGAATTCATACTCATCAGGTGACAGAGGTGGGAAGACTGCGAATGCTGAATTTCAACTGTAAGAACATTCTTCTCAAAGAACTTTGATTTCACAACTCATTGAGGTTCAACTTAGGAAAAAGGATGAAATGGAAATCAAATAATATTACTGGTGCATTCCTTTACAAAGCTTCCATTCATTTTCATTATGTTTGTTAGAGAATTCGACAAGTTTCCCTGACATTTTCTTAATTTTGCATGACATACCATCTAGTGTGAGAGATTTGAATGAGGCAACTTTTTGTGTAGATGACCTTAAAGCACCATTGTTCCATTCAACTATGGTTTCAATTTGGATATTAGATTATTTTTTCAGGAAATATGTTGAAATTGATCTTCTGGGAATCTACTTACACAGTTATGCAAGTCTAAGCTTTTATTGATAAATCAAGGACAACTTACTGAAGGGTAATATGAAATTTTGTTTTTGTTCTTATTCAATTTTGAATTTATTTAAGGACTGCTACAGTCTATGGTCATTTTTTATTATGAATTATAAATATATATAATTTTGATGTTTCTAGGTTGGATATTGTTCTATTTTCATTGGAGGATGCTACTGTTGAAGCGGCCAAGGCTCCTGAGTTCCTTGGTCATGTAGGGTCAAAATCCACTAAGGCGATTACATGTCATTAGAATAATTTTTCATCATTCCTGAGAAACAAATCCATTGCGAAATAGGATTTTCCCAAGAAGGAATTTATAACATGAAACCATAAAATTACAAGCAATTTTATTTTGTCTTTCCAAGGCATATTATAGAGAAAAATGGCTTTATTTAGGGCTACTCATCCATATAGGGTTCAATGTGCAATTGGTTAACTAGATAATGAGTTGTCTTTCCTCAATATATGTGCAATTCTAATTAATGGTTCAACCTATTTTTCTATCATGCCTACAAGAAACCATGGGTTGGTATTACTAATGCTTCCTTTGCCATTTTTTACTGTAGATTAGGTGGTCTCATCAGAGTTATAACAGAGTAAAAAATAACTATAAGCTTGAAAACTATACAAATAGGATTTTCCCTAAACTTGACATATTCACTCTTCCTTGATTATGTTTTTCTTTTGGGTGATATGACAAAGGTATATGGAATTATGCTGAAGGACCCCACACTTGAAGAACTTAAATTCCTACCTTTAAAACTGCCAACAACTAAGGAGCTACAAGCATCAACACCATCTTTGATTTGAATCTAAATAGTCTTATTATCTCCGAGTATTTCCCTAATCACAATGACCAGTAGATCCTCCTCATGGATTATTTCTCTCATTCTATTTATTAGTAAAATCTACAAAATGTATCCCTACATTTGAGTCTTGGGAGAAAAGCATATAGTTGTTATCATTTAAATTATCCATATCTCTTGGAGCCCAAAAATTTATTTGATTTGAATAAGATTTATTTATAACCTGGAAATCAACCCTATTATAAGTTGAAGGAACCAGAATGGAATGAAATTGGGTGAAGACCAGATCCAGGTTTACCATGTCAGAACCTAGGTTCATTCAGATGACAATCTTGGTTTTAAGATATCTCCCATACAAAATAGGACCACCCATACTTATCGTTTCCATCTCTCTTTCATCATCAACATTAACATACTGAGGACCTATAACCCATGGAGGCCCATGGTAGTCATTGCAAAGTAATTTATTATAATACATGCCATTTACTATTTTGATATTTACCACATCCGAAAATGGCATCATTCACATCATTTTGAAGAAGTCTACAAACTAGGTCAACACAATATTTTTCACATTTACGACTTCTCGCACATTTGTTGGTTCTTGAAGCTCGATAAATTTCATAGCAAAAATCTAAAAAGTAAAACAACAAAAATGGTTCACTCTCTTTTCATTTAATAATATTATAATGAAGTTTTATTATAGACACTGTTTGTTTGTTTGTTTTGGTTAGAAAAAGGTTTTCTATTAGTTTTATCCGACTTTCAATTTATCATATGTAACATGTTGAGTAATGGGAAATAATAATGTGTGACATTTATCTTGCAGAAATTGATGCTAAATGAAAGGATACATAGTTTAACCAAGCTAAAATTCACTTTGGTAAAGGCGGAAGAACATCTTAAAAACTACTTAAGAATACACCATATACAAAGTTTGACCATCAGTAATATATGCACTTTTATTTTTTAAATATGTTCTTTTTTCTACCCAAGATATCACAACAAGAAAAATATTGATATTGTAGAAATTGTTTGATAACTTCATTGAGGTCGATTTTTCTGATGTCCTATTTGATTGATACTTTCTCATATGTCAGGAAGGCTTTAAATATAAATTAATATGTTCATGAAACAAATTAGATTTAAATTTTATAGATATAAAAGATAAAAACAAATGTCAATGTATTTGTTTTATTGTTACTTGACTCTGTTGTGGGCAGGTTACACAAAATGTGATTGGAAAAAGGATGGGGAGATGATGCATATCACGTCTTAGTTATGGATGATTCGCTGTAAGAGATCACTTAGAAACCTAAGCCATCGACTTTGGAAATTTTTTTAGTAGGAATTCCATGGTTTTAATATTTTTATTATTTCACCTCATGGTTATTTTGGGCAAGAAAATGTTTTAGGAATGCCAGACACGACATCGGTGGGCAGGTAAACAACTTTTTTATAATTGCAATTTCCATTCCATGATATCCTCTCTTTATTGTTTGATTGTATTTTGGAAGTTTCCTTTGATTTTTTTTTTTGTATTTTAACTATGAAATTGAAAATACTTAGTACCGTGTCCATTTAAACAACAACCAAAGCTTGAAGATGAAATTAGTATTACACTATATTGATTGGAATCCTTAAAGACATTTTTTGTTAAAATATTTTCATGACTATCTGAAAAATTTACTTTCATGTTGTTATTTGAGTACATGTTGTTTATATAATTGACTAAGTTTGTGCATTAGAAAATGAAATGTTGTTGTCAATAAAATGACAAGGATTAAACATCACAGCTCAAATTATTTGTTTTCACAAGTTATCTACAGCTTGAGATTTTTAGCATATAACTTAGTTGCCATGAATGTTCCTAAGCTTTCGTTGCTAAGTTACTAAGGTTTTCTTTTCTATCTATGGTGATATTTTATTATCTTTGTTTATATAGGTTACCTGGCCACATTATAGTGGCAATTATTACCCCAATGAAGAAAATTTGTTCGATTTTCTTACTTCTATGGGGAAAAATGGCTTTAACATTGTTGATGTTGAGGTATACGTCGTATAAACTATTTATAGTCTAATTTAGTATATATTATAGTGTTCATTGTCTTTCATGTTTTACACTTTACATTGTATCTTCTTCTTTTTTTAGAAAATGAACTTAGTATTTATGGTAAGAAGCATGAATTGAAAAAAGAGGGGATAAATAACATTGAAGTGACAAATGCAAAAAGAGAGAGAGGAGAACTAGTTTGGTGATACTCTTAAATCCAATATCCCGCATAAGACACACATAAAAATATTGATGGTAGCGTCTACAGAGTTGGTGAATTCACCTGCAATGCCTTGAAAACACAATGATAATGTTTTGAAGTGATGAAACACCATTCAATGTGTAAATTGAGTCCAACCAATATTAAGTTGGAAAATCATATTGTAATTAACATTTCATATAATATAATTTATATGGTTGAAATTATTTATAATTGAACTTAATATTGTTTAGTATTGTAACTAAAATATGCGACTATGTGTTTTCATATTAGATGAACATGTGCATTATATGACATTTTTTAAAACATACAAATTAATTTATATTGATTAATAATGAACATAAAATCAATTAGAAACTACTAAATTAGTAGTTTATAGTGATGAATGATGAACACAAATAAAATGAGTATACGACTAAATTCGTATTTTATAGTGATTATTAATGAAAGTAAATGAAATGAATATAAACTACTAAATTATTCATGTATATAATGAATAAATAACTACTGCAAATGGTAAATTTGTGACTACAAAAGACAACTAAATTCTGCATATATACGACTATTAATAGAAAATTTACAATATCTTATAACACGACTAAAATTTAGTCATATTTCTTCGGTCATTAATTGGTTTCAAACGATGACTAAAATTTGCATATATATGACTATTAGTAGCTAATTTACAATATCTTATAACACGAACAACATTTTGGTCATATTTTTTTGGTCATTAGTTGGTTCTCTCGAGTGATCATAGAGTAAAATATTTTGTTGTATATTTGGTCATTAATTGTGACAATTAATGATCAAATCAAAGATTAAATCAATGACCAAATCAATGACTAAATTAATGATCAACTCAATGACTAAATCAATGATTAAACGAATGACTAAATTAATGACCAAATATAAAACCAAACCACAAAATAATGATATTAAATTAATGACTAAGCTAAAAATGACCAAAATTTGGTCACGTTATAATATACTGTAAATTAGCTACTATTGGTCAACGACCAAAAAATAGTCGTTTATATGCAAATTTTAGTCATTTTTTTAGTAACTAATTTTTTTAGTCACTTTTTGTACTAGTGATAAAATCATCTTATGTCTAGACTCTGAAATTTGAATAACCTCATATCAGAGCTTCAATTCACCCCTCTTCATGTCAAATATCGCTTCCTTAATTAATGAAAGAAGAGTCTCTCTCATCACACAAGATATTTCTCCAATTCTATCAATATCTCTTCAATATCTTGTACTTCTCTTCATGGAATTTGTTCGGATTGACTCGGCCCCATGGTGTGCTTCTGCTAATATTCAAAACTCCAAATTCATGTAAAGCCCATTCTCTGTAAAAATGGTCTCACTCAATATAAGTTCAAGCTTCAAAACTGCCTGCGACCCTGCAAATATATTCCCATTTCCTGAATAATCAACGCAGCTCTACTTGCCCTGAATCAAGCTCGGATACCATCTCTGATAAATTTTTTACAACCATTTCACTACATTGATTATAATTCATTCCAGTACAATTTTTCTAAGTCAATATTTGGATCTATTAGAAGGAATAGTGGGATGGTTGTCGTATTGATTGGAAAGGAACTTGTTTCATGCACATATGCTAAGAAAACATTCATGTCCGTTGGGGTATCTCTCTATTTTATGAATAGCCCATGAAACAAAATATAATACCATTGTAATAATGTTTTTCTCGCTCTAAACAAATTGTGGCTCAGTTCCTATGTTTCTCCCCCTTGTGTTCTAATATAAATCTTCTACATGGAAAGATGTATCTCATATATCCAATATGATTCTGTCATGTGTGAAAAATATATTGATTTTAACACTTTGTTCTAACTCCATTTCCATACCAAACGTGTAAGAAATGAACCATGTCAAGCATAAAATATTGTATTAGTTTGTTGAATTGAGATTTAGAAATGATTTAAAAATATTTTATGGATTACTCTGAGTGCAATGCACATATTTTTGAAGTTGCTACAATTTTTAAAAGCTGTTGGGGATTTCATATTTCAACATATCCCTATATATGTTAAGGAGTTCATGTTTATTATCTTCTTGCAAGTATCCATTACATAACATTATTGTCTATTTTGCCAGAATCTATTTGTCTAAACAGTGCATCAAGATGAATCTGTAGATTTGAGAGAAGTTGGTAAAGTTATGAAAGATGTTTTAGGGGTAAGTACCATGTTTATTTCAATATTAATTGTCATACGAATCGTTATTTGAATGATCTTTTAGCATTTTATGTAGAATAAATATATAAAAAATATTGTAGATTTTAAATGTCCCTTTTAAAGTATGAAGGTTGATTATGGAAGTCTGTGATTTAGTCACAAAAAAATAACCTCGGTTGGCAACAGGTGGCATTGTGGGAATACTCAAGAAGATTGGTAGAGATGGAGCTCTAGTTGTAGTTGGTGGCAAGGTGAAGAGTGATGAAAAAAAAAATGAAGAGAATAGTTATTTCCGTAGATTGTGGTATTTAAGGGCACTGTCATAAATTTAGAAACTATTTGCAGTTGGTTATTGTGGAACTCCTTGGAGAGGAAATATACCAACATATTGTTATTAAGATTTCCAATGATGGATCTAGTATTGGAGTTTCACCCATTTCCGCGTCTCATTCCATTTATGAAGATAATTAATGGACGTGGTCTGAAAAGAAAATTGATTTTAGCTATAAACAACTTCCAGAATGTGCTTCTAGGAGGAGTTATTACATTTCCTTAAGCATATATTGTTTTTATCATACTATGTTGTATTATAGGCTCGCTATGGATAGCAAATATTTGACAATTTGCAAGTTGTATTTAGTTAGGCTTTTTCCTGGGCATTTTCTCAGATTCAATTGTATTAATCTCCATGCAAATGGTGAGGAAAGTGTTTATCATCAATTATGTGAAATGATGAAGGAAAATATATTATGTAAAATGGATTCAGATCCATACTTTTCCCTAAGGGGGAGTATCATATCACTAATAGTAGTGCTTCAAGAATCCATAAACAATATAGTACCATATATCTTCTTTATCCCAACTGTGGGAAGTATAATGCGAAAATTATTCATTTATTATTGTCATTATTAATAATCTTATATTAAGATATGATGTGTGTCCAGTTTTGTGATCCTCATGGGATATCATCATATCCTCGTTCCCAGTTTTTGGGATCCTCGTGGGAGTGTTTAGTCATTTTTGAACTTTTGAATGCAAACCAAGTTTCTCTGGAATACTCCTACCACTATTTATTACTCTTCCAAATGTGGCAGGATATTCTTTGCATAACATGTTGTGAATATATTGACTTGGAATTTAGCATTCCTGAATGTACAATATATGCAAAGTAAATTATCAATTTCATTAACTTATGATAAATAACATAAATTCTCTCCACATATTGATAGTTTCTATAGAATTTCGGATTTTTTAACCCTTTTTTTAATAGTAAACTATAACCATGCCTTAAATGTCAAATGGATACTCTTGAACCAATATGCAAGACTTGACCTAAAGCCTTGATCTGAAGCCACATAGGAATCTGTAAGTGGTGCTCCAAATTTCCATGTGGCACATATGTCTAGGAAGAATTCTTTAGGGGCCAAATGTTCGAGAAGTATAGTCATATCTTAGATTTACAAAAATCCAAATCTATGTAAGGATGGATATCTATAATTTTTCTACACATTCATATGAGGTTTAAAATCACTTGACTACATGTATACCACAGATTTTCTGGAAACATAATTTTTATGACATTTCTCTATTTTGTAGCAATTTAGAGCACATTAGATCTTGGTTTCGGATGATTAAAAAATTTTGGGTTATTCCTCCCGAGTCTTGGGATGTTTTGGGAACAACTTATTAGTTAGTGAATAGCTCATTACTTGCAATTATATACTTTTTCAAATTCGGTAAGTTATATTTGAAAAATGGAAATGTGATGTCATTCATTTTCAAACCTCATTGATCTTGTTGATTACGTTTTTAGTGTGGAGGCAGGTCTCTTTTATTTCATGCAAAATTCGAATTGTAACCATTAGGTACATATTGAGTAAATGAATGCAGCAACCAAAGCATAAGACACAAACTAGTTTTCATCTGAAATGAAAGTAGGATGTTCAACATGTGTAAGAAATGAACCATATCTGACATAACCTATTGTATTATTTTGTTGAATTGAGCTTTAGAAATCTTTGAAAAAGATTTCATGGATGACTCTAATTGCAATGCACATATTTTTTAAGTTGGTACAGTTGTTAAAAAAAGTTGGGGATTTCATATTTTATAATCTCCCTATATATGTTAATCAGTTCATGTTTATTATCTTCTTGTAACTCTCTATTACAAAACATTATTGTCTATTGCAGGACTCCATTTGTTTCAGCCATGCATCAAGATGAATCTGTAGATTTGAGAGAAGTTGGTAAAGTTATGAAAGATGTTTAGGGGTTAATACCATGTTTATTTCAATATTAATTGTCATAAGACTCATTATTTGAATGATATTTTAACAGTTTATGTAGACTTAATATATATATAAAAAATTGGATTTAAAATGTTCCTTTTAAAGTACGAAGGTTGATTGTGGAAGTCTGTGATTTAGTCACAAATAGAGTAGCTTGGTTGGCAGCAGGTGGTATTGTGGGAATACTCTAGAAGATTGGTAGATATGGAGCTCTAGGCATAGTGGGTGGCAGGGTGAAGATTGATGCAACAAACAAAATGACGAGAATAGTTCTTCCCATAGATGGTGGTATTTATGAACACTATCCTAAATTTAGAAACTATTTGCAGTTGGCTATTGTGGAACTCCTTGGAGAGGAAATAGCTCAACATATCATCATTAAGTTGTCCAATTATGGATATGGTATTGGAGTTGCACTCACTGTTGCCTCTCATTCCATTTATGGAGATAATTAATGGATGTGGTCGCAAATTGATTCTACTTGTAAAAAGCTTCTATAATTTTCCTCCAGCAGAATTTATTCAAGCTCTTAAATCATATAATTTTTTGATCAGAAAAATGATGTATTATAGGCTGGCTAGAGATAGCACATATTCCAGAATTCGAAATATGTATTTAATTAGTCTTTTTCCTGGGCATTTTCTTAGATTCATTTGTATTGATCTCCTTGTAAATGGTGTGGAAAGTGTTTATCATCAATTACATGAAAAAATAAATGAAAATATATTATGTAAAATGGATTCAGCTCCATACTTTTTCCTAAGGGGGAGTATTAGATCAATGATAGAAGTGCTCCAATAATCCATCAACAAGGTAGTATTGTATATCTTATTTATCAAAACCGTGGGAACTATAATGAAAAAATGATCCATTTATTATTCTCATTCTTAATAATCTTATATTAAGAGATCATGCATGTCAAGTTTTGTGATCCTCATGGGATATCATTATATCCTCGTGTCCAGTTTTTTGGGATTCTCTTGGGATTGTCTGGGGAACTTTTTCTTCATAGGGTTCCCTTGATTTACATTGAGGACTAGGCAAAATATAGTTTTGAAAAACATATTTGAATGGATTTGTTGTAGCCATTTCTTATGGTTGTTGCTAGGAAGCAATGAAGTTTTTTTGGTAAGGATGATTTCTTTATGAACCCCATGTCTACACTAGCATGGTCCCACTTCAACAACAACAAACATCAAACTTGACTATCATAGATATTGTTTCAATGTTCTATGCATTCTAGGCTTGAAATTTTAACTTGGATTATTTTCACGTTGACACCTTGTCCCAACCACTAGACCACAACCCAATGTGTGGGAAAGAATGTATTTACTATTTTTCGGTGTTTAAATTCGTTCACTTTTTTTGCATTTGACGATTTGATTGAGTACAATTCAGTAATGTACATGTATCAATGACTGTTTTTCATGATTTTTGCAAGGATGAGATGGGAACATATTATGAATTGGATATGGGTGGGATGAATTTCAGGGTATTATGATTTCATCTTGAATGTGGAAGAATTATGAATCACAACTTTGAAGAAGTTTATATTCTTTCACATCTAATGAAAAGAACAACCAAGGTAGGTAAAATGCATACCTTTACCACAAAATAAATTCTTGTTCATTACCATTTTGACCTTCTTTGGCTAAGCTGATAATTATGATATCTTATATGTGGTCATGCTACTTGAGCATAAAAACATGCATTTCAATCTTGTTTCCTTTTAAACCATGCTAACTCCCAATAGTGGCCTTTTAGGAGTTGAAGAATTTAATGTTTTTTTATGCATTTTTTCATTTCCAGCTTGGATACCATCATTAATCACCCATAACATGAAATTATTCTAATAATGCAAAATTTGCATGAATTTAGGGTCCAGTTATAGTTTCTTGAAGTAAGCCCTATTCTTGTATTAATATATTTGAATGTACAAAGTAACTATATGATTTTATTACATCAGAACTAGATGTTTTTGTGAAAAGCGAAGGTGATGGTTTCCAGATTCCTTTAAAAGTAGAAAGGGAAATTGGGTTTAATTTCTATTTTCTAATGAAGAATTTGTCCATTTCTTCAGGCGTACTCATTAAATGGAAAAAAGGATTTCAAATAGAAGACACAGTGAATTTTATCCTTTAATCCTTGAATCAATGATTCAGTAAGGTTTCTAGACTTTTATTTGTTTTGATTTTCTTTATTAGGAAGAAATCAACTTGGTGCACATGCATGAATATCCATGGGGAAATGTTTTTCACCTATAATGTATGATATTACAAGACTAATCTTAAAATTAGTCTTGGATCAACAATTAACATGATGCCTATATTTTTGCCTAGAGTGTGCATTGAACATGCCTCAAGGAACTCTAAAGTGTTTTTCATCTCTACTGTGTAGATAAATATGAAGCATGATATTTTTTAATTGTTTTCTACTCTATTTTTAATACGAAGATCTTTTCCTCAAATTATTAACTTATTTTCCTTATAAAATGACATTTAAGCAGTGGATATTTAGACAGTTTTATGATTCCCTATCTTAATTGTCGGCCATTCTTTTTGAAACAAACAACGTGAGTGCTTTATTCTAACTAGAAATAGGAAAAAATGTAGTTTTTTTCGTCAAAGTATCTAACATTCCATACTGCTCATGAGTCTTGACATTAAGCCACATAGGAATCTGTAAGGGGTGCTCCAAATCTGTTGGGTTCCCATGTTGCACATATGGTTAGGAAGAAATATTTAGGGGCCAAATTGTTGAGAAGTACAGTCATATCTTAGATTTACAATTCTTCAAATTTATGTAAGGGTGGATATCTATAATTTTTCTACACTTTCACCTCAGGTGTAAAATCACTTGACTATATGTATATAGGAGTTTGTCTAGAAACAAATTTTTTATGTCATACTCTGTTTTGTAGCAATTTTGAGCACATTATATCTTGGTTTAGGATGATTCAAAAAGTTTGGGTTATTCCTGTCGATTCTTGGGATGTTTTGGGAACAACTTATTAGTTAATGAATAGCTCATTCCTTGTAACTATATACTTTGTCAAAGTCAGTATGTTAAATTTGACAAATGACAATGCAATGTCAGTCATTTTCAAACCTCATTGATCTTGTTGATTACGTCTTACGTGTGGAGGGAGGTCTATTTGCTTGCATGCACAATTTGACTTGTAAACCGTAGGTACATATTGAGTAAATGAATAAAGATACCAAAGCATAAGTCACAGACCAGTTTGCATTTGAAATGCAAGTAGGATGTTCGAGAAATGAAAAATTAGGTAATTTCCTTAAAGAGGCAATGTTTGCTTAGAATTGAACCTGTCTAAGCCCAATTATGTCATATGTATGTTAATGTTGTCCGTGGGCCATTATGAAGAGGACACATTTTTTTGGTTCATTTTAACATCTGATATACACATTTGTCTAGGGTGTTCTTTTCTTCTAGAAGCTGAACTGAACATGGACATCAAGCGTCATGTCAATTATATGAAAGGGGATTAAGATCAAATCTTCATTCAGAGTTTACATTATAATTAAACAGATTAAGTGTATTATGAGGGAATGATCTGTAGTGAAGTTGTGTTGTCTATAGTTGAGTGATTTGTCTTTTGGTATCCTAAATTAGGTATACTGGGCAATGTTCCACCAGGTTTGTGGGACATGCGAGCGTGATAGTTTAAATGAATGCAAGTAATGTATTTTCGTAACAAAAAAACTATCTTCATAGTTGACTATTGGTTTGGAAATTTTAGGTTAATGATATTGCTTGAACACTTGTTGGAGCATACTATAATGTTGAAGATGTGATGACTGCAGTAATTATTGGGACATGAACTAATGCATGCTATGTAGAGCAAGCAGATGCAATGAAAAAATGCCAACTTGTAAAATTTGGTAGCATGGTAACCTTTCACCTTTTACTATTCATTTTTCTCCTATATAATCTTGCTATGGATACTTCTCTTGCTGAATATATCAATGAATATTTATTTTGCACCTTTATTTAATATTATGGAGTTTTCACCGTAAGAACTATTTCAAACTGGCTTTGTTGATTAGGTAATCAACATGGAATGGGGAAATTTCTGGTTGGGTCATCTGCCATGGACTCGTTATGATGATTATTCAGATTTATATAGCTTGAATCCAAGCGATTAGGAAAATTTCTAATTTCTAGCATGAAAATTTTAATTTCTTAACTTTGTAGGGTTATTGAGTACGTGACTTATAGTTTAAAAAGGTTCTAATGGTTCTTTGTAGTTTTCTTCAAGGTTTTAAGTAACATATCTCGAAAATGTATCTTAGTGACATTGTGAGAAGGGTGATTCTTATGATGGAAGAGAAGTTACATATTTTTGGAGATGTTACCCCATCAAGCCTCTTTGATATGTTCATCCTCTGGTTTGTATGTAGAGATATTTGTGTACAACTGTTTCACTGCATTGACTAGAATTATGTTTCAGTACAATTTTTCTAAGTCAATAGTTACACCTGTTAGAAGTAATAGTGGGATTGTTGTCCGATTGATTGGAAAGGAATTTGTTTCGTGCACATATTCGAGCAAACCTTAATGTCCTTCAGGTTGTCTCCCTATTTTAGGAATAACCCACACAACAAAATATAGTACCATTGTGCTAATTTTTTTCTCTCTCTAAACATGTTTTTTCTCTCTAAAATATGTAAGCTTTCCTTTTAACATGAATTCTTCTAAGGAATATTGTACAATTTTTTTTACTTGCTTGAATTGTCTATCACATTGTCAAACTATATTTTTTCGATACCAGAAGCATTTTATGAAAATCAATGAAATTGACTGCTTAATTTCACAAGGCCTTTGGGGGTAGTTTCAGAAACCTAAAAGATTGCATGCAATTTTTTTTTTTGAGGATAGAAAAAATATTCATGGATAGAGAAAATAATTTGGAAGATGAGTTCTCCAGGTAGTATTTATTTTTGAAAAAAGCCACTAGTTGCAGTGAATTGTCAATATTTATGATTGTTTATCAAACTTCAGTAAAACGCTTATCATTTTTTTATTGATAATTAAATAATGTATCTTTTATTTATACTTGTTGCTCTTTCTTGAAGTGTTTTTGCCAACTCTTTTGAAGTAATTGAGGATCAAACATTGGTGGTATTTTTGTAATATGTTAAATTAATTTTTTTATTGAATCAAGTATTTGCTGTAAAAGATCAATTAATGTGTTATATCTTGGAAATTACAAGTATGGTAAATATGGGAAAACTATTGGTGCTTTGCATGTAAATCTGAAAAACATATTAGAACTACTCTTATTTTATCTTTTAATTACAACGATCACTAGTGTCTTGAGTTTCAGTGACTGAGGATGGCCACAAGTGTTCCCTCAAATTGGAAGTTTGGTGTTTGAATTTAGTGTGGATTTTCCATTCAATAATCATATAGCAACTAGTGTTGGAAATATTATTCCTATGTCTTAACATGTTTTCCTTGATGGAAAATCTCTGGTAAAATATGGAGTACATGTCTTCGTCTTAATATGTTGTCCTTGATGGAAAATATCTGGTAAAATATGTAGTATATGCCTTCTAGAGAAGCTCACTAGTTTACATAAGGTCTATCAGAAGAAATGTGTAATGTACAACAAAAGAGTGGCTAATATTCAATTTGCAGGTTCTATATGCATGTTTGTACTATCCAAGTCGCGTATACATGCAGAAAAGAATGATCCAAGTCGCATATACATTTTGCGCTCTAAAAATATGATACTAGGGGACATTACCATGGTCTTGACCGACAGTATTGAGTGTTGAGTCATATATCTTGATTCCATCCAAGAATACCATTGGAAATTGTGTGGTGTTGACTCATGGTATTGGTAAAGGCTAAATTTATATAAGGAGAAGAATATCATAATGCAAGGTGTGCATGTGGAAGGGTTGTCCCTATATACTTCTCTCTCAAGTATATCTGCATGGGTTGAACTCTGTTTTATTGGTAAATTTGAATCTGTGATGCACCCTTTGATACAATGATGGATCAAGATCTCTATACCTAAAATTATTATGTTCTTGCATGATCTATTGAAGAGATGATCAGATCTGTGATCTGGCACATGTTTTCTAAAGTGAAGTGAAGAAATCTAGAGATGCTCTATAGATCTGAAAAATTCTGAGAAATTAATATTTACAGATCTATACGCTAATTCGTCTTGGGAAAAGCATGTATACATGAATTTGTCTCAGAAAAAGCGTGTATGGAAGTTAGCATTTTATAAAGCTTGTTGAGGAGGTTATCTGTTTATTGTTGTTGTATATTTGATGTATGTCAATGAAGTCTTCATGTAGATCTGAGTTTCTTGAGTGTTGTATATGCTGCTAAGCTGAATATGTACAAATCTAATCAATGATTGAATAAATATTCTTAATTATGACTGACTAATTAAGGGTTCTGCAATACTAAAAATATATTTGACTGTAAACCTCAGATCTCGTTCTGCGACTAACTATATTCTAGGAGATCAGTTTTCACAGGTCTATACATAGGTTGGTTTGAAGAGAAGTGTGTATACACGCAGGTTCAATAAAGAAAAATAGCATATGAATTTTAAGATAATTAATGTTCAGGTTTGAGTTTGATTCTGCATACTAATTCTGAAATCTAGGTTATTAATATGCTTTGGTTACATTGATCACATTGTTATGATTGAAGTATTGGGTGAATTTTATTATTATTGATCTTTATGAATAATGTGTTGAAGTTGTGTGATCCAGTGTGAAAATTGATGAAATGTGGTATGTAGTGGATCTGAGGGTTGAAGCCTTCAATGTGGATGTAGAAGCTTCCTTCAAGTAGAAGCTAGTATTCTGATTAGGGGGTTGAAGCTCCATTCTAGTAGTGGTCGGTAAACGAGACCAGGGGGTTGTAGATCCTTTCCAGTAGCAGCTCGAGAACGATATAAGGTTGCAGCCTTATGCACGTAGATTCCTGCATACTGATATGAGTCTCCATCAGTACAATATTATAAGAATTTTTCCACATAATAAATATTGAAGCCGGAGATGAAAACAATGGTGGTTTTCTCCTGAATTGGGTTTCCACCTTAAATCTTCTATTCATGTTTGATGCTCTTGTGTGATGATTTATTATGTTTCTACTGCACATATTTACTACTTAACTAACTGTTTCATAACTGATAAGATGAGTTAAATATTATTTATGAAATTTTATCTATCATTAAAATTATCTCAGTATACGCAATTTTGTGTCGGTATATTCGCGTGCATATGCACGTTGGGTTCATTAAAGTCGCTTATGGAATTCATTGAAGAAAAATTTAAAGCTATCAGTACGCTCTAAATACTGATTCACCCCACCCCACTCTCAGTATTTTCCCAACAACTCGAATCTGAAAGTTACATTTCAAAATAATCCTTTTTGGCAGATTACTGGTGGTGATTTATACATATTTTCGATGTTGGATATTTGCTCCAAATCATAGCTAATATATTCTACCATGGGTGAGGAACACAATGGGAAGGGAATTGGCCTTGTGATTTATCCACTTATATTGTAGTCATCCATAAATATAAGCAAAGCATTAATAATTTGATATAGACTAGTTGACTTATTCATATGTGACAATGGGTGCAAATTGTAGCTCTTATATGAAGAAATGCTCATCATACTTGGGTATTCTTGACATCATCAACGTCTAGCCCTAAACTTATTCAATTAGGCTTCTACATTACTTGGTTATATACATGTATACAAGTATATCATATTATTGTATACTTTTTACTTCATTTCAGTTTATTCTAGACTTAGCTTTCACATTTTCTAGGAGTTTTGTGTGCACTCCCACATTGTATAAGTAATCTAAAACTTGATATATTTAGCATGTAAATTATCTTGCATGATTGTGCCTAATCTTTCCTTGAATTTTGAATACTAATTTTACTAAGGTGTTATTTTCTATGGTGACATTTTATTTTTCTTTTTTATATAGGTCATCTAGCCACATAGAGGCCACTATTTCCCAACTGAAGAAAACTTGTTCGAGTTTCTTACTTTTATGGGGGAAATGGAATTGATAATATTGCTTATGTTGAGGTATATATCGTATAAATATTTTATAGTCTACTTTAGTTTATATTTCAGTGTTCGTCATCTTTGATGTTATATCCTCTGCATTGTATCTTCTTTCTTTTTCAGAAAATGAACTTAATATTGATGGTAAGAAGCAATAATTGAAGAAAGAGAAGAAAAATAATAGTGGAGCGAAAAAATACAAATTAAAGAGAGAGAGAAGAGAACAGATCTAGTGGTATCTGTAGAACCAATATCCCGCATAAGACACACACACAAAGATTGATGGTCAAGTCTTCAAACTTGGTGAATTCACCTGCAATGCATTGACAACACAACGATAATATTTAGAAGTGATGAAACAATATTTCATGTGTAAATTGTATTCCAACCAATATTAAGTTGGAAACTCATTGTAATACTTGATATTTTATATAAGATAATGTGGTTGAAATTATTTATAATTTCACTTGATATTATTTAGTATTGTAATTAACATATGTAACTTTTTTTTCATATTCGATGAACATGTACATTATATGTTTTTTTTTTTAATTTAGTTGCAAAATTATACTAATTAATTTATGTTGGTTAATAATGAATACATAAAATCAATATAAAACTACTAAATTAGTAGTTTATGTTTATTAATGATGAACACAAATAAAATTAATATATGACTAAATTAGTTGCTTATAATGATTGTTAATGAAAGTAAATGAAATTAATATAAACTACTGAAATAGTCATTTATATAATGAATATGAAACTACACAAAAAAAAGATAAATGACTACTACAAATGATAATTTTGTGATTAGAAATGACGACTAAATTTTTCATATATACGACTATGAGTAGCTGATTTACAATATCTTATAACATGACAAAAATTTGCATATATAAGAATATTAGTAGCTAATTTACAGTATCTTATAACATGAACAAAATTTAGTCATATTTCTTTGGTCATTAATTGGTTTGAAATGATGACTAAAATTTTCATATATATGACTATTCGTAGCTACTTCATAGTATCTTATAACAAGACCAAGATTTTGGTCATATTTATTTGGTCATTAATTAGTTTTCTTGGGTGATCATTTAGTAATATATTTTGTTGTATATTTGGTCATTAATTGTGGCAATTAATGACTAAAATAATGACCAAATTAATAACTAAATATATTACTAGACAATAAAGTTGAGACAACCAATTAATGACTAAGCTAAAAGCGACTAAAAGTTGATCGCGTTATAGGATAATGTAAATTAGCTACTATTGATCAACGATCGAAAAATAGTCGTTTATATGAAAATTTTAGTTGTTTGTTTATTAAGTAATTATCCATTTTGTACTACTGAAATATAGATAAATCATAACCATTACAGAGATTGCAAATTCGCCATACAAGTGTCCGAAGACTTAAATTAACCCATGTGATAGTCAGGTGCAACAAGGAATACCAATACAATAAATTGTTTAAGTAAAGAAAAAGATAATGCAAATTGAAATTTATTTCATTCCCATGCCATCCCATCAAGTCTACGATATAACATTAATATCATTATATGGAATTAAATCCAAAGTTAGGTCGAATTAACATTAGTGAGAAGTATTAAATTTAAATACGATGAATGGTAATATTAATAAAATGTAGATGATGATTAAGAAGGGTCACACATATATATTAAAAGTAATATAGATAGACTCAATAATTAATTATTTTATTTGTTGTATCCAAACATATTCTCAATATTATTATGATATATTAAAAAAATAAAAAGAGTAGAGAGAAATAATTCTTAATTGAATAATAATAAGAATGAGGGAATGTTAAATGATGGTATATTTCAATGTTATAACTAAGACGAGTTACGACACTTCTAGAATATGAAATAACAAAAAAATTATGTTATAGATTGTGTATAATACAAACTATGTATACAAATTCAAAGGAAGAGAAGTCTTTTGTAAATAAATGGAACACCTATATTGAAAACATTCATGACAAGGAATGTGTCTTATAAAATAACTCGAGCAAAGGACACAACATAAAGAAATTTTAAAATTAAATTGTTAACGAAAAATAGAAATTAGAAATATGGCGAAAAAGATACTCATTATGACAAAATTACTATTTATTTATTTATTTTATTATTAATATTTTTTTCAAGCGAGTTGGAGTCGTTACAATGAGTGTTATAAATTTTTAGTAGTGAAAAAATGTTATAAATAATAATAATAAATAAATTAGTTAATTTAGATTTTTCAAAAAAAAAATTCATATACACTATTTATATATCATTATTATTACATATAATTTTTATCATTATATATTTTATAAAAACAAATATAATTATAATATTATCAAAAAGTGAGATGGTTTTGTCTCATGCGTAATTTACCATTCTTTCCACTTATTAAAAGTTATATAAGATTTATAGATATGTATAAAATTTAGAGCTAAATTTTATAAACTCATTGAAAATATGACCTTTTTTTAATTTAATCTTAAATTTAAAATTTTAACATTTTTTTTAATATTTTAAATGTATAATTATATTAATAATAATATATATTATATCAAGTTTTTCTAGTACAATCGGCTTAGTTAGCAAACATAGGATCAAACCTTAAGGGTGAGGTTATGCCTTGTATTAGGGGGAGGAGACATGCTCAAATTACAGTGAACTTAGGATTGGTGTGGCCTAGGCCTAGTCTGACCTCTCGGTGACTTTGATGGTGTGATCCCTAGATGTATTTTAAAATTTGATCCTACTTAATGTGATCCCTTGGTGACTTTTACAACTTATATTCTCCTCAAGGCAAACATGAAAGATCATAAACAACTTGATATATATATTAAATTAAAAAAATTATATATATAAATGTTGAGATTTCTAATATTAAATTTGGAGAAAATCTCATGAATATGACAACAATAGGATTTGTTGCTAAATTGACTGCATCTAATCCTGATGTGGGGTTATTGCATCCTATTTTGTTGTGATTGAATTTATGATTCGGTTTCTATTCCAAGCTATAAAATGCAAGCCCGTAGAGGCAAATGAGCATGAGGGATGTGAGGTGAGTGGAAGAGAAGTGCAGATGATTAATTCTGTTATTGTACTATTCTGTTAATGAATGAGATTGTTGATGCCTCTGTTTGGTGGATGTAGCCCAGATTGGTTGGGTGAACCACGTTAAATCCTTTGTCTCATGTTTTATTGTTGTGTGTGTTTGATTGTTTATTTAAGTTTCTTCTGTGTTAACTCAACAATTGCATATGGTATATCGATTTATAGTATTCATTTGGTATTTAACGGTGGCTTCCTATTCCTGATGGTGATTTCTTAATATTTACAACTTCAAAGTGAAAGTGATTCGTCAAACAATAAATATCTATTTATCGTTTGATATACTGTGAATGCTCCATGATATTGAACGCTGAGTGGAAGGGCTTAAATATATATATATTAAGAGCTTTGTGAGCCTTACTTCCTCACGAATGGTTATGATATATGCCCTATGGCTATTATATAAATTCGCGAGTCTTTTAGTATAAGCTTGATATTATTCAGTTTTTTTTTTATGTACATGAATTACAACAACCACAACGAAATGGAACAGAGGTAGTGTTTTTTGATTTCTGGGATTTTATCATATTATTAATTTGATTAAAAAAATTCAGTTAAGGATCCATAGAAGATAAACATGGCAAAAACACAAATTGCTCGATTTGAGATCGAGAAGTTTAATGGAAGGAACAACTTCAAGATTTAGAAAGTTAAGATGCATGATCTACTCGTGCAACCAGGCCTGGCAAAGGCACTTTTGGGCAAATCCAAACAACCTTTCGCCATGACAGATGATGAATGGAGTGATGTCGATGAAAGAGCATTGAGTGGAATTCGATTGTGTTTTGTGGATGATGTTTTTTTTAACATCGTGTCAGAGAAAAATGTTGTTGGTTTGTGGACAAAGCTTGAAAAGTTGTACATGAAAAAATCCTTAACCAATAGGATTCTTTTGAAAAGACAGTGTACAACTTGGGCATGAAAGAAGGTACATCAATTACTGATCATTTGAATACCTTTAATACTCTCTTGGTGCAGTTAGAAAGTATAGAAGTGAAATTTGAATCGAAAGATAAAGCTGTAACTTTATTATGCTCGTTTCCCGAGTCATGGGATCATTTTGTTACTTCTATAAGTCTTAGGTCATCAGAAACCCTTGAATTTGATGATGTTGTTGGAACTTTGTTATCTGAAGAAACAAGGAAAAGGTCAAATTCAAAAACCTCTACATTAGAAGCAATGATGGTTAGAGGTCGTTCTAAAGAAATACGCTTCAGTAAGCAGAACAAGTCGCATTAAAAATCGAAAGGGAAGAAGAGTAAGGTAAAGTGTTGGTTTTGCGGCAAATCAGGACATTTGAAGAAGGACTGCTGGAAGAGACAACAAACATCCAATGGAGACTCTTCAACAGAAAAGGAAGAAGCAAACATGACAGATATAGGTTCGGCATCCGTTCCAGGTATGAGTGATGAATTGTTATCAGTTAGTTTGTCTAATAATGATCAACATTTTTTGTTAGATTCTGTTGCGTCAAATCACATGTGCATTCATAGAGAGTGGTTTAAATATTATAAATCAATTAATGATGGAGTGGTTTACATGGGAAATGATGTCTCATGTAATATTATGGGAATTGGAAGCATCTAGATTAAAATGTTTGATGGGACAAATAAAATTTTAACTGATGTAAGACACATGCCTGAACTTAGAAAAAACCTCATTTCTCTAGGAGTGCTAGACACAAATGGATATAAAACCTTTATTCAAGGTGCAGTTAATGAAAATTTATAAAGGAATTTTACTAGTAATGAAAGCAAAGAAGGTTGGAAATATTTTTCAGTTAGAAGGAAGAACAGAGTCAGATCATGCTTATACAGTATCTGAAGACGACAATAATTCTATTCATCTATGGCATCAACGGTTGGGCCATATGAGCGAAAGAGGATTAAAATTTTTATCTGATCGTAAGTTACTTCCTAGTTTAAAATATTCTAAGTTAGATTTCTGCAAACATTGTCTATATGGGAAACAAAGCAAGCAGAAGTTTAAAACTGGAAAACATACTAGTAAGGGAATCCTTGATTATATCCATTTTGATGTTTGGGGTCCATCTCCTACAACCTTAATGGAGCATCATCATATTTTGTATCTTTTATTGATGATTTCTCTAGAAAAGTGTGGGTCTATATGTTAAAGAAAAATTCTGATGTATTCAAAGTTTTCAAACAGTTTAGAGCAATAGTAGAAAACATCACTGTAAGAACCATTAAATGTTTAAGAACTGACAATGGTGGTGAGTTTACCTCAAAGGAATTTGATAATTATTGTAAGGAAGCTGGGATCGAAAGAGATAGAACTACTACTTATACTCCTCAGCAAAATAGAGTTGTTGAACACATGAATAGGACTCTCTTAGAGAGAGCAAGAAGTATGCTTAGTAACGCCAATTTGCAGAAGGAACTATGGACAGAAATAGTATCTACCGCTTTTTATTTGATAAATCGATCACCATCAACTGCAATAGGATGCAAAATTCCTCAAGAGCTATGGAAATCTCATCCTTGTTATTATTCTAAACTGAAAGTTTTTGGTTGTGATGCATATGCTCTAATTCTGAAGCATTAGCGTTCTAAATTAGATCCTAAATCAAAAAGATATATCTTTGTTGGATATGGTGATGGGACTAAGGGATACAATTTGTGGGATCCTACTACTCACAAGATCATCATTAACAGAGATGTTAAATTCAATGAATATTCACTCGATAATCCAGATGTAGATGATAAATTGAAACAAGATAATGTACCTAAGTTTCAACATAAACAGTTTGAAACCAGTTCAAATATTGATGATAGTCCAGATGAAAAAGTTTCAGATGCAGACCATGAACAAATTTCAGATGCAGATCATGAACATGCTTCAGAATCAGATCATGAAGAAGTTCCTACAGATAATAATCAGCAAATTGTGGAAGAACCAGAAACATATTTAAGGAGGTCCACGAGAATCAGACGTCCTCCTAAAAGGTATGATGATTATGTTACTTCAATTGCTTTAACTGCTAATGATGATGAACCTTTATGCTATCAAGAAGCTGTAGAAGGTTCTAACAGTGTAAATTGGAAAGAGTCTATGAAGGAGGAGATGAAGGCATTAGACAAGAATGCCACATGGGATCTGGTAGAACTTCCTAAAGATAGGAAAACTATGGAATGTAAATGGGTTTACAAATTGAAAAAGGGTGTTGATGAGAAAGAAGACAGGTACAAAGCGAGGCTGGTTGCGAAAGGTTTTTCTCAGAAAGCAGGAATTGACTTTCATGAGATATTTTCACTAGTTGTAAAAATTGTTTCAATTCGGATTGTGTTATCATTAGTTGCTTTACTTGATTTAGAATTACAGCAACTAGATGTTAAAACTACATTTTTACATGGAGATTTAGATGAGGATATTTACATGGAACAACCAGAAGGGTTTGTTCAAAATCGAAACAATAAATTTATCTGCAAGCTCAAGAAATCATTGTATGGTCTGAAGCAGTCACCTCGACAATGGTACAAGAAATTTGATTCTTTCATGATGAGTCAAAATTATATAAGAAGTGAATATGATCATTGTGTTTACTTTAAGGAATTGAGTAATGGCATGTTCATTATCTTAGTGTTATATGTTAACGATATGCTTTTAGCAAGCAAAAGCATAACATAGATCAATAGGTTAAAGGCTTAGATGGCTAGGATGTTTGATATGAAATATCTAGGAGCAACAAGACAGATTTTGGGCATGGAGATTTTCAGAGACAGGAGCAATGGTAAGTTGTGGTTATCACAACAGAAGTTTATTGAGAAAATACTCTTGAGGTTTGGTATGAACAATGTGAAGTCTATTTCAATCCCTTTAGCTTCTCATTTTAAGATTTCTTCAAGTTTATGTCCTAACACAAATGAAGAAAAGGAATATATGTCTTGAATTCCATATGCCAATGTAGTAGGTTGTTTGATGTATGCGATGGTTTGTACATGACTAGATATTTCACATGAAGTTGAGGTTGTCAGCAGGTATATGGAAAATCCAAGAAAATAACACTAGTCAGCAGTGAAATGGGTGCTTCGGTATCTGAGAGGCACAAGTGATTACTATATCACTTATAACAGAAGTAGTGAATTTGTTTGCAGATATTCTGATTCCGATTTTGCAGGTGATTTCGATAAGAGAAGGTCAACTTTAGGATATGTCTTTACTCTTCCAGGTGGAGCTATAAGCTGTATGTCAAAGTTACAAAGCATTGTTGCTTTATCCACTATTGAAGCAGAATACATAGCTGCTTCACATGCTCGCAAAGAATTATTTTGGTTGAAAGGTTTGTTTGGTGAGTTTGGTAGGTTGCAGGACAACATAAAGTTATTTTGTGATAGTCAAAGTGCAATTCAGTTGGCTAAAAATCTGGCCTATCATAGAAAATCAAAGCATATACCTATCAAGCAGCATTTTGTAAGAAAGGTTATCACTGAATGGGGAGTCTCTCTTGAAAAAGTGCATACAAAGGAAAAATGTGCAGACATATTCACAAAACTAGTTTTATTAGAGAAGCTACGATGGTGTCTAGCTTCTCTTGGCTTGCAGAAAAGATAAAAAATAATAATGGAACAGGGTATCAGGCTAATTGTTGTCAAGGTGGAGATTGTTGAGATTTCTAATATTAAATTTGGAGAAAATCTCATGAATATGACAATAATAGGATTTGTTGCTAAATTGACTACATCTAATCCTAATGTGGAGTTATTGCATCCTATTTTGTTGTGATTGAATTTATGATTCAGTTTCTACTCCCAGCTATAAAATGTAAGCGCGTAGAGGCAAATGAGCATGAGGGATGTGAGGTGAGTGGAAGAGAAGTGCATATGAGTAATTCTATTGTTGTATTCTTCTGTTGATGAATGAGATTGCCAATGCCTCTGTTTGGTGAACGTAGCCCAGATTGGTTGGGTGAACCACGTTAAAAATTTTGTCTCATGTTTTATTATTGTGTGTGTTTTATTGTTTATTTAAATTTCCACCATGTTAACTCAACAATAAAATTTTAATTAAAATTATTAAAAATGTTTGAATAATATAAAGTTTTGCACATAGTTATATTTTCTTCCTTTATTTTTTTAAGTAAGGTTTTATGTGCTCTTTAAATAATGTACCTTATCAAAATTATTACAATTTGTAATGTATTTTTTATAATAATAAAAAATGTTTCTTTGTTTTATATTATTTTTTCAATTATCACTTAATTCATTTGTAATTTATTTTTTATAAAAAAAATGTTTCCTTGTTATTCTATAATTTTTTAATTATTATATAATTAAAAAAAAATTGCCTAATTATTTTATGTTTCTTAATCATATTAATGATCACTTAATTCATTTATGTTGCTTACTCATATGCTTTTTAATTTAATTTATATTTCCTCTATCGGTTAATTCTTGTGGTGGTATTTTGTTTTATTTTGTTTTCTAAATATTTTAATATTTCACTTTAGATAGGAAAAGAAAAATAAATTGAAAGTAAGCATTTTAATGTTGTATTTGTAGATATTTCATTTTTTCTATGTTGAATATATAGTTGAAACAAATCATTTAAACATTGTTAATAATATTTATTTTTCTCAATATGAATTTTAATTAAAATATTTTATTTTTATATTTCATTAAAATATTTCAATTTTAATTATCAATATTTTGTATAGTTAAAAAAGATATATTGTCGTTAAATGAACATATATTCATTTTAAACTTGATATCAAGTAACAATATGGATCGAAAATCTTAAGTTGTAATTTTTTTATTATTAATTCCATTTTCATGATTTATAGGCTTATGTTTAATTTTTTATCATTAATTTATTCATATTTTGATCCCTTTCCATGCTAGATAGGCTCGGGTTTAAGTTGCATCTAGATTGTGTTTTTTATATTGTCATGTTGTAAATATATATTTTTGTTTTTATTTTTTATTGTCGCACACATACGCCACACACAGACACACACATATTCTCATAGCAATTATTGAGAAACTCTTGCAAGTACAATAAACTATAAATAGTGGCATAAATAGTGCTATAAGACCTTATAATTTTATTTTATTATAAATATTTAATTTGAGACACTGGCCATGGGAAAAGACTATATTTAAACGTTTAGGTGATAGGTGTAAATATGTATGCACAATAATAATAAAATATTGTTTAATTAGAAATATTATGGGAATCAACATTTAAGGAGTAAAGTTAATTTTGTGACCTTGGTAGTGGACAAAACTGTGGTAGTTTCCATGGTTATAACTTCCCATGTTTTTCCAAAAAAATTAGGATAATTGATATCCACTAAGAGAGAGAGATTATGGTGAGAAAAAGGCTAGGTAGCATATGTTTGAGTGAAACAACCTATTGAAGGGAAGAGTGAAATTCCGCATAAATTTTCCATGGAGCATATAGATCTCACTTGGAAAAGCATGATGTTTCTAAAGTATTTGTGGAAAAGAAAAATAATTTCAACAATAAGAGGACAAGTTATTATTAGAGAATATGCCTAAGGCTTGAGTGGAATTGTTGTGTTGCAATTCACTGGTAGGGAGGAACATGTTGATTTCTACATTTTTTTCAATTTTTAAGTAAAACGTTTACTATATTGTTGATTTCTAGGAATGTTTCAAGAAAATAATATCTAATGGACGACAGTATGTGGTTATTTAATATATGAATAAAACATTGAAGAGTGTAACTATTAAATTGAGAAAGGAAACACAGAATCAACATGCAATATAAGTTAAATATAATTTTTTTTATGATTTGTATATTTTTTGAAAAGATAAATAAAGCATAGATGTATATCTAATTTAACCTAAATAATGAAAATTTATTTATATATTGATGTAGTCAAGAGGGTAAAGCTAACTAAAGATATTTTGTAGATAAAGGCTAGAAATTTCTAAATAAATGGTTAACAGAACCAAGTTTTAGGTATATTATATATCAATAAATTAATGTAGTTCTGCATAGAGTATCTATTTTATTCATAAAATTCTCTTTGAAATAATTTACACGACCTGCAATACACAAGTACTCCATAATAATCTCTCTATTTTAAGTACTCCATGGTGCATTGGTTTTTTAATGGATTAACAAATATGATGTTGTGAGTTCAACATGTAGTTGGCTCAATCATAAAGGGCACGAATTTATAAAATAAATATATACAAGAATATATATAAGAATATTGGTTGAAGACTCATAAAACAAATAATATTCTCTATGGTTTAAAATAATTATAGGAATGTACACGACCTGTAATACACAAGTACTCCATAATAATCTCTCTATTTTAAGTACTCCATGGAGCATTGGTTGTTGATTGGATTAACAAATATGATGTTGTGAGTTCAACATGTAGTTGGCTCAATCATAAAGGCCGCGGATTTATAAAATAAATATATACAAGAATATATATAAGAATATTGGTTGAAGACTCTTAAGACAAATAATATTTCTCTATGGTTTTAAATAATTATAGGAATGTGTAACATTTAGTATGTATCAATTTCAAATAGCCATGTTGTGTTCTCATTGTTATTTGATCCCAAACCTCTTTTTTATTTCAAGAGTAAACTATGAACTTAATGTGGTAGTGATATTGGGAATAGATAAATATGGTCTAATGGATTGGTTCCCATGGTTAAAGGTTCAAACCTCAAACTTCTATTATGTATATATCTACTTTTAGTAAAGTGTTTTTTAAAAGAACAAGCTTTACTTCCAAATTAGAGATACATTAACAACATTTGATTAAGTAAGAGAAAAAAAAATTAAAAAAAAAATTGGGTGTTTAATTCAGATGTACATTACATGTGCTATCATAGCTATAGGTACAATACTGATACCTATGAGCCATATCATAGCTAAATTCAATTAAATAAATGTATTGCCTTAAAAAATTAAGAAAAAAGTAATATTCGTCATCACACAACCATCTTGAATACCTATTAATGGAGAGAAACTTTGGGTGCGGTTAGGTGGGTATAAATCATCACATAAAGTAGAGTTGTTAGAGCTTGAAAGAGGTATTAAAATGGAACTAGAAAGCATTAGGGATGATAATGAAAAGCTATTTAAATCTAATGTTGACCAGGAAAATCTCATAAAAATCATGATTGAAAATCCTAATTATAAAATATTAGAACAAACATCAGATGATCGAGATCAAGAGGAGTTGCGAAAAGGAAAGATAGAGACAATATTGATGAGAGTGAGCCTCTAAAACTAGAAAATGGGGTAGGAATTCAAAATATTTTAGCTACAATTCAATTGATAACACCTAAGCAAGTAAAGAGACAAAACGTAGAACTACAAGGACAATTTTGGAAAATTAGACCTCTCGTATTTGATGGTGAATCAAAGGAAACAACTCACGGATTGCCACTAAACGTGAATACATATTTGTAAGTGTATGAGTATATCACTAATCTCAAATATAGATTGACCATGTACCATTTGCAAGGCAAGGCAACATTGAACTCGGATTAGATTAGAATTGTGTATAATATATAAGGTAGTATTTTCAAAAACATTTCAGAGAAAAATATTCCATAGAAATATATTATGATTATAGAGCTAAAGAACTTCATGAGTTGAAGCTTGGTTAGGTTACCATGGATGAACCAGTCAATAAATTCAGCAATTGCTTATAATATGTACAATACTTTCCTAAGGAAAAAGATACAATTCAGTGATTCATCAGTTCATTCCTTTCCATCAAAGAGATTATTGAGAACGAAAACCTTAAAATAATGGATAAACTATCTAAAAAGCAAGAATATGTTATCAGTAGTTTAAGAAAAGAAGTGATAACTTAAAGCCTTAGAAAAATAGGAAGAAATATGCATTCATGAATGGGAGTAAAAGGTTCAAATCATCCTACCTTACGAACAATTTAAAAAATGATAAGAATATAAATTTCAGTAAGGATTATAACTAGGAAAAGACTTGGTCACAAAAAAAAAAAATCTAGATAGAATTACCTAAATCGAAGTAGAGCCAATGGGAAGGATAGTGAACCCTTGAATTGTTAGGTTTGTGGGGGAGGCTAATATACTTCTAAAATTTTGATATAACATTAATCTTAATCAATATTTGCACAATGTAGAAGAAGCTTCCATTGTAAATGATGTGGCTAGAAATATTCCCATAAGCAATGCATCCCTAAAGGATTGGCAATGCTAGCATCAATTCAATATGATTGAAATATAAAGTTATATTATGAACCAAATTGTGTCAATTTTAATAGTCCTAGGATCTATATTAATTTATGTTAGTCCAAAAATAGTGGAGAAATGTAAGTTGAACATGGAAACACATAAAAAATTAATCGTTCGTATAGTGAACAATTGTTACAAAAAGGAATATTACTGATTTGGTTAAGAATTTTCTATTAATTTAAATGGATTAAAGATACAAATGAAATTAAATATCCTACCTCTATGATCATATTATGTGTTAGTGTCTATATATTAGTTAAAAAAACATGGAATTGTTATTAAATACCTAGAAACAATTATTAGTTGTATCAATGGTGATGGAGTAGTGCACAACCTTACAAGTATATGCAGGTCAATACTAAGAAGATATATATCATCCTTACAACTAAAAGAATGTGCACAAAAGGGTTGTAAATTGTTTGAAATACAAGTGGAATATTTAACATAGGAAAGAAAGGAATTCAGGATCTGTTTGGTGAGGGAAGGGGATTGGAAACCCTCTCTAAGATAGACTCGAGATATGGTTACCAACAAATTAGAATTAAGGATGATGATATATATATGATTGATTTTACAAATATATGTGGCCATTATTAGTCTATTTTACTTCCTTTTGGACTCACCAACACCTCAACCACATTTATGTGTCAAATGAATAGCGCATTCAGCCAATACATGGATACATTTGTATTTAGTGTCATTGATGGAATCCTGGTTTATTCCAAGACCCAAGAAGAGCATCAAAACACTGAATAATAATGCTTCAAAAAGTAAAAAAACATCAACTATATGAAAATTTTAGTAAGCTGGAGTTTTATGAAGATCAGATTCATAATTTTTGGAATGGAATATGCAAAGAATAAATCATAGTAGGCCCTCAAAAGGTTAATGGAATTCATAATTTTTCTATTTCTACATATGTAGCTGACCTTTGATCCTTTATGAGAATTACAAGGTGTTACCATAGGTTCACTGAAGGTCTCTTCAATTTGGCCTACCCTATAACATATTTAAAGAAAGAAGGAGTTAAATTTATCTTAACCTAAAAATATCAAGAAATTTTTTAGCGATTGAAATATTTGCTAACTAGAGATCCTAAAATTATGTTTTTTTATCACAATAAATAATATGCAGTATGCACATATTCTTGTCTAGAAGGATTAGGTTGAGTGTTAATGTGAAGTAACCATGGTATAGCTTCTGAGTCTATGAACCTAAAGGAGCATAAATAGAATCATTTTTTGTATTACATAGAGCTAGTTGCAGTACTCCATTATTTAAAAAGGGGAAAACATTATCTCTTCGGTAAGAAATTTACATTAGTTATTCATAATACAAGTTTGAAATATTTATTTATTTAATGATGTTTAAATGCAAGGCAAGCAAGGTGGATCACTTTCCTTAGTGAATTTTCTTTTGACATCAAGAAAATCAAAGGAAAAGAAATTTCAGATGCTTTGAGTACAATCTTATAGTAAATTGTCCTGATATTAAAAAATATTGAGGCTTGCAATGAGTTGGTTTGGAGGAAAAAGTTGTTTCCTACCTTATTTTAAATTTTTAAGGGAAGTAAAAATATCATTTTATTTTTTATTACTAAAATTGTTTCAAGAAAAAAATATCGAACGGATAATAGTATGTGGTTGCTCACATCAAGAAAAAGACAATGAATAATGTAACTAGTAAATTGAGGAAGGAAATTAATCAATAGCATGCAGTATAAGTTAGATAGAATTTTCTATTTGTTGCATGTTAGTCTGAACATGTGCATAAGGCATAGATGGATATTTATTTCATATTAAATAATGAAAAATTATTATATTTTGATATGGTCAGCAGGGTAAAGATAGGTGAAGTTATTTCCTAGATAAAGTATAGAAATTTACAATTGAACTGTCAATGTCAACAATTTATAAGAATATTAGTTTTTTGGTCATCTATTGTTGTTGTACATAAAACACTTATTTAGTATGCAAAATAATATTTCTAAGAACTTACAAGACCTGTAATGTGTTGTCGCTCCTAGAGATAGCCTAGAGTTGTGGTAGACCAGTGCCTAGGACATATTATATTAGCAAGGGGCATATGGTATAACAGAGGAAGTCATCAAATAACAACTCTCATGCTATCTCTTGTAAAACAAGGAATATTAATCTGAATGGGACCAAGACCTTCAGAAACTGACACAGAGAAAGGAATACTACAGAGGCAACATGCAAAACTCCAATATAAAAGCAACAGACAATTCAGAGACAGCTTACTGTAAAGAGGGCCAATTCAGAAATACCTCATAGAAATAAATTATCAGAAGGTGTATGTAGTGGATGAAATATTGAGAAGATATTAGTTATCATTGAGCTGATATCCAGATACACAATACTACCATGCATGGGCTTACCAATCTAAGAATCCATACATGACAATAGCGTTTTAAAAACACCCTACCAAAGAAACTAATATAGTAGAAATATGATTAAGGTAAATAATGGAATAGAATATCATGCCTGAGCCATATTTAAAGCGCTTGACTAATCCGAGCATGGGTATCAACTAGGATAAATCCATACCAAAAATCAGTGAGCCACTTGCATTCCAGAAACATGATACATGAAAGATGGATGAAAATGAAATGATCTATTAGAATAACACATAAGAGAAAATTACACACTATGAAATACCAAAGACCAGAATCCTATTAACAGATGGAACTCCTCCTCATTGATACCCTATGGGCTCTGAGCCTTCATACAAGAGTTCAACAAAATGTATACAAAAATTCTTTCACTACATAATTTTCTGATAAAATCTGGAACCCTAAATCATCTGTTCTTCAGGAGCTTTATAGGAGAAAAAGAAAGCTTGAAAAGGGAGTAGGTGATGAATATTTAATTTTCTTCATAAAGGCAGGATGGTTGAAATGTGCACGCCCATACTGCTTGATAATTCTGTAACGTTGCATGTACTCTGTGGCCTGCCTTCTAAAATAAATGCACTGGGTGAAAGCCTCTTCAGGAACAGGTAGAGGAATAAAAACCTCATGGGCAGTCTGTCCTTTCCTGAAAGAAAAATCTGCTGAAATGAAATCTGGAGGGTATTTTTTCTTGTGCATTTTACCCTCTTCCTTCTAAACCCTGGATTAAGGCTTAAAATATTTAATGATGAATGTTGAATTCCTCTTATCTCTCACTAATACTATTTTCCACAACATTAATGTCTCTGGTTGCAAAATTTGTGCTTTGAATGACTCTGGAGGGTTTGACAGATTTTAACTTTGTTACTTTAATGGAAGTCTTGTCGGCATACCTTCCTAGGACTTTCTTCATAATTCAGCTCTGAAAAATGGTCCTTTGATGTGCTCTCTATCACAGTAATAGAGACTGTGAATCATGATAGTTTTCCACCACTGTAAACCTGCAAAACCTGCAAAATCGTTAAGAAAATAAATGCATGGGGACGACGATGCAGTGGGGATGACTGTGTAGCAATGCGGCATGATGAAATGGCGGAAGTATGTGGGGTGGCGATGAAAAATGTAGTGGAACAATGGTGGATGGACTGGCCAAAGTTATAATGTAAAACATTAAAATATGACATACGAATGGAATATATAAATGGCGGAGGAGAAATGCGATAAACATGTGGGACGGTGACATGGAGGAAGACCGGGTTAAGGCGAGGGCGATCAAATCTGGACCGTTCGATCTCAGGAGGAGATCGACGGCTGTGAATGCATCGGAGGCGATGGAAAATGGGCCAGGGGCATTGTACACTTGGATTAACACCCGTGCATCTCCGTAGTGCGATGACCATTGGATGGAGACCCCCAGATCGGACGGCTATAATGCATGTCGCTCCATATCCTCAGTCGAACGATAACGCGCGATGAGGTAGCGGTTTTGGAATAGTGACGGAGCCACGTGTCACGCGATGTATGGAATCAATCCGAATTGAGAAATACCGCTCGCCTACGAAAGGCAGTGCGATAGATACCGGGCAGTTTTGAACAGTGGACAAGGGGCAGGGACCATCGGGACAGATAGACTCCGGGCCGTTGATTTTACGGTTTGATCAGACGGTAGGCAGGTAGGCTATGGGCACGGCAAAGATGAACGAATGTCGTCCGATTTGTACAGATTGACGGTTATGAACACGCCCGATATTCATTTCATAAGCGCCTTTTGGGATGTAGCTTGGTCTAACACCTAGGTTCTGTGGAGAAAAAGACTGAGGGCCTAGGGCCGAAAGGGCTAGGCCCTATATATATTTTCAAATGTAGGTTTATGGCCTTTTAAAACGTACTTTGGGGGGGGGGGTTTGGTAACGATAGGCAGCAAAATAATTCTTAAGAGCAAAGAAAGGGGATTTAAAGGATTTAAGCAGGATTTCTTGTCAAAATTTTTTAATGGGGGGCTGATATGATCAACATAATGCATAGGTAGAAGATAACTATATGTTTGTTTTAAGCCTTCCTAGAAGGAATCCAAACATTGGTTTCACTGAGAGTTTTCAAAGTAAGGATTTACTGAGGGAAATTTGAGACATTAAGGATAAGGAACTATTTAATTACTAAAAAAAGAAGTATGAAAGAAATTAAATGTATAATAATACAGTCACATTTGTGTAATCATGCAAAAACAAACCAAACAGTAAAGGATTTACAATTACTAAATACATATAAGAACAAAGACATTCAGATTAATAGTTTGAAAACAAATTGTTGACCATGTATTTATAAATGGGTTTAGGAACACTAGATAATTAAGGAGTAAAAAACCATATAAATGAGAAATAAATCCAAAAATAAGCGTGTTTGAGAAAAACTCTAGGGAAATATCATAAGAATTGTGTGATATACAAAATTTCAAAACTAGGATTAGATTCTTAAAATATTTTCATAACTCACAACCAAGTATGCTAAACTCCAATGAAATAATTGTAATAGAGAAACTATGGCCAATTATGGCGGGTCTTAATATTCATAACATCAAACCCTATGAAAGTATGAATGGATTAAAAATGAATATTCTTACATGGAATGGTAAATATATAATAATGAATTAGTTACAATAAATTTAAAATTGGGTTCAAAGACTGAATATGTAGCAATGAAAATAATTATTTTTTAACATTTTATTTTTTTATAACTAAACAATAATCGAAGAAATGAAGCTAACAGACTATCTGTGATCTAAATTGAGGATTTTTTGAAGTAGTCGTGATGGCCACAATTAACAATGATGAGTAAGTTAATTAAGTTATAGTTAATGGTATAACAATGCAAAGCCATTCCACTAAAAATATAACATGAACCAAAATAATACTAAGTATATAAAGGGAAAAGAGTCATGAACTAGAATCAAATAATGTTATACCTAATAAATAGATGTCTGCAATAATGGCTATATATGATACCTAGTAGAGGAAAATCATTGCAACAAGTAGGACCTCCAATAAAAAGAGCATGTGAGAAATTCAAGTGCATAATACCTAAAAATACGTGTACATAAGGAAAAATTAGGGTTACTCATATTGTAACACATATGAATCAAATGTAAGAATGAAGCCTTCTCTACAAATATATAAATCAAATGTAAGAGTAAAATCATTCACACTAGAAGTGTTGTGATCGAATTTTGGGAATGTGTTTGCTCTCCTAAATTGTCAAACGAATGAAACCCTAAATCGGTTTTCCTTTTCACAAAGAATTTTTGACTGAATGTGCCAATGAAAATGCAACTTTTTTCAATGACTCTTCAAAGGCCCTACAACAATGAAGAGAAATGTTAGTTAATATAATAGCCTTACTAGGTTCTTGTAAAACACGAAGAAATACCACATTGAAAGCCTAGAAGTACTCAAAAAGAAAAACCTTTTTCTTAATCAAAAATTTCTAAGAGAGACACAAAAAAAAAAATCAAAACTATTGAGAAAGAAAATCACAGAAAATGCCTTCTTCACAAAGCAATAAGATAATGAGTACAATAGTTGAAAGGTACATATATGACCCTAAGGCCACATATTCAACTTGAGACAGAGGAAATTATTAACGTAATTCTAAAAGATTCTTTCAAATACTTGTAGTCTTTATAAAATTCATGACACACAAGATTATTATTAACAAGCATGATGGAAAAAATAGTAAACAAAATTAATTTAGTGAGTTCAAAACCATAAAACCAAATTTTAGTTAAGATTGTTAAAATTTTGAGAAAGACATGTAACAGATCAAGCGCTAGTGGGAATGTGAAGATTACCTATTTTATATTGTTTTAGTAATTTCCAAAGTATGGGTTGGAATTCAAGTACGTTCAATGACCATGAAAACTATGTTGCAAAGTTAAACCCTAGAATAGAGTCACAACAATTTCAGAGCATAGAGTAAGAGTGAATGTCAAAACATTAATTCAAAGGGGTTTTGATCTTGATCAATTAATGCATTAAGCAATCACCACTGCACGATTACCTTGAATAACCTAGACCATTGACATATGACTCTACAACATGGACCAATTAATATTGTAGCTAGCATGTTAGACGTGTTGACAATGGACCCACACATTAAGAACATGAGGTGTGTTATAAGGCATGGCTGCATGGTAAATTAGTTGCACATTGGATTATGAAATAGGACATTGTGAGTTTAAAATAAATATATAACAAATATGTGTGTGTGTCAAAGACTAAAAAAAAAAGGTATGGCCTAATGGTTTTAAATAAAATACAAGAAAGGGTATTACTAACCACATGGGTTGCGGTGTTTAGTTTTCCCCAAACCTATTCCTGATTTCAGAGGTAAACTGAACATAATATGGTAGTGATATTGGGAACAATTATCCCATGGTTAAAGGTTTGAATCTCAAACTATTATATATATATATATATATATATATATATATATATATATATATATATATATATATATTTGATTAATTAAAAGGAAAAATATTTTTTGTTTTCTAAGTGAGACTAATTCTATTAATTTATAAAAATACTGATACAAAACTGCCACTACTGCTGTTGTGAAAGCCAGACAGCTGGGGTTGATCAACAGAACTATTCTTGAGAATTCTGGGTCACCCATAGCGGGAAACCGACCCATTAAGCTTAAGTATCTGGGCCGCCCATGGTAGGAAAACCGGCCTTGAGTTTATACAAAACACGTAAACAACAGCAACAAAAAAACTAGAAGCATCTTTCTGCCCAATAGGTGGGCAACTAGAACAGTAAAACTCGAAAAAACCAGCAGTAATTGAGCCGGGGGGTTCAACCCTCATGCTATGAAGACATTGGTTCCTCTTCAACCCTACATGCATATTCATTCTTGTCGTCGCTGTCCTCCTTTCCTGCTTGACTGTCAGTCTTCATGTCTTGGTTCTCAGCTTTCGAACGCAGCCCAGTTTGAAGAGGGGGATTGGGACGAAGGTCAGAAGGAGGGGTGGGGGGAGCGGAGAGAGGGGTTTCTTCACGCAAGGATACAGTGATGAAGGCAGTGATGATGGAGTCGAAGGAGGTGCAGTGGAAACGGAGCTCAGCGTTCTGAGTGGTTTGCCTGATGGTGGACCCTCGAAACCTTCTGCCCGGAGGGTTATGCTGACTGGGAGGGGCAGAAACGTCAGGAGGGAGGAGCTGACTGGGATGAACGGGAGGGACGAGAGGGGAGGACTGACTAGGATCGCCACCAGTAACACGCGCACGCCCACGTCCTCTGCCAGCAAAAATCGAACTCTCAACGCGTTAAAAGGAAAAATATTAAGTATGTAAGTTGGAAGTATATTACATACATATATTAAGTATGCAGATTGGAAGTACATTACATATATATAGAAATGCATACATATATTTTTAGCGAAAACAAATTTGAATACTAAATTATTTATATGTGTCCTTTTACTACATTACACAAATACAAATTAAAACCTACACCTTATTTTTGTTTTTATTTTATATTATAACCCTCAAACATGGCCTTTATAATCATACATCCTATATTGAACTTGTAATATTCCAAAATTAGCCATGATTTAATTAGAATATTCAATTTTGTTTTATTTCTTTGTTTAATGAATCAGAGGGAAAAGGAGGTCCATATTTCTCCTTAATCATGAATAAATCAATGCCAAATGTGAAAGAGACAAATATTTGCATCTTAATTGAAGAACCCTTGGTGTGAAAGGGGTTAGATCACTTTGACTAGGTCAACCTTGACCAAATCTACAGTGCTGTCATGGAGGAGGGGATATCAATGTGGTGCAATGCAGTTTTAGATGGAGATTCTTTGTGTGAAAGGAGTGTTATCATTGGATGTGGTTTAAGGTTTGCAAGCTCTTGACTTATAAAAGGAATAGGATGGCCACATTAGAAGGTTATTGATGTATATGATATTTTATGAATATATCCTCTATTTATACATATATTTTTCTCTTGCTCTTTAGCTGAGATTGAAATTTGTTTAGCATTGGGTATTCCTGATCGGGGATCCCACCTCTTCCCATTGAGTAGCTCTTGGGAGAGTTTGCATTACATTGTCCACTATCTGGATTAGGTCCAAGCTTCTTTTTTCAAATACACTGCAGATCCTATTGAGTGTTTGGTTGTTTTTGCAAGCTGTAGCAAGTGGAGACTAGATCTTTCATATCTAGGTCATTTCAGTGCTCCTTTTCAATGGAGAAGGTTTCCACTTCATTGGGAGGACAATATTGAAGGCTTTGGAGATTATTTTCAAATCTTGGCACCAGGCTAACCATATTTTGATCCCTACAGTGAAGTTTACTTGTAGCTCTGTGTTATTTCTATAGGAGGAGTTGCAGGGTGGTTCAACACACCATCTGGAGACTTGATTTTCTAGTGTTGGGGATCTGCCCTTCACTTTGAGAATCTTTTGGAGGAGGATATTCTAATTCTCATATCATATTAGTCACACTTTCCAGATCTATAATTTTTAGTAGATCTACAGCCTTAGATCTCATATCTACATCTTGTAGTTGGTGTTTTGTTGAAGACCCCAAGGGGGTTCTTTAGAGGAGCTTGTATAGTGCATGGATTTGATATATATCTAACGTTTTATGCACATAGCAGCTCTAGATCTGATGTATAATATACTGTTGTTGCAGAGGAAATAAAATAACACTGTAAGGGTTTTCCAGCTTTTATATATGGTTGCAGCACCTCATATATAGGGATTTTCTTCATTGGAGATTTTCTTTTATTGTTATGCATCTTATGGGCCAATTTTTACACTTATCTTTTAGCTATAATAACATATGAAAGGTCTCCATATTGTCATCTTGCTATATAAATGATGATCTACATTATTTTTCCATCATTCTGCATTATATTGCTGATTTTCCCATTTGGGAATATTACATTGGTATCAGAGCATAATCTTGGCATGACCTATGCATTATAAAAGCCAATATGTCATATGAAGAAGGAGATCCTCTTACTGGTAGAGAGAAGAGGTATCAAAGAAGAATAAGACATCAAAATTTTGATTATACAAATGAAAAAGAAGACAAGGGTAAAACACCTTTATCTGGAGGAATGAAAGGGAAGGAGTTCTCAAGACTCCTTTTCCAAAATATCCAGGGAATTAACAAAGACATCATAGAAATGAGGAGGAAAATACATGAATATCCCTAAAGAATATTTTTACATGAAGACAACCCCAGTTCTTCATATTATGTGTGTGAGAATTCAGCCACACAATCAGATCTACAATGTTGTGCCATGCCTACATTCTTGGAAAGATAAGAAGCAGAAGGAGAAACACCAAAGGAGGAGACTCTTGGTAACTATCTCCAAGAATATGAATCTCAGTCTAGAAGATTCAAGGAGAATTTAAAATTTCGAGGATTTTGTCAACTCAAAGAGGAGAGAAGACCCAATAATTACAATAGAAGAAGAGGGTGCATGAAACACACTTTCGGTAGATTCTTTCTACCTACTTTTGATGGGTCACCCAAGAGCACAGCCAGAGCTTGCGTAAAGAAGATAAACACATATTTCTAGCTGCATCCAGTTTCAGAAGAGGTCTTCGTTAGAGTAACATCATTGTATCTTGAAAGTAAGGCTTATGCCTAGTAGTTATTTGATTCTTCTTCATTAAGAAATGTAAATATATCTACTTATGCAAATTTCACTAGGAGGTTAGTGAAAATATTTGATTTGAAACAATCAGAAACTTCCTTGGGAAAGCAAACCAAACCCAAGAAATCAAAACCTTTGCATGAGTTAGAAGGATCCATGAAGCCAAATACATTTCAAAACATTGTTGAGGGGGTTAAAGATCTACAACATGCTTTGCCAAGGGAAAATGCCCCACTTCAGCAAGAGCATTTTTCTTAGGGAGAGGACACGAGGATTTCTCTCTCAAGAGGATATCAAGGTTAATGATCTCTTAATGATGAGGTATCCATTCGTTGAGGAGGAGAAGGAAGATGAAGAGTTGGAAAGATCCTCCAGTGATATGAGAGTAGGAGGAGATCTAATTCTATTTGGAGATGGAGATGAAGCAATTTCTTCAACTAGAGGAGCTCTTGTATCCTTGCAAGAATTTCCAAGGGATCTTACATATGAAGATCATGAGCAGCACATGTCTATGTTGTTAGGCAATGAGATAAATCAACGGAGGAAGTGTTTTACAACACTAAATACAGTCTTGGGGACACACACCATGACAGATCATTACTTTGTGATCAAGACTCTTGACACCAAGGGGATGTTGGGTGTACATGGGTTGATTACATCTAAAGAAGACACCTCAGACGGTAATGACTTGCAAGAGGTAGGAGAAGATGAAAAGGAGGGCCAACATAAAGTGATGAAGAACATACACACCCATCCTTTTCAAGAGGTTTATGCATAGAAGAAGGAGGATTATTTTTGTAGTGAAATGACGGACAAATCAGTCTATTCACATATACATCCTGCTCTAAGCTTTGATATTTCATTACATGGAGGCATTCCACCAGGGAGGCCCCCCCATTGGGAAATAAACAAAGATTTCTCTCAACATGATGCGACATTGATATATTTGTCTCATGAAGGAGCATTGAGGGGCTATGATATAGCGCTGAGATTCTTGCGTAGACTCCAAGAGGAGGGAGACATTCTCCCAACATTTTCAACACCCACACTCATTTCAAATTCTACGTTGTGGGAGGAGAAGCAAGGGAAGGATAGAAACCTTCGAACATATACCTTTGGCATGAGAGATGTCAAGGAGAAGGGAAGCCATATGGTAGATATTATTTATGATAGATCATCAACGTTGTCACTAGGGAAGATTGATCCATATTGGAAATCCTAGTTGTTGGTGGATTATTCAAAAGATATTTTCACATGCATGATAATTGATGACCAGCTACATGAGGAGGGCTATTCAGTCCAAGATGAAGTCATCTACTATCATGGTAGGATCTTCTTATCTACAGCCTCCAAGCTCAAGGAGAATTTGCTACAAAGGGCCTATGAAGAGTTATTTTTCAGCCATACTTATTCCATGAAGGCCTACAACACTATCATGGAAAGCTACATTTGGAAGGGCTTTGAGGAAGAACTATATTAGCATTTTCAAAGATGCATGAACCATGTGGAGTTGGGAGAAATACATGGATCTATGAAAGAGTTATTTTATCCACCTATTTCCTCTTTAGAAATGATAGGGGATACATCTATGCACCACCCCATTTGTATGAGGAGAAATTTTGGTAAGGAATATGCTTGTGTATCTAATAATTCATTCGATTATTACTTGTATTCTCTTACCATGTATATGCAGGCCATAACTCCAAAAATGAGTGTCATTCCATATAAACCTCATGGAAAACTTTGGGCAACAAACATTTATGAACATGGCCACTCCCTTGAAGGACAAAGGGAGATATTGTATCATTGTGGGTGCATTCCAAAAGCACCAAATATATCTCACACTTTCAGCCATGGTGAGATGACTTGGGAAGCAAGTAAGTGGTGAGGAAACCACTTACCATATCACTATCTGATGCAGTCAAGAGATATAATGCATTGGTTCCACATGTGGGACTATGATCCACCTCCATTATTGCATTTAATTTTTTATGTCTAATTGGTTTTGGTCCCCTATGTTGATGATTTTCTTATTATTGTTGGGGACATGATTGGAGGGATGACACATTGGGTGGATGTGTCCATTGGGAATGAAACTTCCCACATTTCTTCATGCTTCAAGGGGAGCATGGGACATTATATGGATGCTACATTACATCACTTGTTTCCTTATGATGGGAGCCATATGATTGACTTATGTCTTTGGGAGGAGCCTCTCACATGGTAGGAGTTTTGCTATGAATTACCAATCTTGAGGGTGATTCATTTTGTATGGATGATAGCTTGCAGATTGGAGCTCCATATGGGAATAAAGGATCCCCACATTTTCAGTTCTGTCCTTACAGTTGCTTGGGGACAAGAAACACTTGGGAGGGAATGATTGTAATATTCCTAAATTATTCATGAGCTAATTGGAATATTATTTTTTATTTTATTTCTTTGTTTAAAGAATAAGAGGGCAAAGGAGGTCCATATTTCTCCTTAATCATGAATAAATCAATGCCAAATGTGAAAGATACAAATATTGGCAGCTTAATTGAAGCACCCTTGGTGTGAAAGGGGCTGGATCATTTTGATTGGGTCAACCTTGACCAAATCTACAACTTTGTCATGGAGGAGTGGCCATCAATGAGGTACAACGCAGTTTTAGATGGAGATGCCTTGTGTGAAAGGAGTGTTATCATTGGATGTGGTTTAGGGTTTTCAAGATCTTAACTTATAAAAGGAATAGGATGGAAGCATTAGAAGGGTGTTGATGTATATGATATTTTATAAATATATGGCCTGTTTAGACATATATCTTTCTCTTGTTGTTTAGCTGAGATTGAATGTTGTTTCACATTGGGTGTTCTTGATCGGGAATCCCACCTCTTCCCATTGAGTAGCACTTGGGAGGTCTTGCACTACATTGTCCACTATCTGGCTTAAGGCCAAGATTCTTCTTTCAACTACAGCATAGATCCTGTTGATGGTTTGGTTGTTTTTGCAAGCTACAGCAAGTGGAGACTAGATCTCTAGATCTAGGCCATTTCAGTGCTCCTTTTCAGTGGAGGAGGTTTCCACTTCATTGGGAGGATAATATTGGAGGGCTTTGAGCTCATTTTCAGATCTTGGCATCAAGACAACCTTATTTTGATCCCTACAACACATTTTACTTCCAGATCTGCGTTATTTTTGTAGGAGGAGTTGCAGGGTGGTTTAGCACACCATTCGGAGAGTTGATTTTCAAGTTATGGGGATCTACCTTTCACTTTGAGGATATTTTGGAGGAGGCTATTTTATTGATCATATCAGATCAGCCACACTTTTCAGATCTGTATTTTTCAGTAGATCTCACAGCCTTAAATCTCATATCTACATCTTGTACTTGGTGTTTTGGTGAAAACCCCAAAGGGGTTCTATAGAGGAGCTTGTATAATGCATGGATCTGATATAGATCTAAATTTTTATGCACATACCAACTGTATATCTGATGTATAATCTACTATTGTTGCAGAGGCAATAAAATAACATTGTATGGGTTTTACAGCTTTTATATATGGTTGCAGCACCTCATATTGAGGGATTTTCTTCATTGGAGACTTTCTTTTCTTGTTATGCATCTTCTGGGCCACTTTTTACACTTATTTTGTTGTTGTAATAACATATGAATGTTATCCATATAACTACCCTGTAGTTTCTCTTCAACATTTTGTATTGTAACAACAGTTCATATTTGGGAGTGATTTCTTATGGGAGGCTTGTTTCCTCATTGTATATTATTTATGCCTCACTATTTTGTATTGATTTATTGATCTAATACATGATGTTATGACTCCATATTTGTCTCTAATGTTAATGAGTTAATTTACACTACTATTTCCAGTTTTGTGTTCATATATTGCTTCTCGAGGATCCCACCTCTTCCCATTGGTAGCTCTTGGCAGTGTTTGTATTTCATTTTTCACTATTTGGCTTAGGCCCAAGCTTATTATTTTAACTACAGCGCAGATCCTCTTGATGGTTTGGTTTTTTTTGCAAGCTGTAGCAAATGGAGACTAGATCTGCATCAGATTTAGGCCACTTTTTAAACTTATTTTCAGGGGCTATGATATAGCGCTGAGATTCTTGCGTAGACTCCAAGAGGAGGGAGACATTCTCCCAACATTTTCAACACCCACACTCATTTCAAATTCTACGTTGTGGGAGGAGAAGCAAGGGAAGGATAGAAACCTTCGAACATATACCTTTGGCATGAGAGATGTCAAGGAGAAGGGAAGCCATATGGTAGATATTATTTATGATAGATCATCAACGTTGTCACTAGGGAAGATTGATCCATATTGGAAATCCTAGTTGTTGGTGGATTATTCAAAAGATATTTTCACATGCATGATAATTGATGACCAGCTACATGAGGAGGGCTATTCAGTCCAAGATGAAGTCATCTACTATCATGGTAGGATCTTCTTATCTACAGCCTCCAAGCTCAAGGAGAATTTGCTACAAAGGGCCTATGAAGAGTTATTTTTCAGCCATACTTATTCCATGAAGGCCTACAACACTATCATGGAAAGCTACATTTGGAAGGGCTTTGAGGAAGAACTATATTAGCATTTTCAAAGATGCATGAACCATGTGGAGTTGGGAGAAATACATGGATCTATGAAAGAGTTATTTTATCCACCTATTTCCTCTTTAGAAATGATAGGGGATACATCTATGCACCACCCCATTTGTATGAGGAGAAATTTTGGTAAGGAATATGCTTGTGTATCTAATAATTCATTCGATTATTACTTGTATTCTCTTACCATGTATATGCAGGCCATAACTCCAAAAATGAGTGTCATTCCATATAAACCTCATGGAAAACTTTGGGCAACAAACATTTATGAACATGGCCACTCCCTTGAAGGACAAAGGGAGATATTGTATCATTGTGGGTGCATTCCAAAAGCACCAAACATATCTCACACTTTCAACCATTGTGATAAGACTTCGGAAGCAAGTAAGTGGCGGGGAAACCACTTACCATATCATTATCTAATGCAGTAAGGAGACATATTATGCCAGTTCCACATATGGGACTATGATCCACCTCCATTCTTGCATATTTTTGTTCCTACGTACTTGGTTTTGATCCCATATGTTGATGATGTTCTTGGGAACATGATAGGAGGGATGAAACATTGTTTGGATGTGTCCATTGGGAATGAAACTTCCCACACTTATGCTTCAAGAGGAGAATCAGATATTATATGGCTGCTACATTATATCACTTGTTTACTTATGAAAGGAGGCATATGATTGACTTATGTCTTTGGAAGGAGCCTCACACATGGGGGGATTTTTGCTATGAATTACCAATCTGGAGGGTGATTAATTTTGTATGGATGATAGCTTGGAGATTGGAGCTCCATATGGGAATAAGGGTTACCCACATTTTTTTCGGTTCTGACCTTACAGTTGCTTGGGGACAAGAAACACTTGGGGGGGGGGGGAGGATTGTAATATTCCTAAATTATCGACGACCTAACTGGAATATTTGATTTTGTTTTATTTCTTTGTTTAAAGATTAAGAGGGAAAAGGAGGTCTATATTTCACCTTAATCATGAATAAATCAATGCCAAATGTGAAAGAGACAAATCTTGGCAGCTTAATTGAAGAACCCTTGGTGTGAAAGGGGCTAGATCACTTTGACTGGGTCAACCATGACCAAATCTACAACGCTGTCATGGAGGAGTGGCCAGAAATGAGGTAGAACGCAGTTTTAGATGGAGATGCTTTGTGCGAAAGGAGTGTTATCATTGGATGTGGTTTAGGGTTTGCAAGCTCTTGACTTATAAAAGGAAGAGGATGGCAACATTAGAAGGTTTTTTATGTATATAGTGTTTTCTGAATATATAGTCTATTTAGACATATATATTTCTCTTGCTGTTTAGCTAAGATTGAATGTTTTTTAGCATTGGGTGTTCCTAATTGGGGATCCCAACTCTTCCCATTGAGTAGCTCTTGGGAGAGTTTGTATTTCATTGTCCACTATGTGGCTTAGGGCCAAGCGTCTTCTTTCAACTACAATGCAGATCTTGTTGAGGGTTTGATTTTTTTTTCAATCTGCAGCAAGTGGAGACTAGATCTTTCAGGTCTAAGCCATTTCAGTGCTCCTTTTCAGTGAAGGAGGTTTCCACTTCATTGGGAGGAAATTATTGAAGGCTTTAGAGCTTATTTTCAGATCTTGGCACCAGGACAACCATATTTTGATCCCTACAACACATTTTACTTCCAGATCTGCATTATTTTTGTAGGAGGAGTTGCAGGGTGGTTCAACACACCATTTGGAGAGTTCATTTTGTAGTTTTGGGAATATGCCCTTCACTTTGAATATCTATTGGAGGAGGATATTTTATTGATCATATCAGATCAGCCACACTTTCAAGATCTCTATTTTTTCAGTAGATCTGCAGTCTTAGATCTCATATCTACATCTTGTACTTGGTGTTTTGGTGAAAACCCCAAAGGGGTTCTATAGAGGAGCTTGTATAATGCATGGATCTGATATAGATCTAAATTTTTATGCACATACCAACTGTATATCTGATGTATAATCTACTATTGTTGCAGAGGCAATAAAATAACATTGTATGGGTTTTACAGCTTTTATATATGGTTGCAGCACCTCATATTGAGGGATTTTCTTCATTGGAGACTTTCTTTTCTTGTTATGCATCTTCTGGGCCACTTTTTACACTTATTTTGTTGTTGTAATAACATATGAATGTTATCCATATAACTACCCTGTAGTTTCTCTTCAACATTTTGTATTGTAACAACAGTTCATATTTGGGAGTGATTTCTTATGGGAGGCTTGTTTCCTCATTGTATATTATTTATGCCTCACTATTTTGTATTGATTTATTGATCTAATACATGATGTTATGACTCCATATTTGTCTCTAATGTTAATGAGTTAATTTACACTACTATTTCCAGTTTTGTGTTCATATATTGCTTCTCGAGGATCCCACCTCTTCCCATTGGTAGCTCTTGGCAGTGTTTGTATTTCATTTTTCACTATTTGGCTTAGGCCCAAGCTTATTATTTTAACTACAGCGCAGATCCTCTTGATGGTTTGGTTTTTTTTGCAAGCTGTAGCAAATGGAGACTAGATCTGCATCAGATTTAGGCCACTTTTTAAACTTATTTTGTTGTTGTAATAACATATAATAGGTTTCCATATTGGCCTCTTGATGTATAAATGATGATCTATGTTATTTTTCCATCATTTTGCATTATATTGTTGCTTTTACCATCAGAACTTTAACCATTTTCAAAATAAATACATAAGATATAATATTCCAATAATCTCCAATAAGGTTTAAAATTGATAAATATGGAATAAAATATAAATGATCTCCAACCATATTAAAAATAAAATAAAATGTTATTTAAAATTATAAAACATATTTAGTAAACATAGTAAAAAAATTTAGATTTTTTTTTTTTCATTTAAAGTAAAATTTAATTTACAATTGTTAAAATGATAGACTTTAGTTATTAAATATATAAACGTCAAATGTATTTGAATTTACATTTTTATGAATCTATTAATGATTAATAGTATAGATCCATCGTAAATATGGATCTAGCAAGTGTCTATAGAGATAAAATCTCTTGAGGTGCTAACCCTTTTCATAGCACAAAATTTTGCACCCCCAAAACTTTGATTCCTCTAGGGACTAGAGACTTGATAAGCAATTAATTTTTCTCCCTCTCAACTCAAATTCATTTTGAAATGCATAAATCAATTACACCCCTAGAAAATCCCTTGGTCCACATTAAATTTTTTAATTAATATATTTTTAAATACATTCCAATATTACTTAAAGTTACATAACAAAATATTTTATCTATAATGTACTTTGAAATTTTTAATTGCTATTAATATTTTTTAAATATGATATATTAATTTTATATTAAGAATTGAATGAATTAGATATTTCCCTCCTATTATTGTTAGTATGACGAAACTGATTCTTTTTTTTTACTTTCAAGTATTTCTCTTTTCTTTTTCTTTATGAAGAACTAGTCTTTCTATGACACAAGGAAATAGGTTAAGTGTTGCTCAAGGCCTAAACACATGAGTGAAAATTGATAAAATATGATGTTTGAATTAATAAATAAAAACTCATTGGTTAGCTCTTTAAAAGAGAGTCTGAACCAGGAGAGTCTGGCTCTGCAAAATTCTCTACATTCTCAATACAACTCAACCATTATATAGCATACATAGCTGTAGGGAAGTTATAACCATACCCTAAGAAGTAGAAACTAATTCCTATCCTAAGGTGTCGTGAACGAACTCTCACTAATTAAGAATTCTCCATTATCTTTGAACACTCCCCCTTAATGGAGAAGGGGTTCACAAATATACCTAACATATCCCTAAACATTTCAAACTTAATTTTGCGAAGAGGCTTAGTGAAAATGTCTGCAACATTATCACAAGTTTTACAATATAAAATATGGATTTCTTTAGATTGAAATTTCTCCCTCACAAAGTGGAATTGTGTATCAATGTGTTTAGTGTTCTTGTGAAACACTGGATTATTAGCAAGTCTGATTGAGCTTTGGTTGTCACATATGATTGTTAGTGCATCTTTCTTTTCTTCTCCGACATCCTTGAGAAGTATCGACAACCAAACTGCCTCACATGTTGCTGCGCACATAGCTTGATACTCTTCTTCCATTGAAGTCAAGGAAACTGTGTTCTATTTCTTACTAATCCATGTAATCACCCCAGATCCAATGTTGAATGGATAACCTGTTATAGATTTTGGGTCGTCTACATTTCTAGCCCAATCGGAATCTGTAAACCTTGTCACTCTAACATCAAAATAATTAGTATAAATAATACCATAATCTACAGTTCCTTGTAGATATCTTAGAATTTATTTTGCTACAATCGAGTGACTCTCAAGTGGTTTGGACATGAATTGACTTAGAACACTAACTGCATAAGCCAGATCTGGTCTGGTAGAGGTTAAGTAGATAACACTCCCAACCAACCATCGATAAAGTGTCGCATCTGCCTCTTTAGAGCCATCCTTACACTGAAGTTTAATGTTATGCTGTAATGGTATTGTTGCAGCCTTACACTGATCAATCATGAATATTTCGAGTAGACCTCTAACACACTTATCGTGGGACAAATTTTTTTGTTTTGAATCTCTCCAAATCTCAAGACCCAAACAATATCTTAGTTCACCAAGGTATTTCATTTCAAACATTTATGACATTTGCTGCTTGATTTCTTTGATTAGATCAACAACATCGCCTGTAATAATTATATCATCTACATAGAAAGAAATCAACACTATACGCCCCTTTTCATCTTTCATAGTATACAAATTAGGGTCGTTTTTACTTCTATTGTAACTGTGTTGCAGAAAAAATGAATCTATTTTTTCATACCATGACTTGGGTGCTTGTTTAAGTCCATATAAAGAGAGACTAAATGTTCTTTCCTTTTCTAGACGAACCCCTCAGGTTTCTCTAAGTAAACCCTTTGTTTCAACTCACCATTTATAAAATATGATGTTTGAATTACAAAATAAAAAACTCACTAGTGAGCTCTATGAAAGAGAGTTTGAACAAGGAGAGTCTGGCTCTGAAGAACGCTCCACATTCTCAATACACGTCAACATAGATGTAGGGAAGTTAGAACCATACCCTAAGAAATAGAAACTAATTCCTATCCTACATGAACCAACTCTCACTAATTAAGGATTCTCCCTTATCTTTTAACAAAAATCTACCCCATTATGGATCACTAGTTTCTTATTCCATGTGACTTGGTTTTCCTTAAGTAATCACAGTAACAACTAAAAATGATTGTACTCACTATTAGTTTAACAAGTATAATAATAATTATAAAAAATTTCCCAATATTTAAAATAAATAAATTATATAATGTTAATTAGAGCGTGCAAGAATTCACCATAAACTTTCCCGTAAGACTTTGCTCCATATTAATTGAAGTACAAAATCTGAAATTAAAGTGTATCGAGTAAATGAGTTTTATAATTAGTCTTACCATTTTTAATTTTTTTTATAACTATCACATGAGTGAGAAATTGATTTCATTAAATATGCTAAAATCTACAATCCAATTACTTACTCTCCTTATGTAAACTTATGACTACGAATTAAAATAAATGCATGGATAATAAAACTGATGTGTCATCAATGGAAAGGAACTTATACAAGCGAATCGATAGGACCCCCACTATTTGCAAGGGCAGCGTCCCTTTACAAGTTTATATTATAAAACACCGAAAGCGTTGTTCATTTCACAATAATACAAGCTCATCTCTGCAAGTAAGTTCATTAGTTCAATTCAATATCCAATTCTTGAGTTCAATATCCAAAGGGCTTTTCTTCAAAATGGCTCAGTCTTCCACAGCCAACCCTAATGGCAATGGAGAACTGAGCCCAGATGAAGGTGAATCATCAAACGAGCATGTAATTGTAATTAGTGAGCCAGCCGTGCCCGTGCCTTTGAATGACAATAGTAAGAAGGAAGGCTTCAGTTGCGTTTTACCTCCCATGTCAGGAGACAATCCCAATAAGAAAACACTGGTGTTAGACTTGGACGGAACTCTGGTTCATACTAATTTTACACCACTGGCAACCGGCTATGATTTTACCGTAAATCTTGAAGGCTGCGAACCCATGTATGTGTCGAAAAGGCCTGGCCTGGACGAGTTGTTGCAGCAGTTAGGCAGCACAGGGTTGTATGAGATTGTCATCTTCACGGCAGGACGGGAACGCTATGCAAATGCTGTGGTCGACAAGATCTTGGATTTATTGCCTCCCTCGCAACACGCCATCACGAACATAAATATAATTCCCCGCACCCACCGCCTTGACAGACGCCATTGCAGGAGAGTTGAAGGAGTCCCCTATGACGTGAAGGACCTGTCTCTTCTGGGACGGGATCTCAAAAACGTCATAATTGTGGACGACCGCCGAAGCTCATATTATCTCCAACCACAAAATGCCATCGAGATCGATTCCTGGACTGCCGGCAACACTGACGACAAATCCCTCTTTCGACTCCTCTTCTTCTTCCTCCAAATCGAAGATCCAAAATTTTCCACCACAGACGACGTGAGAGAAGTGCTCAAGTTAATGAAGCCAGCATATACCATTCAAGATAATAAAAAAGATTAACAAGAACATAACAATTTTATACCTTGTATCTTGGCACTTGAAATTACGAATCAATAAATACTTATATAGTTTCCCTTTGCTCGAAGAGAAAATATAAAAATAAAACTAGTCTTTAGTACTATTTTTTTTGAAGGTTTTTATGGTGGTTTTTTTCGGTGTAATTTCTCTAAAATCTGGCAGGAATTTATTGAAAAGAGAAGTTTGATTGCTAACCTTACGCAATGGAAATGCTCTAGAGTTTTTGAAGGTGCTGAATCCATATATAGAATCAAAAAACCAGTTTAAATAACAAAAACCAAGATTTTACCTCAAATTTTTTCAACAAATTCCGGCACCTGAAATTCCAAAAAATCTCACTAAATACAACTCCAAAATAAAATTTTCATATATATATATTAATCAACCATTATTTAATATTATATTTATTGGTTAATAATATTATTTTTAATTAATAACAATAGTTAAATAAAAATAATTATAATACTAATCATCTTGTGCTCCTATCAATTAAAGTGGCTTCTAATCATCTTTAACAGAGGGTGTGGATGATATTACTCCAAATCTTCTTGGTTTACCTCACAAAGATAGGGCGAAGAGGATATTTCTTGGTTCAGAGGAACGTGGAAACATCTGGATTATTTCTGGAAGGATAACCGATAAGAATTTCTTTTGGAAGTTAGGGAAATGTTATGTCAGTTTAAATGTTGATACTTTTGACAATATGTTTTGAGATTGTTGGGGAAAAGAAAACATCTATGAGATCTTATGAAATTGTGTACATATAAGAATAAGTTACGAATGAACAGTATTGTATGTGCATCTAAATTTATTGGATGCGTAGATATCAACAAACTATTAATTATTGCAGGGTGAGAGGGTTTTGAACTTATGTTGGACTATATCAAACCTTTAGAAAGAAGAGTGGCTTATGAGAGTTTTGAGATGTGAATTATATTATAAAAATAAAAATTTCTATTAAATATGGATAAAATACATCAAAAAGTTAATAATGGTTTTATATAAATACTGAAATATAAATTAATGAATATTTTATAGGTTGATATTTTATTTTAATTTGTTTAGTGAATTGTTTTTCTTTTTTTGGCCCAGTTTTTTTAAGAAATGGTTTTGTTTCTTGAATGTTAGTAATATATATGAATTCTTATGGCCTTATTCTTTAATATTTAATATTTTAATTTTTATAGTTTCATTTTTCTTGATTTCCTGCAACTTTCAATTCTAGATTTTGATGTTCTACCTTATTACACCTCATTAAAAAACACTTGATTGACATTGTCACTTTGTTCATCTATCTAAGTCGTCAATACTTCATAGATTAGTGTGTATGTATAAAAGAAGAGAAAATAAATTATAAATTGCATATTTATTTAAATCAATATCTATTTAAATCATTACTAATCCGAGAGAAATAATCCTAGAGAAATACTGGATAGAAGGAAGAGGATATTTCATGGTTAGGAGGAACATTGAAACATTTGGATTGTTTTTATAAGGATAACGGAGATTGTTAGAGAAAGGAAAATAGATATGCTATCTTACTAAATTATCTATATATAAGAATACGTTGTTAATGAACAATATTGTATATACACCTAGGTTTGTTGGATAGGTAAGCATCAAGAGATTTGTGTTTAAGAAAAACATGAATAATAATATAAACCCTAGTTGAAAGGGGAAGATAATATTATGTCTCTTTACAGAAAATTATAGAGGTAACTTTATTCTATATTGATAATTAGTTGTAAAATATCCATTAATTATTGTAGGGTGAGAGGGTCTTCAACCTAGGTTGGACTATATCAAACCCTTAGAAACAAGAGCACTTTCTAAAGGGTTTTGAGTTGTGGGCTATTTGTAAATTGCATATATAGTGCAAGATATCTTTTAAATTTGTACTAATCCCTACTTGATATATTAAATTGTTGCTCAATAATGAGGGTTGCACTTTCCATCACTGAAGTAGCATGTTTTTTTTTCTACCTTATTTATAAAGATAATGGTATCCTCTATCATCTTGGGTTGGTATTTTAATATTTGAGCCTTTGAGATAATACCATCATATTCTGATTGCAAATCCTATAGATGGAGCTCTAATTATTCAGGTATTTTCTCAATACCTTATTGAATGTTATATTGTTTCTCTTTTTGAAGATATAATGTGACCTCATTCACCAAATTGTGATGTCCTTCTTCAATTATAGAATGCAGTTCTTATTTTACTACATCCATGTCTAAGAATTTTCCAATCTTCTTATACATTTTCTCTTCAATTATTTTAGTACTATCTTCATCTGTGATCGTTTTGTGTTCTTGAATTTGATATATTTTTTTTAACGCCATCCAATAATTTTTTTCTATGGTTTATAATTTATATATTTCTTCACCTTTATCTTTCAATTCTTTTTTTGAGTTATATTTTTTCTAATTTTCCTTGTTACTCTTTCCTTGTTAATATTTTTATGTTAGATATATCATCACCTTTTTTTCTTTATGTCTTTCTTAGTTTATTTTAATTCATCTTTAATTCCATACAATGCCTCCATTTTTTTATCCTCTATCCATTTATTGAAATATATTTTTTCAAATATTTTCTAAGTAATCTCCCATGTAGTATCCATGTAAAAAATACACCACCACTCATAAGTTCCATTAATAAAATAATAACTTTGTAATAAAGGATAATTAATCATTTACGATCCTCAATTGTTTTGTTGGATTCATTGTGTCTTTATCTTCATCTCCAAAAAAATCAGTTATCTTCATTTCTTTTTAATTAATTTCTAATCCAAACATCACATTAGAATTTCAATATAGTAATGATAATCATTTAAAGAAGTTATCATGATTTGTCACATGTATTATCCTATGTTTTCTCTTTCCAATTGCCTTTGAATCACCTTGAAATGACACATCCCATTTCAAATTTATTGTAGTTTTAAGTTAATGTCCCTTTAAAACACAATTTTGGAGTAAGTTCCTCTAATTTGCCTTAATTCTAGTATATATCTACAATTTTGGCCTTTATGAGTATAAACTTTATCTTGTCATACTATGTTATTTATTCTATCTAGTTTCATAATTTTGATCAAAATCTAATGGGACAAGAGAAAATTATAGTAACTTTCATAAAACTTGCTTGTTTTTATTGTCTCCCTATGAACAAATGTGTACACTATGCCATGTTTCCAATTATTTCAATATAATTATGAAATTATTACTTGAGGAAACTTTATATGTCTCTTAATATCGTTAAATATCTGATAGCTTAAATGTTACTAGAAAATAAGTTTTAGCAAAAATACCAATTTGACCTATTTGAAATACACTTTTCAATCCATCAGAAACCTTAGATTTTGTAGAAATTCCTTAATCTTCTTCCTGACTTCTTCATTTTCCACAATGGAGCGAGAATATATCAACCCATTCGGTAGAGGTTCTCCAAGACTCAAATTGATTGAATGCTTGACTTGATAGTGCAAAGGTACCCCTGTGGGTGACAAGAAGATGCCCACATATTATTCCATGACCTTATCTACATGCTTCTGCTCTGTGAAGGAATCCTTCCTGGGGTCCATGGATGTGGCCACTATATTCAACTTACTTTAAGATAAAATTAGAAAGAACGAAAATTTCTGTGTGTAGGATATGATATTACAGCATTTATTAGTAGAGATGAAATAGATAGAAGTACGTGGGGCTACCTTTGGTATCTTGTATAAATTATTTCCGGAAATAATAATTACAGTTTGAGGCCTAGACTCATACACAAGATGACACTTCCAATAGTATGCTTGGCCTACTAACAGACCACAAAATTTAAGATGATAAACATCACACAATGCCTCATTCATGGAGGGCTTGATGTTTTAGGGAAGGTGGAACTATTGGCTGACACAAATATATCATCCTTGGTGGAGCAACCCGATGGTGTATGGTTATCGGTTTAGTGCAGTCGGTAGGAATAATCCCTTAATGAATTCTTATGAAATGATGTTTTATTGGATCCCTCTATTGGCATTAAATTCTAGCGGAGAATCCTTCGCCCACATTTCTGATTGGAAGAGAAGCTCCCCCTCTTATGGATCTTCGGGCTCAACCTTCTATACCTTAGTCGTGGAAACTTAAGCACTTGATTCTGCGTCATTAATTTTCTTTCCCTTCCCATTCCCCCTTTTTGGGTTCTAGCTCAGAATTAGAACACACATGAATAACATTTAATATTTGAGCTTAACCATGAATGATGACTTGACGTGATGCTCATTTTTGTTGTAGGTGGCATTGTTATGGAACTCACACCACTTTCTTGTGTCCTTGTTCATCTCTGTGTTGCCATTATTTTCTTGTAGCTTCGATGGGTTGTCCTAGGTTGCTCTAGCTTGGATCTATCCTTTGTTCTAATGTTTCAGGGCGTTGCTTCCCTAATTCTAATTTGCAAATCGAAATTTGTGCTTTTTTTGTTTAAATTTTCATTCAATATTAGCAGAATATTTGTATGTTGGACACATTTATGAGATGTCATGGAACTCCATTTCTTGCTAAATGCATTTGGGTAGACATTCATGGTACTTTAGCACTAGATGTCACTCAATATTTGATACGTACCTTTGTGTATAGAGTATGAAATATATTTGTCAACTTATGCACATCTTTGTCCTTTCGATACCATATTGTGGCCCATTGTACGTAATTTTCCTCATAGCTCCGCACAGGGTAATATTGTTCCTTGACAACATCTCTAAAAGAGTTCCAAGAGTGTGCACTTATAAATAGAGAGTGTTTTTCTACTTTTTTCTTTGAGTAACATTTCCACAAGTCCTTTACATTGGGGGTGTCCTTAAGCAGTGAAAAAATAATATTTTCCTTATCATAGAAACTATGGATGAAAAATTAACCTTCCAATAGATTCAACCATTTATCTACAACATATACATTTATTTGACCTTCAAATATAGGGATGTCAAAGTTAACTTAAACCTTAAAGGGGGTGACACCTCCAAATTTGTTGTTGGATGAACATGTGTGACCTATGGGCATTCACTGAAGGATCTAGGAAAATTTTTCCATCGTCTCGTTCATTCTTTTTCTCACAGGCTTCTTTGAGTAACAATTTGATAGGATCTCATTCTCCCTTGTCTATCTTTTCTTCCATCATGGAAGGTCATTGGTGTCAGAGAAGATGGTCTTGCAAAGGCTCAACTGGTTGAATTCCAACTCCTTATACCCTAGCCTCATTGGGACATGCACAGACAAATATAAAAAGAGAATATTTTATAATATCATTGATATATATTTATGAAATAACAACATGAAATATAGATATAACTAGAAACACTGAGCTACAACGAAAAGGTAACTTCAATTCATTAATAAAAAGTACTAAAAATTGTTACATGTAATATGTAAATAAACTAGATTGGGAAATGGTAGCTCATCTTTGAGAAGATATGTGGTGGCTACATATATTTTGAATTGTGTTATAATGAGAATAAAATTTCTATTTGTTATTTATAAACAATGGAAAACCCTAAACATCTAAAATCCTAATAGTAAGAGATGAAGTGTGAAAATTCAGTGGGTCCCATTGGGGTAAATTGGTACATCAACTTCCAAGGGTTGTAACATTGGCATTCAATATTTGTTTGACGTGTATGTCACCTCATTAGAACTATCTATCCAAGGAATACAATTTTGTCTACAAACCATAAGACAAGTTTTAAGTTTTCTAGTTTTCTTAAAAAAAACGTCGTTTTGGGCCCCAAAACAGCTCCAGAAGATGAGGAACAAAAAACCTTTAAAAAATAGTAAGTTTTGCAACAATTAAGGAAAATGAAATAAACAATGTTGGGGTTCCAAGTAGAATAGGTGACTGGCCACCAATATTCACCTCTATCACCTAATAATGAACATCGTATGTTTGGCATGATGGTGGAGTGTCTATGTAGCATGAGAACCAAAACATGTAGTACCCAAGTAGGACATGTCGTGAACAGAAGGATAAAGGCTCACATTCGAAAAAATGGAACTTGGTGGATGATGGTAAACATCAATCCACTTTGGTAGATAAGGGCCTTAAATTCCCTTGACCCCTTCACCATTCTTCAATCTCAGCATTCAATTTAGAATATCCATAAATGTATCACACATATATGGTAGACCCATGTTCAATTACTTTGGACTGGCACTACATGCGTGCTAATAATATATAATATATGGAATTTGTATTGATGCAATCCAAAGAATTTATTAGTAGTGAAAGCTTAAAAAGGGGCATTACATTATTTCTCAAATTTCCTTGTCATGATGAGGAACAATCATGTTTGGAAATGGCATTGAGTCACATAATCAATTGCATGAAAATTTGAATGCACTCTTGGAGTTATTGTAGATGGAGATTGAAGGATTGATGCATGTAGTAACAAGGATGATCAAATTGGAATAACAAGGGATGCAAACAAGGTTGTAACTTGTGGAAATAAGGCATATTTGGATGGAAGGGAAGTTTGAGAAAATAGAGCTCCAATGTAAGACAAAACTGGCTTCTTTAGAGATAAGGTTTTTTGAGCTAGAAGAGATATTTGATAATTGGAATTAGGCTAACTACACAAAGGATGTGTCTAGTGAGGAGCTAGAGAGGAAACAAATAAAACATTCAAAGGAGCTGGAGTATAATAAATAAGGCCATGCCCATGAGCTATCAACAAATGCTTTAGAGGTGGGACCTTCCAATTTGAGACGTAAGTTTATTATGTTCTACTTTTTTGGTATGCTCTCTAAGGTTCAACTAATACTAGGAGTATTTTTCAAAGTTTATAGGAGGAATATATATTGAATAATTGGTAAAAAGGTTAGTAGGTATTATATGTCAACATTTTGGATTGATAAATAAAATTCTCCTTAAAAAAAAAAAATTGTAAGGGACATGGCCCATATTCCTGTCTTCTATAATATAAATCCTCTAGTAGCTCCTTTTTAAAATAACAAATATTAATTATAAATAAAATATATTACTATCTAGTTTAATTAGAATATTTCAATATTCACTTTAGATAGGAAAATAAATATAAATTGTGAGTAATAATTTTAATGGTGTACTTGTATATATGTCATTTCTTCTATGCTGAACATCTAGTTCATACATATGATTTAAAAACTATTAATAACATTTATTTTGTCCAACATGAACCTTAATTAAAATATTTTATTCTTATTTTTTATTAAAATATTTCAATATCAATTATAAATATATTTACCAAGCAATTAAAAAACAAATATTGTGGTTAAATCAACATAGATCCATCGTAAACCCAAACCTATCAAGTAACAATAAGGATTAAGCTGTAAATTTTATATCATTTAATTCTCTATCCTATATTACTTCTTATTTTGATCTCTTTCCATTCTTGATAAGCACTGGTTTAAGTAGGATCTTCCTTGTTTTTTTAGATATTGTCATGTTGTAAATATATAATTATTTTATTTTTGTTTATTGTCATACGCACAAACACATGTTGGAGTGATATGATGTTTTGAAAGGAAGAGAGAAATTTCCCGTAAATTTTCCATGGAAGAGATAGATCATGCTTGGAAAAGCATGATGCTCTTAGATAATATGTGGAAAATAATACATATTTTAACAAGAGGAGGAAAAATTATTATTGAAGATTCCTAAGGCTCGAGGGGAATTGTTGTTTTTCAATTCACTAGTTGGGAGGAACATGTTGATTCCTAATTTATTTATTTTCAAGTGTTAAAGTAAAATGTGTATTGTATTGTTGATTTGTACAAATTTTTCAATAAAATTCAAGTGTTAAAGTAAAATGTTTATTGTATCGTTGATTTCTACAAATTTATCAATAAAATACCATCTAGTGGATAATAGTATATGGTTGTTTACTTCATAAATAAAACATTGGAAATGTTAACTAGTAAATTGAGAAAGGAAACAAAGAATTAGAAATTTTATGATTTGTATTTTTTTTTTAAAAGATAAGTAAAGCATAGATCTATATCTAATTTAAAATAAATAATGAAATTTTTTTATATATTGATATGGTAAACAAGCATGAATGGTCGGGGATCACTTAAAGTGGCTTGGCTTCGTGTTGTTGGGATTGGTTAAATTAGTATCGCTGCATGGTTCAGCATACATATCGGGGAGCATTATAAACGTATTTATGTCGGTAGCCAGAAGTAGCTATGTCTCCTCATTTAAATTATGAATTTTTTTTATATATTGATATGGTGAAGAGGGTAAAGATAGGTGAATATATTTTGTAGATAAAGGCTAGATATTTCTAACTGAACTGTTAGTATCAACAACTTTTAAGTATAATATGTTTTAATAAATTATTGTAGTTGTGTGTAGAGTATCTATTTTATCCACTAAATTATCTTTCAAATAGGTTACGAGACGTGTAATGCACAAGTAATCCATAATAATATCTCTATTTTAAGTTTGTGTATAAGGAATCTAAGCACTTTCTTGACTAGGATTTTTCAAAGAAATGATTTACTGAAGGAAAATCGATACATTAATAATGAGGTATTTAATTTCTCAAAAGTAAAATATAAATGAAATTAAAAGGTTAAATTATACATATTCACATTTGGTTAATCATGCAAAAATAAGAAAAATAGATAAGATTACATTTGCAAGATATATACTAGCAGTTGCTTCTAAAGGTGCAAAGATACACCGAAAGTAGTTCATCTCGTCAAGATTTGGGAAGATTTGTCTTTTATTGTTGTGCTTGAAGTAGAAAAATTATGCAGATTTCATGTGAAAAGCCAACAAACGTCTCACCAACCTGTATACACATATTTATGTGTTAAGAACAGAAGAGAATCGATGGAAGGAATATTAGTTCCAATTGCAGGAACATATAGTCATACCTGTAAAGTACAAAATCAAGGGTTAGATTGGAGCACTAACCTTGAAATAAGACTTAAATGAAATATCAGTGTAATAACAGAAAAACATAATACTTGAGGAATACATTGAGAAACTATCATATAAGAAGAACGGGAAATTTGGGGTAACCACATATAAGAAATTGTCTAGAAACAATTTAAATAACATTATATAAATAGAATAAACCCTAGCATTCTGAGTGTCGAGAATAGTTGCTCAAATAACTTGGTAATGGACGTTTCCAGAATTATGAACCCAGTGAAAATAAGAATAATATCAGGTTGCTGTGAGGTAGGATTTACCTCTGATACTAAACGTAGGGAATCATCATATCATAAATATCTAGTATCCAAATATATAAAGATAAGTTGAAAAATGAAAAAAAAAAATGATGAACATTGAAATGTGGAATGACTGAATGAAAACAAGAATGAAAGTAGATGGCACTGCTAATGCAGTAAAGAAATTCTTCAATGATAAACTAGACTTTTCGGTTTCCTCATTTCACAAGAATAGGAAGAAAACCCAAGAAGTCACATCAAGTGAATTAACTCAAACTCCATGCTAATGGAATGAGAAGAGATTCCAAAATGAAAATTACATTACCTAGAAAAGTTTACGAAGGCATTCTCAACATGAACATCTGAACTTCGTTTTCAGGTAACATCACTGTGCTATTAGCCATAAACCAAATGAAATAGCAGAAGAGATTTGGAACAGTGGTCAAAGAAACAGAGTTAAGAGTGAATGCGTTCAAAAAGAAAAAGGTGTCGTTATAGAAAAAAAATAACTGTAATTCCGACTATAAGAGGTTAACTTGGATTCTATAAGCTTTTTACCTTTTTAAATTATTAAATAAAACAATCAAATTAAAAAAATTATAAACAATCTATATAAAGAACAAATTCAAAATTTCAAATTCAAGATTTTCTTTCCTTATTCTCTAAGATTTTTAGCCTTTTAAATTATTAAAGAAAACAATCAAATTAAAAAATTTCTATACTCAAAATTTATTTCCATTTCGTGTGCTGCAATTTCCATTTCACGTACTAGTTTCCAATTAGTTTCAAGTTGTCTTGCAATTAGTTTCCATTTGTATTAATTAGTTTCCAAAAACGCTACTCAAATCCAATGGTGGACAATGTGACAGTTGCTTACTTGAATCAACGACAGAAAATAAAAAGGTCGACTATGGTGAGCGGTAGAATAATTCAAAAGTAAACACCTTCGATGTAATTAAACAAGCACATTGAGTTACTAGTTTGAAAAAAAAATTATTAATAAATTATTTATAAAATGGTTTAGGAACACGAGATGCTTAAAAATTAGTAAAAAATCGTCTAAATGAGAAATAATCCAACAACAAGTTTTCATGAGCAAAACATTGGAGTTACATCATACAAATTGCTTGACATATAGAGTATCAGAACTAATATTAAATTCCTAAAACTATTACATAACGTGAGGTTAGTTATGATAAATTTATTGTAATAAATGTAATAGAAAAAGTATGGATGTTACTCATGAGTCTCAATCTTTATAGAAATCCTTCGAAAGAAGAGAGGAGTTAAAAAGAAAATTTCTTACCTAGAAGGGTAAATATATAATAATGAATTAGTGTTATGATAACCTTGAGATGGGGCTTAAATATGGAACTTATAGTAAAGAAAAGAAATTTGTGCTATTATTATAATTATTTTAACTAAAAAATAAAATAATGATTCAAGCTAAAACACCCAACTATTATTTACAGTGAGGGTTTTGTCAACTGGTCCTGACTAGCAAGACCTATTGAAAGTATGATGACACATAAGTTAATGAAATTATAGTTAATCTTGTAAGAATTCAAAATCTTCCAGTTGAAATATATAACATGAACAAATATAATCCTAAGTACGTAAAGAGAAATGAGCCATGAAATAGAAGGAAATAATTGTATACCTAATAAATAGATGTCTACAATAATTTCTAGATATCACACACAACACAAAAGAATCGTCTGAACAAATAAGACCCCAATAAGAGAAAAATTGACCAATTCAAGTGCATAGTACCTGAAAATAATGATACATAATGAAACCCTAGGGTAAATTCTCAAATTATAACCCATAAAATATTGTATGTAAGAAGCCCTCTCTACAAATATATAAATAAAATGTAATAGTGAAATCGTTCACACCAAAGTGTTGGGAGAGAATTTTGGAATGTGTGCACTCACCTAAATAATCAAATCGAGGAAACCCTAGACTAGATGTCATCTCCACAAATATTTTTTCATAGAATGTGCCAAGAAAAATAGAGTTTTCTTGAGTGACTCTTCAAATTACCTACATCCATTGACATAAATTTTGGTTGGTAGAATAGGCTCAATAGATTCTTATAAAACTTATAAAATGACCCCATTGATTTAACATCTCCTCATTTTATTTTATTTTTATACAATTTAGGGTATATTAAATATTGCTTAGTCTTTTACTTACTATCCCAATAACAAATCTATTATGATTAAATCAATTTCCACATCTTTACCTTCTATGTCTTCAACTAAAGAATACATAAGTCTTCCCTTTTTGTTTCTCATGGCTAATACAGTAACCCTCTACCTAATGAGTTTCATTATAACTTAACAGTCCTCATCCCTATTCCTATATTTTTCCTACCATATTTTGCAGAAAGGATGCGTACTTGTCTCCCTTGAGGTAGTCATTTATCCCAAACTCTTCATTTATCATTGTATTTTCAATTGAATTTTTTGAGCCCTTTTCTCATTTCTCTATTAGTATTTCACAGATATTGTACTCTTCTCGATGCATGAAGTTATGGAGCACCTCCCCTTGCAACAACACTTCTGCAACCTTTATCTTGGGTTTCTCTCCACTTCACAGAGAGGTAAGCCCCAATTAAACCCTCTTAGGTTAAAATTTTGTGGCTCTATCTCTTTGTGAAAATTTTTATGGGTTTTTTCCTCTTGTGGCTTTCCCTTCCTGTGGACATTTACTGCATTTACTTATATAATTGTAATGTCGATTATATATATATATGGTTGTATTTCTATTTTCCCCAAAAGTTATGGGTTCTATGTGTATAAATCATTATAATTTTGAAACCCCTTTCTACCCAACCCTTAATGGGTTTAATGGTTACTTATGTGTGATTTGAATGAGAACTTCCAGTTTAAACCATATTGAAACAATGGATTTTGAAATTATGTTAAATTTCTAGTTTAGTACTATATTACGAGCTGTATGTCGAATTTTGGTTCTAGAGTTCGAATTCCATTCTTAATCAGAGCCCCTATAAATTATACACTTGCGGATTTGTTTTTTCTTTCCTCTTGTCATACATTTTCCCCTAGCATGGATTTTTATGTCGAGTCTGCATGAGACGAAGTAGTATGGGACAGACATTGTAGCTTAATAATTTGGATTATTATCGGTATGAATTTCATTATCCCATTGTTCGTAGGGTAAAATGGTTTTAAAGTGTATTGGTTTAGTTTAACATTGGCTTCACTCCCAAATTACATGTGCAAGGGAAGAGCAAAGTCATAAAGAATATACTGAGGTAATTTAACTCTCATTTCTTGTATTCATATTATGGTTTCTTTTCATTAATTATTCAATTTGTTTTCTAACTGTAGACTTGTATTTTGAAAATTTTCTCTCAAGTATTTAATTTAAGTTAGAGATTTCAACTGTCACCTTTCAAGCTCAGGTTGATAGTTTTACTTTTTATGTGATGGGGCCTAGCCCTCAAACCCCAATCTGCTTCACAGTTTGTAAAAGAACCTTACACAGGCCTCGAAAATTACTATTTATGTGATGGGTTTAATCATATATTATAATATTACAATGTGGATTGAGATTGATTAAAAATATACGTTCAACATTACAATGTGGATTTGATATGTACCATCGTTTTCAATTTTTCCGTCATCCGTATGATATGGTAGCAATTGGTTTGATTTGAAATTTATTAGAGTTTGATTAACCCGTCTCATTGATCGTTTGAACTGACAGCTGTCAGAAATCCTCGTTCATTTCCCTTCCCACGTGGTAACAAACCCTATCCTTGTCAACTAACACTCCTCTTTTCACTTCACTTGTTCCTCTATGAGGGTTTTGCTCTGCATGTCACTGTGAGGGTTTTGTTCTGTATTCACCCCGCCAAGCTAATCTTTTGTTCGGCTTGTTCGATCTGTAACTGTGGCAATGTATGCCCAAACTCTTCCAATGATGCTCAACAAAATTTCGTAGTTTCTAATCCTTTTTTTTCGATGCTTACTTGTCTCCGCCATTAATTTTTTGGTCTGGCGTTCACTGTGTGCTTCACCACTGTTCTAAGAATTTTTGTAACTTATGATTTTTGTTTCTACAGGTTGAATCCTTTGGGGGTTTCTTTCGAGACTTGTAATAGTTCATCTCGGCTCCGAAAGGTAATTTATCCTTCTATGCTTCAGTTCTCCTTACGTCTTTATTCAGCTCTAACGTCATGGCTCCTTGTGGGTAGGCCCCAACGATTTTTGACTAAATTCTCCTCTTCAGTTATGTTTCCTCACCCAGGTAACAAAATCCTTACAATTTCTCGTTTTCTCTTGCTGAAATGTCAACGCTGTGTATGTATTTTCTCTTGGCACTTATTATCTTTGTTGCTTTGCAGATAACTTTAGGTTCCAACCGCTCCAAAATCTCTGGTCCGAACGCTTATCAACCCGCAATCTTAAATGGGTAGGGTGGCTTCCTTTTAGTTGTCTGTAGGAGTATAATTTGTCCTAGGAAGGAATAAGTTTTGGTCCCTCGTCTTTGTGTTACAGTCCTGTACAATTTCTTCAGTCTGTCGAAGTCTTCTTTTGTATGAAAAAACTAGTGTTTAGGAAACATTCTCGGTCCTTTCGTGTATTCGTTGATGGGTTTGTATTTTGTTAGAATGGCCGGAGGTTTTTGGGTTTCAAAAACCCCAACCCTGTAACTTGTTCTGTAATATTTAAATATAATTAAAACTCGTTTTATAATCCCACGAGACTTTTCCAACAGAGACACTTGTATTTGCAAAACAATAGAAAATCTTTTTTATGAAATTCTGCTTGTCTGGAAAAAAGTTTATTATACTTGGGAATGAAATGTATGTTCGACGTACGTGTTTTTTCATGGAAATCTTTCATTTATATGAAACTGCCCCAATTATTTATATTCAATTCATCGGTTACTGTTGTATGCTTCAATGCCTGTACTGTAAAAGCTTCAATCTGCGAAATTGTTTACCGTTCTTAACGCTTGAAAGTTATTTCCTCCTTCCATTTTTTTTACCGTCTTGACATAAAAATTTATTGTTTCCTGCAATAAAATATCAGTTAGACAGTAAAATAATTTGCAATAGTAATTGGCTGCAATATTCTTTTTGTGACTCAGATGGTTCCTAAAACAAAACATTGTTTCTTCTTTTTATTATTTCTCTCCCTCTTAACAAAAATCGAAACCCCCAACATGTGTCTTATTTCCTTATGTATCATTGTATGCAATAGTTTTCAGTTGAAACTATCAACCATTTAATTACAACTACATTCTTGACTGTGTTCTTTTAATGTAAGAACGAATTTCTAAATTAAAAGAAAAACTTTTAAATAAGCGTACAGAACTTAATTAACTTCCTAATCCTAATTACAATCTCCTAAGATAAAATTAAAAGTCACAGGTTCAATGACCTGTCAGAAATCAAATGTAACAGTGAGACAAAAACATGTCCTTTTTGTCTACCCTGAGTTGGATGCTCCTGCATCATTATGTCACAAGTCGATTACCTTCTATTTCATCTAGGTTCTTCTGTAACTTGATCTATTCCAATACATTTAGTATTTATGAGCCATGGCCATACTTGGTAGTTGGCCATAATTTATTTTTATGTAATCGTGTTCACATAGCTATATAGATAGCAATGAAACTTTCAGTAGATTCAGATAATTGGACACTATTTATTTAACAGTTAACTTTCCAATTTATTCCTTTCGCATATATCGTCTCTTATATATTTTCAGGATGAAATATAAATTTAGTACTTTTATATTGTTTACTTATTTATATAAGTTAGTTCAATTTGTACTTTCTTAGCAGATTTTGCCTATATCATTTTTTCTTTCCACGTGAAATCACCTAGAAAAATATTCAATTCTTTGTATGCATTTGTGCAGTAGACTATAAAATCCCTTTTTCTCTTTATGTGTTTCTGAAGTTATATATGAAAGCTTTTCCTTTTACATATATTCATATTATTTCATATATAAGTCTACCCTTAAATTTTTCATGCTATGATTTTCGTTATTATTTACTAAGAGTAGTACTCTATGGAAATATCCCATGCGTTAACAATTATTAATAATTATCATAATAAGACGCTTCTATGGGTTTATATCAATTTCGATATTTACCTACTATCAGTTATTTAAGTCTGTATAACATAAACATAGGACTCACTGTATTTAATTACAGAGAGGAAATTATACAATACACGTGAAAAAACGACACTGTATAATACACAGAAGTACTTATTGAATATTGTAATAACATTTATAGGTTAACAGTTCATAATAGAACTTGACCCCTTTTCTAACAGGACATGTATAGATACATTTATATCAAATCATGTCCTCCAGGAAGAACTTTGCGTATGATTTAATACTAGTTCTAATACTTATGACAATTCTATAAGATTATAAATTTATTAGAAAATCACAGTAAGCACGTACCAATGTGTAAAGATGAATTTTCCACCCTACCATGAGCTTCTCCTCAACTCTCCCCTAAGCAGAGACCAATATTTCCTAGTCTAGACAACCCTTTTGTCACACTAGTGATGGCTCTTTTAAGCCTTCTTTCCCTCAGTTTGTTTCCATAACATCGTCGTATTATTATAGGATGATGTTTCCCATAGCCTAGGATTTTATTTTGTTTTCTCCAAAAAAGATTTCTTTAAAACTTACTTTTCCTCAACACAATTTTTTCCTTACCCTTTCTCAGTAACTTTCGCTTTCTTGAATATTTTATTAGATCTTTTTCTCCAATCTAATTAAATTATTTATTTAATTTTCTCCAAGAATTTTCTACAGAGTTTTGGGAAAGTTTGGAATTCTATTACATCATCACGGATAAGAATTTCATGGTCTCCATTACTCTGTCTTTACCACATTAATATTTAATTCATAGTTATTGGTTAATTTAAAATTAAATCTATTCATACATAATTGTTTCATAGGTCCACCTGCACCTTCGGTTTATTTACTCAACATACAAGTTGTAAATAAAGGGTATTACAATTGAAACCATGAGATTAGTCCAAAATAATAAAAATTGTATTAATCGAAAAATTATGAGAGAGACTACTAAAAGAAAACATAAGTCATGAGAGGGAAAATCACGAAAAAACACTTCAGAAAGAAATAAAATAACAAGCACAAAACTTGAAAGGTACATATACAAAAAGAAAAAATATTGGAGGATAATAATTGCAAGTGGGCTAATTTTCCATTCTTTTTCCAGAAAAAAAGGTTCATTAATTTCCATTTTTTCTAAAAAAAAATTGCCCAAATTTTATAGTATAAAATTGTTTTACCCTAAAAATGGCCAAAATTTCATATAGAGACTATATAAAATTATAATAAATTCTAACAATTTGATAAAAGCATAGCCAAATATTTTACAAATTGAATATTATGCCATTGTGAGATTCGCCAAGGTTTATAAACTTAAAAAAAAAAAAAAAATCCATCCTTCAATTTTTCCATGTATACAACCACAAGGCCAAGAAATTAATCTAAGAAAGAGGTGAATACTAGGGTAATTCTCAAAGAATATCTTGAAGACCCATAGTCCCTTTAGAATTCATCAAACACAAGATTATTGTTAAAATACATTATGGAAAATATGTAAACAAGAAATTTTGTTAGTTCAAAACCTTAATTCCCAAATTTAAGTTAACATTGTAAAATCTTCGATAATATAAGAGACCAATTTTCAGAGGGAAATGTGAAGATTACCTATTGTATATCATTTTAAGAGTTTCTGCAGTGTGGGTTGGTGCATTGGTTGCATATTGGAGTAAGAAATAGGATGTTGTGAGTACAACATGCAATGGGATAAACCATAAATGCCAATACTATATATATATATATATATATATATATATATATATATATATATATATATATATATATATATATATTGGTTGAAGGCTCATAAAAAAATAATAATGCTTTATGGTTTTAAATGAATTATAGGAATGTGTAACATTTACTATGTCTCAAGTTCAAATAGACATGTTGTGTTGTCATGCTTATTTGACCCAAAACCTGTTATTTATTTCAATAGTAAACTATGAACATAATGTGGTAGTGATATTGTGGATATTTAAGTATGTTATAATGGACGTGGTTCCCATGGTTAAAGGTTCAAATACTTGTAGTTGTTATACAAGTCATGAGACACAAGATTATTATTAAAAATAATGATGCAAAAAACAGTGAACAAAATAAATTCAGTGAGTTCAAAACCTCAAATCATATATATATATATATATATATATATATATATATATATCTGTGTGTGTGTGTGTTTGAATGTGTAAGATAGATAGAATGCCTGTTTGAATGAATGAAAGAATGATGGATTGATGGATTGATGGATTGATTAGATGAATGATTGATTGAAGGAGAGTCTGCATGATTCCTCCTTGATGGATCGATTGAGTGAGCTTTGTTGAGTGATTGATTAGTTCCATAAGCTCAGTATAGAGCTAGAGAGATAGTGACGTTAGTGGTTGTAGATAGGGAGTTGGGTATAGAGATAGAGATGGGAGGATGGGTATAGAGCAGATCTAAGGCAGTAAGAAAGAGATAGATGGGGGTGGCAAGAGAGGTTGAGTTATATATATATATATATATATATATATATATATATATATATATATATATATATATATATATATATATATATATATATATATGATTTTAGTAGAGGAAATTTTGTTTAAAATAACAATCCTTACCTCCAAATTAAATTCACATTAACAACATTTGATTAAGTAAGAGAAAATAAAAATAAGAAATGGGTGTGTAATTCAGAAGTACAATGCATGTGATATCATCGATATAGGTACAAGTCTCATACCTATGAGCCATATCATAGTTGTATTTCAACTAAATAACTTTGTTTTCTTACACAGTTAAGAGAAAGTAATATTAGTCATCATAGAACCATCTTGAAGACCTATTAATCGGGAGAAACTTTGGGTATAATTAGGTGGTGAGGAATCATCACATAAAGTAGAGTAGTTAGAGATTGTAAGCAGTATGAACTTGAAACTAGAAATAATTAGGGATGATAAAGAGGAACTATAGAAATCTAATGTTGACAAGGAAAATCTCATATTAGAAAATATTAGAACAAACATCAAATGATGGAGATAAAGAGGAGTCGCAAAGAATGAAATATCAAGACAATATTAATGAGAGTGAGCCTCTCAAACTAGAAAATGATGAATTAATTGATAATATTTTAGCTAGAATGACATTGATAACACCTAATCAAGTAAAGATATAAAAAGTGGAACTACAAGGATAATTTAGGAAAATCAGACCTCTCGTATTTCATTGTGAAAGAGAGGAAAAACCTGAGGTATTTCCACTAAACATGAATAAATATTTTTAACTGTATAAGTATATCCATAATCTAAAATATATATTTCCCACTTACCATTTGTAGGGCAAGGCACCATTGTGGGGGGATTAGATTAGGATTGTGTATAATATAGAATATAAGATTGCGAGTTTGGATTATTTTCAAAAACACTTCAAAGAGAAATATTTGATAGAAATATATCATGATAATAGAGCTAAAGATTTTCATGAATTGAAGTTTGGTTAGGTGACCATGGATGAACCAACCACTAAATTCGGCCTTCCCCTATGATTTGTACCATACATTCCTAAGGACAAAGAAAATATTCAGTGATTCATCATTTTATTCCTTTCCTTCAAAGAAAATATTGAGTATGACAACCTCAAAACAATGGATGAACTATCTAAAAATCCATAATATGTTATCATCAGTTTAAGAAAATAAATGGTAACTTAAAACCTTGGAAAAACAAGAAGAAAGAGAGATTTCTATGAAAGGGCGTAAAAGGTTCAATCATCCTATCTTAAGAATTATTTTAAAAACAGTAAAAATAGATATTTCAATAAGAATAATGATAAGGAAACGACTCGATCACAAAAAAATCCAGATAGATTGATTTAAATGGAAATATAGCCAATGAGAAGGAAAGAGAACCCTTTAATTTTTATGGTTGTGGGGAGACTCATATACTTTGAAATTTCCCATATAACGTTAAGTACAATAAGTCTTTGTACAATGTAGAAGAAGCTTCCACTATAAATGATGTGGCTAGAAATATTATCAGAATCAATGGATCCCTAAAGGATCAACAAGCCTAGCATCAATTTAATGTGATTGAAATAGAAGGTAAGATGCATCAATTTAATGTGATTGAAATAGAAGGTAATATTATGAACCAAATTGTGTCAATTTCAATAGGCCTAGGATATATATTAAGTTATGTTAGTCCAAATATACTGGAAAAATGTAATTTGAACATGGAAAAATATAAAAATTCATAGTTGGTATAGTAAAAAATTGTTACAAAAACAAATATTACCAATTTGGTTAAGAATTTTCCTAGTAATTTGAATGGATTAAAAATACAAATGAACTTAAATATCCTACCTCTAGGATCATATGATGTGTTAGTGGGTCTAGATTGGTTAGAAAAACACATAAATGTCATTAAGTATCTAGAAACGATTGTTAGTTGTATCAATGGTGATGGATTAGTGCACGTTCTTACAGGTATGCTTAGGTCAACCTCAACAAGATAGATATCATCCTCACAACTAAAAACAAGTTCACATAAGGGTTGTAAATTTTTTTCAATACAAGTGGAATATTTAACATAGAAAAGCAACGCAAAGGCTTTGGAGGACTTTGTAGTAGTGCAACAATTAAAGGATGTTTTTCCAAAAGGAATTATTGGGTTTCCATCCAAAAAGGACACTGATTTTACCATCGAAATGGTACCTAGAACAACATGAATGTCAAGGGAACCTTATAATATTAATGTACCAAAGTTTATTGAATCTAAGATGTAACTTTCGAAATTGTTGGATAACGGATATATTAGACCAAGTGTCTCACCTTGGGAAGCACCAATACATTTTGTAAGGAACAAGAATGGATCCCTTAAGTTATGTATTGATGATAGTCAGTTGAATAAAAAAGAAATAAAAAAACAAATACTTGTTACCTACAATTCATGATATGTTTGATGAGGTAAGTGGAGTGGAAACTCTCTCTCAGATAGAATCAAGATATTACCGAAAAATTAGAATCAAGGATGATGATACACATACGCCTTCTTTTACAACCAAATATGACCATTATGAGTCTATTTTACTTCTTCTTGGACATCCTATTTTATTCCAAGGTAGAAGAATAGCCTAAAAAAACTTAATAATAAAACTTTAAATAGTGAAAGAGCATCAAATATATTAAAAATTTAGTAAGTTGGAGTTTTATCAAGATCAAATTCAGTATTTGGGGTTTGTAATATGCAAAGAGACTCTCAAAAGTTTAATGAAATTCATAATTTTCCTATTCCTAAGGATGTGGCTGATATTAATGTCAACAAAATTTTTATCAATCGAAATATTTGCTAACTATAGCTCCTATACTTAAGTTTGGTGATCATAATAAATAATATATAGTATGCACATATTCTTCTCTAGAAGGATTAGGTGGAACCTTAATGCGAAGTAATCATGTTATAGCTTCCGAGTCTATGAAGCTAAAAGAGCATGAATAGAATTATTTTGTCTATTACGTAGAGATGGCTGCAATACTCCATGCTTTAAAAAGATGAAAACGTTATCTTTTGGGTAATAAATTCACATTAGTTACTGATAATATTAGTCTGAAATATTTCTTTAGGTAACGATATTTAAATGCAAGGCAAGAAATGTGGATCACTTTCCTGACCTTAGTGATTTTGTTTTTGACATCAAACAAATTAAAGGAAAAAAAATTGCAGATGCTTTGAGTACAATCTTATATAAAATTGTACTGGTATTAAAATATATTAAGGCTTGCAATGCGTTGGTTTGGAGAAACAAGTTGATTCGTATTTTATTTTCGATTTTTAAGATAAGTAAAAAAAATCATTGTATTTTTTATTACGAAAAATATTTCCAGAGCAAACTATCCAGCCGATAATAGTTTGTGGTTGTTTACTTACGGAAAAAGACAATGAATAATGTAACTAGTAAATTGAGAAAGGCAATAAATAAGTAGCATCCAGTAGAAGTTAGAAATATTTTTTTATTTACTGCATGTTATTCTGAACATGTGCAGAAGGCATAGATGGATATTTGTTTCAAACTAAAAATGAAAGTTTGTTATTTATATAATGATATAGTGAGTTTGGTAAAGACAGGTGAAGTTATTTCTTAAATAAAGGCAAGAAAATTTTAATTGAATTTTTGATGTTAACAATTTTTGTGCAGAAGGCATAGATGGATATTTGTTTCAAACTAAAAATGAAAGTTTGTTATTTATATAATGATATAGTGAGTTTGGTAAAGATAGGTGAAGTTATTTCTTAAATAAAGGTCGGAAAATTTTAATTGAATTTTTGATGTTAACAACTTTTGGGAATATTAGTATTTTGGTTATGTATTGTTATTTTACATATAATGCAAAATAACTTTTGAAAGAAGTTACAAGACCTGTAATGGATAAGTAGATCATAATTATTTTTTTTATAGTTTTCATGGAAGGAATCAAAGCATTAACTTCAGTGAGTTTTCAAGATAAAGATTTATTGAAGAAAATTTGAGACACTAAGGATAAGTAAGTATTTAATTGCTAAACAAATAAGTATGAAATAGATTAAAATGTATAATTATACAGAGTCATATTTGAATAATCATGAAAAAACAAACCAAATAGAAAGGATTTACAGTTACTAGATACATATACTAGTTTGAAAAAAAATTGTTAGCAGAATATTTATAAATGGGTTTAGGAACATGAGATAATTAAGGGGTAAAAAACTGTATAAATGAGAAATAAATCCAAAAATAAGTGTGCTTTAGCAAAACTCTGAAGCTAGATCATAAAAATTGTCTCATATACAAAGTATCAAAACCATGGTTATATTCTTAAATCTATTTTCATAACTCACAACTAAGTATGCTAAACTTCAATGTAATAAGTTTAATAGAAAAACTATTGCCAACATTTGTCGGTCTCAATCTTCATAACATCAAATTGGAGAGATTAAAAAGGAAAATTATTACATGGAATGGTAAATATATATAGTAATGAAGTAGTTACAATAACTTTAAAATTGGGTTCAAAGACTCAATATGTAGAAAAGAAAAAAAAATGTTAACATTTTAATTTTTATAACTGAATAATAAATAAAGAAATAAAGCTAAGAGACCATCTGTGACCGGTTGAATGAAAAAAAGATGAATAAGTTAACTAAGTTACAATTAATGCTATAACAATGCAAACTCATTTCACTAAAATATATAACATGAACCAAAATAAGAATAAGCATATAAAAAGTAGAGAACCATGAACTAGAAGGAAATAATGTTAAACCTAAAAAATAGATGTTTACAATAATGACTAGATATCATTTCACTAAAAGATATAACATGAACCAAAATAAGAAAAAGTATATAAAAAGTAGAGAACCATGAATTAGAAAGAAATATTGTTATACCTGAAAAATAGATGTTTACAATAATGACTAGATATTAAACCTAATAGATGAAAATAAGTGCAGGTAAGAAATTCAAGTGCAGAATCCCTCAAAATAATTGTACATGAGAAAACCCTAGAGTTACTCATATTGTAACCCATATGAATCAAATATAAAAGTAAAACCTTATCTACAAATATAAATCTAATGTAAAAATGAAATAATTTACACTACAAGTGTCGTGATCAAATTTTGGAATGTGATGGCTCTCCTAAATTTTTAAACCAATAAAACCCTTAACCAATTTTCATTTTCACAAAAAATTGTTAATTCAATGTGCCAACTAAATTACAATGTTTTTCAGTGACTCTTCGAAATCCATGCAACCATTAAAAGAAATGTTGGTTAATCAATAACCTTAATAGATTTAGGTAAAACATGGAAAATTATTTCAATGAAAATCTAGAAATACTATAAAAAAAATAAAAAAATAAAAATCTTTTTCTTAATCGAAAATTTCACTATATATATATATATATATATATATATATATATTCGTTCTTCACAAAGAAAGAATATAATGAGTACAATAGTAGAAAGGTACAAATATAACCCTAAAGCCACGTAATCAACATCAGACAGAGGCAATAATTAACATATTTCTATAACCATGATGGAAAAACTAGTAAACAAAATAAATATAGTGAGTTCAAAACCATAAGCCCAAATTTAAGTTAACGTTGTTAAAACCTTGAGAAAGACAAGTAACAGAATAAGCTGTTGGGAAAAATACTGAGAGGGGGGTGAATCAGTATTTAGGGCTGACTGAAAACATTTTACTTTTTCTTTCTCTAAAACCCATACACTACTTTACTGAAGCCAACTCGCATATACACGCGGATATCCTTAATAAAACTTGTGTATTACCAGATATCTCATTATGCAGATAATTCTTTACTTAGATCATTGCATTATTCATTCATTAGATGTTTAGTAAGCAGTAAACTTGTGCAGTAATAACAGAATAAATCATCACACATAAGCATCACACATGAACACCAGGATTTAAGGTGGAAACCCAATTCAGAAGAAAACAACCGCTGTCGTCGTATTTGTCTTCAATATTTATTATAAAGAAATCTTCTTACAACCATGTACTAGTGCAGACTCATACCATCACGCAGGCACCCACCTGCAGAAGGCTACAACTTTCAATCATTTATCAGCCTCTCCTGGAAGGGAGCTACAACCCCCTGCTCTCGTTTACCAGCTTCTCCTGGAAGGGAGCTACTACCCCCTGCTCTCATTTACCAGCCTCTCCTGGAAGGGGGCTACTACCCCCTGCTCTCATTTACCAGCCTCTCCTGGAAGGGAGCTACTATCCCCTGCTCTCATTTACCAGCTACCACTAGAAGGGAGCTACAACCCCCTCACTAAAGGCTTCGACCCTCAGCACCATTGCGGACCACGTTTCATCAATTTTCATACTAGATCCAACAACTTCCATATAACACATCTTATAGGCCACTTTTCATCATATTTTCAGACTGGACCCACTCCACACATTTAAGCTCAATCATACATCAAACTGAAACTTATAAATCCATCAATACATTCATTGAATCATCAACCGATCAACCAACAACTTGATCATGATCAGCAGCATAATCAACATTCAAACAGCCCAAATCATTGACAGATGGCAGTAAAACAGCAAAACAGATCATACATTTCATTCCACTTACGTTAGCAAAACCCTAGATTTCATACGCGCTTTTACTTCACTAAACCTGCGTATATACGTGATTTCATAAAGAAAAACTTGCGTATACTTCTGCACATATTTCAGAACTAATCTCATATTCCATACGCACTTTTGCTGAAGACAACCTGCGTATGCACACGCTTTTTATGAAGTGAACCTGCGTATAGATCTTCAAACTTTGTAGGGCTATGCAACTCTTTAGAACAGATAAATAGCTTAGATCTTACCCTTCACTTCAAAAATTATTCGCCTCATCTCAGATCTAAGCATTCCATATAACAGATCTAGAAAATACATAGTCTTTTCAGATCTAGAGATCCCTCTTCATCATTTTCTTCATAGGTGCATTATTAATTCAGATCAATCAATACACTGTTACCCATTCCTTACAGATATACTTCAGAGTGAAGTATTCATTCAATACCCAGACACATGCACACCCTTGCATTATGATCTTCTTCTCCTTATATAGATTTAGCCTTTGTCAATACCATGAGCCAAAACCACACCACTTTCGATGGTATTCCTGGACGGGATCAAATAGATAATCAAGTGCTCAATACAATGGGTCAATACCATGGTAAATTCCCTTGGTTTTATGAATTTAGAGCACAAATAGGCATACGCTACTTGGCACATACTTTTCCGCGTACATACGCTACTTCGCCTTTACAAACCCGCGTATGCTTTGTGACATACCATTTTTATCATTATTCTGGCACTTACTGGAATTTATTTCTCCATTACATCTGAGCTGCTCTGTGGATACATCAGATTTACATCATTAATAAACACATCAAGTCAGTTTCCATCAAAGACAACTTTATCAAGCAGGTTGCCATCAACTTTATCAAGTAGGTTGCCATCAAGGACAACACTCTGCATCATATTGCCAACAATATCATTTCATCAAGTAGGTTGCCATCAAGGACAACACATGCCAACAATCTCCTTTCATCAAGTAGGTTGCCATCAAGGACAACACATGCCAACAATCTCCCCCTTTGGACTTGATGGCAACCATGATGGTGTTTGATCACCACAATAGATATATACATTAAATATAACCATTATGCAAACACCATGATACTCTCCCCTTATTCAAACACCATGATACTCTCCCCCTTTGACATCAAGGGCAAAGGGAGGATCAAAACCAAAACAAGGTTTTTCTTCTCTTGTAGAAAGAAGAGCTCTGTAGATCTGATGCGCACTGAAGTTACCATGCTCCCCCTAAGTTCATGCTGAATCTTTAAACATATTTTTCAATGAAGTACATGACTCTATGACCTTTCATATCACCAAGGACTCATACTTACATCAATGATACAACCAAGTGGATTTACATATGTGACTCAAGTACCCAACCAAGTGGGTTTACACATTTTGACTCATCTACCCAACCAAGTGGGTTTACAAATTTGAAGAAGTCCTTACATGACTGAATATTGCAATTTTACATCATGGGTCTCAACATGACCTTTTCATCAAATTATAGAAATGACTTATACAATCAAGATCAAATAATCTCAAGCATGAGATCAGACCACAACAAATAATTAGAATGCCAACAATGCATCTTTTCATATGACCAACGCTCCCCCTAATCTTGTGCATCCTGACCACTTTCAACATCAAATCATCAAGGCATCTTCATCAAACATTAGAGAAAGGAATAGAAATATGAGAGCTGAAACATCACCAGAGATACCCAACATCACCACAGCTATATTGAAGAATGCTGACCCAGAAAAATTTGTCAGCAAACACCCATACGCGGTTTTCTGTGTATAAACTCACGTATATATGCGACTGTCCTTCAGGAAATCCATGTATCCAACTTAATCTTCTGATTTTAAGCAGATCTGATCTTTTGAGAGGCAGAGACTACTCCCAGCTTCTGTCTAAGATATTCAAATGCTTCCCTGGAGTATATGAGAGAAGAAAGATATGACAGTGTAACTGTGTTTTCAAGTGTCATTCAACAGTTGTAGCATAAGCACATCAGTAACCAAGCCTTCAGGCTCTTTGCAGCATCAACATATTCTTCCTAAGAGGAATTATCATACCATAACAGCTTCTTCAATCATCAATGTGATCTGATATCACCAAGATCTTCATGATTCATAATCATGATGTAACATGTGTAGGAATTATGTATAAAAGGTCTCAACCGTGATAAAAGTCATCAGCAACAACCTCTGCATGATCTAACCTTATCTCTGAATCATAATACTTCCATCTCATCCAGGTGTGAAAACAAAAGATACTCTTCATCAAAAAGAAATCAGGGCTCATCCATAATCTCATCATAAGAAACCATGTATCATGTCATCATCAGTTGAGCATGAGTATTACGAAAACTAAGGAATAAGTAGATACAATGCCAACAATGCAATCATTAGTAGTTAGACTGGTGCTCCCCCTGAACCTGTGCTCCTGTTCTTGAGCCATCTCACTATTTTCCTTAACAGAAAATCATACGCTTTTGTATCCAGCGGAACTCGCATGTATACGCGGCTTTAGTTCACGAAACCTGCCTATGGAAAGTGAGATTCTGAAAATTTCACAACTTCATCTCCCCCTGAACTTATGCCACCTGTACCTGTCTTCTTCACATTAGATGCACTGTCAGAAATAAACATAACCAGAATTACCAAACCAACCATGGGAATCACCGTACATTTCTCCCCCCGTGATTATACATTACTAATCCCTAGAATGTATCTCACATCACTCCTGCAGTCATTATGAGAAGTAAGCTTTAGAAGCGGATGACTGCAGTAGGGTCAATATTCCCTACGTTTCTGACCGGTCCTCCTTCCTTTTCCAGCTTTGCTTGAAATTTCTTATAGTGTGCTGGAAATTGTTCAATTTCTCATATCTATTCATCCTGCATTCTTTTTCTACATGTCCATACTTGTTACAAGCATAACATCTTGTATGACTAGAAAAGTAAGCATAGGGATCATAATGTATTTTTCTATTCTTTCTTCTATTGCAATCAACTACTTTATGACCATACTTGTTGCATGAAAAACAATATCCCTTAAAGAATCCTGAGTACCTTTCTGTGTAGAATCTATTTGTTTGTGACTGAAACAATCTGCTTCTGCAATTGGCTGCAACATGCCCATAATCGTGACATTTAAAGCATTCAACATTATTGATCAAAGGAGGGAATGATTTCTTTTGAGATTTCATGATTGTCGGTTGACCTTTTGTTTCTTCCAACACTTCAAATTTTGCATTGATATCCTTTGAATCTTTAGCACTTCCTTGTGAACTAGATTCTCCTTTAATATTTTCATGAAAACCAAGACCAAATTTAACAGAACGAGACCTTTGACTACTAAGAATATTGTCCATAATCTTAGTACTATCTTGAAACCTCAAGAGTTTATCTTTTTCTTCTAATTTACCTTTTAACATGTTTATCTCAACTTCCAGTCTTTGGAAATGCTTCTTCATGCTTTCTTCAACCCTTCTTCCTTCTTCTACTTGATCATTCAATTTTAAAATCTCTTCTTTCAACCCATTTTCTTGTTCTTCAAAAGTTTGTAAAAGTTCTTCATTCTTCTTATTTGATTTTTCCAGATCTTCCTTGAGGAAGATGATTTCTTCTTCAAGTCCTTTTTCTTCAAATGATTGTAGAAGTTCCTCATTCTTCTTATTTGATGCTTCAAGATTTGCTTTCAGAGAGATGATTTCTACTTCAAGTCCTTCACTATGATTGGTTACTTTGTCCTGCAGTCTTTGATACATTTCTATTTGTCCCTTCATTGTTTCTATCTGTTCATTCATTCTAGAGATCATATCTTGGTAGATAGATTCCTTCCTTTTAAATTGATCTTCAACATTAATCTTGAGATTTTCTTCTAGACCCGTAACATTACTTTCACTATCTTCACCATTGCATGCACAAGAAAGTGAATCATAAGAACAACAATCAATACCTGTTTCATCTTCTTCATTTTTTATTGCACATGTTTTCTGAGGTATCTCCTTTCTTTGAGTAGCCTTCTTCTTTTTCTTCCTTTCCATGAGCACTTGCAGATCTTGGTCAGAATCTTCTTCATCCTCATTTGACATTTCATCATTATCTTCATTTGTATAACAACTCTTTCTCTTTTCAAATTGTTTCCCTTTATCATGATTTTCTTCATAAGGACATTTAGCAGCATAATGACCAACTCTTCCACAAGTAAAACACTTGAAGGGAAGCTTACCTCTGAGTCTTCCAGTACCTGGTTGGAGTCTTCTTACAAAATTTGCTTCTTCTTCTTCTGATATATAACTTGATTCCTTGACAACTTCCTTTTCTTTTCCTTTTGCACATGCCTTAAAGGCAACTTCTCTGATTTGAGAGGGACCTTCTTTTCTCATTTGAAAAGCAATTAGAATACCATGTAGTTGAACAATAGTAAGAGTATGCAGATCTTGCCTTTCTTCAATAACTGATACTTTTGACTCAAATTTTGAAGTCAAAGATATTAAGACTTTTTCCACCAGAGTAGTATCGGTTATGGTTTCACCCAAATTTCTCATGCGATTTACAATATCATCTAGACGTAAAAAGAAATTGGGAATGCTCTCATCACTATGCATCCTTAAATTTTCATATTCAATTCTGAGAGTTTGGAGTTTTGCACTTTTTACCTTTGTATCTCCTTCATAGCTTAGAACGATTTTGTCCCATATTTCTTTTGCTGAATTTAGCTGCATCACTTTAGAAAATTCTGGTTTAGACATGCTTCCTAATAAAACATTGACTGCTTTGGCATTGATTTAATATTTCTTCCTTTGTGCTGCATCAGTAGGAATAATTGTCGGATACTGATAACCTTCTTCCACGATTGCCCATACTTCTGCACCAAGACTTTGTAGATAAGATTTTGTTTGTATCTTCCAGAATAACAGATTACTTCAATTGAATAGAGGTGGCCTTAGAGAAAGTACTCCTTCATGACTTCCCATTGCGACGGATCTCCTTCAAGTGATCAAGCTTCTACAGAAGGACCTGCTCTGAAACCAATTGTTGGGAAAAATACTGAGAGGGGGGGGGGTGAATTAGTATTTAGGGCTGACTGAAAACATTTTAGTTTTTCTTTCTCTAAAACCCATATGCTACTTTACTGAAGCCAACTCGCATATACATGCGGATATCCTTAATAAAACTTGCGTATTACCAGAGATCTCATTATGCAGATAAATATTTACTTAGATCATTGCATCATTCATTCATTAGATGTTTAGTAAGCAGTAAACTTGTGCAGTAAGAACAGAATAAATCATCACACATAAGCAACACACATGAACACTAGGATTTAAGGTGGAAACCCAATTCAGGAGAAAACCGCCGCTGCCGTCGTATCTGTCTTCAATATTTATTATAAAGAAAACTTCTTACAACCATGTATTGGCACAGACTCATACCAGCACGCACGCACCCACCTGCAGAAGGCTACAACCTTCTCTCATTTACCAGCCTCTCCTGGAAGGGAGCTACAACCCCCTGCTCTCGTTTACCATCCTCTCCTGGAAGGGAGCTACTACCCCCTTCTCTTGTTTACCAGCCTCTCCTAGAAGGGAGCTACTACCCCCTACTCTCTTTTACCAGCCTCTCTTCGAAGGGAGCTACTACCCCCTGCTCTCATTGACCAGCCTCTCCTGGAAGGGAGCTACTACCCCCTGCTCTCATTTACCAGCTACCACTGGGAGGGAGCTACAACCCCCTCACTGAAGGCTCTGACCCTCAGCACCATTACGGACCACGTTTCATCAATTTTCATACTAGATCCAACAGCTTCCATAGAACACATCTTGTAGGCCACTTTTCATCAGATTTTCAAACTGGACCCACTCCACACATTTAAGCTCAATCATACATCAAACTGAAACTTATAACTCCATCAATACATTCATTGAATCATCAACCAATCAACCAACAACTTGATCATGATCAGCAGCATAATCAACATTCAAACAACCCATATCATTGATAGATGGCAGTAAAACAACAAAACAGATCAGAAATTTCATTCCACTTACTTCAGCAAAACCCTAGATTTCATACACGCTTTTACTTCACTGAACCTGCGTATATACACGCTTTCATAAAGACAAACCTGCGTATACTTCTGCACATATTTCAAAACTAATCTTATATTCCATACGCACTTTTGCTGAAGACAACCTGCGTATGCACGTGCTTCTTATGAAGCGAACCTGTGTATAGATCTTCAAACTTTGTAGGGCTGCGCAACTCTTCAGAACAGATAAATAGCTCAGATCTTACCCTTCACTTCAGAAATTATTTGCCTCATCTCAGATCTAAACATTCCATAGATAGATCTAGAAAATACATAGTCTTTTCGGATCTAGAGATCCCTCTTCATCATTTTCTTCATAGGTGCATTATTAATTCAGATCAATCAATACACTGTTACCCATTCCATGCAGATATACTTCATAGTGAAGTATTCATTCAATACCCAGACACATGCACACCCTTGCACTATGATCTTCTTCTCCTTATATAGATTTAGCCTTTGTCAATACCATGAGACAAAACCACACCACTTCCGATGCTATTCCTGGACTGGATGAAATAGATAATCCAGTGCTCAATACAACGGGTCAATACCATGCTAAATTCCCTTGGTTTTATGAATTTAGAGCACAAATAGGCATACGCTACTTGGCACGTACTTTTCCGTGTACATACGCTACTTCGCCTTTACAAACTCGCGTATGCTTTGTGACATACCATTTTTATCATTATTCTGGCACTTACTAGAATTTCTTTCTCCATTACATCTGAGCTGATTTGTGGATACATCATATTTACATCATTAATAAACACATCAAGTCAGTTTCCATCAAAGACAACTTTATCAAGCAGGTTGCCATCAAATTTATCAAGTAGGTTGCCATCAAGGACAACACTCTGCATCATATTGCCAACAATCTCCTTTCATCAAGTAGGTTGCCATCAAGGACAACACATGCCAACAATCTCCCCCTTTGGACACTTCATCAAGTAGGTTGCCATCAAGGACAACACTTTGCATCATATTGCCAACAATATCCTTTCATGAAGTAGGTTGCCATCAAGGACAACACATGCCAACACAAGCGTCGGGGGTTCGTCGGCGGAATGTGACGATTACCTATTCTATATTGTTTTAATAATTTCCAAAGTATGGGTGGGAAGTCGAATACTTTCAATGACGATGAAAACTATGTTGCAAAGTTAAACATTGGAATAGAGTCACAACAATTTCGGAGCATAGAGTAAGAACGAATGTCAAAATATTGATTCAAATGGGTAGTGATTCTAATCGATTGATCCTTTCAGCAATCACCACAAAATGATTACGTTTGAATAACCTAGACGGTCTACATGTGAGTCTCCCACATGGACCAATTAATATTGTAGCGAGCATGTTAGACAGGTTGACAAGGGACCCGCACATTAATAACCTAAGGTGTTTTCCAAGGCATAGTTGCATGGTACATTAGTTGAACAATGGATTATGAAACACGAAGTTGTGAGTTTAAATTAAATATATAACAAATATGTGTGTGCCCGTGTGTCAAAGACTCACAAAAAAAAAAATGAGGCTTAATGGTTTTAAATAAAATATAAGAAAGGGTAATACAAAGTGCATGGGTTGGGGTGTTTATTTTTTCCCAAACTTAGTTTTGATTTGAAGGGTAAACTGAAGATATTGTGTGGTAGTGATATTGTTAACAATTAAACATGTTTTAATTGATGTGGTTGTCATGGTTAAAGGATCAAATCTCAAATTTTGATTATAGATATATAAATTTTTTTTACAAAATTTTTGTTTAAAGAAAAATATCATCTCTGAATTAATGACACATAATTATATTATATAAATATATAAATACATACATATATAGTTAAAATAAATTGGAATACTAAATTATTTATATATATCCTTTTACTACATTACACAAATACAAATAAAAATCTACACCTTATTTTATTTTTAGTTTATATCATAACTTTCAAGCATGGCCTTAATAATCATACATCCTATATTAAACTTTAACCATTTTTAAAATCAATACATAAGATATAATATTCCAATGATCTCAAATAAGGTTTAGAATTGATAAATGTGAAATAAAATATAAAAGATCTCTAACTATATTAAAAATGAAATAGAATATTATTTAAAATTATCAAACATTTTTAGTAAACATAGTCTAAATTTTTAAGGTTTTTTTTTTCCATTTAAAATAAAATTTAATTTACAATTGTTAAAATGATATCTTTGAGTTATTAAATATATAAAAGTTAAATATATTTGAATTTACATTTTTATGAATTTATTAACTATTAACAGTATAGATCGATCTTAAATATGGATCTAGCAAGTGTTTATAAGGATAAAATCTCTTGAGGTGTTAACCCTTTTCATAGCACAAAATTTTGCACCCCCGAAACTTTGATTCCTCTAGAGACGCTAGACTTGATAGGTCATTAATGTTCCTCCCTCTCAACTCAATTCCATTTCCACTCAATTGCATTTGAAAATGCATAAATCAATTCAACCCCTAGAAAATCATTTAGTTTACATTAACTTTTTTAATTAATATATTTTTAAATACATTTCAATATTACTTAATGTAACATAGCAAAATATTTTATTTATAATGCACTTTGAACTTTTTAATTACTGTTAATATTTTATAAATAATTTTATATTAAAAATTGAATGAATTAGACATTTCTCTCCAATTATTATTAATATGATGGAACTGAATTTATTTATTTTTTACTTTCAATTATTTCTCTTTACTTTTGCTTTATTAAGAACTAGTCTTTCTCAAGGCCTAAACACGTGAGAGAAAATCTGCCCCATTATGCACCACTAGTATGTCTTTCCATGTCGCTTGATTTTCCTTTAGTAAGCATTCATTAATAACAACTAAAAATGATTGTACTCCCTATTAGTTTTACAACTCAGTTATGAAAGATTTCCCAATGTTTAAAAAAAGTTAAATTATTTAATATTAATTAGATCATGTAAGAATGCACCATAGACTTTCCCGCAAGACTTTGCTCCATATTAATTGAAGGTACAAAATCTGAAATTAAAGTATATATAGAAAATGAGTTTTATAATTAGTCCCACCATTTTTAATTTTTTTATAACTATAACATGAGTGAGAAATTGATTTCATTAAATATACCAAAATCTACAATCCAGTCACTTACTCTCCTTATGTAAATTTATGACTACGAATTAAAATAAATACACGAATAATAAAACTGAAGCAGCTTATTCGAGCGAATCGATGAGACCGTCACTATTTGCAAGGGTAGCGTCCGTTTACAAGTTTATATTATAAAACACAGCAAGCGTTCTTCATTACAATAATACGAGCTCATCGCAGCAAGTAAGTTCATTAGTTCAATTCAATATCCAATTCTTGAGTTCAATTTCCCAAGGGGTTTTCTTCAAAATGACGCAGTCTTCCAGTGACAACCCTAATGGTAATGGAGAACTCCACCCAGATGAAGGTGAATCATCAAACGAGCATGTAATTGTAATTAGTGAGCGAGAGGTGCCCGTGCCTTTGAATGACAATAGTAAGGAGGAAGGGTTGAATTTCGTTTTACCTCCCATATCAGGAGACAATCCCAATAAGAAAACACTGGTGTTAGATTTGGACGGAACTCTGGTTTATACTAAGTTTAAACCAGCGGCAACCGGCTATGATTTTATCCTAAATCTTGAAGGCTACCGACCCATGTATGTGTCGAAAAGGCCTGGCGTGGACGAGTTGTTGCAGCAATTAGGCAGCACAGGGTTGTATGAGATTGTCATCTTCACGGCAGGACGGGAATGCTATGCAAATGCTGTGGTCGACAAGATCTTGGATTTATTACCTCCCTCGCAACATGCCATCACAAACATAAATATAATTCCCCGCACCCACCGCCTTGACCGTCGCCATTGCAGGAAAGTTGAAGGAGTCCTCGATGACGTGAAGGACCTGTCTATTCTGGGACGGGATCTCAAAAACGTCATAATCGTTGATGACCGCCGAAGCTCATATTATCTCCAACCACAAAATGCCATCGAGATCGATTCCTGGACTGCCGCCAACACTGACGACAAATCCCTCTTTCAACTCCTCTCCTTCTTCGTCCAAATCCAAGACCCGAAATTTCCTTACTCCACCACAGACGACGTGAGAGAAGTGCTCAAGTTATTGAAGCCAGCACTCCTGACTCAACCTAGTGAGAGAAGTGCTGAAGTTAGTGAAGCCGGCACGACGTGATTGAAGTGCTCAAGATAATGAGGCCAGCATATACCAATCAAAATAATAAAAAGGATTAACAAAAACATAACAATTTTATACCTTTTATTTTGGCAATTGAAATTACGTATGAATAAGTACGTATATATTTTCAGATACATTAATTAACCATTATTATTAATATTTATTAATTAATAATGTTATTAAATAATAGTTAAATAAAAATTATAATAATAATCATATTTTTTTATCATACTAATGTGATTGATATAGCCTTTAAAATATATCAATTATATGTATTAATATGATTATGCTAAGTATTTTTATATTATCGAACACAATTATTTTTTTATTTACTAGATTTAATTGAATGTATTTTATAAAATATTTTGCTTTGGTTAGCTTTGTGACCATGTTGCAAAGCTTATTATAGTTAGGTTCGAGCTCTAAAAAAATTAACTAAACTATATACTTTTGGGTACATCTTTATCTTTTCTAAGTTAAAGAAAAAATATAATGAGCATTAGCCTTTACTTCCGAATATGAAATTGTTATTTATACAATTTGTTGTAAAAAATGTCATAAATAAATATATGTGAGTATCACACGATGGAGTGCTAAGTAGACTATTAAAAAATAAAGAGAAATTAGTCAGTTATGATTATGTCTCATAGAAATGGTCATAAATAAATAACTTAAAACAATTAAATCCCAAAAATGATATTTAATACACTACTGTAGTTAACTTAATAACCATGTTGCAAAACTTATTACATTTAATTTCCATCTTTAAAAATTAACTATAAACTATATATTTTTGTGTAAGTCCTTACTGCTTTTTACGTCAACGACAAATTATAACTTCCTCGATCCCAGGTACTTCTGAATATGAAATTGTTATACATCTTTATACTACATGTGTTTTGTAGGGGGACATTACCAAACAATATGTGTTTGTTATACATCTATAAACTCTATGTGTTTGGTGCTCTAGCTCAGATTGTGAAGAGCTAATGGCTCGCTGAATGAGTCCAGCCAAAGCCAGAAATATAAGGGAAAAGATCTTGGAGCCCAACCCAACCTAGTTTGCCTCTGAGTAAGCCAAACTTGTGGAAATCATCTAGGAGGAAGCTACAATATATTATGAAAACATACTTGATGAAATCTAGAAAGTAATTGAAAAATGGGAAGATGACATAAACATACATGTAGGAACACAAATGGATACTAAAGAATGGAAGGGCCTCTTTCTTGATCTCATACATGCAGAAATACAAATGGATACTAAAGAATGGAAGGACCTCCTCCTTGATCTAGGGAAAATGTAGGTAGATTGACATAGTTCAAGCAAACTTTGCTTCTCTACTAGTCCATGAAGGGCATCTTTGAAAAAGCCTTCGAACAAATTTCTATGAGTTTAGTTACCATAGCCCAAGACTTCCCAGACTACATGAGTGAGTTTGACAATTGCGAAAGCAGGATGGATGCCTTGATCACATTGATCACCACTTCTTGTGCATCTCCAAGCCATCTGAGCACATAGGCACTTCAGTCTAGGATCTGGAACCTATTGATTATGTTTTGGCTGAGGAGGCAGAGTAGTCTCATGATGTTGAATTCAGTTAGTTTTTGTTATATTTATATGCCGCTCGCATAAGTAATTCTCATAGTAGTTATGATAAAAATTATGTATGTCTAAATATCTAGGTTTTGTTAGCTTAGTATGATAGAGTAAAAATCTTATTTTTTGAGCTCACATACCACACCATCAAGTGACCAACAAACTTGATTTTAGGCTCAAAGCTAGTCGAGGCCACGAAATTATAATATGCTTTTGTGTAAGCCTTTACCTCTTTTTAAGCCAATGACAAAATACAACTTGTCGTTTCCAGTCACTTTTGAATATTAAATTGTTATACATATATAAACCACATGATGTGCGTTATAGAGTGCGGGCATGTTCCTCAGTTGGAGAAACCCACCGACTTGAACTAGACGTTGCTTAACTTTCTCCTCTTGGAGGGAATATTAAATGTTGAGTAGATGAATGTTGGAATTTCTGAATATTCTGAAACAACTCAGAGGAAAATAAAATTCCTCTACAAACACAAAGATTTAATAAAAGAAAGTTATGGAGAGAGATGGATGAAACACTCTTTTTCATTCAAACAAAACAGTATTGCAAAAGGATATTCTTCAGAACTATTGTGTTATGGATTACAATGCGAAAAATTGATTTTTATTTGACTGATACAAAACGCAGTGCCACTTGCTCTCTATCTTAGAACATAGTCTTTACACTATATATTTCTTTTCTCTGCATACACACAATCTCACTCACTGCTTACTTTGTCTTAACACACACAGAGTCATTACACTCTCTGTTTTTCAAAATACACAGCCATTGCTCTAATATGTTACACACTCTGTCTTTTTGTGCCTTTGAACATATATATTGCATACTCACAATCAATGCACAAGTCATTGCACACATCATACACCATATATATTACATTGCATGTTTCATTACAATATTTATATATATTGTAAATATAATATATTTACCATATATATTATGAAATATTTATAAGCTAAGTTCAAAACTAAAATATATAAACCATAGTTTTTAAAACGGAGTAGTCTACCCAGGCAACGTTTTAGCCCGGACGGTATTTTTTTGCCGGAATCCGGGCAACTTAAATTCAAGAAATCAGGTACTTGCAATGTTTGAAATCCATTTTTGAGGTTGGAAATGGATTCAGCACTACCAAAATCCTTTAGGGCACCCAAAATACTTAAGTTTAACAACTGTAAACATGATTCTGATGAAATCTTTGCCGGATTTTTAAAAAATCTTTGCCGTAGTCCGGGCTAAAACGTTGACACGCCTTTTAAAACTAAAAACATGTCACGACATATTTAAAACAAATAAAAGATTAAAATCATTAAGCCCAAGGTTTAAAAACCTTTTGACAATCATATTTCGTGGACTTCAAATCGCAATACAAAACTCCTTTTAATGGTTTTATGGCATCCATTTATCTCCTTGCTGACTGGGCTTCAAATGGTGCGATAGCACTGCTATTGGTTGGAGGGCTTTGACGTGGCGGATTTCAAACATTATATAAAGTGTATTGCATCCATTTGAGCCACTAGTGACGTAGGCAAAGGATGGTGCGATGCGAATGTGATTGGTTGCTGAGGTGGTCTACGTGGAGTGGTAGGCTCCACTCAAGGTGATGTGGGGTCGTATAAATTAAAAGACAACGCGCGTGAGGTGTATTGGTTGGTGGAGTTTTTAATGGCGGCATGGCATGGTTTAAACGCAGGGATGGCGTGGTTTGAACCAGGGATTTATTTGCAGAACCAGACTACGGCTTGTGAACCAAAAATTGGGTTTGCAGGTTTTACAGTTATTACTAATAATAATTATAATTTAAAATAAAGTTGTAATTAAATTTATATATAATGTTAAATGTAGATGAAGTAAATATTTAGATGTTTTTCTAATTATTTATATAGTTGTTCTAATGTAATCATTTAAATTAAATAATAAGTAAATATTCATAGAAATCTATTCAAAGTAGACAACCTAACACTTTATACGTCTTACCTTGTCTAAATTTAAAATAAATAAAGAAACCATAAAATTGTGTTATTTTTTGAAAAAATACAAAAAAAATAAATACAATAACCATGTATATAGCAACAACGCATCATTATGATTTATAGTGGAAATTCCTCCTAAGAAAACCTAGGCAATAAGACATTTATTATCGTCCTTGGCTAAAATACAGAAAAGTCAACTAAAAATCTAAATGGTCACCACTCCACTTTCACTCAATACTATGGAGAATGCCTAGGCCTTTTAACTTCTAAACTAAATATAATTCAATAAACTCAATTCCATGAGTTCCCAAAAAGCAAAATTGTTAACCACAACATAGAATGTGGATGATATTACTCGAAATCTTGTTCGCTTTACCTAAAAAAGATTTGGGGAAGAAGAGTTGGGAGGAACATGGCAACATATGGATTGCTTCTAGAAGGATAACCGATAAAAATTTCTTTTCGAAGTTAGTGAAATTTTATTTCAGTTTAAATGTTGATACTTTTGATTTTAACCGATTTCATTGTTACTAACAATATGTTTTACGATTGTTGGAGAAAAGAAAACATCCATGATATCTTATTAAATTGTGTACATATGAGAATAAGTTACTAATGAACAATATTGTATGGACACCTAGATTTATTGGATGTGTAGACATCAAAAGATTATTACTTATTGTAGGGTGAGATGGTTTTGAACTTAGGTTGGACTATATCAAACCCTTATTAAGAAGAGTGCATTTTCAGAGTTTTGAGACGTATGTTATGTTGTAAAAATAAAATTGATGTTTTTATATAAATATATAAATATAAATTAATGAATATATTTTATATTTTATATGTTGACATTTTTATTGAGAATATGTTTAGAGATTGTTAGAGAAAAGAAAATAGGTATGAGATCTTATTAAGTTGTCTATCTAATAATAAGTTACCAATGAACAATATTGTATGTACATCTATATTTATTGGATGTGTAGACATCAAGAGATTTGTGTTTAAGAAAAACAGAAAGAAAAAAGCAAACTCTAGTCCAAAGGAGAAAAAAATATTATGTCTCTTTATAGGAAATTAAAAAGGTAACTTTGTTCTATATTCATATTTACTGGTAAAATATCTATTAATTATTATAGGGTGAGAGAGTATTGAGCATACGTTGGACTATAAGAAATCCTTAGAAAGAAGAGCCCCTTAGGAGGGTTTTGGGATGTAGGTTACTTCATAAAAATAAAAATATCTATATATCAAAAAATTAATCATTTTTTATATAGATACATAAATATAAATCAATGGATATTTTATATCTGGATAATTTATTTTAATTTGTTTTTGGCACATTAGTATAACGGGGTTTTTTTAGAAATGGATTAGTTTCTTGAATGCTAGTAATATATATGAATTATTACCAGTTTACTTTTTAATATTTAATATCTTCATTCATGTAGTTCCATTTTACCTTCATTTTTAATATAGTTCCATTTTCCTTGATTTCGTACAACTTTTAATTCTACATTTAGATGTTTTTCATATTCTACCTTATTACACCTGATAAAGTAACAGTTGATTGACATTCCCACTTTGTTCATCTATCAAAGGAGTCAGTACTTCATATATTAGCATGTATAAAACAAAGGAAAAAAGAAATTATGAATTTTATATACAGTGAAAGATACCTTTTAAATTTGTACTAACATTGAGTTAACATACTAAATTTGAGAGCCTAATGGCTACAACATTGTTGCTCAATAATGAGGGCCATCACTTTCCTTCACCCTAAGTAAGTTTTTTTTTTGTACCTTATTTTCAAAGAATGGCTCCTCTATCCTATTGGGTTGGCATTTGACTTCTCTAGTCTTACAGATAATACCATCATATTTTGATTGCACATCCTCTAGATGGATCTCTAATTATTCAAGTATCTTCTCAAGACCTTATTTAAAGTTTTATTATTTCTCTTTTTGAAGATGCAATGTGACCTCATCTACCAATTTTTGATGTCCTTCTTCAATTATAGAGTGTAATTATTATTTTACTACATCCATGTATAAGAACTTTCCAATATTCTTATAGATTTTCTCTTCAATTATTTTAGTAGTATCTTCATCTATGATCCTCTTATGTTCTTGAATTTTATAATAATTTTTTTAACATCATCTAATAATTTTATGATGTGGTTTATAATTTATATATTTCTTCACCTTTAAGTTTCAGTTCTTCCATTCACTCATATTTTTTTCTAATTTCCCCTGTTACTATTTCCTTGTTAAGATTTTGTATGTTAGATATATCATCACATTTTTTGTTTATGTCTTCCTTAGTTTATTTTAAAACATCATGAATTCCATACAATGCCTCCATTTCTATATCCTGTATCCATTTATTGGAATATAGTTTTTCAAATGTTTCCTAAATAATTTCCCATGTAGTATCCATGTAAAAAATCCACCACCACTCATAAGTTTCATTTTTTAAATAATAATTTTCTAATAAAGGATAATTAATCATTTACCATCCTCGATTGTTTTTTTGGATTGATTGTATCTTTATATTCATTTCCACAAAATTCATTTATTTTCAATGAATTTTAATTAATTTCTATTCCAAACCTCACATTACAAATTCAATATAATAATAATAATCATTTAAAGTAGTTATCATGATTTCTCGCATATATTCTCCTATTTTTATTCTTTCCAATTTCCTTTGAATCACCTCCATCACACAACCCATTTAAAATTTATGGTATTTTTAAGTTAACATGCCTTTAAAATACAATTTTGGAGGATGTCTCTCTAATTTACCTTAATTCTAATATATATCTACAATTTTGGCCTTTATGATTCTAAAATTTTATCTTGTCATAATACATTATTTATTTTATATAGTTTCATAATTTTGATCAAAATCTAATGTGACGAGAGAAAATTATAGTAACTTCAACAAAATTTGCTTCATTTTGTCATCTCCCTATGAACAAACCTGTACACTATGCCATGTTTCCAATTATTTGAATATAATAATGAAATTATTACTTGAGGTACCTTTATATGTGTATTAATATATTTTAATATTTTACACCTTGAAAGTTACTATAAAATAAGTAATAGCAAAAATAACAATTTGACCTGTTTGAAATAGACTTCAGTCCATCACAAACCTTAGCTTCAACATAGTATATATCTGAAAGCATATAGAATCAAACTATGAAATTTGAGCTAGATGTTTACCAAGAATTTTCTGTAATATGTTCAAAGTTTCACTGTATGAAGCATCCTAGATAAGAAGTTATAGCTAAAATTCCAAATTGACCCATTTGAAATCAATTTCAAGAGAATGCAAGATCCATGACTTCCTTAAATAATATCTTTGAAAGTATAGCGAACCAAGATTTATTTGAAATTGAATTTATGAGAATTCAACAATCATAAATTCCTTAGATAATATCTTTGAAATATATAGAAATACGATATGAAATTTTAACAATATGTCCCTCAATATTCCTAAAGTTTCACCATCTAAAACCTCACAAAAAAATATAAGTTATATTAAAACCTTTGAACTAATTTATGTCAAGCCACAAAACCCTAGTTTTAAGTATGCTTCGATACCAAATCGTATGATCCAAAAAGAAATAGGAAGTATCTATATACCATTTCGGTGATTTTAAAGGTAAAATAATTGTATATTATAAAATTTGGGCGAACCATTTTTTAGGAAAAAATGAAATAAATGAATATTGGTTTTTAAAAATGCATGAAAAATTAGCCCACTTGTGAATATTAACCCCTAAAATTTTCCCTTCATATATTTTCCAATGTCTTTTCATAGTCTTCGCCAATAAAAAACTTATGTAGTAAGACCATCGTTTTATCCACACCAAAGTGTCCCGCAACTTGAATGTAGTGCACTTCTCAAATCAACTTGGCAAACTTGCTTGAAGGGATGCAAAGGTTGCTCAGGTAGCATAATAATGCACCATAGAGGTGGAAATTTGGAACTTGATTTCCATCCACTAGCATATAGTATGTTATGGTGAACTATGGATCATTTCTGTATAGTTGCAGTCATCTCGAGGTCTCATGGGCACAAGAGTTGAGAAAAGTAGTTAGTGTTGCAATTAGAGGTCGAATGAGGAAATCTACAAAATTATTGGTGTTTCCTTTCTTGTATTTAATGTTTAAGTGGATTTTTTGCATATATGTAGACCACTAATGATGTCGATCATTTTTCAAATTCCCTCATGTCTATATAAACTAAAGAGGTCCATGATCTGTGCAGATGATCGTCTCCTTCCCCATAATTTAATGCTTCCATTTTCGACACACCTTTACGACATAATACATCTCTTTATCATAGGTGTGATATTTTTGAATTGTATCGAAAAGTGTCTCATTATGATAGGCCACAAGATGCACTTGCTGGGTGAGAATTGCACCAATAGCATAGTCAGAGCCATCTCTCTCAATTTGAAATGGTTGTTGCAGGTCTCGCAATGTGAGTATTGGTGTAGAGTAGAGGTGGTGCTTCAACTCAATGATAATCTTCTATTCAGACTCGGAATGGTGTTTCACAGATAATTCTCTTTCGTAGATAGAAGTGAACTCCCTTGATATAGTGGCTTGATATAAAAACAACAAAGACAAAAGGACTTATGCTTTCCTTAGAGAAATTATAGCATGGAAGAAATACCTACCTAGAAAAAAATGCAAGTTATCCTCTTCGTCTTGCGTGCAAAATTTAGCTCAAACTCCAAACGTTATAAATGGAATTTCCAAAACAACTAGAATAATAAAGAGCACTACAACATACAAATAACATGTACTAACATCTCTAAACAAAAATTCAAGAAGGAATTGTACTACATATGTATTAATTAGGAATAAGTATAGGAAAACAAAGAAATATTTGTATTAATGAGAGTAGGAGAAATTACAACCCTTTACACATCTTGACCTTCTAGATTTCTCCCAACTATCTCAGCCTTTCTTTTCCACAAAGAAAGCCTTCAATCGTAACTCAACTGCATGGATGGATAGTGTATCCTTAGGCACATAGCAACAACATGAGGGAATAACTAAGAGTCTCCAAAAGCCAACCAAGACTTCATGGGAGGAATTAAATTTATAGGGTAAATGGGGTGATGTGGGATTTACCAATCTAGGAAATAGATCCTCTTAATGGGAGGATCGACTATAGGGATAATAGATAAGACCCCATGTATAAGATTTATAGATCATATTTAATAGTAAATGGTTAAAACCACTCGAGAAGCCTATGAAAAGAAAATATTTGAAATTATTTTTATTTTTTTATCAAATTATAAAGGCCATCACACCTGCAACAAAGAAAAATTACATTGGTGAGTGCAGTTTCTCAGTGCACTGCTTGTAATGGTGAAGGCTGCATGAAAGAAAAGTGCAATGGGTCCAAAAATTATGATTTTAAGTTGCTTAACCCAAAATTATTGTAATCTTGGCAGAGAGGATGATCTAAGATTTTCAACAGATGAATAAAATATGTCAATGGATGTTTATTGATTCTATTTCCAAGCTATTTGATTGGATGTGACAAAATAACCTATAAAAACCAGGAAAACTTATATTTCAATCTTCCCTTGGTAACATCTCTCAAACAAAAGTGATATGAGAGAATCCCAACACGAACCTATGATAAAATTTTGCAAGGCCCAAAATGCTGCAAAGATCTGTTAGAGTGATCGGAGCTCACTAATCTCGAATGACTTGGATCTTAGCTATATCCACATGCACTCCTTTCTCATCAATGTTGTAGCTTATATATTGGACTTAGCTCATGCAAAAGGTGCATTTATCCAATTTGGAACATATTTTGTGCTACCACGGTGTTTGAAAGACTTGTCGAATGTCTTACAGATTCTGTTGAAAAATATCGCTGAAGATGAGGATGTAGTCCAAATATAAAACCATGAAAAAATTGGTGAAGGGTAAGAATATGTCTTCCATGATCCTCATAAGATTTGCAAGATAATTTTTTAACCTCAAAGGCATGAATTACCACTCGAAAAGGCCAACCTTGGATTTGAAGGAAGTCGTTCATACTTCTGTGGGTTTTATTGGAACCTGTTGATAGTTAGCATTAAAATGAACCTTGATGAAATAATTAGTGCCCTTGAGCTTTTCAAGAAGGCCATAAATTCATGGGATTGGATATTTATTCCTCACGTTTACTTTTTTTAGTGTTATATAATTAATGCAAAGCCTCTAGGTTCCCTACTTCTTTTGCACAAGTACAATTGGGCTTCCAGAAGGCGAGGAACTTAGTCAGATGTTCCATTTTTATAGAAAATCTTGCATATTCCCTTTTGTAGCAATTAGTTGATCTTCTTCTTGATTTTTTAATTTACCACAATTGTGTGAAAATATATCAGACCATTCGATAGAGGTGATATAAGAGTCAGATTGATCGAATTCTTGACCTGATAGTGTAAAGGTCTCCGTGTGGGTGAGGAGAATATGTCCCTATATTCTTCCATGACCTTATCTACATGATTCTGGTATGTGGAGGAATCCTTCCTGGGACCATGGATGTGGCCACTATATTCCACTTACTTTGAGATAAAATAAGAAATAAAGTAAATTTCCAGGTCTAGGAGATGATATTACTGATTTATTAGTGAGATTAAATAGATAGCAGTAGGTGGGGTTGCACCTGGTATCTTGTATAAATTATTGTGAAAAATAATAATTACAATCTGAGGCTTGCACTCATACACAACTTGACACTTCCACTAGTATGCTTGGCCTAATAAGATACCACAAAATTCAAGATGTGAAACATCACACAAGACCTCATCCATGAAGGGCTTGCTGTTTTAGGGAAGTGGCACTGCTCGTTGACACGAATATCTCATCCTTGGTGGAGCCACTCGATGGTGTGTGATTGTGGGTGCAGTGTGGTTGGTAGTAATAATATCTTAATTTATTCCTCTAAAATGATTTTATTTTGGATCCCTCTATCGACAATGAACTCCAGCGGAAAACCCTTCACCCATAGTTGTGAGTGGAAAGAATCTCCCCTTCTTATGGATCTTCGACATCAAACTTCTATACCTTAGTCGTGGAAACTCTGGCACTCAATTCTGCATCATTAATTTTCTTCCCCTTTTTATTACCCTTGTAGGGTTCTAGCTTAGAAATAGAACACACGTGACTAATATTTAATATATTATCTCAACCACAAATGATTGCTTGACATGACACTCATTTATGTGGCGGGTGGGGTTCTTATGTAACTCACACCACTCTCTTGTGTCCTTGTTCATATTTGTGGTGCCATTATTTTATTTTAGCTTTGATGGGTTGTCCTAGGATGCTCCACCTTGGATCTATCCTTTCTTTTGTTGTTTCGAGGTGATCCTTCCCTGCTTGGAAAAATATCTATATGTTTGACACATTGATGAGATGTCATGGAACTCCATTTCTTTCTGAATGTATTTTTGTAGACATCCATGGTACTTTAGCACCAAATTTCACTCAGTATTTGATAGCCACCTTTGTGCATAGAGTATGAAATATATTTTTCTACTAATGCACATATTTGTCCTTTCGATACCATATCATGGTCCATTGTATGTACTTGTCCTCATAGCTCCACAGGGTTATATTGTTCCTCGACAATATTGCTAAAAGAGTTCCAAGTGGGTGCAACTATAAATAGAAAGTTTTCCTCAAATTTTTTCTCACAGTAACATTCCCACTAGTCCTTGACATGGGGGGTGGCCTTAAGCAGTGCAAAAGTAATATTTTCCTTATCATAGAACTATGGATGAAAAAATAGCCTTCCAATAGATTCAACCATTTATTTACAACATATACATCTATTTGACCTTCAAATATAGTCATATAAAAGTTAATTTATACCTTAAAGCGGTCAACACCTCCAACGTGACAGCTGGATGAAGATGTGTGACCTACGACCATTCGCCAAAGGATCTAGGCAAAGTTTTCCATCATCTCATTCATTTTCACCTCATGGGTTTCTTGGAGCAACAATTTGATAGGATATCATTCTCCCCCATCTTTCTCTTCTTCAATCATGGGAGGTTATCAGTGTCAGCAGGGATGGTCTTTCAAAGGCTCAACTAGTTCAAATCCCAACTCCTTATGCCCTAACCTCGTTGGAGACATACATAGACAAATAGAGAAAGAGAAGATTCTCTAATAGCACTGATATAGATTTATGAAGGAACATCATGAAATATAGATATAAGTTGAAGCACCGAGCTGCAAACAAAACATAACTTCAATTCATTAATACAAAATTCCTCAAAATTGTTAGATGCAGAATCGAAATAAACTAGAATGGGAAATGGTAGTTTATTTTTGAGAAGATATGTCGTGGTTACATATCTTTTGAAATTTGTTATAATGCCGATACAATTCCTATTTTTTATTTACAAACAATGGAAAACCCTAAACATATAAAAGCCTAACAGTAAGAGATGAAGTGCCAAAAGTCTGTGGGCTCCGTTAGGGTAAATTGGTACATCAACTTCTTAGGTTCGTAACTTTGGCATACGATATTTTTTTTATGTGTATGATACTACGTTATAAATATATATACAAGGAATAAAGTTTCGACTACAAACCATACCATAAGTTAAAAATTTCCATTTTTCCAAAAAAAACACTATTTAGGACCTCAAAACAGCTCCAGAAGACGAGGACCAAAAAAACCTATAAAAAATAGTAAATTATGGAACAATTAAGGAAACTAAAACAAGCAATGTTGGGGTTCCATGTGGAATATCCGAGTGGCCACCAATATCCACTTCCATCAACTAATAATGAACATAATATGTTTGGCATGATTTTGTAGTATCTATGTAGCATGAGAACCAATACGTGGAGTACCGAAGTAGTACATGTCGTGAAAAAAAGGATAAAGGCTCACCTTTGAAAAAATGGAACTTGGTGGAGGATGGTGAAAAAAAATTCACTTTGGTAGAGAAGGGCCTTGAATTCCCTTGACCCTTTCACTCTTCTTCAATCTCAACATTCAATTTAAAATATTCATAAATAGATTAGACAGATATGGTAGACCTACATTCAGTTAATTTGGAATGGAGGTGGACGAGTGGTAATAATTATATAATATATGGAACTAGTAGTCATGCAATCCAGAGAATTTATTAGTGGTGAAATATTATAAAGGGGAATTATATTGTTTCTCACATTTACCGGTAATGTTGAGGAACAATCATGGTTGGAAATGGCACTGAATAACATAATCAATTGCGTGAAAATTTGAATGCACGGTTGGACTGACTGTAGATGGAGATTGAATGATTGATGCATGTAGTAACAAGGAGGATCAAATTACAAGAAAAAGGGATGCGAAGTAGGTTGTAGCTTGTGGAAATGGGGCATACTTGGATGGAAGGGACGTTTGAGAAAATAGAGCTCCAATGTAGGACAAAAATGGCTTCTTTAGAGATAAGGTTGGCTGAGCTAGAAGACATATTTGATCATTAGAATTCGGCTAACTACACCAACGATGAGTCTAGTGATGAGCTAGAGAGGAAAAAAATCAAATTCAAAGGACCCGGAGTATAAGAAATAACACTATGTCCATGAGCTGTCAACAAAATCTTAAGAGGTGGGACCTTCCAATGTGAGTAAGTTTATTATGTTCTACTTTTTTGGTATGTTTTGTAAATTTTGACTAATACTAGGAGTTTTTTTCAAAGTTTATAGTAGGAATACATATTGAATAATTGGTAAAAAGGGTAGTAGGTATTATATGTCTACATTTTAGACTGATAAATAAAATGCTCCTAACCAAAAAATTTAATTTTGTAAGGGACATGGCCCATATTCCTATCTTCTATAATATAAATATTCTATTAACTCCTTTTAAAAATAACAAATATTGATTAGAGATAAATTATATTACTATCTAGTCTAATTAAAATATTTCATTATTCACTTTAGATAGGGAACAAAAAATAAATTGGAAGTAAAATTTTTAATGGTGTACTTTTATATATGTCATTTCTTCTATGTTGAACATATAGTTTATACATATAATTTTAAAACTATTAATAACATTTATTTTTTTCCAATATTAACCTTAATTAAAATATTTCATTCTTATTTTTGATTAAAATATTTCAATATCAATTATAAATATATTTACAAAGAAATTAAAAAAAATATATTGTTCTTCAATCAACAGAGATCCATCTTAGACTCTGTAATATACCTCAATTTTTTTTATTTTTATTTTCACTTCGTCGCTTTTCGACGATATAACTTTGATATTCTATTTTTATTTATTTCTACTTCATAACATTCTGGTTATTAACCAAGCCCTTCAACATATGTATTTTTCTTACAGATGTTTACCTCATAATTATAAAAGATAAACTTTAATATTATTCTACATATTGAATTTCCAACTTTCATTCCACAAGTTGATTTACCATACTCTTTAATGTATTCTATAATACATTACCTATCCAGAATTTAAACATTATTTAAATTTCCCTTTTCTTAATTTAAATAATATGGAACCCATTTTCTTAGTGACTTTATTAACTATATTGAAATGTTGATTTATTCACATATGGTCCCATCAGACCTACGCATATATAATACTCTACATATATGATACATATGAATAATACCATTGCACATATGTTTATCCACTGCATATATCAACCTTCAATACATGTATCATAAGGTATTGGGTTAATTGAATGCACCATTAATAATGTTAAAGAAATTCGATTATACCATCGAATTATTTCAATATCAAATTTCTTTGGAACGAATATTGGTTACGATCTGAGTGCATTTAATGGCTATCTTTTACCGAGATTCATATCAATTCATGCATTGGAAATTCGGCCAGTTTGTACAATAGACTTAACTCCATGGTTTAATTATCCTTACAACAGAGTTTATTAACATGACTATTACATGCAACGTTCCTTTTCCCATTGAATCCTCAGTTTCCGGGGTACTGATAACCTGGATCTTATGGATGGATTCGTATTTGTGCATTAATTCGATATGTATGAAACTACTCTCATCAGTCTCTCACATTTAATTTCATCGATTCTTTCGTCTTGAATCATACGATTCCAGCAGATCGTGACACTTGTATGGTTCGATATTGTTAGGGTTTTGAACATTCATTTGATATTTAATGTGGACTATCAATGGAGTTGTATTTCATTTTCCTCTTATTTTATCATAACTCTTACGCTCATGCCTGAGTTCCTCTGGCTCACACTTGATATGCGATGAATAAATCTCTTCTTTTATTCATATACCAATCCAATCGGACGTGAAACTCTTTCGTTCGGTAAGAATTTGATTGTTGATTTATTTCTGAAGCTCTACACATCGTTTCATGCTTTACAGTCTACGTTATGCTTGTTTATATCTGCGATTCTTATGGAATGGAACTCTGTTAATACCATACGGTTTGTCTTGTTGCATTTGTAACCCTCCTCTATGTTTCACACGTCTTCTATGGCAGAGTATAGGGCATATTTTAATCAATATTTTCCATGTTAATGGCTATTATTGTTTAGCGAAAACCCTCAGGTGAGATTTCCCTGATTCATCTGGGTATTTCGTTTTCATATTAGTTGGGAGTTGTAAAACCCCAATTCGTATTTTTTTTTTTATTGTAGATTCGCTCGTCCGAGCTTATCATTTCACACTTCGTGGTTTTCTTACGGGTATTCTGTTGGTTACCAATTTCGTGATTTTGAGGGTTTGAAATTGATGTCCCTTAATGCTAAAATGAAGTCGACTCTGACTCTGTGATGAAGTTGAGCTTTCTCATGATTTTCTTTTGGATTTTCACAGGAAATTGGTAACTTCAATCTTGTTTTATTATACAGTGAATTGAAATGATTTTCATTTTATTTCATTCACACTAACTTCATGTTTATCTGATGTGTGACGTAGGTAACTTTCCATCTCTCTTCTATCCTTCATTCTAGAAGTGATACTCTGGTTTTTGGTCTATTTATCTTCTTAGAATTAGACTCCATTCTCTCTATACAGGTTGGTTTATATGCTCTTCACCGAGTATTACTACTCTGTTACAGTGGAGCTAGGAATAAAATATTGTTTTTGTAAATTAAGACATTTTTTGCCTTCTTAGCCTCTTGGATACTCTGAGGCAGATTAGATAGGTTTACTTGTAAAAATTTACCATATATGGATTGTAGATTTCCGTTATAATTATAGCCTTTTTATTGGCTTACATTTTCTCAATATCAGTTCTACTTGTTCTGGTTTATAATTCCATTCTATATAATTTTCAAGAATGTCATATTCATATCATATGTTTAAAATTGATATATATATATATATATATATATATATATATATATATATATATATATATATATTCTTCCTACGTATGTTTATATAAATGATGCATAGTTTCCCTGAAGTTCTTTTATTTTTCATATTCGAATTTTAAGGATTACAATTTTTAAAATGGAATTTATGCCGTGAATTTTATGAAATGTAGAGGTCTAAATATATATATATATATATATATATATATATATATATATATATATATATATATATATATATATATATATATATATATTCTTCCTACAGATGTTTATATAAATGATGCATAGTTTCCCAGGTTCTTTTATTTTTCATATCGAATTTTAAGGATTACAATTTCTGCTAATGGAATTTATGCTGTGAAATGTAGAGGTCTAACTCTTGTTATAGATCCTTCCATATTTAGAAATTTATATAGGTTACTAGTAAACTTTTATGTCATCATTATTAGTTTAATTTTAAATATCTACATATTTTATGTTTCTCTATACTGAGTTTACTTAAGAATTAATTTACAGCTAAATTAATTCACCTTGTCCCTTAGGATAATATTAGAGAGTTATGATATCACTTTCATTTTATTGTATTTTATCCTCTCTTACCATAAATGTTCTAAATAGAACTTATAGGGATGTACAAGAAATATGGTAAATAAATCCGTTAATAATAATGGTTCTACCCTTTTTATTTCGTGGTTATCATTATGCTGAATTCAATAAAATGAATAGTAAAGTTTCACCTACTTTTCTTAGAATCTTTAGATAACAGTATCCATATATAATAAAAAATTTCTATTCTATTTTATAATCACTGTTCTCATGCATTTATTTCTTCAGTCACAAATATTCCTTCAGTTTTTCCTTTATTCTAGTAGGAATTTATATTCAAATTTACATTAGTTTCTAAAGAAAAAATATGATTAATAACTATACTCAAATTTCTATTTAATACATTAACCAACAGTATTTTAAATTATATTTTTGCTATTTATCTTTCATTTGTAAGATAGATAAATATTACATTAGATTCATGATAACTATATTGGTATCTGACACTTTCATTCTCTATCATTTAAATGGAATTATCGAGTTATAGGTAGAGTTTTGCAAATAGCTAGCATAATAAAGTTTCAGCAAATTCTTTCTTTTCTACTAAGAAAATTTTATACTACAGAAGCAGATTACAGTTATTATTTAATAGTGACCTCTGGGATTAAAATGTATCTTCATATTTAAACCCATAAGAGTTTAGAGATTCTGATAGATACGTCCCAATATCTATTCCTACTACACTACAGTATTTGGGAGATTATTTCTTCTAAAATATTCTGTTAAATGTATGGAATGTAAAATCCACATTATGAAAACATAAAGTACCTCTAATATCAATACAAGGTAAATTTTCTGAATCAACATTATAACATAAAACTTTAGATTATCTGTGCATACCACTTATTTCTATGACCAGTCCAGCCAACCTTAGAATTTTTCTATCTCCATAATTCACCCCCGAGCTGAGATCCCCTCCTAGAACAGACCAACCTCAATCTGTTCTGGAGTAGCTTATTTAAGCTATGATCTCCCCAAATCCTGTTTCCAATTCTGTGTCTAGAATTTCAGGATGCTTTTATTCTTGTTTTCCTAGGCTTCACTTATTTAGGGACTTTAAAGCTGGTTTCTGCTTTTCCAACTTCTTACCTCTTCCCAACTACTTTCCTCATCATTGGGGTATTTTTTTAGATTTTTCATCAAAAATCTAAATTAGAAATAATTCCTTTCAAGGCTTTTTGAAAGGTTTTGGGGAAAGACTTAACCTTTTTCCATACCTCATGGATTAGGCATGTGATCTCAATTTCTCATTTGGTCATAATGCACACAACCATTTTATTTATTTTTCATTAATAATTAAAATCAAATAAATCCACACAATAATTATTCATTGGGTTCCACTCCCCTTTGGATTTATGTTCCATTAGAGAAAGCATAGAAACTAGGGGTGTTACACATGCCCCCTCTGAAAACAAACACCGTCCTCGGTGTTAACAGCTAGCTACTAACGTTCATTTTGAAAAAAAAAGGGACATTTTTCCATCATTTCAGCTTCTCTTTCCCACGTAGCTTCTTCAGCAGTAAATTGCTTCCATTGCACTTTTACTCTGGCTACTGTTCGATTTCGCAATTCAATTTCTTCCCGCTCCAATATTTGAAGCGGTTTTGGAAGGAACTCCCTTTCTGGTTCCACTTGGATCACATTCCAATCAATAATGTGAGAAGTATCATGAACATATTTTTTTAATAAAGAGACATGAAACACATCATGAACTTTAATATGCAGGGGTAACGCTAGCTTATAAGCTACTGGTCCAACCCTTTCTAAGATTTCAAAAGGCCCACAGTATGTAGGAGCTAATTTTGCACAACTACCAGTATGTAGTGTACTCTTCTTGGGTTTAATTAGTAGGTAAACATGATCACTCACTTTAAATTCTTTATGAGTTCTTTTCTTATCTGCACAACATTTTTTTCTATCTTGAGATTTTTTAATATATTTTTGAATCTGTTTCACAACTCTTTCCATTTCCTGCAAAGCATCTGGCCCTAAAATTAACTTTTCTTCAGGTTGACTCCAACTTAAAGGAGTGTGAAACTTCCTTCCATAGAGTTCCTCAAATGGGCTCATCTTTATGGATGATTGATAGTTGTTTTTAGGCAAATTATGCTAAGTGTAAATAATCTTCCCACTTTGTTGGCCTATCCATTACGTACATTCTTAACATATCCTCCAAAATATGATTTGTCCTCTCTGTTTGACCATCTGTTTGAGGGTGATAAGCAGTACTAAAGTTTAATTTAATTCCCATCCCTCCAAACAGACTCTTCCAAAATGTAGCAGTGAACTTGGCATCTTTGTCTGAAATTATCATCTTTGGAACTCCATGTAACCTTACTATTTCTTTCATGAACACATTTGCTACTTGGGCTATTCCAAAAGTGGATTTTACAGGTATAAAATGAGCAACTTTTGTCAAAGTATTTACCACTACCATCACAAAGTCATGATGGTATTTTGTTTTAGGTAGGCCAGTAATAAAATCGAGTGAAACAGTATCCCATTTCCATTCTGCGATTGGTAAGGGGTTTAAGAGACCAGCTGGATGCTAATGTTCAACTTTGACTAGTTGACACTCCATGCATCTGGCTAAATAGTTTGCTACATCCTTTTTCATTCCCGGCCAACATAATTTCTTCTTCAATGTTGTTAAAAATTTTAGATATCTAGGATGTCCTGAATATGGTTGTTTATGATATTCATCTAGGATTTCTTTTTTCAAAGAATCCACATTAGGGATGTACAATCTGTTTCTATAACAGATTAGCCCTTTCTGGTTTTGGGTGTATTCAACCATTTTATTTTTCAGCATTTTCACTTGTAGATTCTCATAGTTGGGATCTTGATCTGCTACCTTTTTAACTAATTCTTCTAAGTCAAAACTAGCACTACTCCCAATGTTGTTTATGTTTTGGTAAGAATTTTTGCTTAGAGCATCAACAATTTTTTTTTCTTTCCCTTTGATATGTTTTATGTCCATATCAAATTCACTCAGAAAAGACAATCATTTGGCTTGTCGAGCATTCAAATCTGTTTGAGAAAAGAAATACTTGAGTCTGATATGATCTATCGTCAATGTCAATTTTTTTCCAAGAAGATAGTGTCGCCACATCTTCAAGGCATGAGTTACAACAACCAATTCTAGATCATCTACACTGTAATTATGTTCATGTTTCTTAAGTTTTCTAGATTCATAAGCAACAACAGAATTTTATTGTAATAAGACTCCTCCTATACCTTCTCCACATGCATCAGTGCACACCACAAACTCCTTATTTGGATCTGAAATTCTCAGGATTGGTGCTGTAGTTAGTTTTAGTTTTAGTTGTTCAAAACTACTTTGGCACTTCTCAGTCACTCAAATTTTGTGCGTTTTCTCTGCAATGAAGTTATGGGATGTGCTGTGGTAGAAAATCTTTCCACAAACCTTTGATAATAACCTACAATCCCCATAAATGACCTTACTGCTGATACATCAGTAGGTACAGGCCACTTTCTTATGGCTTTTATCTTTTCAGGATCAACAACCAATCCTTGTTCTGATATAATATGCACCAAATATTGAATTCTATCCTTATAAAATTCATATTTAATAAACTTGGCATATAACTGATTCTCTTTGAGAGTCTGTAGCATAATTCTAAGGTGTTCCTTATGTTCTGCCTCACTTTTTGAATAAACTAGAATATCGTCTATGAACACTAGTACGAATTTATCTAAGTACTTGTTCAAAACACTGTTCATTAAACACATAAAAGTGGCAGGGGCATTTGTCAAACCAAAAGGTGGGACTACAAATTCGTAGTGACCATACCTAGTTCGAAACGTTGTTTTACTGATATCTTCCTCCTTAATTCTGAGTTGGTGATAATCATTCCTCAAGTCAATCTTAGAGAATACTAAAGCTCCTCTCACCTGATCAAAGAGGTCATCTATTCTGGGCAATGGATACCTATTTTTGATTGTCAACTTATTCAGTTGACAATAGTCAATGCACTTTTTGAAGGTTCCATCCTTTTTTTTCATGAACAACACCTGTACTCCCCAAGGAGATACACTCAGTCTGATGTAACCTTTATCCAGCAATTCTTGTAATTGCATTTTTAACTCCATGAGTTCAGGGGGGCTCATCCAGTACGGGGCTCTAGAAACTAGTGTTGCTCCTGGCACCAAATCGATTGAAAAATCAATCTCTCTTTTGGGGGTAAAATGACGAATCTCATCTGGAAAAACGTCCTTAAATTCTCTTACCACTGGTAAAGTGTCTAGCAGGTTTTCTTCAGGTTGCTGTCCTAATTCTTCAACATGTACAACATATACTTGATATCCTTTTCTAGATGTTCTTTTTAGCTGAAGGGCGAATATTTTCCTTAATAAATAGGTTTCGGTTTCCCTTTTAGTATGAATGGTTTTCCTTCATCATCTATGTCGTGCAGAGTTTTGTCCCAAAAATTCAGCATGGTCTTTTTATTTTCTAGCCAATCCATTCCTATCAATAAATCATAAGAACCTAAGGGCAGAATGTTTAAATCAACTTCTGTTTGATATTCATTCAATTTAATAGCTATTTTAGGTAGCTTATGAGTTACTTTGCGTTTAATTCCCATAGCTAATTGTACCAACAAAAGCTGTTGAAACTTTTTTGTACTGAGCTTACATTTTTCTACAACTTGTGGACTAATATAGCTCAAAGAAGCACCGGGATCAATTATGATAGTAACAGATTGATCAGAGATTTTACCTTTCATCTTGACCATAGTAGACTGTTGTTCTGCTTGTCGGTTCTCTAAGGCTACACTAATAGTGGGAATATTTCTGGCTACATCATTCACAGTAGTAGCCTCTCTAGGCCTCAGAACCATCTGAATATTTATGTGTGGACAGTCCCTCAACAGATGAGGTTCTCCGCAACCCCAGCACTTCAATGGCTCTCTTATTTTAATTGTCCCTTCTTTCTTATTTTCCCCATATATTTTCTTTGACCCAACTTGGGATTGAGCAGTTTAATTTTCTTTAGGTTTTTTAACTTTCTTCCGCTGATGATCCCTACCAAAGTTCTTCAAATAAGTTGGTTTCTGTTTCTTTCCTTTGAATTCACCCTTATTTGTCCAACTTTTCCCTTATTCATTCTTTCCTTTAAACTTCTGGTATCATAATATAGCTTTCCTCACCACTTCGTCCATGGTTTTTGGATTATCGAACTCTATTTTCTCTTTGTACACAGCCGGCAAACAGTTCAAAAACCTTTTCACCTTTGCTTTCTCTTCACGAATATAAGGAACATATCTTAACAGATTTGTAAACTTGGTTACAAACTCATCTATGGTGAGATGTCCCAATCTGAGTTCATGAAACTCCTTTACTTTATCATCATAATAGCATTCGTTCAAATAACGGTTTTTAAACTTGACTTGGAAATCTTCCCAAATAGTTGTTTTCTCATCAATGGCATGAACCATTTTTGTCTCCTCCCACCACAAGGTAGCCTTACCTTGCAAATGGTAGATAGCTAATCTGGCCCTCAGATTGATTTCATATTTGTAGACCTAAAAATACTTAATCATATTCAACAACCATGCCTCAGCATCTTCCTTCTTCTCTCCATCATAGGAGGGAGGTTTAATTTTTCGGAATTCACCATGTAATTCCTTCTTCTATTTAGACTGATGTCTAGTAGTGTCATCTTCCTCAGACTCATCTGAGAACCTGCCTTTCCTCCTCCTTCTGAAACCTTCACCTTCTTGGTTGTTCTGCAAAGTCAGTTCTCTTATCAGTTTTTCCTGCTCCTCACTAGCTAAGGATAGCCTATCATTCTTGCTTCTTAGCTCAGCCATATCCCATTGCAACATGTGCAACATGGCCATTAAAGGAGAATTGGGATCTGGTGTATTATCCCTACCACCCAGATCAACATAGAGCTCATCTCCTTCAGCCATTTACTTTTCAGTTTTAGTACCTTTGTACACTAAAACAAAACAACATTATCTATATATATATATATATATATATATATATATATATATATATATATATATAGTGAGCACAACAACAACCCCGTTTTTCTACCTTGGGCTCTGATACCATTTGTAATATACCTCAAATATATATATATATTTTTCACTTCGTTGCTTTTCGACGATATAACTTTGATATTCTATTTTTATTTATTTCTACTTCATAACATTCTGGCTATTAACCAAGCCCTTCAACATATGTATTTTTCTTACAGATGTTTACCTCATAATTATAACAGATAAACTTTAATATTATTCTACATATTGAATTTCCAACTTTCATTCCACAAGTTGATTTACCATACACTTTAATGTATTCTATAATACATTACCTATCCCGAATTTAAACATTATTTAAATTTCCCTTTTCTTAATTTAAATAATATGGAACCCATTTTCTTAGTGACTTTATTAACTATATCGAAATGTTGATTTATTCACATATGGTCCCATCAGACCTATGCATATATAATACTCTACATATATGATACATATGAATAATACCATTGCACATATGTTTATCCACTACATATATCAACCTTCAATACAGGTATCATAAGGTATTGGGTTAATTGAATTAACCATTAATAATGTTAAAAAAATTCAATTATACCATCGAATTATTTCAATATGAAATTTCTTTGGAATGAATATTGGTTACGATCTGAGTGCATTTAATGGCTATATTTTACCGAGATTCATATCAATTCATGCGTTGGCAATTCGGCTAGTTTGTACAACACACTTAACTCCATGGTTTAATTATCCTTACAACAGAGTTTATTAACATGACTATTACACGCAACGTTTCTTTTCTCGTTGAATCCTTGGTTTCCGGGGTACTGATAACTTGGATCTTATGGATGGATTCATATCTGTGTATTAATTCGATATGTATGAAACTTCTCTCATCAGTCTTTCACATTTAATTTCATCGATTCTTTCATCTTGAATCATACGATTCTAGCAGATCGTGACACTTGTAGGGTTTGATATTGCTAGGGTTTTTAACATCCGTTTGATATTTAATGTGGACTCTCAATGGAGTTTTATTTCATTTTCCTCTCATTTTATCGTAACTCTTACGCTCATGCCTGAGTTCCTTTGGCTCACACCTGAGCTGCGATGAAGAAATCTCTTCGTTTATTCATAGACCAATCCATTCGGACGTGAAACTCTTTTGTTCAGTAAGAATTTGATTGTTGATTTATTTTTGAAGCTCTACACATCATTTCATGCTTTATAGTCTACGTTATGGTTGTTTATCTTTTCGATTCTTATGGAATGGAACTCTGTTAATACTATACAGTTTTATATTGTTGTATTCGTAACCCTCCTCTATGTTTTGCACGGCCTCTATGGCAGAGTATAGGGCATCTTTTAATCAAGATTTTCCACATTAATGACTATTATTGTTCAGAGAATACCCTCAGGTGAGATTTCCCTGATTTGTTTGGGTATTTCGTTTTCATATTAGTTGGGAGTTGTAAAACCCCAATTCATATTTTTGTTTTTACTGTAGATTTGCTCAACCAATCTTATCATTTCACACTTCGTGATTTTCTTATGGGTATTATGTTGGTTACCCATTTCGTGATGTAGAGGGTTTGAAATTACTGTCCCTCGATGCTAAAATGAAGTCGACTCTGACTTTGTGATGAAGTCGAGCTTTCTCATGATTTGCTTTTGGATTTTCACAGGTAATTGGTAACTTCAATTTGGTTTTATTATACAGTGAATTGAAATGATTTTTGTTCTATTTCATTCACACTAACTTTATGTTTATCTGATGTGTGACGAAGGTAACTTTACATTTCTCTTCTATCCTTCGTTATAGAAGTGATACTCTGGTTTTCGGTCTGTTTATATTCTTGGACTTTGACTCCATTCTCTCTATACAGGTCGGTTTATATGCTCTTCACCGAGTATTACTACTCTGTTACAGTGGAGCTAGGAATAAAATATTGTTTTTGTAAATTAAGATAGTCGTTGCCTTCGTAGCCTCTTGGTTACTTTGAGGCAGAATAGATTGGTTTACTTGTTAAAATTTTCCAGCATAATATACTATATATGGACTGTAGATTTCCGTTATAATTATAGCCTTTTTATTGGCTTACAGTTTCTCAATATCAGTACTATTTCTTCTGGTTTATAATTCCATTCTATATAATTTTCCAGAATGTCATATTCATATCATATGTTTAAAACTGATATATATATATATATATATATATATATATATATATATATATATATATATATATATATATATATATATATATATATATATATATATATATATATATATATATATATATATATATATATATATATATATATATGGTGAGAAATGTAGAGGTTTAACTCTTGTTATAGATCCTTCCATATTCAGAAATTTATATAGGTTACTAGTAAACTTTTATGTCATCATTATTAGTTTAATTTTAATTATCTACATATTTTATGTTTCTCTATACTGATTTTACTTAAGAATTAATTTACAGCTGAATTAATTCACCTTGTCCCTTAGGATAATATTAGAAAGTTATGATATCACTTTCATTTTATTGTATTTTATCCTCTCTTACCATAAATGTTCTAAATAGAACTTATAGGGATTTACAAGAAATATGGTAAATAAATCCATTAATAATAATGGTTCTACCCTTTTTATTTCATGGTTATCATTATGCTAAATTCAGTAAAATGAATAGTAAAGTTTCACCTACTTTTCTTAGCATCTTTAGATAAGAGTATCCATAGATAATAAAATTTTTCTATTGTATTTTATAATTACTGTTCTCATGCATTTATTTCTTCAGGCTCAAATATTTCTTCAGTTTTTCCTTTATTCTAGTAGGAATTTATATTTAGATTTACATTAGTTTCTAAAGTAAAAATCTGATTAATAACTATACTCAGATTTCTATTTAATACATTAACCAGCAGTATTTTAAATTCTATTTTTTCTATTTATCTTTCATCTGTAAGATATATAAATATTACATTCAATTCATGGTAACTATATTGGTATCTGGCACTTTCATTCTCTATCATTTAAATGGAATTATCTAGCTATAGGTAGAGTTTTGCAAATAGCTAACATAATGAAGTTTCAGCAGATTGTTTATTTTCTACTAAGAACATTTTATAATATAGAAGTAGATTACAGTTATTATTTAATAGTGACCTCTGAGATTAAAATGTATCTTCATATTTAAACCCATAAGAGTTTAGAGATTTTGATAGATACTTCCCAATATCTATTCCTACTACACTACAGTATTTGGGAGATTATTTCTTCTAAAATATTATGTTAAATGTATGGATTGTAAAATCCACATTATGAAAACATAAAGTACCTGCAATATCAATACAAGGTAAATTTTCTGAATCAACATTATAACATAAAACTTTAGATTATCTCTGCATACCACTTATTTCTATGACCAGTCCACCCAACCTTAGAATTCGTCTATCTCCATAATTCACCCCCGAGCTGATATCCTCTCCTAGGACAGACCAACCTCAATCTATTCTGGAGCAACTTATTTAAGCTATGTTCTACCCAAAGCCTATTTCCAATTCCGCGTCCAGAATTTCAGGATGATTTTATTCTTGTTTGCCTAGGCTTCCCTTATTTAGGGACTTTAAAGTTGCTTTCTGCTTTTCCATCTTTTTACCTCTTCCCAACTACTTTCCTCATCATTGGGGTATTTTTTTAGAATTTTCGTCAAAAATCTAAATTAGAAATAATTCCTTTCAAGGATTTTTGAAAGGTTTTGGGGAAAGACTTAACCTTTTTCCATACCTCATGGATTAGGCATGTGATCTCAATTTCTCATTTGGTCATAATGCACACAACCATTTTATTTATTTTTCATTAATAATTAAAATCAAATAAATCCACATAATAATTATCCACTGGGGTCCACTCCCCTTTGGATTTATGTTCCATGTCTAACTAGAAAAAGCATAGAAACTAGGGGTGTTACAAACCCGAACCTATCATGTAACAATAGGGACCGAATTTCATAAGCAATAAATTTTCTATTATTTAATTTCCTCTCCTATATTAGTTTATTCATATTTTGATCTCTTTCCATGCTTGACAGAATCTTGTTTAAGGAGGATCTTCCTTGGTTTTTTAGATATTTTAATGTTGTAAATAGATAATTATTTTATTTTTGTTTATTTCCACACACACACACACACCACACATACACACGCATGCGCACCGCACACACACACACATTCCCATAACAATTATCAAGTAACTCTTTCTAGTACAATAAACTATAAATAGTGGCATACATTGTAATACCCCATGACAATTATTGTTACAAGACGTTATGATTTTATGTTTATTGTAAATATTTAATTTGAGACACTAGCAATGGGGCCAAGAGTATATTTAAACATTTAGGTGATCTATTTAAATATGTATGTGCAATAATAAATAAAATATTGTTTATTTAGAAATATTGTGGGAATAAACATGTAAGAAAGTTCATTTTGTGCCAGTAACTATTTTAGATGGTTGATGACCCTGGTACTGGAAAAAAAGGTGATATTTTCCATAGTTATAACTTCCCATGTTTTTTCAGAAATTTAGGAGAATTGATCTCCACTAAGAGGAAGTGAAATGACAGAAAGAGAGGTTATGGTGGGAAATTGTAGGTGACATACGTTGGAGTGAAATGATATTTTGAAGGGAAGAGAGAGATTTCACATAAAGTTTCCGTGGAACAAATAGATAATTCCCTCAAATCATGATGGTGCTAAATTATCTGTGGAAAATAATACATATTTCAACAAGAGGAGGAAAATTTATTATCAGTGAAGATTACTAAGGCTCGAGGGGAATTGTTGTTGAAAGATAATGGAGAATCCTTAATTTCTTGAAGTTTTTTTGAATCGTCAATATGAATAATAAAATAATAGAAGCATACTTGAATGAGAGAAACAAACTGTTTTGAAACTAGCTCCAAAAATAGAAGAAAAGAGATATCAACGCCTTATAAATAAGCCACTTCGAGGGGGAAACCTCCAATACATTACATTAATGAAAAACTCTCGGATGATACAAATTACAAAACCTCCTTTCTATATATAGGAGTCCATGGGGCCACAATGTAATCCTAGTGGGTCACAATGTAATCCTAGCTGACCTAACAATAATAAATTAAGGGCACAATAATAAATTAAGAGAAGTTACAGTATAATAATATTTACCACTTATAATAATTTAACAATACTAAGGGACTATACTAGTGATATAGGGACCTAACATGCCCCTCTCCTTCAAAAAAGTGTTGTCCTCAACGCTTGAGTAGCTTCGGGTGCTTCTGTATAAAATTCTCATCCTCTGTGTAGAATCTTCAGTCTAGTGTCTTCCATCTGATGATACTTGAAATTGATCAATTCTAGTAGTCGTCAGGCTCTGCTTCCGTGACTGCCTCTGTGTCCTCACATGATTTTCCTTTCCTCTGCTCTAAAAGCCTGGGTATTGTTTTGAATCAACATTTTCAAATCTATAACCTTCTTTAAGCATGAAACATGGAAAACTGGATGCACTCATGAAGAAGCAGGAAGCTCCAATTTGTATGCCATAGTACCAATCTTTTGCAACACCTTGTAAGGACCATAGTACTTTGGCGATAATTTATTATCCTTCTTAGTTTGCTTGAGGGACATTTGTTTGTATGGTTGTAGCCGTAAAAATACCCAATCTCCTACATCAAAACTTCTCTCACTGCGATGTTGATATGCCTGTTGTTTCATTCGATTTTGTGCCAAATTCAGGTTATCCTTTAAGAGTTGGAGAACTTCTTGTTGATGCTCGATGTGATCTTCCACTGCTTGAACCTTCAAATTTTATCTTAAAGATGATGTGATGGATGGTGGATGATATCCATAAAGTGCCATAAATGGGGTCATTTTTGCTGCAGTATGGAAGGAAGTGTTATAACACCATTCAGCAAGAGGTAACCACTTGACCCATTGTGTTTGTTTATCAGATACAAAACAACGAAGATATCCTTCCAAACATTTATTTACTATCTCAGTTTGACCCTCAGATGGAGGATGATAAGATGAGCTACACAAGGAAACCAGCTCCAAAAATAGAAGAAAAGAGATATCAATGCCTTAGAAATAAGCCACTTTCAGGGGGCAACCTCCATTACATTACATGAATGAACAATTCTTGGATGATACAAATTACAAAACCTCCTTTCTATATATAGGAGTCCATGGGGCCACAATGTAATCCTAGCCGACCTAACAACAATAATTTAAGGGCACAATAATAACAATATGGGGGTTACAAGGGTACAATAATAACAATAAGGGGGTTACACTAACAACAATAAGGGACTATACTAGCAATATAGGGACCTAACATGCCCCTCTCCTTCAAAAAAGTGTTGTCCTCAACGCTTGAGTAGCTCTGGGTGCTTCTGTATAAAATTCTCATCCTCCCATGTAGAATCTTCAGTGGGTAAGTTCTTCCACCTGATGAGATACTCTGAAATTGATCGATTTCGTAGTTGTCGAGTTCTTGTTTCCATGACTGCTTCCGGTTCCAATATGATTTTTCCTTCCTCATCAAGTTCTGGCAATATTGTTTGAACTGGAAGATTTTCACCTATAACCTTCTTTAAGCACGAAACATGGAAAACTGGATGTACTCGCGAAGAAGCAGGAAGCTCCAATTTGTATGCCATACTACCAATCTTTTGCAACACCTTGTAAGGACCATAGTACTTTGGCGATAATTTATTATCCTTCTTAGCTTGCTTGAGGGACATTTGTTTGTATGGTTGTAGCCGTAAAATACCCAATCTCCTACATCAAAACTTCTCTCACTGCGATGTTGATCTGCCTGTTGTTTCATTCGATTTTGTGCCAAATTCAGGTTGTCCTTTAAGAGTTGGAGAACTTCTTGTTGATGCTCGATGTGATCTTCCACTGCTTGAACCTTCGAATTTTCTTTTAAAGATGATGTGATGGATGGTGGATGATATCCATAAAGTGCCATAAATGGGGTCATTTTTGCTGCAGTATGGAAGGAAGTGTTATACCACCATTCAGCTAGAGGTAACCACTTGACCCATTGTGTTTGTTTATCAAATAAAAAACAACGAAGATATCCTTCCAAACATTTATTTACTATCTCAGTTTGACCATCAGATTGAGGATGATAAGATGAGCTATGAGCTAATTGAGTACCCAAACAAGACAATAACTTCATCCAAAAATTTCCAGTAAAGATGCGATCTCTGTCGCTCACGATAACCCTTGGGTTTCTATGTAGCTTTTGAATTGTGTCCATAAATGTAGTAGCAATTGTACTTGCTTTAAATGGATGAGATAATGCACAAAAGTGTGCATACTTGGTAAGTCTATCAACTACCACTATGATGTAATATCCCGTTTCGAGGATATCTCTAAAACACGACAAAATCCAACCAGAGATGGACTGGGAGGGAATTTAGCAGATATTCTTCCTCTGAAAGAGGATGAGATCCAGAGGCTACCTGGCCCTTTCCAGACTCTTTCTATAGATCTTCTTGAAGAATCCCACTCAAAAGCTCTGATACTACTGTAATATCCCGAAAATGAATTTCTTAGCAAATCATGCCTGAAAAACACATTTTTCAGGAATGTGTGCTTCATATATCATAAAAAGTGTTTAAAAACACTTAGAAACCCACTCCAAATACTGCAGCAACCTTTTCTCAAGTTTTATGGGCAAAAAGGTGGGGAAAAGTGAGGATTTTGGCCCTAAAATGAGTGTATAAGAAAATATGTGTAAACTGAAGGGTCAAGGTTCTGGAATATGTTTTATTAGGTCAAGAGGGATATGCATGTAAAATTTCATGAAAAAAATGGCGTTTTACTAATTTAAACAGTTCTTCCTTCCCGACTAGTCAAGAAAAATCCTGATTTCCCATGACTTTGAGTATGTAGAAATTTACTGAAGCAAAGGAAAAATATTTTCTAAAGGTATAAGATGTAAAAAAGTATGAAAAATTAGAGAATTATTTTAGGAACATGGCATAGGAATTAAGCAAGGTTAAACAACAGTTTTACATAGAAAATCCCTCAAGATTAAGTTACTGTAAGACAAGAGAATGACCCAGAAACCGTTCAGCGTTATTTCCAGGAGGTTGAAGATTATTTTTATTATATTACAGATCTTAAATGGATAAATACATGAAAACAGAGATCTATAATGAAACAAAATTCCCAAAGGGCTCTCTATTACATTCCCCTTGGGGATTTCAGCAATACATGAAAATGCCGGAGTAGCTGGGCAGATACGGCAACTCTGGAACTAGAAATATGTAGAGAAGGCTGAATAAGATGAAAATATCTGAGGTAAAAATCCTCCAATGGATATCCAAAGTGGAAGGCTGATCCTTACACTTGAGATCCCACCCTCCAATCAATCTGAAAACTCCGCAGCAAATGCACTATGAAAATAATGCAGCTATTGGAGAAAACTGCGTAGTAGGGGAAATAATATGTGTTGGCCTGATGCCAATATCTTAAAATAAGCTCTCAATCTTCCAAATTAATCCTCCAAAGGCAAGAAAGACTCTCCCTCTGAAAAACAAGAAATGGAAGAGGTGTTGTGGAGTCTCCATGGCAACACCCTACAACACAATATTATGTTGCTGCAGCAATAACACTGTCCTGGAGGATGATGCTTCGGTCTTGAGCCAAAATAATGATGAGACAACCTCACCTGAGTTGGCACTCAAAGTCCCTCAAGGCTGAGGGTGATATCTCCGAACAGAGAGACTCGGTGCACTAAACAGTATTGCAGACTACTTAAACAACCAGCGTGCTCAAGAAGTTGAAATGACCAACTCAATATCATAAACATATGCATGAATGCCAATAGCTCTCCTCCCCTCCATTTATATAGCAATTGGAGACTTCTCATGGGCCCTTCCTCTAGAAACTTCCCTTCCTCTAGAAGCTTCCCTCCTATGTAGTGCTTTCCAACTCATACCCTGCGTTGGTTGACTTGGTCAAACCTCTTTGCAAATATCTCCTTTCACACATGAAGGTGTGAAATCTGGTTCCATGGCTGATCCCTTTTCATACTAGAGGGATTTTATTTATGTTTTTATTATCTTTCGGCCTCCTTACCCAATTATTCATCTCCTAAATGAGTTTAGACAAAATTTAATGTTCCAATTTATTGAAGAAAAATTTGGAACATTAAAATCCTCCCCTCCCAAATGTTGCTTGTCCCCAAGCAACTGCAAGGATAGAAATAAAGAATATCCACTCAAGGCATGGAGTCTGGAATATAATGAGGAACATATCCCTCATGTGGATCCTCCATCCCCAAGCAATCATCCAAACAAAATGAGCCACCTCCCAACAAGGCAACTCCTGAAAATCTTCTTCCACCTCGAGCTCCGGTAATGAAGCTGGGCTGAAAATATGAATTTGGAAAGCATCATAGCTTACCCCATGTTATCCTTCTCTCAACTCATGACAAGTGTAGAGTGTATGCTGATCCTGGGCTGCAAAATTATTTCCCTCCAATGGCAAAGTGAAGAACAATCCTCCAAAGAAGGCTCCTCCAACAATGAAGAACAAGCTGGCCCAAAACAATCCATCCATGAAGAATAGGACATGGTAATCATGGAACATCCTAATGAGAGGTTTTCTGAAGGTTTTACATGATGATGCATGATGCAAATAATTTCTCACAAGGATATAGTGCAGTATCATCCACTGCAACTTCAGAAAATTACATGGAAAGCAATGTCCATGATTCATCACATCTACTAAAGGATAGTAAATGGTTGAATGTAACAAAAATAATACATGATAAAGCACTTGCCCATGGCTGTACAATGGATGAATATCAATCTTATGGCGCACCTCAAAGACCAAGGAGATAGTGCCATCCCCTCCTCCTGCAACATCATACAAAGTGTGAGAGTAAATCTTCCCTTGCTCTCCCAAGCAAAGCAACAAAGCATTTTGCTGCCTCCTCATACTTCCATCATACAACTCATGTGATGAAGACACATCAACATCATACATCCATTCTCTATGCTTCTCAATGACACAAGTATCCTACCATCTTTTCCCCATCCTCCCACTCTTAGGAAGAGTGTTTTCGAAGTGATGGCCAAAATCTTTCAAGAGTAACCATCGCAGCCAAGCCTCCTGTTGCCCGGTATCATAGATTTGTAAGTAGCTTCCTAGTTCCTTGCTCATCAACCACATCCACTCAATCACCCATGGATGCCTCCTTCTTCTCCTCATCCTGGTACTCCTCCCATGAGGGTTACCATCCTCCCAAATCAAATTCCTGTCTTTGCACTTTATGGGATTTTGAAATGTAAGCTTCTCAAGGATCAATGAGACCCTATAAGGAATAAAATAGGTGGTAGGAAAAAACCTCCCATCATGATTTGTATGGCTCAAGGGATGTCCAACACAAGCATGAGATATGTTATCCATCCTAAGATGTTTTCCATCTTCTATCTGCTCTTGTGAGAAGGGAAGAAAAGCATTGCATTCCATGGTGTGTCGAAGTCCATCTCCAATGAGATCTCTCCTTGAGACCTCCCTTTCATCCATAGTCTTCCAAAAACAATAAGGTCTTGGATATGAAAGTAGAATTTCCTCTTTGAGCTGAGAAGAGCTCATTGATAAAGTGTCATCTTGAACGGAGAAAAGGTTTCTTACTCTAAGATGTATACCATCAATATTCAAGGCTTCAAACCCCAACCTCTAATGTGATCTACAATCCAACAATGGCTCATGAGAATGATGGTTTGATTCCTTCTTGAGTGTCTCCATGTTGCACAGTGCAGTGCAACCAATCTGCTCTATAGTAGCAATGAGATTTGACTCTTGGTCATGCAAAAGTAAATATCCACATTGATCAAAATAATTTGCTACAACAATGGAATGTGGAAATATTTTCATACCTTGATTTGCATTTGGAACTTCTTGTAGGGCTACAAGAGTCCCTTCCTCAAAAGTGTTGACTACCCCAACTGTTGATGCATGTGGCTGCTCCTCCATGAGTGGGACAACGTTATCACAAGCCTCCTCAAGAGGTTATGTGATCTCTTCTTTATTTTTTCTTTCTCCATCAAATGTTTGGATCAAACTTTGAGTGAACTCTGCAAAATTATTCACCCTTGCATGGCTCAAGTGGCTGCACCACCAATCATAGGCTTCACCCTCCAAGTGCAGCGCTGAGATTTCAACAACTTCTTTCCCTGCTATAGGATGTATTAGGAAAAATGCCTCCAAATTTCTCACCCAAGTTCTTGCATTAGATGACCCATCAAAGGTAGACAACAAAAATCTATTGCCTTTGATTTCTTTTCTACTGCATGGCCTCTTCTCTTCCTTTAGCTGGATGAAATGAGGAAAATATAGAGTCTCCCTAAAGGCTTTAGGTTGAGATCTATACTTAACAAGGTAATCACTGAGAATCTGATGATCCAAATATCTTCCATGCTCAATATCTTCTTCTTGATGAGAATAGGAAGCGCATGGTACTTCCTCTTCTTTTTCTTCAATCTTCTTGACCTCCTCAAAGGTGGATGCATTTCCTCTGGATCTGAAAATAGATGAGAATAAGCTCATATTTTTCAATGTTCTAATCTTCTTGGGCTTAGACTCACAAGGATCAGTGGATCCCTCATACATGGGAAAAGGTGACCTCCTAGTGGTATGCTGCAACTTTGAACTCTGCATGCTAGATCCCCCATTGCTCCATTCACTTTCATCCTGCCTGAGCTGACAGTAATATTTGAAAGGCAAAGATACTCTGAAGTCTTCCCCCATGGAATTCAATTTATGGAAATAGTATCCAAAGGGTATATGATCATGCTGCCTCCCTTTCTCACTCATTACTGGAGGTAAGAATGTAGGCATTGTGATCCTGGTTTGGCCTACTGAAGGCTGGTGAATGATGGTCACACTGTTGTGAGATCCCCATATTTGTCACCTCTATGGCCTCTGGTGGGTAAGAAAAATTTCCCCACGTTTTCTCTTCCGGTGTCGTAGATAAATAGCTCCACAGGATGGGCCAGAACTATGCTCTGATACCACTATAATATCTCGTTTCGGGGATATCTCTAAAACACGGCAAACTCCAACCAAAGATGGACTGGGAGGGAATTTACCAGTATTCTGCCACTGAAAGAGGATGAGATCTAGAGGCTACCTATCCCTTTCCAGACTTTGTCTATAGGGTTGCTTGAAGAATCCCACTCAAAAGCTCTGATACCACTGTAATATCCTGAAAATGGATTTCTCAGTAAATCATGCCTGAAAAACGCATATTTTCAGGAATTTGTGCTTAAAATATCATAAAAAGTGTTTAAAAACACTCAAAAACCCACTCCAAATACTGCAGCAACCTTTTCTCAGCTTTTATGGGCAAAAAGGTGGGGAAAAGTGAGGATTTTGGCCCTAAAATGAGTGTATAAGAAAATATGCGTAAAATAAAGGGTCAAGGTTCTAGAATATGTTATATTAGGTCAAGAGGGATATAAATGTCTAATTTCATAAAAAAATAAATGTGTTTTACTAAGTTAAACATCTCCTCCTTCCCGACTAGTCAAGAAAAACCCTGATTTCCCACGATTTTGAGTATGCAGAAATTTAATGAAGCAAGGGAAGCGTATTCTATAAAGGTATAAGATGTAAAATAGTATTAAAAATTATAGAATTATTTTAGGAACATGGCATGGGAATTAAGAAAGTTTAAACAATAGTTTTACATAGAAAATCCCTCAAGATTGAGGTGCTACAAGACAAGAGAATGACCCAGAAACCCTTGAGCATTATTTATAGGAGGCTGAAGCTTATTTTTATTATATTAAATATCTGCAACTGATAAATACATGAAAACAGAGATCTATAATGAAACAAAATGCCCAAAGGGCTCTCTATTACATTCCCCTTGGGGATTTCAGCAATACATGAAAATGTCGGAGTAGCTGGGCAGATACGACAACTTTGGAACTAGAAATATGTATAGAAGGCTGAATAAGATGAAAATATCTGAGGTAAACCTGCTCCAATTGATCTCCGAAGTGGAAGGCTGATCCTTACACTTGAGATCCCACCCTCCAATCAATCTGCAAACCTCGTAGCAAATGCACTATGAAAATAACACAACTATTGGAGAAAAATGCGCAGTAGGGGCAAGAATATGTGTTGGCCTGATGCGAAGATCTGAAAATAATCTCTCAATCTTCCAAATTGATCCTTTAAAGGTAAGAAAGACTCTCCCTCTGAAAAACAAGCAATGGAGGAGGTGTTGTGGAGTCTCCACGACAATACCCTACAACACAGTATTATGCTACTGTAGAAATATCGTTGTCATGGAGGATGATGCTTCAGTATCGAGCCAAAATGATGATGAGACAACCTCACCCGAGTAGGCACTCAAAGTCCCCCGGGGCTGTGGGTGAGATCTCCGAACGGAGACACTCGGTGCACTAAATAGTGCTGCAGACTAGTTAAAAATCCAGCGTGCTCGAGAAGTCGAAATGACGAACTCAATATCATAAACATATGCATCAATTCCAATAGCTCTCCTCCCCTCCATTTATATAGCAATTGGAGACTTGTGATGGGCCCTTCCTCTAGAAGCTTCCCTCCTATGTAGTGCTTTCCAATTCATACCCTGCACTGGTTGACTTGGTCAAACCTCTTTGCAAATATCTCCTTTCACACATGAGGGTGTGAAATCTTGTTCCATGGCTGATCCCTTTTCATACTAGAGGGATTTTATTTATGTTTTTATTATCTTTGGGCCTCCTTACCCAATTATTCATCTCCTAAATGAGTTTAGACAAAATTTAATGTTCCAATTTATTGAAGAAAAATTTGGAACATTACATATGATGACACTCTTTCCTTCAGACTTAGGTAAACTAGTGATAAAATCCATTGAAATATCCTCCCCACGTTGACTTGCAATGGATAAAGGTTGTAGAAGACTCGGGGTCTTAATTATGTCAACTTTATTCTGCTGGAAAACCAAACATTTCGCCACAAAATTTTGAATATCAGATTTAAGGACATCCCAAAAAAATTCTTTCTTCACCCTATGGTATGTTTTTAAAAATCCTGAATGTCCTCCTAAAGGAGAAGTGTGCAATTCCAACAGAATATTTTCTTTTAGTTGGGAATTCTTACAGAGATATAAGTGATATTTGTACCATAAGGAATCATTTTTCCAACTAAATGTATCAGATGTACTAGGATCTTGCTACAAATTTTGAATGAGTGACCACACTTCTTCGTCCTTCTTCCATTCATCTCTTGCTTCGGTCATTCAATCTGGTTGGATAATATAAATAGCATAAAGCAATGCTTCCACCTCTTCATTCTTTCTTGAGAGTGCATCTGCAACAAAATTTAGCTTCCCTTTTTTGTATAGTATTTGAAAGTCACAACCCAACATCTTTGTGACCCATTTTTGCTGCTCTTCTGAAGATATTCTTTGTTCCAAAAAGTGTTTAAGACTATCAGGATTATTTTTTACCTTGAAGTGTCTTCCCATTAGGTAAGTTCTCCATTTCTTTAGTGCATGTAGTATTGCTAACATTTCCTTCTCATAAATAGGTTTCTGTAAATACTTTCCTTTGATTGGATGAATTTTAAAAGCAATGGGTCTTCCTTCTTGGATTAAAACAACACCAATTCCATTTCCTGAGGTATAACATTCCACAATAAAGGTTTTTGTGAAGTCTAGTGTAGCTAAGACTAGTGCTAGGCACATTGCCTCTTTAAGATGTTCAAAGGGCCTTCGTTTCTTTAGGAGTCCATGAAAATGCATCTTTCTTCAATAATGTGGTTAGAGGTGCTGCTATTCTCCCATAATTCTTAACAAACTTTTGATAATACCCTATTAACCTGAGAAATCCTCACAACTGATTTATGGTTGTGGGGACTTTCCATTCCTTAATGACTTTAATTTTGTTAGGGTCTACCTCAACACCCTCGTGAGATACAATATGACCTAGATATTCCACCTCTTGTACTCCAAAGAAACATTTGAATGTTTTTGCATATAATTGTTTCTCCTGCAATATTTTGGGTACCTTGTCAACATGTTGAACATGATCCTTCCAAGAACTGCTGTAGATTAGTATATCATCAAAAAATACTAGCACAAATTTTCTAAGGAAGGTTTTGAAATGGAATTCATCAACCCTTGAAATGTAGAAGGTGCATTGGTAAGGCCAAAAGGCATGATTAAAAATTCATAATGACCCTCATGAGTTTGAAATGTTGTTTTTGGAATATCTTCATTCTTCATTCTGATTTGATGATACCCTGAACAAAGATACAATTTGGTAAAATAAATTTCTCCATGTAATTCATCAATCACAGGAATGGGAAATTTATCTTTAATGGTGAGTTTATTGAGCTCCCTATAATCTGGACACATGCACGATGATCCATCCTTCTTGTGTAGCAATACCACAAGAGCAGAGAAAGAACTTTCAATAGGTTGAATTATACCTGCCTCTAACATTTCTGCAATCATAGATTCAATTTCGCTATTTTGGACATAAGTATATCTATAAGGCCTGATGTTTGGAGGAACACTTCCTGGAATCAAATGAATAGCATGATCATGATCACGAATAGGTGGGAGTCCTTTTGGAGTCTTAAAAACCTTGGAATGATTGTCCAAGAATTTTTGGAGATCTGTAGAAATAGATGATTTTGATGTTGGAACTTCTAGTGAGCATAATTGTGCAATTATGCCTCGTTTCTCTTTCTTTAGAAGATTTGTCATGACATTAGAGCTTATTATATTTCCTAGCTTCCCTGCAATACCTCGTAATTCGACCTCCTTTCCTTCTAAAAAAAATTTCAAAAAAAGTTCTTGAAAATTAAAATCTACCGTCCCCAAAGATTGTAACCATTGTACTCCTAGTACAACATCAACACCTCCCATAGGAATGGAAAGAATTGGACTATTCAATACATATTCCCCCATGGTTAGCTTGATATTATGGCATTTTCCAGAGCAATATATAGTTCCTCCATTTGCAACCATCACTTGACATTCTATTGTTGGGTATAGGAAACAATTCAATTCCTTGGCTACCATACAATGAATAAAATTATGGGTACTACCTTAATCAATCAACACTATTACCTTTTTATTCTTGATATGTCCTTCTATCTTGAGAGTTTGAGGAGTGGTGATTCCTACCAATGCATTACACAATATGGTCATACTCATTTCTTCCTCTTCTTGGGTTGGTTCCTGGTGTATATCCTATTCTTATTCATTTTCTTCTTCCTCTTCACAATCTATGTAAAATAATTTCTTCTCAGCACACTGATTACCTTTAGTGTATTTTATATCACAACTGTAGCAAAGCCCTTTTGCTCTTTTTTCTTCCAATTTTTCTGGTGTCAACCTTGTAGGTTGTGGAAATCTAGGAGTAGCAATAGTTCCCTCTTTATAGAAGTGAGTGGTAGGCTTCCATGTCACCATAATTTTACATTCAATTTTTCTTGCCAACCTGAATGCCTTCTCCAATGAATCAGGTTCCAAAACATGAAATTCATGTTGGATGTTATCCTTTAAAGTACCTATGAAGAGATCAATCATGTGTTCCTATGGAAAATCAGTTATCCTTATATTCAATTTTTTGAAGTCCTCAATGTGCTCCCCCATTAAACCCTTTTGTTTGAGATTTATCAATTGGCTAAAGAAGGTGTTGCTCTTTGTATCCTCATAATGTGTTATCATTTCCTCCATAAAAATTCACCAAGTGACAATTTTTTTATAGGAGCAAAGCCATCGATACCATACAAATGTGTTTTGTTCTAAATGTAAATTTGCAATGCGTACCTTTTGTGTGTTTTGCACATTATGGAGATCAAAATATTGCTCCATCTGTAGTATCCATGTTACAGGATCCTTTCCATCAAACTTCCTCATATCCATTTTTGGAATATGGTGCTTCTTCACGCCAACATTAGATTTTATGAAATCATGATTAACATTTATTTTGTTCTCCTCATGAGTTTCCTCTACTATCTTTTCACCATTAGGAAACATTTCTTGTATCAACTTTGTCAAACCTTCCATGTATATTTTTAGATCATTCTTCATGTTTTCCATTTTAGATTCCATGCCAGCTTCCATGCCATCTATCTTAGATTCCACACCTTTCTTCAAAACTTCCATGTCATTTTTTGTTGCTCTTTGCGAGATCGAAATTTGTTGCACTTTCTCTTGTAATTTTGATATGTCATGTTGCCATTCTTCATCTTCATGAGTCATAGTAGAGATTTCTAAAGGCTTAATGGGTGTTGAATTATTTTTAGGGGCCATTTTAGAATCCAATACTGATATATATTCTACAATATGCCCTTGGAATCAATTCAACTTGATTCTTCAAACAAGACTTATGCAATTCAGAAAAACAAATACACACCATTTACTTACTTTTGAGGAGCTCGATATTGAAATTGAATTATCTCTATAATTGCAGATCCTCAATATCTAAAATTCATCCCTATAGTACCCCTCTAAAGATTCTTTAAAATGCCATAGATATGATCTGATTTGGATTCTTCAAGGAAAATTTATGTCCAATCTCCCACAATGACCCAATTTTAGACTGGTTCAGTAGAGCGAATTTCTACAACTTGCCACATGTCATTGTTTCCTCCTTTGGCTTTGAAATTGATAGACCAAAAACTACAGTCTGTGCACTTGTGGCCACTTTTTACAACATTTAGATACGATGCTCAGAGAGAGAGCTATGAATCGATCACCTCTTTGAGATTAAATTCAAAATCCCGAAAAAGCCCTAACTTCCACAAATCATATCTTCGAAAATATTGTAAACCAATATCTGATTTTTTTTGTGGAAGTTAGGGCTTTCTCAGGATTCTGAATTTAATCTCAAAGAGGTGATCGCTTCATAGCTCTCTCTCTGAGCATCGTATCAGAATGTTGTAAAAAGTGGCTGCAAGTGCACAGACTTAGGGCCCTAACTTCCAAAAATCATATATGAAAGGATTGTGGCTTTGCACTCTAAAAATTCTAGCTTCTGACCCTTCGTATAAAAAAGGTTATTACAAAAATAGCACGATGAGCTGTTTAGGTTAAATTCAGGACCCTGCAAAATGACCTAATTTTAATAGATCATATCTCCTAAAATATTGTGAACCAAGCTCTAAAATGTTTTGTCGATGTTACCCAGGATTTTGGATTTGCACTCTAAAAATTTTAGATTCTGAACCTTCGTAGAAAAAACGTTATAGAGAAAATTCCTCGCTGACCTATTTGGAGCAGTGAAACCCTAGAATCTCAAAGTCTTTGATACCAAATGTTGTGAAACCAGCTCCAAAAAGAGAAGAAAAGAGATATCAACGCCTTAGAAATAAGCCACTTCGAGGGGGAAACCTCCAATACATTACATCAATGAACAATTCTTGGATGATTCAAATTACAAAACCTCCTTTCTATATATAGGAGTCCATGGGGCCAAAATGGAATCCTAGCCGACCTAACAATAATAGTTTAAGGGCACAATAATAACAATATTGGGGTTACAAGGGTACAATAATAACAATAAGGGAGTTACACTAACAACAATAAGGGACTATACTAGTAATATAGGGACCTAATATAAGGGACTATGCTCGATGTGATCTTCCACTGCTTGAACCTTCGAATTTTATCTTAAAGATGACGTGATGGATGGTGGATGATATCCATAAAGTGCCATAAATGGGGTCATTTTTGCTGCAGTATGGAAGGAAGTGTTATACCACCATTCAACGAGAGGTAATCAATTAACCCATTGTGTTTGTGTATTAGATACAAAACAATGAAGAGATCCTTCCAAACATTTATTTACTATCTCAATTTGACCATTAGATTGAGGATGATAAGATGAGCTATGAGCTAATTGAGTACCCAAAGAAGAAAATAACTCCGTCCAAAAATTTCCAGTAAAAATGGGATCTTTGTCGCTCACAATAACCCTTGGGTTTCCATGTAGCTTTTGAATTGTGTCCATAAATGTAGTAGCAATTGTACTTGCTTTAAATGGATGAGATAATGCACAAAAGTGTGCATACTTGGAAATTCTATCAACTACTACCATGATGACACTCTTTCCTTCGGACTTAGGTAAACCTGTGATAAAATCCATTGAAATATCCTCCTAACGTTGAATTGCAATGGATAAAGGTTGTAGAAGTCCCGAGGTCTAAATTGTCTCAACTTTATTCTACTGGCAAACCAAACATTCCGCCACAAAATTTTGAATATCAGATTGAAGGCCCTCCCACATAAATTCTTTCTTCACCCTGTGGTTAGTTTTTAAAAATCCTGAGTGTCCTCCTAAAGGAGAAGTGTGCAATTCCAAAAGAATATTTTGTTTTAGTTGGGAATTATTACAAATATATAAGTGATCTTTGTACCATAAGGAATCATTTTTCAAACTAATGTAATAGATATACTAGATCTGCTACAACTTTTTAATGAGTGTCCATACTCTTTTGTCCTTCATTTGTCTTCTGTTTTCATGGTTCAATTCAGTTGGATAATAGAGTGGCCAAGAAGAATGCTTCCACTCTTCACTTTTCTTGAGTGTATCTGCAATAACATACTTCTCTTTTATGATCATTTTAAAGTAAAACAACATTTTGTACCCTTTTTTGTTGCTCTCTGAAGATAGTCTGTTCAAAATTGTTTAAGACTCACATCGTTTTTACCTGGCAGTTCCTATTGTAAGTTCATCATTCTTAATAAAAAGCTGCAAAGATTGCTAACATTTCCTTCTCATAAATTGGTTTCTTTAAATACTTTCCTTTGATTGGATGACTTTCAAAAGCAATGGGTCTTCCTTCCTACATTAAAAAAACACCAATTCCATTTCCTAAGGCATCACATTCGACAATAAAGGTTTTTGTAAAGTCTAGCGTAGCTAAGACCAGTGCTAGGCACATTTCCTCTTTAAGATGTTCAAAGGCCTTAATTGCTTCAGGAGTCCATAAAAATGCATCTTTCTTCAATAATGTTGTTAGAGGTGTTGCTATTCTCCCATAATTATTAACAAATTTGTGATAATACCCTATTAACTCGAGAAATCCTCAGAAATGCTTTATGGTTGTGAGGAATTTCCATTCCTTAATGGCTTTAATTTTGTTAGGGTCTACCTTAACACCCTCGTGAGATACAATATGACCTAGATATTTCACCTCTTGTACTCCAAAGAAACATTTGGATGTTTTTTCATATAATTGTTTCTCCTGCAATAGTTTCAACACCCTGTCAACATGTTCAACATGATCCTTCCAAGACCTACTGTAGATTAGTTTATCATCAAAAAATACCAGCAAAAATTTTCTAAGGAAGGGTTTGAAAATGGAATTCATCAATCCTTGAAATGTAGAAGGTGCATTGGTAAGGCCAAAAGGCATGACCAAAAATTCATAATGACCCTCATGAGTTCGAAATGTTTTTTTTGGAATATCTTCAGTCTTCATTCTAATTTGATGATATCCTGAACGAAGATCCAACTTGGTAAAATAAATTGCTCCATGTAATTCATCCAATAATTCATCAATCACAGAATGGGAAATTTATCTTTAATGGTGAGCTTATTGAGCTCCCTATAATCCGGACACATGCGCCATGATCCATCCTTCTTGTGTACCAATACTACAGGAGCAGAGAAAGAACTTTGACTAGGTTGAATTATACCCGCCTCTAACATTTCTGCAATTATACGTTCAATTTCGCTCTTTTGGAAGTAAGGATATCTATAAGGCCTGATGTTTGGAGGAACACTTCCTGGAATCAAATGAATAGCATGATCATGATCACGAATAGGTGGGAGTCCTTTGGGAGTTTCAAACACCTTGGAATGATTGTCTAAGACTTGTTGGAGATCTGCAGAAATAGATGATTTTGATGTTGGAACTTCTAGTGAGCATAATTGTGCAATTACGCCTCGTTGTTCTTTCTTTAGAAGCTTTGTCATGACATTAGAGCTTGTTATCTTTCCTGGCTTCCCTGCAATACCCCGTAATTCGACTTCCTTTCCTTCTGAAAAAAAATCAAGAAAAGTTCTTGAAAATTAAAAGCTACCATACCCAAAGATTGTAACCATTGTACTCCTAGTACAACATCAGCACCTCCCATAGGAATGGAAAGCATTGGACTAGTCAATACATATTCCCCCATGGTTAGCTTGATATTATGACATTTTCCAGAGAAATTTATAGTTCCTCCATTTGCAACCATCACTTGACATTCTGGTGCTGGGTATAGGAAACAATTTAATTCCTTGGCTACCGTACAATGAATAAAATTATGGGTGCTACCTGAATCAATCAACACTATTACCTTTTTCTTCTTGATATGTCCTTCTATCTTGAGAGTTTGAGGAGTGGTAATTCCTACCAGTGCATTACACGATATGGTCGGATTCATTTATTCCTCTTATAGGGCTGGTTCCTGGTGTATATCCTCTTCTTGTTCATTTTCTTCTTCCTCTTCACAATCTTTGTAAAATAATTTCTTCTCAGCACACTTATGACCTTTAGTGTATTTTCTATCACAACTGTAGCAAAGCCCTTTTGCTCTTTTTTCTTCCAATTGTTGTGGTGTCAACCTTGTAGGTTGTGGAAATCTAGGAGTAGCAACACTTCCCTCTTTATAGAAGTGAGTGGCAGGCTTCCTTGTCGCCATAATTTTACATTCAATTTTTCTTGCCAACCTGAATGCCTTCTCCAATGAATCAGGTTCCAAAATGCGAACTTCATGTTCGATGTTATCCTTTAAAGTGCCTATGAAGAGATCAATCTTGTGTTCCTCTGGAATATCAGTTACCCTTATATTCAATTTTTGGAAGTCCTCAATGTGCTCCCCCACTAAACCCTTTTGTTTGAGATTTATCAATTTTCTAAAGAAGGTGTTGCTCTTTGTATCCTCATAATGTGCTATCATTTCCTCCGTAAAAATTGACCAAGTGACAATTTTTTTACGGGAGCAAAGCCATCGATACCATACAAATGTATTTTGTTCTAAATGTAAAGTTGCAATGCGTACCTTTTGTGTGTTTTGCACGTTATGGAGATCAAAATATTGCTCCATCTTTAGTATCCATGTTACAGGATCCTTTCCATCAAACTTCCTCATATCCATTTTTGGAATATGGTGGTTCTTCCTGCCAACATTAGAGTTTATGAAATCACGATTAACATTTATTTTTTTCTCATCATGAGTTTCCTCTACAATATTTTCACCATTAGGAAACATTTCTTGTATCAAATTTGTCAAACCTTCCATGTTTGCTTTTAGATCACTCTTCATGTTTTCCATTCTTTCATCGATCTTAGCTTCCATGTCATCCATCTTAGATTCCATGCCTTTCTTCAAACCATTCATATTATTCTTCAAACCATCGATATTATTCTTCACACCATCCATCTTTGCTTCAATGCCTTTCTTCAAAAATTCCATTTCATTTTTTGCTGCTCTTTGCGAGAGAAAAATTTGGTGCACTTACTCTTGTAATTTTGATATATCGTGTTGCAATTCAGAAAAAATTACACACCTTTTTCTTGCTTTTGAAGAGCTCAATATTTAAATTGGATTATCTCTGTGGTTACAACTCTTCAATATTTGAAATTTGGCACTAAGGTAGCCTTCTAAATCCTCTTTTGAATGCCACGGGTCTAAGCTGATTTGGATTCTTCAAGGTAAAGTTATGTCCAATCTCCCACAAAGACCTAATTATGGACTATTTCAGTGGATCAAAATTGTATGACTTTCCACGTGTCATTGTTTGATATTTTAGCATTGAGATTGATAGAAACAAAATTATAGTCCGTCTACTTGTGGCCACTTTTTATGGCACTCCAATCTGATGCCGAGAGAGAGAGTTATGAAGCTTTTCTCACGATCATCTCTTTGAGATGAAATTCAGGAGCCTGAAAAAGCACTACCTTCCACAAATCATATCTCTGAAAATATTGTGATCCAAGCTCTGAAATTTTGGGATGAGTTTCCTCGGGATTTCAACCTCACACCCTAAAAATTTCAGATTCTAAACCTTCGTAGAAAAAACATTATAGCGCAAATGCCATGATGACCTGTTTATATTAAATTGAGGAGCTTGCAAAAAGACCTATCTTCCACAGATCATATCTCCAAAACTGTTGTGAACGAAGCTCTAAAATTTACGAAGATGTTCCTCAGGGTTTCGGCTTCGCACCCTAAAAATTTTAGCTTCTGAAACTTTGTAGAAAACAAGTTATAGCGAAAATTCCAAGATGACCTGTTTGGAGCAGCGAAACCCTAGAATCCAAAGCTCTGATACCAAATGTTGTGAAACCAGCTTCAAAAATAGAAGAAAAGAGATATCAACACCTTAGAAATAAGCCACATCAAGGGGGCAACCTCCAATACATTACATTAATGAAAAAGTCTTGGATGATACAAATTACAAAACCTCCTTTCTATATATAGGAGTCCATGGGGCCACAATGTAATCCTAGTGGGCCACAATGTAATCCTCGCTGACCTAACAATAACAATTTAAGGGCACAATAATAACAATATGGGGGTTACAGGGGTAAAATAATAACAATAAGGGGGTTACACTAACAACAATAAGGGACTATACTAGTAATATAGGGACCTAACACAAACTCGATGGTTCCAATTAATCTAATTGCAAGTTTAAGATGGAGATTGTGCTAGAAGAGCAGAGTGCTCAGACGATTGCAAATGGGGATGAGCTGAAGCTAGAAGTAGGAGCCCCAACGACTGACTATTGGGAGAGAGAGAGGGAAAAGAAAACACGTTGCTAAAGATGTCAGTGAAAGACTCCATCATACCGCATATCAGAGAATGCAAATCAACAAGCAAGATTTGGACAGATCGAAGGATTTGTATGAGATCATGAATACAAATTGTCTTCTATTATTCAAGAGAAAGATTCTATCCATAAATATGGAGGGGAATGAAACATTTGCTTCTTTCATATCGTGAATTAAAGATCTCAAGAAAAAATTTCCATATATCAGTGAGAGAGTAACATATGCAGATTTGGTCACAATTATCATGAATGGTATGACTAATGATTACCAAATGTTTATCACTGGGATAAGTGTGAGAGATAAAATCCCAAAGTTTGAAGAACTGAAAGGAATATTAATGCAAGAAGAATAAAGAATATTGGCTCTAAAACCCAAGAATGCAGATATTGAGTTAATGGCAAAGAAGAAATTCTTCAAACCAAAAGGAAATCCATCACAACAAAATGGAGGAAATCCACAGAAAAGACTGAATCAAGCTCAAGGTATGTATCTAAATAGAAATTAATTTGTAGTAAAATGTTTTTATTGCGAGAAAATCGGTTATATGTCTAAGGAGTGCAGGAAAAATAAATTTCATGAAGAAGATCAGAGACATAAAAGACATGCGAGTTATTTCGCAGATGGTGACCATGTTCAGGACTTTAGATTGTTCATGGCAGAATTTTATCAAAACATCGAAGAAAACATTTGGTAGGTGGATTCGGGAGCTTCCACACATATGGCGGAGAACAACCAATCATTTGAATAATTTAAAGAAATAAAAAACGCAGCACAAATCTATCTTAGTGATGATAGAAGTTATCAGACCAAAGGGTACGGGAAAATTCCTATTATTTTTCTTGATGGTAATATCATACATATCCATAATGTAATGTATGTACCTGGAGTTACAAAGAATCTTATTTCTGTATCCATAATTACACATCAGAATCTCAAGGTAGAATTATTTAAATCTAATTATTATATAAAATATTTGTTGGATGGTATGAAGACTATTGCTTCAGGAATTCAAACAGGAGGTTTGTACAAATTGGATGTGAGGAGGGCACTAGATAGAGCATTGATAACATCAATTTTCACTACAGATGAGCTATGTCACCAGAGACTTTGTCACATCAAATTCACCGATTTGTTGTTACTTAAGAAAAAGGAAATGGTAAGAGGTATTCCTACAATAAAAAAAGTGCATAATGATTGTGATGCCTGTATGTTAGGAAAGATGCATAGAGAAGAATTCCATGTTCGAGTAGAAAAGAAAAAGAGAGACATACTTGAATTAGTGCACACTGACCTATGTGGACCCATACAAACAAATTCATCAGTAGGTGCATTGTATTTTATATTGTTTTTTGATGACAACACAAAGTTTTCTTGGGTATATTTTATGAGTAATAAAAGTCACACATTTGAATACTTTGAGAAGTTTTGATATATGATAGAAAAACAAACAGGGAAGCACATAAAAATTCTCCGCTCCGATCAAGGGGGAGAATACGGGAAGGAGGAACTTACCAAGTATTTTAAAGACCATGTAATATTATAGAAATTCACAGTACCCCATACTCCTCAGCAAAATGGACTAGCGGAAAGAAAGAATAGAAAATCGGTGGAGTGTGCTAGGAGCATGCTGAAAGGTACGGATCTTTAGAATGGTTTTTGGGCTTAAGAATTGAATCCTGCAATTTATTTGAAAAAATAAGAGTCCTAAAAGAAGTGTTAAGTTTAAAATTCCTTTTGAATCATTATATGGATTCAAGCCTGTAGTAAAACATTTGAGAGTATTTGCATCTAAAGCATTTTCCCACATTCCAAAGGAAGAAAGAAGAAAAATAGATTCAAAAGCCATCAAATGTATCTTTGTAGGGTATTGTTCACAATTTAAAGCTTATAAATTGATTAATCCCTATACTCACAAGATTTTTGTTAGTAGAGATGTCATGTTCCATGAGTAGGTTTCTGATGAATCTAATAATAGCAATGAGGAATGGGATATTCCATTTTTGGTGGAAGGAAGTGAAGAAATAGGTAATAGAAATGAGAAGCAGAAAAAGGCAGAAGTAGAAAGTTCAGATATAGCAGTCAAGCCGAGTCCTTCAAAATAAATTCAAAATAGGTTGGAAGCTACAGCAACGCTCAGAATATTAGGTAGGCAGATTCAATTTCTTGCTATATATAGGGAAAATGCCTTTATAACAAGTATGATGAATGTTGTTGAACCTTATAGTTATAGAGAAGAAAATCAATGTAGTGAATGGAAAGCAACTATGGAACAAGAATATGAATCTATTCTCAAAAACAACACTTTGGAGCTGGTTGAACTGCCTGAAGGGAAGTAAACCATAGGGTGTAAATGGTTGTATAAACCCAAGATTAATGCTGATGGAACCATAGATAAATTAAAATCTAGATTGGTAGCAAAGTGGTATTCACAAAAAGAAGGTATTGATTATGAGGAAACCTTCAGCCCTATAGCTAAACTAAACACTATGAGAAAGATGATTTCTTTAGCTACTACAAACAATGGATGATTCACCAACTAGATGTAAAATCTGGATTTTCAAATGGGGATGTGAAAGAGGAGGTTTACTTAGAGCAACCTGCGGGGTTTTTCTAGAGAGGTAAAGAACATTTAGTTTGTAAATTAAATAAATCCCTATATGGACTGAAACAAGCACTGAAGTCATGGTATGAAAATATAGATTCATTTTTTCTGCAACACAATTACAATAGAAGTAAAAACGACCCTAATATGTATATTATGAAAGGTGAAAATGGGTGTATAGTGTTGATTTTTTTGTATGTAGATGATCTAATTATTACAGGTGATGTTGTTGATCTGATAAAATAAATCAAGCAGCAAATGTCACAAATATTCAAAATGAAAGACCTTGGTGAACTAAGATATTGTTTGGGTTTTGAGATTTGGAGAGATTCAGGAAAAAAATTTTGTCCCAGGCTAAGTATGTCAGATTTCCATTGGAAAGATTCAGGATGGATTAGCATAAGGCTACAGCAGTACCATTACAGTAGAACATTAAACTTCAGCGTGAGGATGGTTCTAAAGAGGAAAATGCGACACTTTATCGATAATTGGTTAGGATTCTAATATAATTAACTGATACTAGGCCATATTTGGCCTATGCAGTTAGTGTGCTAAGTCAATTTATGCCCAAACCACTTGAGAGTCACTGGAATGCAACAAAAGGCAGTCTAAGGTATCTACAAGGAACTGTAGATTATGGTATTATTTATAGTGATTCCTATGAAGTTAGATTGACAGGGTTTACAGATTCCGACTGGGCTGGAAATGTAGATGAAAAAAGATCCATAACAGTTTATGCATTCAACATTGGATCCAGGGTGATTACATGGAGTAAGAAATAGAACAAAGTTTCCTTTTCTTCAGCGGAAGCAGAGTATCAAGCTATGTGCGCAGCAACATATGAGGCAGTTTGGTTGCAGAGAGGTCTCCAGGATGTCGAGGAAGAATAGAAAGATGCAACAACAATCAGATGTGACAACCAAAACTCAATAAAACTTGCTAATAATCTGTTGTTTCACAAGAACACTAAACAAATTCATACACAATTCCACTTTGTCAAGGAGAAAGTTCAATCAAAAGAGATCCATCTTGTATATTGTAAAACATGTGATAATGTTGCTGTCATTTTCACTAAGTCTCTTAGAAAAATTAAGTTTTAAATGTTTAGATATATGTTAGGCATATTTGTGAATCCCTTCTTCATTAAGGGGGAGTGTTGAAAGATAATGGAGAATCCTTAATTAGTGTGAGTTGGTTGATGAAACCTTAGGATAGGAATTAATTTCTATTTCTTAGGGTATGGTTCTAACTTCGCTACATATATGTATGCTATATAATGGTTGAGTTGTATTGCGAATGTAGAGCGTTCTGCAGAGCCAGACTCTTGTGGTTCAGACTCTCTTTCGTAGAGCTAACCAGTGGGTTTTTTTATTTATTTAACATGACATTTTATCAATTGTTCTCTTGCAATTCACTGATTGGGAGGAACATGTTGATTGCTACTTTATTTTCAAGTATCAAGAAAAATGTTTACTGTATTGCTGATTACTAGGAATGTTTCAAAAAAATACTATCTAGTGGATAATAGTATATGGTTTTTTGCTTCATGAAAAAAACATTGAACATATTTACTATTAAATTGAGAAAATAAACACAGAATTAACATGAAATAGAAGTTACAAAGAAATTTTTATGATTTGTATCTTTTTTGAAAATAAAAGTAAAGCATAAATCTATATATAATTTAAAATAAATAATAAAAATTTATTTATATATTGATATGGTGAAGAAGGTAAATATAGGTGAAGATATTTTGTAGGTAAAGGCTAGAAATTTCTAACTGAACTCTTAGTATCAACAATTTTTAAGTATATTATGCTTTAATAAACTGTTTTAATAAATTATTGTAGTTTTGTGTAGAGGATATATTTTATCCATTAAATTATCTTCGAAATGGGTTACACGACCTTGTAATACACAAGTCCTCCATAATAATATCTCTATTTTAAGTCTACATATAAGGAATCCAAGCATTGACTTGACTGCGAGTTTTCAAAGTAAGGATTTACTGAAGGAAAATCGATAAATTAAGGATAAGGAGGTATTTAATTTCTAAACAAATAAAGATGAATGAAATTAAAAGGTTAAATGGTACATACTCACATTTGGGTAATCATGCAAAAACAAGCCAAATAGACAATGATTGACGTTTGCAATATATATATCAATACAACCACATTGAGTTACTAGTTTAAAAAAAATTTGCTAATAAAGTATTTGTAAAAGGGTTTAGGAACCCGAGATTCTTTAAAAGTAGTAAAAATTATTCTAAATGATAAATAATCCAACATTTACTTTTCATGATCAAAACACTGGAGTTACATCATACAATACTCGAGTTACGTCATACAAATTGATTGGCATATAGAGTATTAGAACTAAGATTAAATTCCTAAAACTATTTGCATAATGTGAGGTTGGTTATGATAACTTTAATGTAATGAATGTAATATGAAATCCTTCGAAACAAGAGAGGAGTTAAAAATAAAATTTCTTACCTGGAAGGTGTTCGGTATACGACCAAAGTCCCACATTGACTAGAAGTGGGGAGGATCATGGGTATATAAGGATGGAAAAATATCTCCATTGGTATGAGGCCTTTTGGGGTAAAGCCCATAAGCAAAGCCATGAGGGCTTAGGCCCAAAGTGGACAATATCATACCATTGTGGAGATATGTGGTGTCCAAAATCCTTACAAGTGGTATCGGAGCCATGCCCCGAAGTTAGCGAAGTGGATGAATCCTCGAATGCCGAACGAAGGTGGTGGGCCCCGGTAATATCACGATGGGATCCGTGGATGAGCTCGGTTAGACAGGCGGTATGCTCCGGATTCTTCATGGACGTGTCCTGGTCCCAACACGGTGAAGAGGAGTTGACCTGGGATAGAGCAAGCTCTCGAGGCAAGTGGTGCTCCATGTAAGGCGTGTGCTTCCAACGCATTGGAGCGGAGAATCCTAGTTGGTAGAGAGTGGACGGATGGATAATCGTTTGAGGGGAGGCTCGATGGTCCTTTGTTCGAGGGGAGGATTGTTCGGTATACGACCAAAGTCCCACATTGACTAGAAGTGGGGAGGATCATGGGTATATAAGGATGGACAAATATCTCCATTGGTATGAGGCCTTTTGGGGTAAAGCCCATAAGCAAAGGCATGAAGGCTTAGGCCCAAAGTGGACAATATCATACCATTGTGGAGATATGTGGTGTCCAGAATCCTTACAGAAGGGTAAATATATAATAATGAATTAGCGTTCTGATAACCATGAAATGGGGATTAAATATTGAATCTATAGTATAGAAAATAAAGTTTTGTTATTATTATAATTATTTTAACTGAAAAATAAACTAATAATTCAACATAAAATACCCAACTATGAGTTACGCTGAGGGTTTTTGTCAACCGGTCATGACTACCAAGACCTGTTGAAAGTATGATGACACATAAGCTAATGACTTTATAGTTAATCCTGTAACAATGCAAACCCTTTCCGTTGAAATATATAACATGAACCGAGATAATACTAAGGATATAAAGAGCAATGAGCCATGAACTTGAAGGAAATAATGTTATACCTGATAAATAGATGTCTACAATAATTGCTAGATATCACACCTAACCTAAGAGAATCTTCTCAACAAGGAAGACCCCAATAACAAAAAAATTGGCAAATTCAAGTGCATAGTACCTGAAATTACCTATACATAAAGAAACCCCAGGGTAACTCCTCAAATTATAACCCATAAAATATTGTACATAAGAAACTCTCTCTACAAATATATAAATCAAATGTAATAGGGAAATTGTTCACACCAAAAGTGTTGGGACAAAATTTTGGAATGTGTCCACTCACCTAAATAATAAAATCGATGAAACCCTAGACTAGTTGCCATCTCCACAGATCATTTTTTTATAGAATGTGCCTAGGAAAATAGATTTTTCTTCAATGAATCTTCAAAGTACCTACATCCATTGAGAGAGAAATGTTGGTTGGTAGAATAGGCTCAATATATTCTTATAAAACTTAGAAAATTACCACATTGATGTAACATCTCCCAATTTTTTTTATATACTATTAAGGATATACTAAATACCTCTTAGTCTTTAACCTATTATCCCAATGACAACTCTGTTGTGCTTAAATCAATTTCCACATCTACCTTCTATGTATTCAACTAAATAATACACAAGTCTTCCCTTTTTTTTCTCATGTCTAATACACTAACCCTCTACCTAATAAGTTTCATTTTAGCTTAACACTCCTCATCCTTATTCCATATATTCCAACTTTACCTTTATTACCTATACTAAACATATGCATTTGCACCTTACCTTTAATACATATACTAAACATATGTACTTCAACCTTATCTTTAGCACATATGTTCAATACTATATGTATTAACCAATACACTTACATTTTCACACTTTACGAATCATATTGAACTTTATGTAATTATATCACCTTTCAATACTTTGGATATCATGAGTTTGTTACCAAAGTAGGTATGATGGTGGATATAGTTTTATGTCAGATTTTACTCAACCTACCCCACTTTTTGACATTACCCATTCACGAATCTCCAAATGGAAAATGACATGTCCCTCATGCCTCTTTTGAGATGCCACATGTATACATGGGATCCTTTGGGTTGAATCGATGGTCTATATCTATTGTAGAAACCCTAAGGGTTTCAACCTATCCACATGGGAATTCATTTCATCATTTTGTTGTTGAAATCGACCATCCATAGTTGTGGATCTCTACCTTCTTGACGAACCGGCAACTCTATTTACCACTCTATTTGCAGTCATTTCATCAACCATTTTCAAGACCAGAGTGAAACCTTCAAGCTCGACCATTAGCAGTATTGTCTAACACTGTTGTGCATAATTTTCTCCACTAGTTCGATGAATATTGAGGCTTTACTTAACATAGTATAGGGTCTTTCTTCCAACCTCTTAATGGTAAGTGACTTCATGATTTATTTGGTTCATTCCCATGTTTTTTTCATTTTGTGTTTGATTTCTAATGATTTTCATATGATGCTTTTATAGAGAGGATGGGTACTGGGGATCATTTCCACAAGGATTGGACATTATCCCTTTTATGCTTGAGGTAATAAATTATCCCCAACTCTACATTTATCACTCTATTTTCAATTAAATTTTTGAGCCCTTTCCTCACGGCTCTGCTGGTATTTCGCAGATATTTTACCTTGTCTGGTGCATGAAGTTATGGAGCACCCTCCCCTTGTGATGACGCTTATACAACCTATGTCTTGTGTTGTTCTCCAGTGCGCAGAGATGTAAGCCCCAATTAAACCCTCTTAGGTTTAACTTTTGTGGCTCTATCTCTTCATGAATTGTTTTCTAGGTTTTTTCTTTTCCTGGATTTTCCCTCTTGTGGACATTTACTAAATTTAATTCTATAATTGTAATGTCGATTTTATATATATATTTGGTTGTATTTCTATTTTCCCCAAAACTTCTAGGCTCTATGCGTATAAATCGTTATAATTTTGAAATTCATTTCTACCCAACTCTTAATGGGTTTAATGGTTACTTATGTGCAATTTGAATGAGAACATTATGTGTCAAGCATATTGAAACTATGGATTTTGAAATTATTTTAACTTTTAGTTTAGTAACTGTGTTACAAACTATATTTATGGAATTGGAATTCCATTCTTAATCAGAGCCCTTGTAAATTATGCACTTCCATATTCGTTTTTTCTTTTCTCTTCTCATATGTTCCCCTTAGCATGTCTTTGTATGCCAAGTATATGTGAGATTAAGTAGTCTGGGACAAACATCGTAGCTTAATAATTGGAATTATTACCAGTATGAATTTCATTCTCCCATCGTTCTTAGGATAACATGGTTTTACAATGTATAGGTTTAGTTTAAAATTGGCTTCACTGCCAAATTGAACATGAAAGGGAAGAACAAAATCATAAAAAATATACTGAGGTAATTTAACTCTCATTTCCTGTATTCATATTATGGTTTCTTTTTATTAATTAGTTAATTCATTTTCTAACTATAGACTTGTCTTTTGAAGATTTTCTCTCAAGTCTTTAATTTGAGTTGCAGGTTTCAGCTCTCACCTTTCAAGCTCAGGCTGACAGTTTTACTTTTTATGTCACAGGTCGGTTACCTTCTATTTAATCCTTGTACTTTTGAAACTTGATCTAGTCCAATACATTTAGGATTTATGAGGCAAGGCCATGCTTGGTCATTGGCGATAATTTATTTTAATATAATCCTATTCACATACCTATATAGATAGTTGTAATACTTTAAGTAGATTAAGAGAATTGGACACTATTTATTTAATGGTTAAATTTCCAATTTATTCCTCTGTCATGTATTGTCTCTTCTATATTTTCATGATGAAAAATAAATTCAATATTTTTCTATTGTTTTCTTGTTTATATAAGTTGGTTCAATTTGTACTTTCTTAACAAATTTTGCATATATCAGGTCTTTCTTTCCACATTCCTTCACACAAAAAAATATGAAATTATTTTACTTTTATATGCATTCGTACAAGAGATTATAAAATCCCTTTTTCTATTTATGCTTTTATGAAGTTCCATATGAAAGATTTCACTTTTACATATATTCATATTATTGCATATGTAAGTCTATCCTTAACTTCTACATGCCTTAATTTTCATTATTATTTAGTGAGAGTAGTACTATATGGAAATCTCCCATGCATTTACACTTATTAATAATTATGAGAATATGACGCTTCCTTGGTTTTATATCAATTCTGATATTTATGTACTATTAGTTTTTTGAGTCTACTTAACATAAACGAGGCCTCACTGTAATTAATTATAGAGAGGACACTATACAATAAACATGACAAAAGGACATTGTACAATACACAAAAGTACTTATTGAATATTGTAATAGCATTTACAGGTTAATAATTCATAATATAACTTGACCCTTTGTCTAACACGACATGTACAAATACCTTTCTATCAAATCATGTCCTCCAAGAAGAAATTTTCCTATGACTTAATACTAGTTATAATACTTACAACAATTCTATAACATTATAAATTTTTTAGAAAACCACAATAAGCACATACCAACGTGTAAAGACGAATTTAACTGCCAACCATGAGCTTCTCCTTAGCTCTCCCCTGAGAAGAGAACAATATTCGCTAGGGTAGAAAACCCCTTTGCACACTAGTGATGGTTATTTTAAGCCTTCTTCCACTCATCATGTTTCCATAACGGCGTCCCATTATTATGGGATGTTGTTTCCCATAGAATAGGCTTTTATTTTATTTTTTCCATAAAAGCTTTCTTTAAAACTTACTTTTCCTCAGAACAATTTTTTTCTTACCTCTTCTCAGTAACTTTCTTCTTTACTGAGAATTTTATTAGATCTTTTTCTCCCATTTAATAAAATTATTTATTTAATTTTCTCCAAGGATTTTTTGGAGAGTTTTTGGAAAGTTTGGAATTATAATCCATCTTCATGGATAAGAATTTCACCATCTCCATTACTCTATCTCTAACACATTAATATTCAATTCATAATTATTTATTAATTTAAAATTAAATTTGTTCATACATAATTGTTCCATAGGTCCACGTAGACCTTGGGTTTATTTACACAACATAAAATCTATAAATCATGGGTATTACAATTGAAACAATGAGGGTAGTCCAAAGGAAAAAATCTTGTGTTAATCAAATAATTATGAGAGAGACTACTAAAAAAACGTAAGTAATGAAAGGGAAAATCACGAAAAATCACTTTACAAAGAAACAAAATAACAAGCACAAAACTTGAAAGGTACATATACACGTTTACAACCCCGAGGCCAATAAATTAACCTATGAAAGAGGTGACTACTAGGGTAATTCTCAAAGAATTTGTTTAATACCCATAGTACCTTTAGAATTCATCAAACACAAGATTTTTGTTAAAAGACATGATGGAAAAATATGTAAAAAAAATAAATTTTGTTAGTTCGAAACCTTAATTCCCAAATTTATGCTAACATTGTTAAAATCTTCGATAAGATAAGAGACCAATTTTCAGGGGGAAATGTGAAGATTACCTACTGTATATGATTTTAGGAGTTTTTGGAGTGTGGGTTGGTTAATTGGTTGCAGATTGGATTAAGAAATAAGATGTTGTGAGTTAAATACATAGTGGAGTCAATCATAAAGGCCACACCTATATATATATATATGTGTGTGTGTGTGTGTGTGTGTGTGTGTGTGTTTAAGACTCATAAAACAAATAATATTACTCTATGGTTTTAAATGAATTATAGGAATGTGTAACATTTAGTATGTCTCAAGTTCAAATAGACATGTTGTGTTGTCATGCATATTTGACCCCAAACAGGGTAAACTATGAAAATAATGTGGTAGTGATATTTTGGATAGTTAAGTATCATCTAATGGATGTGGTTCCCATGGTTAAAGGTTCAAACCTAAAACTTATCTATATATATATATATATATATATATATATATATATATATATATATATATATATATATATATATATATATATATATATGATCTTAGTAGAGGAACTTTTGTTTAAAATAACAAGCTTTACTTCCAAATTAAAGTCACATTAACAACATTTGATTAAGAGAAAAAAAATGGGTGTGTAATTCAGATGTAGATTACATGTGATATCATAGATATAGGTACAATTATCATACCTATTAGCCATGTTCTTACACAGTTAAGAGAAAAGTAAGATTGGTCACCATAGAACCATCTTGAAGAGCTATCAATGGAGAGAAACATTGGGTACAGTTAGGTGGAGAGGAGTCATCACATAAAGTAGAGTTGTTAGAGATTGTAAGAGGCATGAACTTGGAACTAGGAATAATTAAGGATGATAATGAAGAAATATTGAAAGCTAATGTTGACCATGAAAATATCATAAAAATCATGGTTAAAAAGCATAATTACAAAATATTATAACAAACATCAGATGATGGAGATAAAGAGGATTCACAAAAAATTAAATATCGAGGCAATATTTGACAGAGAAGGATTGTATTAGTTTTTCTATGTTAAGTGTCCTTCAGTTTTTAAAAACATGTGCATAATTGGTTCATTAGTTTGCATAAGGATTAAGTAGTTTTTCCATGAATTATAGATAAAGTTTATCGAATTATAAGTATAAAATGAGCATAAATAACATTGAACAACAATTTAAATAGTGAAATAATTCACCACATGAAATTTACATAGTGGGCATGATGAAGCAGTTCACCCCTCTTAGGCTACATCTACTGGTCCAGCTCCCAATGGCTTGTCCTTCTTTCATTGTGGTAAAAAAATTTCTATTACATGTAGTTAAAGTGCTCTAAGGGTTGTCTTCTCTGTACCAATGGATTCAGAATGCTCCAATTACGAAAAAATGACTCTTCATTCACTCAGAATGGTCGAATAATCAACCTCATACACTTTTTTCCAAATATCTCCTAGGAAAACTCCACTAAATGTGGAGAACTCGAGTTAACTAGAGTTAAATTAGGGCTGAACCTTATCCTCTCCACCTAATAATCCACACATTTAGTGTTACGGTTAGGGTGGTGGCAACATGTACACCTCCAACTGTTAAGTGGCTTATACGTTAGTGGAAATAGCGGAATACAATTCAAAGTTAAATAACATACATACGTGAAGCAATCAAACATCACTCTTTATAATAAAATGAAAATAACCCAAAACACGTTACATAAACATGGACTTCTTTCTGGAGGGACCCACCATACGTTGAGCTGATCGCAAGCAATTGCAATCACCTGCCCGCAAATTTTAACTCTTTGCCAATTTTCTAAACCACAAAACTTGCAAAATGTGCTATTGTGCAAAACCGACAAGTGCCTCCCCCTTGTCACATTGCATCCTTCTTCCTTCTTGCATTGCATCGCAACCCATTTAACATACCATGTGAAATTTCAATGGTATCCACTATTATTTTTGAAATGTGAAATCACGATTTATCATCCATCGTTGATTTCCCACTGCTACTTCTGCGATCTAATCACCACCGTTCATTCTGCCTACACTGATCTCTATTGACAGAGTCACAATTCAATAACACCTATGTCCTACCATTTTTTATCATAACGCAATACCTTCCTCATACGAAATCGTTTTTTCAAACCGTTCACAGTGCCGAAATGAGGAAGACGAGATCTGTACAACCCTCCTAGTTTCAACTCAATTCTATAACTTTGAATTTTGAGAAAAAATTATGAATGCCTGACCATTCCTCCCCATTGAGAATCTTTTGGACCCAAAATGACTTGATTACCTATTTAGTACATTAGGGTACAACTCCCTCACCTTTTTAATTTCCATCCATTTTTCCTTTCTTGTTTTACTGCCTTTGAGCCCAAATTGAAGGTAGTCAACGATTCCCCTCTTTGATGCTCTTGTCCTCCTGTCAAGAATTATATATTCTTTGATCTCATCTAGAAATTCTGGTGATAAATCTTCAATAGAAGGTAGCTGAACATAACTTCCTTGATCATTGATCAAAGGAGGCTCATATAAGCATAAGTTTAAAACATTAAAAACTGAATACATTTGCATGTAAGAATGTAAATAAAGTTGGAATGCATTATTACCAACATTTTTTATCATCTTAAAAGGACCATAGCGAATGGGTTTGAATTTTTTACCTTCCCCTTTAATCCTTTCTTTACTAATGTGCAACCATACCTCATCTCCCTCTCAAAACTTATGATCAACCCGATGTTTGTCATGCCTCTCTTTGTATTTTCTTTGAATTTTATCAAGCTATTCTTGAACTTGTTGATGTATCCTCTGAATTTTCTCAATGAACTTTCGAGCCTTATCAATATCACTATGGCCACCAATTGCAACATCCTTCCTAAAGATGAAGTCTAATGTCGATTTTGGCAAATACCCAAAGCATTCTTCAAAAGGTGAGGTTTGTGTTGAAGAGTGCTTTCCCCGGTTGTAAGTGTGTTGAATGTAATGCAAATTTTCATCCTACAACTTAGGATGTTTGTTGCAATATCCTATCAATAAATGCACTATTGTTATTTTCACCACTTAAGTTTGTCCACCTATTTGTAGATGAAAAGCGGTACTCTTTTTAAATTTTGTGTCCATCATTCTCCATAAACTTGACCAAAAATTCCCAATGAACATGGAATCTCTATCACTAAAAATAGAAGTGGGAAATCCAAAATGAACACAAACATTTTGAAAATAAAGTTCAGCAAGAATAGTCTTCTTACATTGCATAACTATACACATTTTACTAAATCTATCCACAACTACAAAAACATAATCATGGAGATGCTCCCTTGACATAGGTATACCTCCAACAAAGTCCATGGAGATGCTCCACCATGGCCTTGATGGTACTGGTAGTGGTGTGTACCATCCAAGCTTCCTATTACAAGGCTTACTTGTTGGACACATAGAACAACCTCTTATAAAACATGACACACTATCTATCATGCGAGGCCAACAATAATACCTTTGTAGATGCGCCATTTTTTTTCTTACTCCAAAGTGTCAAGAAATAAGAGAAGAATGAGCTTCTCTCATGACACTTAGCTTGTATCCTTGTGGAATACATAGCTTGCCCAAATGAAACAACAAATTGTTATGCATGTGATAATCTCTTTCTTCAACTTGATTCCTTTCACTCGAAATAGCATACACATCTTTGAAATCAACATCATGTGCATACTGTTCTATATAACTCTCATGTACAACAGAATCATTTTTGAGTAAAGTAGAAGCACTAATGAATGGAATCGAAAGAATAACTACAACTTTATTGAATATAAATTTTTTGTACATTATAACCAAGTGAAATTGTTGAATAAATCCCATCCACCTAAAATGTGTTGATTGCTGTAATTCTGTTTGCGACTGCAAGTACTGTAATGGTTGGTGATCGGTGTGTATAATAGGCTCTTTACCCATCAAGTAGTGTTTCCACTTCTTGAAACTTTGTACCAACGCATATAGTTCTTTGTCATATTTATATTAATTAATCACATCACCATTCAAAGTTTTTGAATGAAAGGTGATAGTCTTACCATGCTGCAAAAGGACTGCGCCCATGGCATAGTCACTAGCATCGGTTGTATCGAATGGCGATCTCAAATTTGGTAGTGCAAGGATTGGAGCTAAACTGATATTGTCTTTTAAATATTTGAAAGCTTGTTGTTGTTTGCCTCCCGATTGGAAGCCTTTCTTCACACTTGTCATTGCATGGATAGGAACTGCAATGGAAGAAAAGTTAGCAATGAATTTCCTCCAATATTGAGCTGCACCTCAGAAACTTCTTACCTCGGTAACTATTTTGGTGTGGGTGAGTTCACAATGTCCTCCACTTTAGAAGGATCAATCCCAAATTCTCCTCCTCCTACAATATGTCCCAAATAGACCAAATAATTCTTTCCAAAATCACATTTTGACATCTTAAGGAACAATTTCTCTTTCTTCAAAATACCAAGCACTCTATTTACATGCAAGACATGATCTTCTCTTGTTTTGTTGAAAATCAAAATTTCATCTAAGTACACAATAAAAATCCATCAAGTAATGTCCACAAAACATTACCCATAACCCGCATAAAAGTTTCTGGTGCATTACATAAACCAGAAGGCATAACTAGCCACTCAAAGAGTCCTTGTTTGGTTTTGAATGCAATTTTCCATATATCAGTTTCTCAAATTCTTACTTGATGATATCCACTTCGTAAATCCAACTTAGTGAAAAAAAATATTCTTTCAGCTAATCAAGAAAATTATTTATTATTGGGAGTGGGTAATGATTTTTTATCATAATTTTGTTCAATGCTCGAAAAATCTACACACATGCACCAAGTCCCATCTTTATTTGGTATCAAGACTCTGGGTGAACCGCATGGCGAGGTGCTTGGCCTAATGATACCTTTATCTAAAATCTCTTTGATTTGCCTCTTTATTTTATCATTCTCCATTATCGACATGCAATACCTACTGATGTTTGGAAGAGGACAATCCTGCTGCAACTGAATCTCATGTTGAATTTGCCTTTCTGGAGGCAATTCTGTTGGCTCCTGAAACATCTCATGATGCCCATTAACCACATCTTATAATTACGATTTCAACTTAGGATCACATCCCTCAAAATATTCATGATTAATATAAGCTTTGGGCTTAATCATAAGAAGAAAAAAATTCTTACTTTAATTTATCAGCCTCTTTACCTGTCTAGCATTTACCAAAGAAATATTTGTCTTCTTGCGGCGTGCTCTAACAATGAACTCCTTGCAATATTTGAATAAATTTTACTTGTTCTTATGGAAATAGAATATCGCTTTCCTGTCATATAAGTAAGGAATCCCTAATACAATACCTGTTATGTCAAGTAGAACCACATCTAATTCAACTTTGTTAACAAAGCTTGCACTGATTGCAAACCTCAATATACATTTCCTTGTAACCTGTAGACTTGCATCCTTACAAATCCAACCCAATGGATATGGTTTTAGATGTGGTATGGTCTCAACGTTAATTTTTTTGACCAAATATTCATAGATTAGGTTTGCTTATGACCCACTATAAAATAGTGTGTCAATATTGGTATGCTTGGATATGACCCTCACATGAAACAGTTCTATTGTTTCTTCTTCATTTGTAGTGTTTATGTGACAGTTTGATGTACAAGTACTGGGTTTAGTTTCAATTTATTTTCCCTTGAACATGTTCTTCAATCGCATGGCTGTAATTTTAGTCTCATCACCTGAATAAGACCCTAAGTCATGTGGAGTTGTAGCAATAGTTTTTTCTTTCCCTTTGTTATTGGGTTTCTTTGGCCTCAATTCTGGATGTAATTTCCAATAATGAGTTTCATCATGGCCTTCTTTTGAACAATGTTTACAAGTCGCTTTTTCTCCCTCTTTCTTAACATATGAATTCTTTTTATTTTTACCTTTTGGGGTTTTCTCCTTGGCTTTACCCTTAAAAGTTTTCTTCCTACCCTCTTCAAGAATGTTCTTCCCTCTAGCCTCTAGAGGTGTGGCTTGAACACAAACTTCATCTGGGGTTAAACATGAGAATAGTATGTTTTAGGTAGCTACGCAAGTCTCTTATGAAATTTATAAAAGTGTCTTGCCTTTGCAAATCCACCCCTAATAAAAGAACTCTTCTCCTAAATTCCTGGGTATATTCTTGCACATTTTTTCCCTTTAATTGCCTAAAGTTCTGCCAGTTCATGATGGATTTTTTGATATGGGGTACTGGATAAAACTGTCATTTAATAGCAGCAATAAATCTGACCATGATAGAATAATATTATCATGTTTCTTGATTTCCTCTTGTGTATTGGATTCCCACCAAACAAGTGTTGCATCTCCCATTCCCAAAGAAGATAATTGAATTTTGGTGTCATCATCTTGAAGGTTATGTATTCTTAAATGGACCTCCAATTTTCAAATTCAATTATCTATCTTGTCTGCATTTACTTCACCATTAAACATTGGAAATTAGAACTTAACATCAAGTTTTAGTAAAGGATATTTACCAGTTCTCTTGGACTTGTGTGTTTGATGTACTGAATAAGAGGTAGAATATGATGATGATGATGATTATGATCATGAGGGTGAAGATGGTGGCTCTCCATTCCTCCATTTCCTCCATTTCCCTTCTTTGAATTGTCTTCAACATGTTGACCTCATGAAGATTCTTGTCCTTCCTTTTGGTGTTTAGATCCTTCTCCTTCTAGTCTCTCATTCCTTTCTTGATAAAGAATTCTATCCATCTCAGTCATGTCAAGAAATGATTTCCTAAACACTCTTTCTTCTTCCTTAGGGTAAAATTTGTCATGAATCTCTCCTTCCTCATGAGCCATGCTTAATGGAACTTCTGATTCTTTAGGAGGTGAAATATATGGTGGATATTGTGGTAAATTTTCTCTCATTTTCTTTGGCGCCTATTGAGACCCTCCTGCTTCCACTAGTTTGTCTTCTCCGCTTTTGACATTGAGCCTTGTAAGCATCTAAAACTTGCAAACAGTTCAACAATTCTTTACACTTAACAACACCAGAGAAAAACTCTAGCTCTAATACAATTTGAGCTAAAGTGACAATATTAGTTTTTTTGTGCTAAGTGTCTTTTAGGTTTTAAAAACATGTGCATAATTGGTTTGTTAGTTTGCATAAGGATTAAGGAGTTTTTCCATGAATTATAGATGAAATTTAGTGAAATAGAAGCATAAAATAAGCATAAATAACACTGAACAATAGTTTAACAAAAAAATGAGTCACCACATGAAATTTACACAATAGGCATGATGAAGGATTTCACCCCTCCTGGGCTACATCTGTTGGTCCAGCTCCCAATGGCTTGTCCATCTTCCATTATGGTAAAAAATTTGTTATCACATGTATTTATATTTCTCTAATGGTTGTTTTCTTTGCATGAATGGCTTCAGAATGCTCCAATTAGTCAAAAATGACTCTTCATTCACTCATAACGGTCGAATAATGAGCTTCCTAAACTTTTTTCCAAATATCTCATAGGAATACTACACTAAATGTGGAGAATTCCAATTAACTAGAGTTAAATTAGGTCTTAAACTTATCCGCTTTGCCTATAAATCTATGCATTCGATGTTACAGTTAGGGTGGTGGCCACATGTGCCACCCTAACCATTAAGCGGCTTATACGTTAGCAGAGATAGCGGAATACAGTTCGGAGTTAAATAACATACATACATGAAGCAACCAAACAACGCTCTTCATAATAGAATTCAAATAAAGTAAAACACATTACATACACACAGACTTCTTGCTGGTGTTGGGCAGTGAAAGACGTATGAAATTACTATGTATTCTCTCATTCTTTTACTATAGACATACTCCTTTTTGCCTTGGAAAGGTAATTTATCATAAGAATTACAATAGAATTGGAAGGCTTTATGTTTAATACAAAAAGATGACTAAAGGCTACTTTTGATTGACAAAACAATAATTCGACGAGGTGAACAACTGTACCAAAGGCGGGGTTGAAAATAATGTAACTGCTGCTCCATAAGCGTTGAACCGTATCTAGACAAATGCAAGGAGATCTGAACGAATAGCCTAGAAAAGGCAGGGGACAGATCGGCCTCGGTCAGAGTAAACAGGATGATGACTAAAAAAAGAGGAGTGAATCCCTCAGGATCCTTTGATCCCGAGGGATCACTGTTCAAACTCATCTTATTCCTTGATTTGTCTGTCGAGATTTGATATATAAAGCAATGTCCTTTAGTGACAAGAGGACGGTGTTGGAGAAGTCAATGAGTTAGTCGAAAGACTTTGCATTTAAACATTTCCTCTGTAATATAATGTTTTATTGACTCTCGGCTTTGAGAGAACCTTCTCTGTAATGCTTTATGTTGGTTTAATATAAGACATGTGTTTCATCCATCTTCTAAAGCTCTGAATTATCCCATAAGTATTTCACTGGTGCTAAAGGACAGGCTCTGGTGGAATCACTTCACTGTTTGTATTTTTAATCCTTGCTTACTGTCGTGTGAAGTGTGTTTAATGTTTGTTTCAATTACAGAACTGGTTTATTGTTATTAGATCAAATACAGAGTCATTGTTATTTCATCCTTCACAAGAAGCACGTTCACTGTTCGGTTATCTTGTTATTATCATAAAGCTTTGTTGTTCTGTATTTGATTTGAGTTGCTATTCCATTAGTTTATGATTTGTTATAATTGATTGTTGCATGGTAACTAGCTGTCGACAGGATTGAAGCATGGAAATCTAGTTTCTTTATTATATTAGAATTGTAATTGCTGTTCATTTCATGTTGCTATTCCATTTCTATTCATTTTTTATTCATAGTCTTCGATTAGCAAACATATGAGTTATAGTTACATGCTGCTATTCCTTTCCAGATTTCGTTTCTTTGAAGCTACTTTCATTGACTTTTATTTCGTTTCGATTGCTTTAAAGATATCCAAATGTAGAGGATAGAGGTTATTGCTTCCAAGTCCCCAGATTGGTTATCTTGCATCGATTTCTAAGGGAAAGAGTTACTGCTACTGCATCCCTGATCGATGTTTTGCAAGATTGATGTAGTTTAATCTTTCCATTCATGTCACTGTAATTAGGTTTCTTTACACGCGCTTTGTTACTTTTGCATCTAATATTCTGTACTACATCTTCATAGCATTGCTCTTAGATAATTGCAACCTCAGACAGAGTACACTCTTGAAATAAAAAGTCGCTCCCGGATTGATCATTAATGTAGGCTAATTAGGTGTTCAAAAGATACCTTTTTATGAATCGACATTTTGGCACCGTTTTCGGGGAGAGTGTATGCCATTTTAAAGGAGTAATGCACAACTGATTTTCTTCTGCTTGCAAAGAATTGGGTATTAAAGACGGAAGGTAAGAACCTACGCACTGGGCAAGAAACACACTTTCTCACAGCCTGCTTCATAGCAGAAGTAGGTAAGCATCTTTCTTTAGGTAGGAATGAAGGTTTGTTTCCTTGAATGAATAAACCAACTAAGCGAAAAAAAATTCCTCCTAAAACTGAAAAACCTAAGGGACCAGTGACCCTTGGGCGCACAACCTTTATTGACAAAATCCTTAAAAGAACTGAATCTCAGCCATCATTTAGATTTAAAAGAACTACTTCTAGATAGCCTACTAGTTCCCTTTAGGCTACAGAGTCACCATCTGAAGCCTTTGCTGAGATACACAGTCAAACAGAGGGAATTGAGCAATATTCCCAAGAGATTGAGAATCCTTTCATAAGTTTCCTTTAGGAAGGGAACTCTAGTAATCTCCGAGAAGGAGAAGGGGAAACGGGAGAAACTAGAGACTCAAAATCTCCTATTAAAATTTCCCAAACAATAAGCAGCCTAGATAAGGGAAGTGTTGTTCAACTTATTCAGAACCAAGGTCCTGAATCACCTCAAACAGTAGGTCAATAGGAAATACTTATTATCCCAGACAAAGGGAGTGTTGTCAAAGCCATTCCTGCCCCTGCTCATCAACCTATAAATTCCTTGGAAATCCCAGAAGGATATTGGCATATCTTCGATCAAATGGCTCAGAACCAAAATCAGAATCAGCAGGCACCCCAGCAAACCTCTACGCTGCAATATCCTATAGTATATACTGCAGTCAATGCACCTATGAAAGCTATCCCCCTTCAACATATTCCCACATTTCATGGCTTAACATCAGAGGACCCAAATGCATTTTTGTTTGAATTTGATGTGCTGTGCAGAGGATATGATTACACCACCAACTCCCAAAAACTAAAACTATTCCCTTCTACATGAAAAGGGGCAGCCTTGCGATGGTTTATGGGATTAGGTGGGGGTGTCATAACTGATTGGGATCATATGAAGGCTACATTTTTAAAGAAATATCAAGATTATTGCAGGTCTTGGGAACTAAAAGATGAAATATTCCAAATGACAGCAAAACCAAATGAAAGCTTGGAAGAGTATGTGGAACGGTTTCAATACAATCTTAAGAGATCCCCTTATGCATCTTTACCCTTACCTGATAATGTTTTGAAAACCACATTAATTAGGGGAATGAAAGATCAATGGGTTGAAACATTGAATATTATGGGAAAAGGTGATATATATCAGGAAAGTTATCCTAACATCATTGATTTGTGTATCAGGAGTTCGAGGGGCAATACAAGGTTGAAATCAGCAGAACGTGATATAATTACAAGGGAAAATAAGACCTCTAATGAAGGTGTGACTCGTGCAGAGATTGGAAACTGCTAGAAGACTTTAAGACGGACATACTTGGGACTCTAACAACACAGTTCGATATTATGCAAGCCAAACAGAAACAGGCAGAAGCAGAGAAAAACTTGGCAATATTCTGTCCTAGATGTAGAAAGAAACACAACCACAAAGAATGTCGTTTGGATGTGATTAAATTCTGTGCCATTTGCACGAAATATCACCCTACAGAGGGATGTCCTTCGCTTCCTGGCTTAAAAGCAGTTTATAAGGAGGCAGAAGAAGAATCAAAAGTGGTATGTCTGCTTAATCAGCGCCGACAATGGCAATCGCGACCATCAGGTATGCCAAATGATCCATTTTCTTTTCAGCCTCCTCAGTATAATGCTCAACAATATAGTGGGATGTGGCAAAATCAACCACCTTTCCCCAATTGGTCACAACAGCCATTTCCTCCCACATCTTGGCCAAATCAAACAAACCAAAATAATTGGCCTAGCGTCCCTTTCTACCCACCATTCTGGCCTGCACAATGGTCCCCCTATACTTCCCATAGTCAAGCCTGGCAGTCAAACTGGCAGAAACCTACAAATCAGCCAGCCGGATCAATTCCTCTCTCTCAACCTACACTGCCAGCTCCTTATACAAACCCCCAGACCAATTTAAGACCACAACTCCCAGCCCAACCCAACCCAAACCCAAACAATAGGCCAGTTCAGTCTGTCCAAATAATGGAATCCCCCGAAGTAGAAACTGAACTGAGGGAGTGCAATGATCTTCAATTAAGGTCTGGGCGCATAGTGGAAACATATAAAACCAATGATGTCCATATTGAAGATCCGTTACGTGTAGAACATACAGTACAAAATGAGAAGTAAGTTCAACAACAAAATCAACAATGAAGTCAACAACAAGTAACAACTTCCTCTCCACCATTCCCAGAATGATTAATTATACCTCATCCATTAGAACAACCTACTTTTGATCTTCTAGGAGAATTAAAAAATTTATGTATAAAAATCCCTCTCCTCCAAGCTATTCAAGACATTCCTATATATACAAAATCCATTACGGAATTATGCATAAAGAAGCCAAAGAGGAGAACAACAACCAATCCTACTGTCCAAATAGTCAGTACCTTATCTGACTTATTATCAGGAATGGAAACACCCATCAAATATGAAGACCCAAGAAATCCTATAGTGACAGTACAGATCAATGGGCAATCATTTGCAAATGCCTTAGCTGATTTGGGAGTAGAAATAATTATTTTAACAACCACCACCTATCAAAAACTTGGCATTACATCACTAGAACCAACAACAACCTTGCTGGAATTGGCTGACCGATCAGTAGTCAAACCAGAGGGTACACTACAAGATGTAATGGTATCTGTAGATTCCTGGGAATACCCTGCTGACTTCCTGGTTATCAATCCAAAGAACCAACTAGATGGACACCCGTTAATCTAGGGTAGACCTTGGTTGGAAACTGTCGATGCTTATATTAGATGCCGACAAGGCAACATGACAATAACAAGGGGAAATTATGTCAAGAATTTAGCCCTATATCCCCCATCCCAACCAAGTCTATCAATAATCAAAACAAGAAAACCACCTGCATCATATCTTATGGAAAATATGAGATCACCTCTAACTATAGAAAATTCTCTTGATTTTAAAGATCAAATAGAGGATGATATCATTAATAGTTTTATTAATAAACCACAAACCAGATCTCATTTGCAATGTCACATGATCAAGGCAGCATTCGATAATAAAGAAGAAGAAGATCCTTTCAAAGATATTCCTGATCAAGAAATACCTAATACTTTTGTGTACAATAGCAAGGTTATAGAAATTGAGCCTGGAAAAACTCTAAACATCAATAAAAATCTCACTGCTGAACAAGAAGAGAAATTGGTCCAATTATTACAAAAATACAAAGCAGCCTTTCCATGGGATTACCCCGATATGAAAGGAATTGATCCTCAATTGTGTACTCACCACATTTATATTGTAAAATATGCAAGACCCATTCGCCAACCTCAAAGAAGACTAAATCCTCATCTTAAATATATTGTGAAAGATGAATTACAAAAACTATTGGATGCTAATTTCATCTACCCAATATCTGATAGCAAGTGGGTCTCTCCACTAGTGGTGGTACCAAAAAAGAATGGAAAGTGGATGATATGTGTAGATTATCGTGAACTTAATAAGGAAACACAGAAAGAACACTTTACCCTTCCTTTCATTGACCAGGTATTAGACACATTGGCAGGGAATAAATTCTTTTCTTTGCTCGATGGCTTCAGTGGGTACAATCAAATACAGATTTCCCGTGAAGACCAGGACAAAACTACTTTTACCTGTCCATGGGGGACATTTTCCTACCGAGTCCTACCTTTTGGCCTATGCAATGCCCCTGCTACATTCCAAAGGGAAATTCTCAGCATATTTGCAGATTTAATAAATGAAGGCCTCGAAGTATATATGAATGATTTCACACCTTATGGGGACGACTTTGAGCCTGCATTGGAAAACCTAGAAAAGGTATTGCAAAGATGTATCGACACTAGGCTTTGCTTAAACCACTAAAAGTGTCTTATGATGATGACCGAAGGAGTTATCTTAGGGCATTATATTTTAGCAGCTGGAATTCAAGTGGACCCAGCTAAAATTCAAATAATCTTGTTAATTCCCACACCTTCCACACAAACAGAGGTACGTAGCTTTCTTGGAGTTTTTGGTTACTATAGAAGATTTATAGAACATTATTCTCGAATAGCTACACCTTTATATGCACTGACTGGAAATGTTGATTTCATTTGGACAGATAAATGTGACAATTCCTTTAATGATCTGAAAAAGCTTGTTTCAATAGCCCTAGTGCTAAGGGGCCCAAATTGGAATTTTCCATTCCAAATTTCATTCGATGCCTCAGACACAACAATCAGAGCAGTACTTGGGCAGGAGGAAGACAAGAAGTCATATGCAATTTATTATATTAGCAAAAATCTATCCCCTGCTGAATTAAATTATACTATGACTTAGAAAGAATTTTTAGTTGTAGTTCATGCTATAAAAAAGTTTATACATTATATAACTAGGTATCCTGTAGTACTATATACTGATAACTCTACCATTAAATTTTTAGCAAATAAACCTGTTACAAACGGAAGAGTGACAAGATGGTTATTTTACTACAGGAATTCGATATCACAATCAAAGATCGACCTGGGAAAGAGAACCCTGTAGATGACTTTCTGTCAAGAATGCCAAAGCCAACAGATACAGAAGTAGTTGAAGACCACTTTCTGGATGAACATCTCTTCGCTGTTACTATCATAACACCGTGGTATGCTGATATAGCAAACTATTTGGCAATAGGTAAATTACCTAAACATCTATCCCTTAATGAACGTAAGCAAATAATACACCGTAGTACCCTCTTTTCCTGGATTGGGGGCTACCTATTTCATACAGGTGCAGATATGAAAATAAGGAGATGCGTTAGGGAGGATGAGGTATTTGACATCTTGAAAGCATGCCATGATGGACAGTGTGGCGGACATTTTGTAGATCGTAGAACTGTCCATAAAGTTTTACAAACAGGCTATTATTGGCCTACTATCTTTAAATATGCCAAAACATTTGTGCAGGCCTGTGATAGCTGTCAAAGGGCAGGTCGCCTTGGGCAGTCTGATGAAATTCCTTTGAACCCTCAACTAGTGATTGAACCATTTGAACGTTGGGCCCTTGACTTTGTTGGTCCTATTAGCCCTCCATCAAACCAAAAAACATACATCCTAGTTGCAACTAAGTATGTCACCAAATGGGTTGAAGCAGAGGCTCTTTATAAAGCTATAGAGGACTCTGTAATACAGTTTCTTTTCCAAATATTTGTGCGCTATGGCCTCCCAAGGGACATAATCACAGATGGAGGACCACAGTTTTTAGGTAATAAATTAGCTGAAACATTGTAAAACTATCACATTCAGCACAAGATTACAACTCCATATCACCCACAGGCCAATGGCCAAGTAGAGAGCACGAAAAAAGTAATCGAATCTATATTAACAAAAATTGTTGCCTCACACAGACGAGATTGGGCCTATAGATTTCCAGAAGCATTGTGGGCATACTGAACAACGTGGAGACCTACTACAGGATATTCACCATACCAATTGGTATTTGGAAAAGAACCATCTTTCCTATAGAATTTGAAATTCAAACATTAAGAACAACTCAAAAGGTGGGTCTAACTCTGAATGAAGCCCAGGCTGAAAGACTGCAGCAAATTAATGAGTTAGATGAAATTAGGCTCTCTACTCTTCAGTACACAGCATTAATTCAGCAACAGAGAGCCAAATGGCATGACGCCCATATCAAAGAAAAGATCTTCCACGAAGGAGACTGCACACTCCTATATGATTCTAGGTTTCAGGATTTCCCAAGAAAACTCCAGACACGATGGCTTGGACCCTATGAAATACAAAAAGTGCATGATAATGGAACTATTACATTAGTTACCATTGATGGGTCTGGACATTCCTTTAAGGTAAACAGTCATCGAGTGCGATTGTATCATAAACCGCTTACCCGGGAATCCTCTTACCAACAGTTACGGGAAGATTCTACCATGGAAATTCTCGCTGAATGGGAGAACTCCTCCTCGGCACCAGTTTGATAAATCATTTCTTTTTTAATTTTGTACATAAATAATTTTTCCGTTTCTTGATTGTTGTTTTATGAAATTCGTTTTTTTAAAAAACTTCTGTTAATATCACTTCTTTATTTCTTCATCGTTTGTTTTATGAAATTTGATTTCTTTAAAAAAAGAAAAAAAGAGAAAAAATTCTATTTGTTTCATTTGTTTTGTTGTTCCTTTTGAAAGGAATAGCACTTCTGATGTTCCTTTCGAAGGGAACAGCGGTTCCGCAGAGTGCTTTTGTTGTTCCTTTCTAAAGGAACAACACTTCCGCAGAGTATTTTTTTTTTGTTCCTTTCAAAAGGAACAACAGTTCCACAGATTGTTTTTGCTGTTCTTTTTAAAGGAACAACACCTTTTTGAGTCGATTGTTTTTTTGTTTTAAGCCAGCATTTTGAATTTTTTATCACTTTTCCAAAGGAAAATATATCATTTACATACAATCATACAAATTAAAGCTTACTGTAATCAGTAAATCAAAAGAAATAGTCATTTTTAAGTAAATTTTCTAGTAATGATAAGAAAAAAGGAAAAAAGGGCATGATCAATAACATAACTTTTCTATTTTATTACCATTGAATTAATATGATCGATTATCTTTATCATGACCAGTTCTTTCCCATATGCTATAAATTTCTTTGATTTTTATCTATGGAATAGGAATAAGGGCATATTCTTTTCTATTGAGATGTTCAGACTTCTTCCACCATCCCTACTCTTAAGGAGTGTTGAGCCATCCTTGATGGATAACTAAGGAAAAGTGCTATATGAAAAAGAAAAATATTTACATATTTTATTAATAATCTTATGATTTTGCAGATGGAGGATAGGGGGTCTCATCAAGATCCAGCCTACTGTGATCATAGGGAAAGTAGTGAAGTGGAATTCCCATCATGGCCACCAAACCAGGGAAATGGTCCAATAGACAATTGAAAAAATCAAGAAGTCCTTGGAACAAGAGGTCTCATCACAAGCCGGCATGCCCACCTTTCACTTCTTCTCGGTGAATGGCATTGTGGTTTATCTGGTCACCAAGCCAGTACAATGGCCTCCGTCATGATATTCAACAAAAAGAACTTCCTCGGTATAAATAAAGGACAATGGTTTCGTGGGTAAGAAAGCAACTTTGTCAAGGTTATGGACACTTGTGGGCAACATAGATCTGCTGATGGTATTGGAGTCACATTTATACACATCAATAGTTATATTTAACCCTTTTCCTATATATCTATTTAAATATCAACTGAAAATATGAATTCTTTACCTCTACTTATGAACCTATTATACATGAAAATCATTACAAATCGATCATATTAGTTCAAAATGGTAAATAATGCAATCGTAAATATGTTTATCTTATGTTGTCCCTTCTCCTCGTATTTGAATCATTACAAAACGATTTTCTATTCTCTAACGATTCATCACATATATTGATTTAAGTAATTTCTATAATTTGATTGAATGTATCATAATTACGCCTGCTTTTTACTGTTGTACTACTACTGTGCCACACTTGCCTCACTCAATTGACGGTCAAGGATGACCTATCATTCATTCGGGGGGTGCGGATGTCTGCATGAAGATCAAACCCCGAGATTTCTTTACCTGTATATGAACTAAATCCCTGCATTTTAGGAAATAACAAATTTTCAACGAACCGTGTTGTGCTATTCCATTGTGATTACTGTGTGTTGAGAAAAATTAACAGATCACAGAGACGATGGGAGGACGGCCAATTCGCAGTGAACCACAGGTGCTGATCATTTCTGATGCTGCATGAGCAATTTTAGAAAGACTCGGGTGGATTACATATTTCATGAGGATGCAACAACCCCATGAAGCAGTGGCCACCAAATTTTTATTGAACTTGCAAGAAGGATCCTCCATGGTCAGAGGAAGACAGATAATTGTATCTGACGAAATAATTACAGATGTGTCTAGCATCCCAGCGCAAGGGACTATTTGGACTCAAAAAATGATTAGGATTCGAGAAGCCATGAAGATTTTTCAAGATGACGGACAGACGTTAGTTATCAAAGGTAAAGGAGTTTAACCAGCATCATTAGGAGAACCATGGACAACGTTGGCCAAGATTGTGCAGGCTTATATAATGTGTGACGGAAGAAAGGATGTGGTAAGACCTCGCCACCTTAAGATATTGGCTGTATTAAAACAGAAATGCACCATTAATTTGCTTGCATTTTTAAATTCTTTGTTGAATGATACTGCTCGTGGTATAAGAAAATCTCAGCATGCAGATATGGTGGTCAGCCACCATTGTCTAATTCGATTAATAGTGAGTCGTAGCCTTGTCCAGCAACAGACCAGCTGGGAAGAGTTAATATTTTACATTGATGGAGGGTTAGCTTTACCTGCTCCAAAACGAAAGAGGATGGACGGCTCAATAGCTGAGCCTTCTACTCACAGATAGTCCCTCTGATTGAAACAAAGTAGGAGGATGGTGGAAGGACTTCCAGGCAGCAGCAGCTAGCCCCTGGAATTTCACAGCTTAGAGGATGAACAGCCTCCACAATTGGAGGGATTAAGCCCTCATACTGACAAGGAAGAGGAATTGGAAGGAGAAATTCACTACTCGGACGAAGAAAAAATAAGTCGCCATACCAGTAGTGAAAAAAAATCCAGCGCAAAGGAAGGAAATAATGAGGAAGAAGAAATCAAAGGAAATATTGAGGAGGAAGAAGTTGAAGGAAAAATTCGGTATTCAGATGAGGAGGAAGGAAGTTATCACACCTGTGAGGAGGATGAAGACAATCATAGTAGCCATCAGGATGGAATAGAGCCTCCCGAAAATGCTATCGCAAGCCCTTTACAGGAAGACCAATTGGCCCAGATTTTGGCCAATATGAGTGATTATGCACGGCCTCATAGCACCTTGGACCTCAATATTGATATTAATCAACTACCAGAGTACTCTTCTATCGATAAAGAAACAACTGGAGAAATGTTGAATGAAACAACAAACCCTAGCGAAGCTAGGGTTGCTTTTCCTCAGAGGCGTGAACAGGAGAAAGAGAACACCGAGGATGGAAGCCCCTAGGAGATTGCAGAGTTAACTAAGAATATGATTCCCGAAGAATTTAGCCAAGGGCGTATGAATGTGGAAGAAGAACCCAAAGGAGAAGATCAAGAAGAGAATTTAACTGAAGGCACGGCTGATATAAGCCAAAACCCTGTTAAGCAAACGGGTTCAGATAAAGGAGCGGCTGTTCCATTAAGAAAGTGGAGGAAAACAACTGAGATTGAGAAGCTTCGCAGGGAACGAATAAGGCTTCATAAACTAGTAGAACAACTCAAGCAAACCATTAGGGTTCTAAGAATGAAACAGATGCCTAAGTGAGCCCCTACGAGAAGAAGCATTTCTATCAAAACAATTTCAAAAAAGAGAAAGGTGACCGCTAATAGGAACCCCCAAGTTACAGAAGAAACCATACCTGAGCCTAATTATGAGGATGCGGAGCAATAAACGGTTGTTCCCATAGAAGCTGTTCCAAAGGAACTTGTTCTAATTGAAAATATGCAATCTAGCAGTTAGCACACTTTTAGTGATCTGACACTGGTCAAACTCTAAGAAGAATTGACACAGGCCCGAATAGAAAGGCAGAGATTGGAGGAAGATACTATCCCAAGAAAGAGATATCAAGAATTGCAGCAACAAATGAGAATTATTCATGAAACAGAAGCTGAAGCTCATGAAAAATTCCAGAAAGCAGAGGTAAAGGCTGATAAGGTAATGAACCAACTGAAACTAGCCTACAATCAAATGGACACTCTCTGCTCCTTGTATACTGATGTCTTAGCCTGTAGATGCCCCGCCAAAAACTATGCTTTGTTTTTACTAGAAAGATATTTACAATTAAAGATCAAGGCAGTTAGGGTAGGGAAATCCATAGAGCTAAAAACTGTAGATGACTTGGTATCATGCTCCAAACTTTATGGTATCAAAGTACAATGCCTTTTGTGTGAATTTTACTTGCATAATCTAATACTTGAAAATGACTGTGAATCAAACCCTAGCCCTTTTATTAGACATTTTCAGTTTCAGGCATTCATTTCCTTTGCTATAAATCAATTAAAATGGCTTAAAGCCTATAACGCCTTTCAAAGGCAGGAAAATGAATTAGATCTATGGGTCAGAAGTGAACCTCAGGACCCACTTCGGGCTAGATAGAAAAGTTTGATGACAAAGGAAGGTGTTACCCAAACCCTGGGGCCTGTCCAAAAATCAATTATTTTGAATGGAACAAACTATTTCTCATCCATTAGAAACCAAGCTTATATAGCAGCCAAGGTCCGGTGGAGAACCTCGAATCAGAATGTGCAAAATAGGGAACAATGTAATTATAGAAACTTTGGGCTAGCTGCAGACCGCTTGATTTCCTATAGCCATATCATTTTAAAAGAAGGACCAAACTGGTTAGGATGTAGGTTTCACAGCCCTATTGCATGGTACCCTGCTTCGGACTACAAAGCTATTTATGAACTTCCTGAAGGACAGACATAACATGTTTTTGAGGAATTAGCTGCACTAGGTGGTTTTAGGCCTGTCGATGACAAACCTTATCTGGCTTATTCTTTGACTGCTCTCCATGTGAACTATAGTTTTCATGAGGGCATGAAAAATATTAAGTAGGGGGGTATGTTGGCCAGTGAAAGAGGTATGAAATTACTATGTATTTTCTCATTCTTTTACCATAGACATACTCATTTTTGCCTTGGAAAGGTAATTTATCATAATAATTACAATAGAATTGGAAGGGTTTATGTTTAATACAAAAAGATGACTAAAGGTTACTTTTTGATTGACAAAACAGGAATTCGACGAGGTGAACAACTGTACCAAAGGCGGGGTTGAAAATAATGTAACTGCTGCTCCATCAGCATTGAACCGTATCCAGCCAAAGGCAAGGAGATCTAAATGAATAGCCTAGAAAAGGCAGGGGACAGCTCGGCCTCGGTCAGAGTAAACAGGATGATGACTAAACAAAGAGGAGCGAAGCTGTTCAAACTCATCTTATTCCTTGATTTGTTTGTCGATATTTGATATATAATGCAATGTCCTTCTGTGACAAGAGGACGGTGTTGGAGAAGTCAGTGAGTTAGTTGAAAGACTTTGCATTTAAACATTTCCTCTGTAATATAATGTTTTATTGACTCTCGGCTTTGAGAGAACCTTATCTGTAATGATTTATGTTGGTTTAATATAAGACACGCATTTCATCCATATTCTAAAGTTCTGAATTAGCCCAGCAGTGTTTCACTGGCGCTAAGGGCTCGACTCTGGTGGAATCACTTCGTTGTTTGTATTTTTAATCCTTGCTTACTGTCGTGTGAAGTGTGTTTAATGTTTGTTTCTATTACAGAACTGGTTTATTGTTGTTAGATCAAATACAAAGTCATTGCTATTTCATCCTTCACAAGAAGCACATTCGTTGTTCAGTTATCTTGTTATTATCATAAAGCTTTATTGTTCTGTATCTTATTTGAGTTGTTGTTCCATTAGTTTATGATTTTTTATAATTGATTGTTGTGTGGTAAGTGGCTGTCGACAGGATTGAAGCATGGAAATCTAGTTTCTTGATTATATTAGAATTGTAATTGCTGTTAATTTCATGTTGCTATTCCATTTATGTTCATTGTTTATTCATAGTCTTCGATTAGCAAACAAATGAGTTATAGTTACATGCTGTTGTTCCTTTCCATATTTCGTTTCTTTTAAGTTACTTTCATTGAATTTGCTTTCGTTTCGATTTCTTTAAAGATCTCCAACTATAGAGGATAGAGGTTATTGCTTCCAAGTCCCTAGATTGGTTATCTTGCATTGATTTCTAAGGGAAAGAGTTACTGCTACTGCATCCCTGATCGATGTAGTTTAATCTTTCCATTCATGTCACTATAATTAGGTTTCTTTACACGTGCTTTGTTACTTTTGCATCTAATTTTATGTACTACATCTTCACAGCATTGCTCTTAGATAATTGCAGCCTTAGACAGAGTACACTCTTGAAATGAAAAGTCGCTCCCGAATTGATGATTAATGTAGGCTAATTAGGTGTTCAAAAGATACCTTTTTATGACTTGACAGCTGGAGGGACCCACCATACGTCGAGCTGATCGCAATCGCCTACCCACAACTTTTAACTCTTTTCATATTCACTAAACCAAAAAACTTGCGAAATGCGCTATTGCGCAAAGCTGATGCATGGCTCCCCCTCATCACATCACATCCTTCATCCTTCTCGCATCACATCACAAGCCATTTAACATACTGTGAAAACTCTGAACGATATCCGCTATTATTTTTGAAATGTGAAATCACGATTCATCATTCACCATTTATTTCCCACTGATACTTCTGCGATCTAATCACCACCGTTCATTCCACCTACACTGATCTGTGTTGATAGAATCATTATTCAATAACACCCATGTCATTGCATTTTCGATCATAACAAAATATCTTCCTCATACGACATCGATTTTTTGAACCGTTCATGGCACCAGAATCAGGAAGACGATATCTATACAACCCTCCTAGTTTTAACCCAATCTTATAAGTTTGAATTTTAAGCAACATTTATGAACTCCTGATCAATATTTATGAGAGTGAGCCTCTCAAACTAGAAAATGAGGAAGAAATTGAAAATATTTTAGCTATAATTCCATTGATAACACCTAATCAAGCAAAGAGATAAAAAGTGGAACTACAAGGATAATTTAGGAAAAATAGACCTCTGGTATTTGATCATGAATGAGAGGAAAAATATGAAGGATTTCCACTAAACAAGAATAAATATTTTTAAGTGTATGAGTATTTTAGTAATCTCAAATATAGATTGGCCACTTACCATTTTCAAGGAAAGGCACCATTGTGGTGGGATTCGATTAGGACTATGTATAATTTAGAAGATGAGACTGTGATTTGGGATGATTTTAAAAAACACTTCAAATAGAAATATTTGATAGAAATATATTATTTTAATATATCTAAATACTTTCATGAGTTGAAGCTTGGTTAGGTGACCATGGATGAACCAACCTTAAATTCGGCCATATCCTATGATTTGTACCATACATTCGTAAGGAGAAAGATAAAATTAAGTGATTCATCATTTTATTCATTTCTTTCAAAGAAAATATTGAGTATGATAACCTCAAAACAATGGATGAACTATACTAAAAGCCAAAATATGTTATCAGCAATTTAAGAAAAGAAATGATAACTTAAAACCTTGGAAAAACAAGAAGATAGATAGATTTATGAAAGGGAGTAAAAGGTTCAAATCATCATATATTAAGAATTATTTTAAAAATAATTAGAATAGAAATTTCAATAATAATAATTAGGAAAATTCTTGATCACAAATAAATCTAGAAAGATTGATTTAAATGGAAATAGAGCCAATGAGAATGAAAGAGAACCTTTTAATTGTTAGGGTTGCGAGGAGACTCATATACTTTGAAATTTCCCATATAAAGTTAACTATAATCAATATTTACACAATGTAGAAGAAACTTCCATTGTAAATGATGTGGCTAGAAATATTCCTAGAATCAATGCATCCCTAAAGGATCGACAAGCCTAGCATCAATTTAATTTCATTGAAATAAAAGGTAACATTATAAACAAAATTGTGTCAATTTTAATAGGCCTAGGATCTAGATTAGGTTATGTTAGTCCAAAAATAGTGGAAAAATGTAATTTGAACATGGAAAAATATAAAAATTTATATTTTTTATAGTCAACGATTGTTACAAAAAGGAATATTACCAATTTGGTTAGGACTTTTCGTATTAATTTAAATGGATTAAAATTACAAATGAACTTAAATATCCTACCTCTAGGATCATATTATGTGTTAGTGGGTATATTGGCTAGAAAAATATAGAAATGTCATAAAATATCTAGAAACGATTGTCAGTTGTATCAATGGTGATAGAGTACTACATGTCCTTACAGGTATACCTAGGTCAATCTCAACAAGATAGATATCATCCGCACAACTAAAAATAAGTGAACATAAACGTTGTAAACTGTTTACAATACAAGTGGAATATTTAACATAGGAAAGAATGTCAACGGATTTGGAGGAATTTGTAGTAGTGTAACAATTCAAGGATGTATTTCCAATAGGAATTCATGGGTTTCCATCCAAAAGGGACATTGATTTTACCATCGAATTGGTACCTAGAAAAACATGAATGTCAAGGGAACCTTATAAGATTAATGTACCAAAGTTGATTTAATATAATATCTAACTTTATAAATTGTTGGATAAGGGATATATTAGACCAAGTGCCTCACCTTGGGAAGCACCAATACATTTTGTAAGGAAGAATGATGAGAACCTTAGGTTATCTATTGATTATAGGTGACTTAACAAGATGAAAATAAAATAGAAACACTTGTTACCTGGAATTCATAATCTGTTTGATGTGGTAAGGGGAGTGGAAACCCTCTCAAAGATAGAATCAAGATATGGTTACCAAAAAATTAGAATTAAGGATGATGATATACATATGACTACTTTTACAACCAGATATTTCCATTACGAGTCTATTGTACTTGTTTTTTGACTCACGGGCACCTCAACCAAATTTTGTGTCTAATGAATAATGATTTCAACCAATACATGGATACATTTGTACTTGTTTTCATTGACAACATCCTCTTTTATTCCAAGACACAAGAAGAATGTAAGAAAAAAACTTAATAATAATGCTTCAAATAGTCAAAGAGCATCAACTATATGAAAAATTTAGTAAGTTGCAGCTTTATCAAGATCAAATTTAGTATTTGGGGCATATAATATGCAAAGAAGAAATCACATTAGACCCTAGAAAATTTAATGAAATTCATAATTTTCCTATTCCTAAAGATGTGGCTGACATTTGATCCTTTATGAGAATTACAGGGTATTACGATAGGTTCAATGAAGGTATCTCTAGTTTGGCCTCCCCTCTAGCATCTTTATAGAAAGGAGTTAAATATATTTGAACCCAAAAGTTTCAACAAATTTTTGATCAATTGAAATATTTTCTAACTATAGCTCCTTTACTTAAATTTGTTGATCATAATAAATAATATATAGTATGGACATATTCTTGTCTAGAAGGATTAGGTGGAGTGTTAATGTGAACTAACCATGTTATAGCTTCCGAGTCTACGAAGCTAAAGGAGCATGAATAGAATAATTTTGTGTATTGCCTAGAGATAGTTGTAGTACTCCATGCTTTAAAAAGGTGAAAACATTATCTTTTGGGTAATAAATTCAGATTAGTTACTTATAATATCAGTCTGAAATATTTCTTTAGTTAAAGATATTTAAATGCAAGGCAAGCAAGGTGGATTACAATCCTTACTGAATTTGTTTTTTACATCAAACAAATTAAAGGAAAAAAAAATTACAAATGCTTTGAGTAGAACCTTATAGTAAATTGTCCTGGTATTAAAAAATATTGACTCTCACAATGAGTTGGTTTGGAGGACTAAGTTGATTCCTATTTTATTTTCATTTTTTAAGATAAGTAAAAAAAATCATTGTATTTTTTATTACCAAAAATGTTTCAAGAAAAACTATCCAACCGATAATAGTATGTGGTTGTTTACTTCAATAAAAAGACAATGATTAATGTAACTAGTAAATTGAGAAAATAAATAAATAAATAACATGTAGTAGAAGTTATATATATATTTTATTGGTTGCATGTTATTCTCAAAATTTGCATAAGGCATAGATGGATATTTGTTTCATACTAAATAATAAAAAGTTATTTATATAATGATATGGTGAGCATGAAAAAGATAGGTGAAGTTATTTCCTAGATGAAGGCTAGAAAATTATAATTGTACTGTTAATGTTAAAAATTTGTAGTAAAATGACTGCTTTGATCATGTATTTTTGTTGTACATATAATACCTAATTTGTCTGGAAAATAACCTTTGAAAGAAGTTACAAAACCTATAATGCATAGTTAGATCATAACTATCTTTTCGTTTTAAGCCTTCATAAAAGGAATCCAAGCATTCACTTGACTGAGAGTCTTCAAAGTAAGGATTTACTGAGGAAAATTTGAGACATTAAGGATAAGGAAGTATTTAATTGCTAAACAAAGAAGTATCAAAGAAACTAAAATGTCTAATTAAACATAGTCACATTTGAGTAATCATGAAAAAACAAACCAAATTGTAAAGGATTCACAATTACTAGATACATATAAGAATAAGCACATTCATATTAATAGTTTGAAACAAAAGTGTCGATCTAGTATTTATAAATGGGTTTGGGAACACGAGATAATTAAGGGGTAAAAAACTATATAAATGAGAAATAACTCCAAAAATAAGTGTGCTTTAGAAAAACTCTCAGGCTAGATCATAAGAATTGTCTCATATACAAAGTATCAAAACAAATATTATATTCTTAAAATTACTTGCATAACTCAAAACGAAGTATGCTAACATTCAATGCAGTAAATGTAATATATGCTAAAGTTTAATGTAATAACTGTAATAGAAAAACTAAGGACAACATTGGTCGGTCTCAATCTTCATAACATCAAACCCTATGAAAGAATGGAGGGATTAAAAAGGAAAATTCGTACTTGGAATCGTAAATATATAGTAATGTAGTAGTTACTATAACCTTAAAATTGTGTTCAAAGACTTAATATGTAGCAAAGAAAAACATTTTAATTTTTATAACTGAATAATAAACCAAAAAATGAAGCTAAGAGACCATTTCTAACCTATTGAATGAAAAATGATGAATAATTTAACTAAGTTACAGTTAATGGTATAACAATGCAAACCCATTCCACTAGAAGATATAACATGAATGAAAATAATAATAAGTATATAAAGAGAAGAGAGTCATGAAATAGAAGGAAATAATGTTATACCTAACAAATATATGTGTACAATAATGGCTAGATATGATACCTAATAGAGGAAAATCATTGGAACAAGTGAGACCTCCAAACAAAAGAGCACGTGGAAAATTCAAATGCATAATCTGTCAAAATACATTTACATGGGGAAACCCTAGGATTACGCATATTATAACCCATATGAATCAAATGTAAGAGTGAAACATTCTCCACAAATATATAAATATAATATAAGAGTGAAATAATTCACACTAGAAGTGTCGTGATCAAATTTGGAATGTGGTCGCTCTCCTAAATTTTCAATCCATTGAAACCCTAAACCAGTTTTCATTTTCACAAAGAATTGTTGACTAAATGTGCCAAAAAAAATACAATCTTCTTCAATGAATCTTCGAAGGCCCTACAACCATTAAGAGAAATTTTGGTTAATAGACGAACCTTAATAGGCTCCTCTAAAAGATGGAAAATTACCCCATTGAAAGCCTATAAATACTAAAACAGAAAAACATTTTTCTTAATCAAACTTTTCTAGAAAAGACACAGAAAAAACTCAAAATTATTAAAAGCGAAAATCACAAAAAAAAAAATCCCTTCTTCACAAAAAATAATAATATAATGAGTACAATAGTTGAAAGTACATATATAACCCTAAGGCCACATAATCAACATGAGACAAAGGCAATTCTTAACATAATTCTAAGATATTCTTTAACATAATTCTAAGATATTCTTTCAAATACTTGTAGTCATTATACAAGTGACGAGACACAAGATTATTATTAAAAAGCATGATGGAAAAATCAGTAAACAAAATAAATTTAGTGATTTCAAAACCTTAAGCCCAAATTGAAGTTAACATTGTTAAAACCTTGAGAAAGACAAGTAACAGACCAAGCGTTTGGGGAATGTGAAGATTACCTATTCTATATATCATTTTAATAATTTCCAAAGTATGGGTTGGAAGTCGAGTACCGTCAATGACCATGAAAACTATGTTGCAAAGTTAAACCCTAGAATAGAGCCTCAACAATTTCAGATCATAGAGGAAGAACGAATGTTAAAAGATTGATTCAAATGGGGAGTGATTCAGATCGATTGATCCATTAACCAATGACCACTAAACGATTACCTTGAATAACCTAGACCGTCCACATGTGACTCTGCCACATGGACCGATTAATATTGTAGAGAGCATGTTAGACATGTTGACAAGGGACCCGCACATTAAGAACATAAAGTTCTTTTCAAGGCATAGTTGCATGGTACATTAGTTGCACATTGGATTGGATTATGAAATAGGACGTTGTCAGTTTAAAATAAATATATAGCAAATATGTGTGCCCGTGTGTCAAAGACTCACAAAACAAAAGGTAAGGCTTAATTGTTTTAAATAAAATATAAGAAAGACTAACACTAAGTACATCGGTTGCGGTGTTTATTTTTTCCCAAACCTATTTTTTATTTCAAGGGTAAACTAAACATAATGTGGTAGTGTTCGTACATCGGTTGCGGTGTTTATTTTTTCCCAAACCTATTTTTTATTTCAAGGGTAAACTAAACATAATGTGGTAGTGATATTGTGAACAGTTAAAGATGTTTTAATTGATGTGGTTCGCATGGTTAAAGGTTAGACCCTTAAATTTTTATTTTTTATATATAAGTTTTCTCTACATAATTTTAGTAAAGGAACTTTTGTTGAAAAGAACAAGCATTAGTTCTAAATTAATGGCGCATAAAAACATTTAATTAATTAAATGAAAAAAAAAATTAAGTACATTCTAATATAGTTAATTGAATGTATCCTATAAAATACTTTTAGGGTTAACTTTATGATTATGTTGTAAAGAATATAATAGTTAGGTTCTAAATCTGAAAAAATAAACTATAAACTCTATATTTTTGTGTACATATTTATTTTTTTAAGTAAAATAAAAAAATATAATCACCATTAGTCTTGTTTTCAGTAACTTCGAAATATGAAATTTTTATCCATATAATTTGTTGTAGAAACTGTGAGAAATAAATATATGTGAGCATCACGCAATGCAATGAGTGTTAAGTGGACTATTCAAAAATAAGGAGAAATTAGTGAGTTATGACTACCTCTCATGGAAATGGCCATAAATGATTGACTTAAAGTAGTTGAATCCCATAAATGATATATAATACCCTGCTTTGGTTAACTTTATGACCATGTTGCAAAATGTTTTATGTTTAGCTTCCATCTTTAAAAATTAACTATAAACTGTATGCATTTGTGTAATTCCTTACCGCTTTTTACGTCAATGACAAAATAAAACTTCCTCGTTTCGAGGTACTTCTAATATGAAATTGTTATACATCTATAAACTATATGTGTTTGGTACATGTACAATACCAAACAATATGTGTTAGTTATACATATATAAAATATATGTGTTTGGTACTCCAGCTCTGATTAAACAACTATCAGGTTGGGGACATTAAGATGATGGCCCGCTCAATGAGTCCAGCAGCACAACGCCGCTACCAGAAATATAAGGGAAAACAGCTTGGAGCCCAACCTAGTTCGCCTTTGAGCAAGCCAAAGGGCAGCAGTCTAGCTGTGGAGATCATCTAGGACCTAGGGATTGAATACCATGAAAACATAGCGGAGGAAATCTAGAAAATGATTGAAAAATGGGAAGCTGGCATACAAATACATGCAGGAACATACATGGACACTAAATATTGGAAGGGCCTCATCCCTTATCTGGGGCAAACACAAGGTATATTGACACAGTTCAAGAAAAAAATGTTTCTCTATTGGTTCATGAAGGACATTCTTGGAAAAGCCTTCGAGCAAATTTCTATGAGTTTAGTTACCATAGCCCAAGACATCCCAAACTACAGGAGTGACTTTGACAAACTTAAATTATAGCTGCGAAAGCAGGATGGGCGCCTTGAGCACATTGAGCACCACCTCGTGTGCATCTCTAAGCCATCGGAGCAAGTTGGCACTTCGGTCTAGGATCTCACACCTATTGATTCTGCCTCGGCTGAGGAGAAAAAGTAGTCTCATGATGCTAAATTCAGTTAGTTTTTGCTTATATTTATATGTGGCTAGCATTTACATTTCCATGGTTAGGTAATTCTGATAGTAAGTATGTAAAAAACTGTATATGTGTGAACGTTTAGGCTTTGTTATCTTGTTTATAAAAATCAATGAAAAATGAAGATTACCAAACTTTCAGTTAGTTTTTGCTTATATTTATATGTGGCTAGCATTTACATTTCCATGGTTAGGTAATTCTGATAGTAAGTATGTAAAAAACTGTATATGTGTGAACGTTTAGGCTTTGTTATCTTGTTTATAAAAATCAATGAAAAATGAAGATTACCAAACTTTAAAAAAAGTGACCTATAAAGTATATGCATTTGTGTAAGTCTTTACCGCTTTTTACGTCCAAAAAAAATACAACTTCGTCATTTCGTAGTTCTAAATATGAAATTTTTATACATCTATAAACTATATTCTTTTTACGTCAACAAAAACATACAACTTCGCCGTTTTGAGGTACTTTTGAATATACATCTATAAACTATATGATGTACGTTAAAGAGTGCGGGCATGTTCCTCAGCTGGAGAAACCCGTCGACTTGAGCCCGATGTTGCTCAAATTTCTGCTGTTAGAGGGATAATTAAATGTTGAGCAAATGAATACCATGAAAATGAATTTCGTGAATAAGGAATAGTTACTATAGGTGAAGCTATCGACTTTCGAGGAATATACAACACGACAAATATAGCAATTTCTTAGAGATTCAACACATCTGTACTTAAGATATTACAGAGTGTGATATTATAGAGTGTCAGAACATCTGATTCCATCATATTTGATTTCAATAAATGGTAATAAACGTTTACTGATTCAAATCGATTTTCCATTACTCTCCACTCAACTCTCGCTCAATACTAGGGAGAATGCCTAGGCCTTTTAACTTCTTAACTAAGTGTAACACCATTAACTCAATTCCATCAGACGCTAATACTAGGTTCCAAAAAGCACAAATGTTAACCACAATTGTTGACACATCATAGGGTGTGGATGATATTACTCCAATTCTTATTTTACTACATCCATGTCTAGGAATTTTCCAATCTTCCTATAAATCTCCTCTTCAATTATTTTGGTATTATCTTCCTCTATGATCCTTTTCTATTCTTGAAATTGATACGACATTTTTTAACATCATCTAATAATTTTCTGCTATGGTTTATAATTTATATATTTCTTCACCTTTATTTTTGAATTATTCTGTTGAGTCATCCAATTTCTAATTTCCCTGGTTACTCTTTCCTTGTTAAGATTTTGTATGTTAGATATATCATCACCTTTTTTTTTTTTAGGTATTCCTTATTTTAGTTTAATTCATCTTGAATTACATACAATGACTCCATTTTTGTATCCTCTATCCATTTATTGGAATATAGTTTTTCAAATGTTTCATAAGTAATGTCTGATGTAGTATCCATGCAAAAAAATCCACCACCACTCATAAGTTTCATCAATAAAATAATAACTTTCTAATAAAGGATAATTAATCGTTTACCATCCTCAATTATTTTGTTGGAATGATTGTACCTTTATCTTCATTTCAACAAAATTCAATTATCATCATTGATTTTTAATCAATTTCAAATACAAACCTTACTTTACAACTTTAATATAGTAATGATAATCATTTAAAGTAGTTATGATCATTTCTCACATATATTATGCTAAGTTTTATGTTTCTAATTGCCTTTAAATTACCTCAATCAAACATCCCAATTAAAATTTATGGTAGTTTTAAGTTAACATGCCTTTAAAATACTATTTTGAAGTATGTCCATCTAATTTACCTTAATTATAGTATATATCTACAATTTTGGCCTTTATGAGTCTAAAATTTTGTCTTATAGTACTATGTTATTTCTTTTATATAGTTATATATTTTTTATCAAAATGTAATGTGACAAGATAGTCAATTTCATAAAACTTGCTTCTTTTTATCATCTCCCTATGAACAAAATTGTACACTATGCCATGTTTCTAATTATTTCAATATAATAATTAAACTATTAGTTAACGTATCTTTATATATCTCTTAATATCTTCAAATATTTCATAGCTTGAAAGTTAGTATAAAATAATTTATAGCAATAGTTCCAATTTGACGTATTTGAAATACAGTTTTCAATCCATCACAAACCTTAGATTCAACCAAGTATATATCTAAAATAATACAGAATGAAACTATGAAATTTTACCTAGATGTTTACTAAGAATTTTCCTCAATATGTTCCAAGTTTCACTACCTAAAACATCCTAGATAAAACGTTATAGCTAAAATTCCAAATTGACCCATTTGAAATTGATTTCAAGAGAATTCAATATCCATGACTTCCTTAAATAATATCTTTGAAATTTTAGCGAACCAATATTTATTTGAAATTGATTTTAAGAGAATTCAACAAGCATAATTCCTTAGAGAATATATCTCAAATATTTAGAAATAAGATATGAAATTTGAAGGATATTTTCCTCAATATTCTTATAGTTTCACCATCTAAAACCTCACAAAAAAGAGAAATTATAATAAAAAATTTTAAGTAACTTATGTCAAGCCACATAAACCTAGGTTTAAATATGATTTGATACCAAATGATATGAACCAAAAAGAAATAGGAAGTATATATATAAAATTTTGGCGATTTTTAAGGTAAAATATTTTTATACTATAAAATTTGGCGGACCATTTTTAGGAAAAATGGAAACAAATGAATATTTCTTTTTGAAAATGTGTGGAAAAATTAGCCCACTTTCGAATATGAGCCGCCAAAATTTCCCCCAAATATATTTTCCAATGTTTTGTCATAATATTGGCCAAGAAAAATACTTATGTAGTACGACCATTATTTTTTCTACAATAAAGTGGCTTGTGCCCTAAATGTAGTGCACTTCCCAAATCAACTTCACACACTCGCTTGAAGGAACACAAAGTTGGCTCAGGTAGTATAATAATGCATCCTAGAGGTGGAAATTTGGAACTTGCTTGCCATCCACTAGCATCTACAATGTGATGGTGAACTATGGATATTTTTTGTGTAGTTTCACTCATATGGAAGTTTTAGGGCCATAAGAGTTAGGAAAGTAGTTAATGCTACAACAGAAGGCCGACTGAGGCAATCTGCAACATGATTGGCATTTCACTTCTAGTATTTAATGTTTAAGTGAAATTTTTGGATATATGTAGACCACTTATGGTTTCGATCATTTTACAACTCCCCTTGTGTCTATATAATTAAAGAGGTCAACGATCTATGAAGATGATCGTCTCCTTCCCCATAATGTAATGTTTCCATTGTCGGCACACCTTTACAAGAGAATGCATATCTTTATCATAGGTGTGATATTTCTGAATTGTATCGAAAAGTGTCTCAAAGTGATATGCCACCAGATTTGCTTGTTGGGAGATAATTGTACCAATAGCATAGTTAGAGCCATCTCTCTCAATTTCAAATGGTTGTTGCAGGTCTTGCAATGTGAGTACTGGTGCAGAGTAGAGGTGGTGCCTCAGATCAACGACCACATTTTTTTGGGACTTGGACCAGTCTTTTACAGATAATACTCTTCCGTGGATAGAAGTGAACTCCCTAGATCGGGTGGCTTGATCTAGAAACAAAAAACACAAAAGTACTTATGCTTTCCTTAGAGAAAATAGAACATGGAAGAAAGACCTGCCTGCAATCCAATGCAAGTTATCCTATTCACCTTGCTTGCAAACTTTATCTCAAACTCGAAATGCTATAAATGGAACCTGAAAAACAACTAAAAGAAGCAAGAGCACTACAACATAAAAATAACATGTACTAAAATATCTAAATAACAAGTCAAGAAGGAATTGTAATACATATGCATTAATAAGACATAGGTATGGGAAAACAAAGTAATTTTTTTATTAATGAAAGTATGAGAAATTAAAACCCTTTAGAGATCTTCACCTTGTACATTTCTCCCAACTATCATGTCCTTTATTTACCACAAAGAAAGCCTTAAATCACAACTCAAGTGCATAGATAGATATTGGATCCATAAGAACATAGAGGTAACATGAGGGAATAACTAAGAGTCTCCAAAACCCAACCTAGACTCTATGGGAGGAAGAAAAAATTATAGGGTAAATGGGGCTGTGTGGGAATTACTGATCTAGGAATTAGATGCACTTATGAGGGAGGATCAACTCTAGGGATAAGAGATAAGACCCCAAGTATAGGAGTTCAAGATCTTATTTAATAGTAAATTATTAAAACCACTCGAGAAGCCTCTTTAAAGAGAAGATTTTAAATTATTTTTTATTTTTTATCAAATGACTAATAATAATAATCATTTAAAATAGAGTTATAATTCATTTTATATATAATGTGAGAAGTATATGAAGTAAATATTTTTATGCTTTTCCAATTATTTTATTTATATAGTTGTTCTAGTAAAATTAATGTGATCATTTAAATTAAATAATTGGTAAATATTCATAGACATCTATTCAAAGTAGACAACCTAACACTTTACACATCTTAGCTTTCCTAAATTCAGAATAAATAATTAAACCATAAAATTGTGTTATTATTTCATATAATACAAGAAGAATAAATATAATAAGCACACATATAGCAAAAAGACATTCACACCATGTTGACCTTGATTTACCCTGCAACATTCCACCTATGGAAAAACTAGCTAACAATATATTTATTATCGTCCTTGGCTAAAATAGAGGCAACTCAACCAACAATCTAAATTTTCACCACTCAACTTTCGCTCAATACTATGGAGAATTCCCGGGCCTTTTAACTTCTTAACTAATTGTAATACCATGAGACACCAAAACTAAGTTCCCAAAAAGCACAACTCTTAACCACAAATGTTGACACAACATAAGGTGTGGATGATATAACAACAAAACATCCAAACCATGTACACCGTGATTTAACCAAGAAATCCTAACTAGGGACAAACCAAACAACGTTTAATCTTTTAATATGTGAATATACCATTTTATAAAACATCTAAAATGATTTCTTATAAATACTATTATAATTTTTTTAATACTCTATAACACTAGGCATAAATAAGAATTATAATATAAACAAAGTTAAAATATATAAAATTTAACATTTATTTATTTTTTAATAAAATTATATATATTTAGTATTAAATAAATAAAAACCTAATTAAAATATATGAAAGTGGTATAAATATAAAAAAATTAAATGACTCCCTAATGCCGGTCGACACTTCGAGGGAAATTAATGTCAAACACAGTTTTCGAAACCCACTTTTCTATTACCAAACACATGTTCGCACAAGGTGGTCATTTCACATGCCTCAACCAACCTATGTCCATTTGTTTTAAATATAGGCATGCTTTCTGAGGTGGGGTGATGGATTAGCATCACAAAGGGCATCAAAGGTGAGGTATTCTTCTCACCTTATGACCTTGTGTTTCTAGTAGTCGTAAGGTATGTGAGGCCATGAATGAGTCATATTATAGTAAAGAGAGGTGGTTTTTACTCTAGTTGCATCAAGGTTATTGGTGGACATCAGGTTGGGGAATTGAGTGTGATGAGCCTTCACTCGTGTATAATTGTTGTCTTTTGTGGCCAGGCATGGTGAAAAGGGAGGTGAAAATGGCATAGTTCACTATAGTTTTAGTTATGTTTTTGACGATCAAAAATCAATTTCAATTGTATTTTTATTACACAATTACGAATGCGACCGAGTCTTTGAGATGGTGGTGCTTTGCTCTAGTTCCGCCCTCATGGCTCATGAATCAGCAGGTATCTCATTTCCCTACCCTATCTTAGTGTGCAAGTGTTGGTATCCTGGAAACCTTTGTATTTGGTACTAATGAAGGGGTTTTAGAGTCTTGTTTTTTGGTGGTCCGTCAATTTTGTTTATTAAGTTCACTTCATTTCTAAAATTCCAAGTTTTATATTGTTTTCAGAAATTGACTTCTCACTAGTTTCATTGCAATATATTTTTGTTATTTTTCATATTGAGATACAGGGCTAATTCCTTCATTAGATATCTTCTCTAGCTTTTTTTCATCGAGTAGGTCGAACATGGGTTTTGTAAGTGTCTTGCATTGGGATTATCCTCCTATCGGGGTTATTAGTGTTACACCTCTTTCTTTTTTTTATCTACCTATCCCTTCAACATACTTCAACATATTTCCATGTATTAACGTTGTTGGGGGGTGATTTGTTCCTTTATGGCCTTGTAATTTCCATTACAATGTGTAATATTGGTGTCTTTCATATTTGTGTGATTCCTCTTTCTAGTGGTTGACTAGCCATTGCTACTATGCCTCCTTTCCAAAGGTGGAGTAGCATCATGAAGGGCATCAAAGTTGATGAATTCTCCTCACCTTATGACCCTAGGTTTCTAGTAGTCATAATTTGTATGAGTTCAGGCTCGAGTCATATTATAGTGAAGGGATGTGGTTTTAACTCTAGTTGCATCTAGGTTGCTGGTGTACATCAAGTTGGGGAATTGAGTGTGACGAGACTTCACTCTCTAGATAATTTTTGTCTTTTATGGTGGGGTGTGGTGAAATTTTTCTCCTGCTTCGAGGTTAAAAGGGCATACCTCACTACAGTTTTGGTTACATTTTTGAAGATCGACAATCGATTTTCTTTGTATTATTCTTACAAAATTTATAACGCGACCGAGTCTTTAAGATGGTGGTCAATACCTCAAGTTGACCCTCTTAGCTGATGAATCAGCAGGTATCTCATTTCCATGCAATGTCTTAGTGCGTAAGTGTTGGTATCCTAGAAATTTTTCTATATGGTACTAATGAATGGGGTTTAGATTCTTGTTTATTGGTTGTCCATTAATTATGGGTATTTAGTTTACTTCATTTATGCAATTATAATTTTGGTTTTGATAAATTGGGTGCTCAACAGTTTCATTGCAATCTATTTTTGTTTGTTTTCATATTGAGATACATGGATAATTCCTCCATTGGATGTATTATCTAGGTTTTGTTCATGGGGTAGCTCAAATATGAGGTCTATAAGTGTTTTACATTGGGATTATCCTCCTATCGGGGTTATTAGAGTTACACCTCTTTCATTTTTGGTAGCCACCAGTCCCTTTAACATATTTCCATTTCTTAACGTTGTTGGGGGGGCGATTTGTTCCTTTTTGACCTTGTCATTTCCATTACAGTGTGTAATCCCACTATCTTTCTTGTTTGTGTGACACCTTTTTCTAGTGGTCAACCAACCAGTGCTACTATGCCTCATTTACAAAGGAAGATACGCCGTAGTGGAGGGGCTAGCCAAGATCATTTGTGGCCCCAAATATTTTCACTTGGGAATCATAGGCTTCGTACCTTCAATATATTCCTCTCTAAATGAAAAAGTAAATTCAACAAATGGAATCTCAAGATTTTTGAAATCGCCCATATTTTTTCGATTCAAAAATCGAAGATAAGGGCCTTCAATTAATCCGAGCTTCATGAAGGTACCAAAAATGGAGGTTATATTTTATTCATTCCCTATTGGTCCACCCTCAATTGGAAACTTTGTTTAGAATGGTCTTAAGAGAGAGACAAGTGGACAAATAAAAATTGTTTGCCCACTAGGAGGACATCAATTGAATTCTCTGAAATATTCATTATTTCCTAGATGATATAAATTCTCGGCTGGTTCAGGTGGAACATTGTATGTTATCTGATTCTACATCAAGTGACTTGCTTGACTCTTTTGGTATAAGAATGGTTCCTTCTATTTACAATCCTCCTAATTTCATAGTTATATCTTATGATTAACTATATCGTAGGTTTGTAATGTTTTTGGTTTATTCCAATAGTTTGTATTACAATTGGTTTCATGTTTTAGTTAAAGAACTTATCCCCATTACAATGATGTAGTACTTGGGCAGCAGTTGCAGGTTTCTCTGTTGGCCATCTCCTTTGTTGGACGTCAATGTATTATCTGTTCAAACATGGTACTTGTAGTCATATCATGGATGGATTCTATTGTTTTTCCTTAGCCTTCATAGTCTAAATGCAGTTTTATGTCTTAGAATTTTCTGTGGTATGCATGGAATTTATAGTATTTGTGTTGTTTGTTGACGTTGGTGCTTGGTGTCCTTATCGATATGTATGTTCTATGTTCATTCATTTTGGGCTCTGGTGTCTATGTTTATGTTTTACTTTGAGAATGATTTTGATAGGCGAAATGAAACTTTTCTTCGATATGGCTTCTAAGGTATATGTCATAATATTAAAATGTTTTTGGTAGCCATAATAATGTTATCGTATAATATCTATCTAAGTACTTGGTGTTTCCAACACACCAATACTCTCTATCCTCCTATTGTCCATGCTCTCAGCCAAGAATCAAAATCTAGTGTAGTTGTTCTAACTGATGTACAAAATAAAAAATTAGAACATCATATTATGAAATGGGAAGACTTAATTTTCCCATAACATTGGGTTGTTGATAATAGAAAACCCCATAAATACAGAGGATTAATTCTTCTTATATCAAAGAAGGACCTTCATCCGCTGTAGTGTCTTTTCCTAGAATTTATACCATAGGTCGCAGAAGATTAGACATCGCCTGCAAAGCTTCACCTATGTATATAGATCCGAAATATGTTGATACTGCCAGTTCTTTTACACCATCTGTAAATTGTCAACACATTTATTTATTTGAATATGCCCAGATAGTGATTTTTTCCTCTTTACAAGTTATATGCCCAAGATGCAATCAGAAATTTAATCTCAACAGTCTTGTAGACTCTGTCATACATCAAAATAATCACCCTAGGACAGGAGAATCTCCTCCCATAACTCTTGTAAATACTTTTCCAAATCCAAAGTGTTCTGATAATCCATTCCCACATGATTCTAACCATATAATTATGGTCCATGAACTTCCTTCCTTGGAAAATGAGGACCCTTTCCTTAAATAAATGTTTGGTAAAATGTGTCCTCCTGGTATGCCTAAATATGGTCCAGGGTATTTGGAATAATTGGATGATCTGATTCCTCAATCCATATTTAACAAATTTGTTCGAGATGATTGTAAGAAGCCTTCCAAATTCGTTTCGATAATGGAATGATGTGAGAAATATAAGATTGATACTCACTGGATCAAGAATATGTTCAAATGGGACCTGTATACTCACCCTGAGTATGAAATATTTGGAATTAACACGCCTAATCATGAGAAAGTTAGGATATCACAAGAATGGAAGGCCTATATGGAAAAAACAAATATTTGGTTATCTTTTTATGAATGGATAAATAAGTCAGAATCCAAAAATGTCCATATGGCAGATGATGAATCATCCTCAGCAAAAAATTCCTGCACTGCTACAGATGACAGTAAACTTGAAACTCCTACCACTTTTCCTCCTTACAAAGGAATTATTTTAGTATAAGCTGAAAACATTTCTAAATCTACTCCTTTGGTCATAAAAGATGATAATTCCCTCGGAATTTTTTATTGCCTAAATCCACCTCAGGCTGAGGAAGGCAGAGTCTAGGGTAACATCAAACCATGCTTAACCTGGTAGCTAGCCCTACCAGATCGAGAGAGGGCTCTCTCCTTGTCAATCTTAGCAAAAATAATCAGTAAGGCTTGAGATGACTTGAATAAAGGCTGATTTTAGTCTAGGTATATATGTAAAAGAGTTTGATTTGATTTTGAGGGTGTTTGTTGGATCAAAGGGAAAGGAAGATTTTGGGTCTGGGGAATGAAGCCTAGTTTTTGCAGAGATCTGAATGGGGAAAGGTAGGCAATTTTTTTGACACTTCAATTTGGAATGAAATGGATAGCTCAGACTGGTGAGGAGTTGAAGAGGGCAAGAAAATTTCAGGAAACCTCTTCAAACGGTTGAAAACATAGAAAATTAAACAAACCCTAGGTAGAGCACTGCAAATCTAATGAATTCCACCTTTATCCTTGTTTGTTTAACTTAAGAATAAATAAGAGGGAAGATGATACATATAAAGCACCAGTAAACTTACATTAACAGAGAGAAATACATCATAAAAATAAAGAGCCACATGAATCCCAAGGAGTGCTGCAAACCCTAGTTTATTCCTTTGCCAAGCTGCAGAAATGAATGTACAATGATGCTCAAAGCAATTCCAAGTGTCCAACCATGCTAATGACTAAAAAACTGCAAGATATAGACAACACTAACTCATCCCCGGCCTCTAGGGATCGAGATCACAAGTTTAGGAGCTGTTTCAACAATATCTAAACTAAGAACTGGAAAATAGGCAGTGGAACATCTTGCCTCTATAAGATAGGAAACTGATTCATTCAGTTGCAATTCACCTTTTGATGGATGAATCTACCTCCATGAGTAAAATTTAACAAAATTACATTAAGATCCATAAAAGTATATCAAATTACATCATGATTTTAACATTTTGAAGCAACAAAGTCAAAATGTCAAAAACTAGGCGAAAAAAAGAGTTACTGAGTCCAAAATGAGCAAAAATCCCCAATGCGCCGTGCCTGATTTCTCTATGCATCGTGCCAGTTTGGAGCCGATTTTGAAGGCCTTCCCCGTGTCCAAATTTTCTCCAAGTGGGCTTGTTGGAAAGGTCTACCTGTCTAATTTCCAACATAAGTGGAATTTCTGAATTTGGCTTCCATTTGCCCCTCCAAAAATGAGTTTTCACAACACCTCTTCCTGTGTGTCCAAAAAGGGGTAGAAAGGTCATTTTTAAGGTGTTTTTGACCCTTCTGGTAGCCAAAAACCTGTCAAAATATCTTGGCCATAGGTAGGCATGCATAATTTTCCATGAAAAATCCAAAAATTTAAATTTTGCACCAAGAGGAGTCCCCCATCAAAAGCGCGCGCCAAGTGGCGAGGCGCATAGAGTTGGATTTTTTTTTTTTAAGCCAAACAAATCAAAATTTGCAAAAAGTGTCCCAAATTTCTTGAAATTTGGGCTAAGTGTCCTCCATTATGTACTATGTTGGGCCAAGGAAGCCTCGGCCAAGATCTGAAGCCTATCATGCCTTTTCCGACACTTTGAGGCCTTCTTCAACTTGGCCTTCAAGATCTTGATTCTTGCTTTGCACACCTTGTTTCTCGCCAAGTAGTGGTATGCCATGTTCCTCAACATATTTTTCTCATTGTTGGCCTTCTCTAGCATACTTTCCCAAATTCAAGTTTGTTTTCTCAAGCCAAGATTCCCGTTCATGTTCAATCTCTTACTCATACCCATGATCACTATCTCTTTCCATTGTCCTTTGGTTTTGAAAAATTTGGTTGTACATGGATGGTTTTGTGGATAACAGTGTGAAAATATGGTGGAGGAATGAAATGGGTAGAGTGTATGGAAGAGGATATAAAAATGAATGTGTGAACAGAGTTTAGGGATGTGAGTAGGGTTTAGGAAGTGTAGGGTTTGGGAAATTATATGTGGAGAAGGGGATTAAGGGGAAAATGTATGAGGGGAGTGGGATTAAGGGGATAGGTTATTAAACCATTAGTGCAATGAAGAAAACTAGGGTTTCACCCTAGAAGCTAGGGTTTTAGGGTTTTGGGGATAGGAGAGTAGGATGAGTGGAAATGAGAGGGGGAATGGGAAATGAAACTAGTGAAATGTAGTGAAGGGGATGTAAAAGTGGTAGAGGGGAGTAAGACAGAAAAAAATGGAAATTTTGCAAACCCTAGGTAGATTTTCAATGAAACTGTGCAAGGAGCTAGGGTTTTATTTTTCACCTATTGAAACACCATAAACAATGATGGAAACTCATACATTGGCGATATGGAGATGCTAACTTAGTTGTGGAATGAATAATTTACAATTTTGGAGCTTTTGGAGGAAGATTTGAATGGATTTCAGGCTTTTTAGCCCAATGTTAAGCGCCATTTCTATGCATCGCGCCAATTCATTTTTTACACTGCAGAGGGCTGCCCAATGCGCCACACCATCTCTATGCGCCACGCCTTTTTGCAGGAGACTTTTGCAGACCTTCCCGGTGTCCAAATTGGGTGCAGGATATCTCTTTGGAAATACTATTGAGTCTAATTTGTAACCCAACTATAATTTTTCAATTTGGAGTTCATTTTCCCTGTCAAAAATTAAATCTCCCACGACTGGTCAAAATGTGCAAAATGAGGCTGCCTCAAGGCAGAGTGCTGTTGCAGTCAACTTTTGAAGGTCTTCCTCAACTCCAAATTGAGTTCATGATAGCTCATTGGAAATATCTTTGTGTCTAGTTATCATTTGACTCATCAAGAAATTCATTTAGCCAACCAAGCTAGGAGAAATCTTGATCTTCCCAAGGTCACTTCAGAGGTGCATCAATTCTCCTGAGGCAACTGTATTTTTGACATTTCTCTAAAACCGTGACACTTGTGTAAAAAGTGAAGGATATTTTTCTTCCTTGGCCTATTTTGGACAAAAAAATCTCTCAGTTTTCCAAAATTCATCTTGTATTGCTCAGAAACATCATTGGAGTAAAACCTATCCTGATGTGTGGAACAAGGGATTTTTCGAAATGAAGCGAAATGAAGGGGATAAGGGGATTTTGAATTCTTGAGAAAATTTTGGGAAGTAGGGAGGGATGTTAGGAAGCAGGGGAAAGTTTAATTTCAAATATTGAGTGAGGGGAAGGGGTCCAAAAGGGAAAAACACAAGCCTAGCCTAGAAAATTTCCAAGTTGTAGCAAGAAACTAGGGTTTGTGCGAAAATGAGGAATTTGGGGGATCCCAGTGATGGGAAGTGTTTAATAAGTTACATTAAGGATAGGGAAAGGTGTATGAACATCAGGATAGAAGTTTTACTTATGATTTGACCATCCAAGAGAAATTACCTCCAAAACCCTAGGAGAGGGAAATGAATCTTACCTAGGCACAACTGAAGCATGAACAAGTTGTAAAATGACCCAGTCGAACTTGACATGATGATGAAAACCCTTTGAATGATGGTACACTCAGCTGAATGGTGACATGGACTGAAATTTGGACAACTTTGAAAGGAGTGAAGGCAAACCCTAGACCTAATACTTAGTGACCAAATTTTGCTTGAAAACTCACTGAAATGAAAAAATTTGACCTTGACACCTTAAAATATCCTTGTAAGAGCATGTTTGATCACTGGAGGAAGGCTGAAAAGACTGAAACTAACAACATTAATGGTAGGATACAGAGAGTCAGTGAACATATAAACTGGGCTAACACAACAGTCAAAGTATTAGAAATGAGTCATGCAAAGTCCACAAAAGTAAAATAAATATTTGATGGCATTTGATGAGCATATCAAAGATATTCTACAACTTGTGATCTAAAAAAATGAATTTGATATGAAGAAGAAAAGGAATAATATTTCTATCCAAAATCGTGGGTGTTTCTGACACACCAATACTCTCTATCTAGGTATCCTCCATTATCTAAGCCGAGAAACAAAATCCATTGTAGTTGTTATAACTAATGCAAAAAAAAAAAAAATAGAACATCGGATTATCAAATGGGAAGACTTAAGTTTCCCAGAACATTGGGTTGTTGATAATCAAAATCCCCCAGAAATACAAAGAATTACTTCTGCTGATATCAAAGAAGGACCTTCATCTGCTATAGTGTCTTTTCCTAGAATATATACCATAGATCGCAGAAGATTAGACATCACCTGCAAAGCTTCACCTATGTATATATATCCACAATACGTTGATACTACTAGTTCTTTTACACAATCTCTAAATTGTCAGCACATTGATTTATTTGAATATGCCCAGATAGTGAATTTTTCCTCTTTACAAGTCATATGCCCAAGCCACAATCAGAAAGTTAATCTCACTCATACATCAAAATCATCACCCTAGGACAGGAGAATCTCCTCCCATAACCTCTGTAAATCCTTTTCAAAATCAAAAGTGTTCTGATATTTGATTCCCACATGATTCTGACCATATAATGATGATCCATGAACTTCCTTCCTTGGAAAATGAGGGCCCTTTCCTTAAAGAAATGTTTGGTAAAATGGGTCCTCCTGGTATGCCTAAATATGGTCTAGGTTATTTAGAACAAATGGATGATCTAATTCCTCAACCCAGATTTAACAACTTTGTTCCAGATGATTGTAAGAAGTCTTCTAAGCCCGAGATGTACAAATTATTTTCGATAATGGAAGGAGGAGAAATATAAGATTGATACTCAGTGGATCAAGAATATCTTAAACTGGGATACGTATACTCACCCCGAGTCTGAAATATTTGTAATTATCACGCCTAATCATGAGCAAGTCAGGCTATCACAATAATGGAAGACATGTATGGAAAAAAAGAAAATGTTTGGTTATCTTTTTATGAATGGAAAAAGAAGTCAGAATCCACAGATGTGAATATGGTAGATGTTGAATCATCCTGAGCAAAACATTCCTGGACTGCTACAGATTTTAGTAAACTTGAAAATCCTACCATTTTTCCTCCTTACAAAGGAATTCTTTTAGGAGAAGATCAAAACATTGCTAAAGCTACTCCTTTGGCCGTAAAATATGGTAATTCCCTTGGCATTGATGGTAGGATACAAAGAGTCAGTGAATAGATAAATTGGGCTAACAAAACAATCAAAGGATTAGAAACAAGTTGTGCAAAGTCCACAGAATTAAAAGAAATATTTTATGGTTTAAAAATGTCTGTAGATAGAATTAATAGATCTCTGAATGATGTAAATTATTCCATTACAGTGTTAAAAGGTTTTTTTAGAGAATCTATGTCAAAAATTGAAGATGTTGAAAAGAAGATAGATATAGAGATGCATTCTACTCAAGGGCTTATTGAAAAATTGTCTGAAAATTTGAGAAAATGCACATAGCTCCAAAAGATAAGCACATTCCTGTTTCTTATCTCTTCAAAATATCTATAAATATCAAGCATCCTTTTAATTTTGTTGATAAATTTCCCTTCCTTTTTCCAAAAGAAACAATAGAAGAAAAATCTGAACCCATAACCCTTTTTTTCTCTTTTTAAAGAACCAGAAATATTAGAACTCTCATAACAACATCTTTTCCCCATCTATGAGCCTCTTGAAAGCCAATATACTAGGTATCCCGCACCTCATCTTAGTGGGAAAGGTAAACTCCCTGAAACACAAATTCCACCTTGAATCTCATAAAGAATGGAATATAGACAACCTTAGTGTTGGCCAAATATGGAAAATGATAGGTTTAATGTTCATGGAATATAAACTTATGTGCCTCAAAGGGATAAATGAAGCTGAAGCCTGTAAATATATCATTCAGTGTTTTACTGGAACATTATTAAGATGGCGGGAAACAGATACATCACCAGCATTAGTGAAAAAAGTGGAAAATGAAATTTTGAAGGACGAAGGGGTGAGATATTATTCATAATCTGGATGGAAGCCCACAAAGTAATATGATTGGAGCATTGACTTCATTTATTTTATAACATTGGTGTGGAGGAGAAGTTGAACTTGCAAATAAGAATGAGATTATTCTCATGAACCTTAAATTCTATAAAATGTCCCAGTATGAATACTTTCATAGGGATTGGATCCAAAGAATATATGAAGTCAAGGATAGAAAAAAATCTTATGGAAATAGGTCTGTTTGACAGCCTTGCCTTCAAAATTTTTTGATTACCTTTGACAACAAGATGCTTTCAAAATGCCTTTTGTATCTTGTACTAGGGCAGAATTTTATAGCATTATAACTAGAGTCCTTGTAAGACTATATACAAGCATGAAAGTAAACAAATCACTGCAAAAATTATCCAGATTGCCAAACATCAAATCTATCTGTAGCAAATATGGCCTATCCATAGATGAACCCATAGTGAAAAGAAGAAAAGCTAAAAAGAAGGCCAAGAAATAAAAAGACAAGGATACATAGAATATCCACAAAGGAAAAAGAAGGGGCCTAGAAAAGGATACTACAAGTATTTTCCAAAGACACTTTATTATAAGCCTAAGAATATTCATAAAGAAACAAAAAAAGGAGATCAGTGGAATAAACTAACTTGTTGGCTTTGTGGCTAACAAGGACATACTTAAAATCACTGCCCTCAAGCAGAAGAATCTAAAAGGAATAAGGGAAAACATTATTTTGAAGCAAGAAAGAAGAAAAGAGAAATAAAAACTGAAAGTGTGGTGTCAATCACATGTTTCAAATGTAGCTCCAAGTACTATAAGTCAAAAAAATGCCCAAGCTTCCAACATAGAGAACAAATACAACAACAACAACTTTGCTCTACCTCAGAATCCTCAGAATATTCTGAAGAAGAATTAGATATGCATATGAATGAATGAAATTTTACTAATTCAAATGATTTCCACTGTGATTAGGATACTGAATCAATAGCTCCTTTGATGAAGAATACTTTGTTTCTGAGAAGAAACAAAAATAAAATTTTCTCATGGCACAAAATATAAATGATTAAGAAGAAAAAATAATTGCCAATATCAGAGCGCTAGTAGAAGGGGAAATGAAAGAAAAGTTACTTGAAACTTTTCTAAATACTATGCATAAAAATCAAGAAAGCAATAGCAGGACTGCTTCAAAAAAATAATCTAAGGCATGATTTGTTGATGCCTAATTTGAAAGAAATACAAGAGCCTTTAAAAGAAGGCATCAACAATCGAAATCTAGATCCTTAATAGGAGAAATCAGCGGGGCGATTCATAATCTCAAGAAGGAGATCTCATCCTTGAAAAAAAAAGGTCTTCGAAATAGAAAAAGGAAAATCACCTGAAGACGAAGAAATTTTTAGCAATCCAAATATAGAGATATTTGAAGGAAAAAGATATGACTGTGTTGGTTTTAGAGATATGTGAGTCATGACTATCCAATATCAACAACATCATGTTATGTTAGATATCTGTATAAATGGTGAGATGTTTTCCCTAAAGACCCTCATTGACTCAAGAGCAGATGTCAATATCTTAAATTCAAAATTAATTCCTTCAAAATATTGGGTAAAATATTTGAGACAGTAATTGGGTTGGGAAACACAGATCTGTTATATGAAGTTCCTCAAGCTTATATCTACTTCAAGGAATATTGTATAAAACTGAAATTTTCTTTCGCTGACATTCCTATTGATTGTATCTTAGGAAATGTATTTTTGGCTACTGTAGAGCCACATAGATCAGTTAGATTAAAAAATGGTAAGGTTGGTTTTTTCATACATGTACCAAATTTGAAGGGTAAGCTACAAACAATTACTTTACCCTTTATATCCACACCAAGGGTATCTACTATGGTACAGGCAATACAACAGATTGAAAAGGAAAAAAATAAATTAGAAGAGCTCAAGGAGCTAAAAACCACCATGAAAATAGGAGACTTCCTATAGTTAAGAAAAGAATCTCAACCCTGAGATTACAAATAAGAAGATAATGTTGTGTTGAAGAACATAATTCCTTTTGGAATAGAAAACAAAGTTGTGTGGAATTTCCATATAGGGAAGATTATGAGGGAAAACCATGTAAAAGCCAAGAAATTCCAATGAACAAAGAATACATAGATCTATGTCAAAGCGAAATAAAAAGCTTATTAGAAAGATGATTAATCATGGAATCCAATAGCCCTTGGAACTGTTATGGATTTTATGTCAATAAACATTCAAAATAGATAAGGGGAGTTCCAAGACTAGTTATGAATTATAGACCCTTAAACTTTGTTCTTGCAGATGACACTTATCCTATTCCCCATAAGGGAAATCTCATAGAAAGAATATCAGGGGCTAAGGTGTTTTCTAAATTTGATATGACATATGGATTCTGGAATGTTGCAATAAAGGAATTAGATAAACTCAAAATAGCTTTCAATGTCCCAGCATGACACTATGAATGGTATGTGATGCCTTTTGGGCTAAAGCATGCTCCTTCCAAGTTCCAAAAAGTCATGGATACCATCTTTAGCCTTATTTTGATTGGCTACTGGTTTATATTGATGATGTATTGATTTTTTCCAAAAAAATCCATGAACATTTTAAACAGGTTCAAAGGTTTGTTCAATTAGTTAAACATAATGGCTTGGTGCTCAGTAAGAAAAAGATTGAAATCTTTCAAACAAGTATCAAATTTTTGGGACACACAATCAAAGATGGACAGATCACTCTACAAAAGCATGATTTGGAATTCACTGACAAATTCCCAGATGTTATTACTGACAAAACACAATTATAAATTTAGAAGTCTAGGTGAAAATATGAAGTTGGGTTACACTTTTGGCCGTTTTTTGAGAAAATAATTTCATTTTTTTTTGGTTCTTCAACTTTCTGAAAGCTAAAACAATTCTTCTATTTAGAATTTCATTTTGTGATAAAAATAAAAATTGTAAAAAAATTTGTTAGCTTTCTATTATTTATTTTTTGGAATTTTTTTATACACATTTGATATGTCAACTTAGCGTTTCTTTGAGTGTGTGTTTTTTAACAATCAAAAGATTCATAAGAAGTCATGTTAATACGCAATGTTGTATTCTTTGAAAATTTGTGTTTTTGAGAAACAAAATGTATTACAACAATCTAGACAGAGTCTAATTTAGGTTTGTCATATTTACAAAGCCAATGGATGCATATCATAATTACTAGAATTTTTTGAACTGGTCCAATAGGAAAACACTGCATATTTTTAATATGTTTCGTAAAGCAAGAAATTTATTAACATATAAGTTATAAACTAAAAATCTAAAAGCTACCCATTAGAGATGATGGACCAATGTAATGCACCATAATTTTTTCAATTTTTTTTACAATGTATTTTGGAAGATACAAAATTATGATTTCACTGAATCATAATGACCTTCAGAAATTGTTTGCACTCGTTTTATTACAAAATTAATGAAAATTAGTAAATATTTAGAAATTCCATAAAAGTTATATTTCCTGAAAGTAGATTCAATTGTGAAAATGTCTGTCTTGTTTCTAAAAGTTATTTCTGAAAGTTTCATGAAGTTTAATCAGTCCAAAGTTGCATATACTTATTCAAAGGTTGGCTCTGTGTAATCGCTGACGCGTTAGTTTAGCCGAATTCTTAAAAAAAGTTCTTTCGAATTACGTTTTGCGCCGACGGCCCATCAAGTCTAATGACATAAAAGTTTGGCCGAATTTTTTTATAAAAGTTTGGCTGAATTTTTTTATAAAAGTTCGGCAGAACTTTTACCTAACTTTACATCGACCGGAAAATACCGTGGAGCCCCTCCAAAAAAACAAATCGTGGAAATATAAATTTCCACGAAATCATTCATTATTTTCATATATTTTCTCACATTTGGTCTGATTTTACAAAAGTCTTGGGTCTTGGTCTGATTTTGCAAAGAGTTGCTTTGGGTTTTAGGACTTTTCTTGGAGGTACGTTCAAATAACATTGGGTTTAAGGACTTTTCTTAGAGGAACATTCTAAAGAATTTCTTGGAGGAACATTCAAAGGACATTTCTTGGAGGTATGTGATACATTTTTTGGATTTTTTTTGGGCTTCATTTTTTTTGAAAGTATGGATTTGGGCTTAATTTTCAAGGAGGTATGTGACATATTTTTTGGATGTTTTTTGGGCATCATTTTTTTTCGAAGGTATAGATTTGAGATTAATTTTGAATATGACTCTTTTTAGGCTCAATATTCAAAGGAAATTTTTTGGACATTTTTTGGAAGTATTTTTTAAGTTATATTTTTTTATAGGCTTTTTTGAAGTATTTTTTAAAGTGAAATTTTTTAAGAAGTTGGAATTAATTTTCAATAAACATTTTTTGGAGGCATTTTTTGAAGTGACATTTTTTTAGAGTACGTGTTTTGGGTTGAAATAAATCTTTTAGAATGATTTTTTAAATGAGTTTTTGTCTAACGTTTTAAATGAAATTTTTTTGTAGGACTTCGAAGGAAATATTTTGAGCTTTGTTTCACTTTTATAAGACATTGTTTTCTCAGATTTTTTGAAGTAAGTGTTTTGGATTGAAGTATGTAGTTTTTGCAAAATTTTTAAATGAGTTTTTTTAAAATTAAATCTTTTGTGATGTTTTTTTTAATTGATTTTTTGTCTAAATTTTTTAAGGAAATTTTTTGAACTTCATACTCTATTATTATGGTAAATCAAAGGAATTGTACGAGAAAATATGATCGAAAAATAGACCCTGAGGAGCGTAGAGAAGAGACGAGAAAATCTCCCAAAAGAAAGATAGACGCACTCTCAAATATTGAAGGGGACAATCAACCTCAAATAGAAGTTGAAGCATGTATGTAAATGTAAATATTACGAGTTTGATATTTTTAAAATTTTCCTAGTGTAAAAGTGAAGCTTAATTTTTATTTGATGAACTAATTTAAAAAACATTTTGCAATGTAAAAAGATAGAGATATTCCTCAAAACATTGACGATGAGATACAAAATTTTGAAAGAGAAAGTGAAACAGATATTGAGCCAATGATTGAAGATGTTGAAAATGTTGAAAGAAATTCAACTAAAGAAATTGAATCACAACATATGTATATATCTGTGTGTGTGTGTGTGTGTGTGTGTGTTTTGAACACATGCACGTATTATTGAAATTATACATATATTTATTAATTTAGTTATTTATTGAATATGTAAACTTATTATATGTACTATTCATTCGAATATGTACAGATGAAATCAATGTCGATGATAAGATGAAAGAAAATGTTGACACTCACACATTTGGAGATAAAAAAGTTGACCATTATATACGATATCGTGTTAACCGCATTTTTAATACGTACTTCATAAAGGAAAATGTGACAGTTCAAGCCCAAATGTTGAAAGGTCTCCTATCATTAAGGAAATTAAAAGAAGCTACGACTTCATTGGGTATTCAAAAATCAACCAATGATAAAAAAATGAAGGAAAATGTGATACAAAATATAAATAGTGCTATAAATTCAATTAGAAGATCTAGACAAAAAAATGGTTCAGTTGTACGTAGAGAAATACATATGGCAGTGTTTTCATCAAGTACTAAAGAGAATCACTTGGTAAAATCTATGGCACGAGAATTAGGATCCTCACGAAAAACTTTGCACAAACATCAGAAATTTCGGTTGCAAATAGATGTAAATGATGAACTCACTCGTTTAAGAGTTATTTGTAGGAAACCATACAAAGATAGACTTGGAGAACATGTTAAAAAATATAATATATGAATATTGGAATAAAAATTCACGTGTTTCGCCAAAATCAAGGGATGTGATGCGAAGAAGAATAGCACAAAATCAGTAAGAAGAACATGAAAAACATTTCTTGGAAACCACTCAGAAAGATTTGTTCAACAAGTTCAAAGAATAAAATTGTGAAATTCATGTGTCAATCAGTGCTTTTGTTCAACAAAAACCAAGATATGTAAAACCTATCACCGTACGCGACAGTTGTTGTTGTCCTTATCAGGTGGAATTTGAGTTATATTATGACACATTCCTTAATTTTAGTAGAACATTTTGGAAGGATTCACCTCCTCCTTCTAGTATCCATGATTTCATATCCCAAATTATATGTGAAAGACAAAGTGATGATCTATTTTACGAAAAGAAATGTGTTGGTGGTAAAAAATGTGATGATTGTGCAAATTTGACTAAATTTCAAAACAAATATCGCATTGATATAAAATGATCAATCAGTTCCCAACATGAAAGTGAAATCGAATAGATATGAATATATCCATACATTGATTCAAGGTGCAAATAGTGCTAAAATAATTAAATTACGACAAGAAGAAATTTTTGTGATAGAATTTTTGAGAAAGTTTGAGGTAAAAATTTATAAATACATCAAGCATTCCCATAGAGCTCAATGGAAAGACTTGCAATTCAAAAAATCCAGTGAATTTTTTCCACTAGGGACCATTTTTTCAGTAATTGATTTTGTAGAAAACTACACATTTGTTCCACAAAAATAAATTCAGAGTGAATACTATCATTCTGACCAAGTCTCCATGTTCGTTCATATTCTATATAGACATGTTAAACAAAACATCGATCATATAGAAAGCACCAGTGAAAATATACATTTTATTAAAGAATATCACTTTTATATCAGTGATGATCATACACATGATACATATTTTGTACAACACTGTTTTGGAAATATTTATGATTCCTTGAAAAGTTGGGGAATAAAATTCAATGAACATTGGATATGGTCAGATGGATGTTTAGGTCAATTCAAATTTGCATGAACATTATTTTGGTTGTGTTTTCTTCATAAGAAAACCTCCATTAAACATTGTTGGAATTTCTTCGAGACTGGTCATGGAAAAGGAGAACATGATGATGCAGGGGCATGCATAAAACGAGCACTTCAAAGATATCAAATGAATCCCTCTGCAAACCGACTTGTGGACGCTGAAGAAGTTGTTCAATGGCGCATCGCTGCTCTAAGCCATAAGACTAACCAATCAAGGAAAGTGTGAAGGTACATTCATTTTAATTTTGATTGGATATCTAATTTTAAACAACGTACATTTATCACAATGTGATTATCTCTGATTGATTATCTTTGATTGTATTTTGATATCGTATTTACATGCTTCTTTGAATTTTCCATATAAAGTTTTTTTTGGCATATTGGGATCAAAAAAGTAGATAGATCAATTGGAAATGACGTTGAAACAATAAAAGGGACTAAAAAATTGCATTCAATTAAAATAAAGTTGTCCACAAATGTGTTTGCATTAGATAAAACAAAATATTCTTGTTTTTTTCATGTTTTCATAGAAAACACTGAATCCAATAATGTTTGTGGAAAAAAAATGTATGTAAAAGATTGGAAACATACAGAGCTAAATACAAAGGGAAAAATGTCCATTGCAATGTTTGAAGAAATGCAATAAGAGGAGACTACAATATTATCCATTGATGATCGAGTTTTTGATCTTATTAGAGAAGGTAACATTTGAATTGCTTTCAAATGATAAAGATCTAGAAATAAATTTAAATACATAATTTTGTTACGTTTGTTTTATTGTGCAGAAGATTTTTTTTCTATAATGCACCTGCTGACAATGATGAAAATGTGAATTATTATTTTATGCATTGCACTTAACGAAAAATGAAATTATTAGGAAACTATAATAATCACAGGTTTCCATATGAAAGAGGATATAGTATACTGAAAGGATATTTTTGCAGACAAACTAATCAAAGTGGGGATTTTGTTTACTTTGAAGACTATGAACCTGATGTCATAAGTTTTCAATATAGTCATTTGGTGTGTGAAGCACGCATAAAGTTGATAGAGGTTCAATCAAAGAAAAAAATGAAAATTAAGAAATGGAAAATGTCAAAATCCGATCATGAACAGATCATTGAAGATGGCATTCCATTGGAATTTTTTTGATTGAACTACCCAACAATTTCTTCTCTTTGGATTATGTTTTAGAACTTCCAAAACTCAACTAGAAATTGAGCTCCCTTGTTATGTTATTTGTGCAAGTGTTTGCACATGTACAAATTGTTTTGGTACATGCACACTAGGATCAACTGAAAGTAGCTTTTCTATACATGCATTGATGAAAAAATATTTGTAAATTATTAGATATATGTATATATATATATATATATATATATATATATATATATATATATATATATATATATGCTTTCTCCTCCTGTGTGTTTTTGTTCTAGAATGAAATTAACTGTTCAAGTAGTTTTACTATATGTGCATTGATGAAAAATGTTTCATGTACTGATTCTAGAATGCAATTAACTGAAAGTAGTTTTTCTATGTGCATTGGTGAAAAATGTTGCACGTATTGGATATATACATGGATTGAATGTGACTATTTTTTCTCATGGGATTTTCTGGTAAAAAGTATGGAATGTAAATAAATCTCCCACATTATATTTTTGTATGAAGATTCATTTTAGACAAGAGACTTAGAGCACTTCTCCGACTTTTGGTGGGATTTGACCCACATCTCTATCCTAATAGAAAATCTAGTACAAAATTTTTCTGTCCAATGGTTGGATATGTTCTAGGAAATTAACTAAAAGTAGCTTTTCTATGTGCATTGATGAAAAATGTTGCCGTATATATATATATATATATATATATATATATATATATATATATATATATATATATATATATATATATATATATATATATATATATATATATATATATATATGTTCTAGAATGCAATTAACTGAACGTCATCAATTTACCAATTTATAAATCAACAAGGCTACCTAGTTGAGCGCATTAATGACATTGTCCCCAATTCAACAAACAATATATCTACTTATTATATTTCCAATCAAAATTAAAGGGATTTATATGGGAAAGAGGCAGAACATATAGCCCATCAACTACTTTTTAGAGCTCAATTGATATGGTTAGTTGGATTGAAAAGTTATGTTCTTCCCATTGGAAAATTTTTCACTCAAACAAGGGTATGTAGAGATCTAAAGCAATCTTAAGATTACTTGAGTACAATCAAGTGTTCCAAACATTTTCCCACATGATGAAAACTCATATTGGTTGAGCCTTCTCTGACCTTTTCCATTTCACTAGATACCTTCATTGACCTATAAAAAGTAGTTATTCGAATAAAAAATGACAACCATGAATGTTATCTTGCTGGCATGTTTTTGTTGGCATGTTAGCTTTTCTTTACTCTTTTTTCAAATAGAGCTCAATTGATATGGTTAGTTGGATTGAAAAGCTATGTTCTTTCCATTGGAAAAATTTTCACTCAAACAACGGTATGTAGAGATCTAAAGAAATCTTAAGATTACTTGAGTACAATCAAGTGTTCCAAACATTTTCCCACATGATGAAAACTCGTATTGGTTGAGCCTTCTCTGACCTTTTCCATTTCACTAGATACCTTCATTGACTACAATCAAGTGTTCCAAAAGCTAGGTTAGTGTTCCAAACTCGTATGTTCTGTCTCTCTTTCCCATATAAATCCCTTTAATTTTGATTGGAAAGATAAAAGTACATATATGTGTGTTGAATTTGGGTCAATGTCATTAGTGCACTCAACTAGGAAGCCTTGTTGATTTATAAATTAGTAAATTGATGACATTAGTAATCACCTAAATCTACACTTTGGATGAGTGAATTTCTCAAAAGAAGATTGCCTTGAGTTATTATATGGAGAAGAAATTTAACGTTTCTATCTTGTGAATAAGATGAACTATTTTAGATTTTTCCGTTTTGAATTTTATTCAACTACTAAAATGCTTATGCAATATTTAACCTTTCTATCTATTTGAATATGATATGATTTTCCTTTTTAAATTTTATTCAATTGGTGAAAATACTATGCACTAATTCATGTGTGAAACGCACAACATTACTTAACATTCCAAATGTACTTCAACCATCCAAAACTTGAGTTTTGACAACTTTTTGATTATATGACAACATTACTTCACATGCCATGCCAATTGTAGTTCAACTATCCAATAAAAAAATTTAACATTATATCACATGCCAAATGTAGATCAACCATCCAAAACTTAAAAGTTTTAATTTAACAAAAAATTATAGATCATAACATTACTTCACATGCCAAATGTACTTCAACCCTCCAAAACTTGAGTTTTAAAAACTTTTTGATTATATCAAAACATTACTTCACATGTCATGCCAATTGTAGTTCAAATATCCAATAAAAACATTTAACATTATATCATACTTGAAATATGAATCAATATCAAAATTAACTTTTGTTGCAACAAAAGTATAGTCTTTAACCATTATATGTAAATGTATAACTTCAACTGTTAAAACTTGAGTTAACTTTTAATTTAAAGCGTATTACTTATATCATGTAATTGTAATTAACTATTAGTAAACATTTAACATTATATCACATCCCAAATGTAGATCAACCATCCAAAAGTTAAATTTTAATTTAACAAAAAATTATAGATCACAACATTACTTCACATGCCAAATGTACTTCAACCATCCAAAACTTGAGTTTTAAATTTTTTTTTATTATCTTAAAACATTACTTCACATGTCATGCCAATTGTATTTCAAGTACCCAATAAAGACATTTAACATTATATCACATGCCAAATTTAGATCAACCGTCCAAAACCTAACTTTTAATTTAACAAAAAATTATAGATCACAACATTACTTCACATGCCAAATGTACTTCAAACATCCAAAACTTAAGTTTTAAAAACAAAACAAATTATAACACAACCTTACTTCACATGCCAAATGTACTTCAACCATCCAAAACTTAAGTTTTAAAAACAAAAAAAATTATAACACAACATTACTTCACATGCCAAATGTAGTTCAAAAGGAAAACATTAATTTATAGATCACAACATTACTAGTGGTTCAACTATCCAAAACTTAAGTTTTAAAAACCAAACAAATTATAACACAACATTACTTCACATTCACATGCCAAAAGTACTTCAACCATCCAAAACTTAACTTTTCAAAACAAAACAAATTATATTAACACAATAAGATATGTCCAACAATTGTAGATCTCACAAGTATTAAATATCAAGTTATATAATATACGACTGCATCTAGATAATATATAAAAAATTAAATTTAAGACTATAAATCTCAATCAAATCTAGAAATCATCCATCAAATACAGATGGATGTAGTGTCTTTCCTAGCAGAGTCTTAATCCGTGAGCTATCTTGAGAAGCATGGACAACCTGTACACAATGCACGTACAAACATTAAAATTTGATGTTTTAAAAATGAGTGAGAATACATAAAACTTCATGTAAAAAGAAACAAAAAAATTTTCATGCAATACCTCATGAGGTTCCCTCACCATTTGTTGCTTGTCACCTACAACTTCCCCCATGGGAACATCTCCAACAGTACATTGTATAATATATATATATGTATATATATATATATATATATATATATATATATATATATATGTATATATATATATGTACATAAACATAAGCCTAAATATTAACAAAAAACAATAATTATTATTCTAAAATGGTTGCAGAAATATATGGATGTTTATATCTCTATCAGAGTCCATGGAAAGAAAATCACAATAAACCTAAAATTAAAAAAATTAATTTAACTAGATTTAAAAATAACTCAAGATCAAGATCTCAGTATATAATAAAACTTTTAAACTTCAATTTATAAATTATAAATTATAAACATATATATTTAAAATTGAAAAATTGAATACTTTTGTAGGTGGATTTGGCACATTTAGCACATCTCTTAAGAGAGGCTCGAAAATAAAATCTCCAAAAAACTAAAATTCAAAAAAATTAAAATAACTCAAGATATAGATATATCTCATTTTTTAATGGAACTTTTTGAGGTGGAATATATATAACTTAAAAACATATAAATTTTAAAAGTGAAAATTTTTCCATACTTGTTGTGAACCTGGCACGTCTCCTAAGGAAGTAGAAGGTACATCTCCTAAGGAAGAAGAAGATACCACCATCCCAAAAACATTAGACAGAATTATAATCTGTTAAAACATTTTATTATATATACGTGAAAATGTACATGTGTGCACAATTATTTATTTTAAAAATATCAAGTTTAAAAAACACTAACATTTGCCAACATATCTTGATGGTGAGACCCATCTTGATTGTTTCAACCTGAGGCTTCAAACGTGATATTAACATTTTCTTCATTCATCAAGCGTGACAAATGGAAATAGTGTTAACATATAATAATACAAATTGGTGTTAGATTAATGTACATACAAATATATATATATTAGAAATTGTATGTATGTATTAAAATAATTTAATCTTAACCATTAACAAATATCGTTCCCATTCCCTCTTCCTCATGAACCATTAGGTCATGTGAACCATTGCGACAATTCTTTACATATGTTTTCATATCTTCAACACTTGTGTTGTCAATATCCTCATCTGTATAATACACAAAATTGGCACGTGCATTCTTGTGTGCTCTTTTTCGATTCAGATAAACATCGACTCCACCCAATCCAATGTGAACATTGTCGATGATGGCATCCATTGCTTCTTGACTGATTTGAGAAGTGGCTTCCATCTCTGACCGTAAAGTTTAAACATGAACAGGTTGAGTAACCAATGGTGGCTTAGGACGAGGCAACTTAGCATCATGCCTAGAACCCCTACGGCCACACAATCGACCTTTCCCAAACCAAAAAATTCAGAGGGAAGGTCATTGTAATTGGGTTTAATTTCCAAAAAAAAATTTGCATAAAATAATTTTGCAAAATAAATTCGAACCTCATCGTTCCATGGGAGTCTTCCATAAACCGCAAGATGTCTATCATACAAATAGTGAGCTATATCAGGGTGCTTGAAATATTTAACCTTCAGCATCTTTCTTTTCAGCCCTTCTTTAAAATTAAACATAGACTTTTTCATTTATGTTGTCACTCTTTTTTTAATATCCTCCCATTTATCGGGTCCCATCACTATTTCCTTTCTTTTTCTCATGACATCCACAAAAGTATCCGTGGTTGGCCCAAGATTTTGGTACACATCTACTAGTTTTCCTAAAGAAAGTGTAACTACTTCCAAGCTTTGTCGACTCTTAGCAGGTGGAGTCAAAGACACACGATCTCTCTACAATTTTTCATGAAGTTATTGACACCTTTATAAGGTGCATTGTTGCATGTTTCTTTCCCACGGTATATCAGAAATTTCGGTCGGTTATGTAGTGGTGGGTGGACAACGTTCTTCTTGAATGAAGCATTCTGCCCTTCGTCTATTTCGACCAACATTTGGAGAATTTTCAGCCTCTGCATCAATATATAAAAAAATTTATATTAGAAGAAACACATGTAAACAAATTTGTACAAATTGAATGAAAAAAATGTTCAAATTGATGGAAACCTTGATCTAGTTGGCTAGCATCTTCCCCACCCTGAAACTGTGGAGAACCAGAATGACCCTGCTGAGAACCAACACCACCAGCCATTGATTGGCCTCTGGGGGAATAAATATCACCACCTTCATGAAACCTACTAACACTTATTAATGGCCCTCTAAGGGGAATTGGACCACCACCAACCTCTTGAGATGAGAGAGAAGTTTCATAAACAAGTACGAATTTATAATCAATTGAAAAATACATTCATACATATAAATACATGTACATATTCATTGATTAAATTGTGTGAACCATACCATGACTGGGTGAATAATGGGCATGCTCCATGGACCGAGTAGAGACCCTTCTCCTCTTGCCTCCTAAAAAATAAAAAAGAAACTTATTCAAAACTAATTTTTAACTCACAAAGTCGATAAAAAATCAATTCCATATGTACACACATGTATGGATATTTAAGATTATATTTAAATACCATGAACATCCCTCGATCCCAGATCCCCCCTGTCTTAGAGATATGGGATTTTGTTGATCTTCGTCATTCATCCTCCATGATATATATATTTACGGTGGACATTTACAATTATTTTTTTAAATGACTAGAATTTAAAATAAATTCAAAATAAGTTTCAGAAAATTAATGTAATTTACTGTACATAAATTATGTAAAACACAACTTTCAAAGCACTAATTGATGTGTGAAATTCAATTTAAGAAAAATAAAATTATAAAAATGATAAGTTCACCAAATTGTGCTTTACATGGTGGGAGCACACTTGGTATAAAATTGAAAAAAACACATTTTCATTAAAAAAGAAGTGAAACTCCATTTAAACAAAAATTTGTTGAAGTCCCCACATTTTATTTTTATAAAAAATGTGAAGTTCACCACTTGTTGCAAATGTGAAGTTCATGAAGTTTCACTTTACATGGTGTGGTGGGAGCACGCTTGGTATATAATTGAAAAAATCACATGGTCGTTGAAAACGACGCATTTATAAGTACAAAACACATGCATATCCAAGATATGTTACAATGCCCATCAATAAATTTTAAAGGAGAGAGTCTCAAGAATAATTCATCTTTGAGAGATGAATCTTGAATTTTTGAAGAAGAGCGTCTCAAAACTAATTTGTCTTTGAGAGATGAATCTTGCATTGGCATTGCCCCGTATAATTCTAATTCATATATTAATTCATCCTTGATATATGCATCCTGAATTGGCATTGCCCCATGCACTAGATCAGCAGATATCTTATTCAAATTTGAACAATGTCTTATACTAAAAATTTGAAATTGGCTAACAATGTTGTTTGCTATTCCATGCAGTTCTTTTAGCCTCTCATTCTTAACCTGGTACATGCCATTCATCTGGTTGCACACAAGTTCAGAATTGGTGAAAAATACAATTCCATTTGGTCCATACGCCATAGTTGTTCCCAAGCCTTCTATCAATTCAATATAATATGCCTTGTTGTTTTTTGTTCATCCTGGTGTATTCATTTTCCTTTGGACTAATTTTCTAGTCGCAATATTGGAAGGCACATATGTAATCACTGCTTTCCCTTGATTGGGATAGCAAGAAACTTCTATGCATAATTTCCATTTTTCAACCATATTTAATGGTTTTCTTATCCCTGAAAAAGAATCAATAAAAATATATTTTAAATTGACATTTATTGCAAATGCATGGGAGAAATGACACAAGATCATGAGATAAATGACAAACTTCTATTTAGATCTATTCTAGAGATTGACAATAGGGGCATTTACTAGATATGTCACCTTTCATAAAAGATGAGATCCAGAGGCTACCTAGCCCTTTACAGACTCTGCCTATATAACTTGTAGAAGTTAACACTACTTGTCCCAATTATACCCTATGAAGGTTGTAGAGGACCCGTGGAATCACTCACACTACTTTACGTAGACATAAGGGTGTATAATAATGCATTTGTTTTACATTGACTATTTTTCATTTTAAATAAAAATCTATTTGAAATAATTACCTATATAAGGTTAAAATATATATGTTTTGTAACAAATCACTTTTGGTTTCAATGGGAAACTTTTATGGCTAACGTGTTTTTCTCGAAATGTGATACACCCCATTAAAATGGGAGATATATCAAAATGATTCGTATGTTGTCAAACAATATAGATGCATAAATTCAATGAGCATAGTTTTGAGATATAAAAGAGTTTTTGTGAACAAATATCAATGCCACTATGGATATATATCTTCTTCATCAAAAGATATTTTTCCAGAATGATGTCCACTAAGTTGGAAATAAGGGAAAGTATCACAATTATATGTTAATGTGCATGTGTTTTACATTGAATATTTTTCATTTAATTAAAAATTTATTTGAAACATTAACTATATATTAAGGTTAAAACCTATGTTTTGTATCAAATTACTTTTGGTTTCAGTGGGAAACTTTTATGGCTAATGTGCTTTCCTCGAAATGTGACACACCCCATTAAAATGGGAGACATATTGAAATGATTCCTATGGTGTGATAAAATATAGATGCATAAATTCAATGAGCATAGTTTTGAGATATAAAAGTCCAAAATGGAAGAGTTGTTTGTGAACAAATATCAATGCCACTATGGATATATATCTGCTTTAATAAAAGGGATTTTTATACAATGATGTCCACTAAGTTCGAAAGAAGAGAAAGTATCACAATTATATGTTAATGTGGATGTGTTTTACATTGAATATTTTTCATTTCATTAAAAATATATTTGAAACATTAACTATATATTGAGGTTAAAAACTATGTTTTTTATCAAATTAATTTTGGCTTCAATGGGAAACTTTTATGGCTAATGTGTTTTTCTCGAAATGTGATACACCCCATTAAAATGGGATACATATCGAAATGATTCCTATGGTGTAATAAAATGTAGATGCATAAATTGAATGAGCATAGTGTTGAGATATAAAATTCCAAAATGGAAGAGTTGTTTGTGAACAAATATCAATGCCACTATGGATATATATCTGCTTCATTAAAAAGGATTTTTCTAGAATGATGTCCACTAAGTTGGAAAGAAGGGAAAGTATCACAATTATATGTTAATGTGCATGTGTTTTACATTGAATATTTTTCATTTCATTAAAAATATATTTGAAACATTAACTATATATTAAGGTTAAAACCTATGTTTTGTATCAAATTACTTTTGGTTTCAATGGGAATTTTTTTTGGCTAATTTTTTTTTCTTGAAATGTGATACACCCCATTAAAATGGGAGACATATCGAAATGATTTCTATGGTGTAATAAAATATAGATCTATATAAATTCAATGAGCATATTTTTGAGATATAAAAGTCCAAAATGGAAGAGTTGTTTGTGAACAAATATCAATGCCATTATGGATCTATATCTGTTTTACATTGAATATTTTTCATTTCATTAAAAATCTATTTGAAACATTAACTATATATTAAGGTTAAAACCTATGTTTTGTATCAAAATACTTTTGGTTTCAATAGAAAACTTTTACGGCTAATGTGTTTTTCTTGAAATTTGATACACCCCATTAAAATGGGAGATATATCGAAATGAATCCTATGGTGCAATAAAATAGTTTCAAGTAGTTTAAAAATATAGATGCATAAATTCAATGAGCATAGTTTTGAGATATAAAAGTCCAAAATGGAATAGTTGTCTGTGAACAAATATCAGTGGATCACTATGGATATATTTGCTTCATTAAAAGAAATTTTTCTAAAAGGATGTCCACTAAGTTTGGAAGAAGGGAAAGTATCATAATTATATATGTTAATGCATGTGTTTTACATTAAATATTTTTCATTTTAAATTAAGAATATATTTGAAACAATTACCTATATAAGGTTAAAACCTATGTTTTGTATCAAATTGAACTTTTGGTTTTGATGGGAAAATTTTATGGCTAATGTGTTTTTTATCGAAATGTGATACACCCCATTAAAATGGGATACATATCGAAATGATTCCTATGGTGAAATAAAATAGTTCCAAGTAGTTTAAGGATATAAATGCATAAATTCAATGAGCATATTTTTGAGGTATATAAGTCGAAAATGGAATAGTTGTTGGTGAACAAATATCAGTGGATCACTATGGATATATTTGCTTCATTAAAAGGGATATTTCTAGAAGGATGGACTAGGTTGGAAAGAAGGGAAAATATCACAATTATATGTTAATGTGCATGTGTTTTACATTGAATATTTTTCATTTTTTTAAGAATATATTTTCAAAAAAATTAACTATATACTTGGTTAAAACCTATGTTTTGTATCAAATTACTCTTTGTTTCTAAATGTACTATGTTTTTTACATTGAATATTTTTCATTTTATTAAAAATATATTTGAAACAATTAAACTATATAAGGTTAAAACCTATATGTTTTGTATCAAATCAATTTTGGTTTCAATGGGAAAATTTTATGGCTAATTTGTGTTTTTCTCGAAATGTGATACACCCCATTAAAATGGGAGATATATGGGAATGATTCCTATGGTGTAATATAATAGTTTCAAGTAGTTTAAAAATATAGATGCATAAATTCAATGAGCATAATTTTGAGATATAAAAGTCCAAAATGGAATATTTGTTTTTGAACAAATATAAGTGGATCACTATTGATATATCTGCTTCATTAAAAGGGATTTTTCTAAAAGGATGTCCACTAAGTTTGGAAGAAGGAAAAGTATCACATTTATATGTTAATGCATGTGTTTTACATTGAATATTTTTCATTTTAAATTAAGAATCTATTTGAAACAATTACCTATATAAGGTTAAAACCTATGTTTTGTATCAAATTGAGCTTTTGGTTTCAATGGGAAAGTTTTATGGCTAATGTGTTTTTTCTCCAAATGTAATACACCCCATTAAAATGGGAGACATATCGGAATGATTCCTATGGTGAAATAAAATAGTTTCAATTAGTTTAAAGATATAGATGCATAAATTCAAAGAGCATAGTTTTGAGATATATAAGTCTAAAATGGAATAGTTTTTGGTAAAAATATCAGTGGATCACTATGGATATATTTTCTTCCTTAAAAGGGATATTTCTAGGAGGATGGAGTAGTTCGAAAAAAGGGAACATATCACAATTATATCTTAATGTCCATGTGTTTTACATTGAATATTTTTCATTTTATTAAGAATCTATTTTCAAATAAATTAACTATATAAGGTTAAAATCTATGTTTTGTATCAAATTACTTTTTGTTTCTAAATACTATGTGTTTTAGGTTGAATATTTTCCATTTTATTAAAAATCTATTTGAAACAATTAAACTATATAATGTTAAAACCTATGTTTTGTATCAAAACACTTTTGGTTTCAATGGGAAACTTTTATGGCTAATGTGTTTTTCTCGGAATGTGATACACCCAATTAAAATGGGAGATATATTGAAATCATTCCTATGCTGTAATAAAATAGTTTCAAGTAGTTTAAAAATATAGATGCATAAATTCAATGAGCATAGTTTTGAGATGTTTCAAGACAAGAGAAAACTTTCTTCAATATGTTGTTCCATTAGGTATTCAGCTATGTCTTCTATATCTTTAATCATGGCACACAAGGAATGATTACTACTAGCTCATGTTAAGTATATACTATGATCACACTAGCTTAGAGAGCCAAGGAGCTAGCATGTAATTGATTAGGGAAAATGGTACACATCAGTTGCTCTCTATGGAAACCATTGTCTTTAGCTAGATATGAGCTTACATATAATGAAGATAGGCTATGTGTTCAAGCTATAAATACCTTATCAAGAGCTCGTTATGATGCTTACTTATTATGGAAACATCTATCCAATCTGTTTGCAATATGTATCCTAGTAATTAGTCATGTTAAAAAAAGCTGGATACATGATTGGTTATGGAATACGATACTGATACGAGTGAATCTCACTGATATGTAAGCTTAATCTGATCTAAGTGATTAGGGAAAACTGAAAACCCTATTCATTGCTATACAAGTAATGTTCAATCTTATGTAGAAGTGTGATGATTACATGTCACTGATTATGGAAACAATGTATACAACTAGTGTTACAACAGGACCAGTAAGCTTAATCTTAATCATACAGGAAACATAAAACCATTACCATTGTTACTTAGATTAGGTGAATAGCTCAAATTACACAAAGGTATAAGCTTAGTTATGATATATGTCCCATGTATTGAATATGAGAACACTGGCGATTAATGTACACAATAGATATGGGTTAGTAAGCTGTAAGTAAGTCATGTTTTATTAGAGTTACAAGCTTAGATCATCATAACAGGAACAAGAACTTCATGTACAAGATCATAAGCAGTGTATTACCACATATTATATAATACATCATTTACCATATTAGATCAAATACCATTGATATGACTTATACTAGTATCAATATCATCGTATTACACTATGTTGATCACTGTTTCATTATGGATCTCTCTTATTAGTAAGCATAAGATAGTTATGAGTGCATACATGAAGCATATAGGTTGTATAAGCTTAAACCTATATGTTATGCAAATAATAATACTATACTGATATGCACATATTACTGGTATTCTCTATACTAATAAAGTAGGTTTTTAGTTATAATTATGCAAGTTTTTTTATACGTTAATGAAACTAGTATGAATAAGTACAAGCATTACTATCTGCATACCGTAATTGAGAAAATATGGTAAGTACTCGTAATAATTACAGTGTAATAGTTAGGCTAATTTCTATCTTTCTCTCTGACCTTGCTGATTTGGTTGGTTGGAATAGTGGTTACTTTTATAATTTTGCAAAGAACAGAGATTCGATGGATAACAGAGGGAAGACTCGAGCAACAGAGGACCCTAAATCCAATCACATTTGACATCTACTCTCTTCGGATCGAATCCTTCATATTTTTTTTTTGACCAAGTAGCCGATCTTGGTATTCTTAGCAGGAGGGAAAGATATCCTTCTTCAGAGCTTGCGGGTAAAAAGATATTTTTACGTATAAACTGTATAGGTGTTGGGACAGTTTAGGGAGGCAGTTTTCGGTAAGGTAATGCTGGATGCATTTTTTAAATTGTAATTTGAATGTAATTTGATTGAAAATTAAGGCATTTTCACTATGAAATGTGAATTTAGTTTGGATAATATTTATAGTAATTAAACTCGACAAAATATTCACCTAATAAATCACATTTAACCTAAATTCATACAAGGTAAAGTAAGTAGAAAAATAGATCAGTAATATAGACCTTTACATACATATAACTCTAACAAATAATTAGACTCTATATTACCCACTAGAAGAAAAACTGGTGGATTACTTACCTGGAAATTCGCTTAATGTCATCGTGGTGCAACTCTAGAGCATGAATAGAGAAATAATTCAACAAAATGAGAACGAGCAGTAGCAGTGCAACAGAGCAGTAGCGCCACAAAAAAATAAGAACAGAAATGCGTGAAAAATAGCGCCATAGAAAAATGAGAACAAAAATGCACGAAAAATAGTGCCACGGAAAATGGAACAGAAATGCGCGAAAGTGTTGTCAAACTCTTTCGCGATATATTTATAAAATATGAGTTCGACCAAACTATTTTACAAGTTTAGTCGAACTTTTGTTTCCAATTTTCCCATCTCCAGCCAAAAATCTATTTGCCCACGCCCAATACGTTGTTAATCTAAACAGAAGAACGAGTTCCGCCGAAATTTCTAAAAAATTCGGCCGAAATCCTCTAATAGTTCGGACGAAATTTGGAGAAATTTTAGTTGAAATATTGCAGAAAAAATATTTCCACCCCCGATTCTCACAAAAATGTAACCCAACTTCACATTTTCACCCAAAGATTTTGGGTTTTCTGAATTATGTAAGAAGTTTTTATAAAGATTGTGCCAAGGACAAAATATTACTCAACCAAAGACTACAAAAACATCCACAAACATGGTATCCTGTGCATACAGAAGAGATCAAAAGAATCAAAAGTAAGGTAAAAACTATCCCTATTCTTCATATTGCTGATGAAGATTATTTTAAAATTGTTGAAACACATACCCGTGACATTGGATGGGGAGGAATACTAAAACAAAAGAAGGAAGGAGAAGAGAAAATTGTCTAGTTTGTCTCAGGAACCTAGGGCCCATCTCAAAAGAACTATTCTACTATAAAGAAATAAGTCAAAGTCACATTGCATTGCATTGATAAATTTGATATCCACCAAATTCATAAAAATTTTCTTTTAAGGACTAATGCCTCTGCACTACAAAATGTCCTTAACAAAGACATAAAGAAACCAGGTGAAGCTATGTTTGCGAGGTGGCAGGCTCTATTTGCAACTTTCGTCTTCGATGTCAAAAATATTAAAGGAGAGAAGAATTGCTTGCTTGATTTTTTAAGTAGAGAATACCTAACTCAGGTAGACACTGTCATGGTAATAGTAACAGAATGGGATCCTTCCCAACAAACAGAGACTTTGAGGAGTATTCATAAAAAACAGAACTCGGAAGAATACTGCAGAAACTTGAAACCCACATGGAAGTTAAGAAATAAGAAGGTATTAGATGCAAATTTACAATCTTAGTTAGACATACAACATTTAGTACCAGAGAGAAAAATCTATCCCAATGGGAGTAAATGAATACACAATATGGTGTATCAAATAAGTATGTTATATGCACATTTGGCCGAAAATTTTTTATGTAACAAATTTCATGATATAAATATGATTTGGACAGAAGGAAGTAAGAAAATAAATATTTTCCATAACTACTTTTCCATAAACAGGACTCGGTGGAAAAAATGGTATGATATGCCTGAAATGTGGCCGCAGGGTGATCCATCAATTATATTTCTAGATACCATTTATAACTTTAGTGACTGCAAAAAGTTATGGTTGGATATTCTGAATGTAGATGGAAAAGAATAAGTTCATTATACAAGGGTCAAGTTTGGAGCAACATGGAATACTCAGAGACAAAGACAATGTGAATGGATTCAACAATGGTGGAATTATTATGGATTGAATAAAACCTCTATGGATCCTCTATTCTTCCAATCTTATTTCCAAATTGAATGTGAGATTTGTGGATTTTTAACTGAATGCTGGCATAGTCCCTATAAAATCGTTGGAGATCTAAATAATTACCTATATATAAAAATTCTATGTTACTTCATGAAGAGACATCATGAATGGTTAGTAATGACCAAGATAAAACATCAGATCATCCTAAGAAAACCAATGATCGTGCGAAGAATATATACCAAATCTTGGGACTCATTCAAATATTCCAAAATAAGATTTCTAGGGGACACTCATTTGGGAGAATAATCATGGTTCTTATGGGCTTATACATAATGTATCCACTATGTAATAATGATGTCTAGTCACCAGAATATAGGTGACCATTTTTCTCGTGTGCTTTTCTGTTTAAAAGTATCCACAATCTAAATATTTCAGAAGATTCCAATATCCTATAGCTTAAAAGTTTTTCTACAGTATAAAGTTTTTCATGGGATTTTTTCAAATCATCCATTGTGTAATGTACTAAGATTCTGTTCAGTTGCAAGACTTGAGAACTTCTTTGACTTTTGGTGGGATTTGAACCACATCTCAATGATTGATGGAGGATAGTACTCAATTTTTCTGTCTGATTGTCGGATGTTTGTCTCCTAAATATCCTATATAAGGAGGGATTTAGACTCATTCGCGACATTCAGAGTTGGATTTTGGAGTTTGAGTCAGATAAATAAGTTCTTGTTTTGGGAATCTTCTATCGCTTTAGAGTCTGAATCTGAGAAGCCTGCGCATTAGAGTGAGAGCTCTGGTAAGAACCTAAAATGGATAGATTCATAGGGTTTCTGTTTGTCAGTGTGTTTTAAGAAGTTCAAGTTCTAAGATAGAGTTTGTGAAAGGCCACGTAGCCTTTAGATAGCTTCTTGTTTACCAAGTTGCAACATCTGATAAATGCCTTAACAATATACCTCTTAGAAAGTGTTTTAGAATTTCTCTCTGTAAAAATTTGTAAGAAAATATTCATAAATAAAAGAGTATCCATTTCTGAGTTGAGAATTTATGAGAGTACATTTGTATTTTTCAGCCTGTGTTAAAATTTTCCGTTGAGGTAGTATTTGTGAGATGAGATTTTCACTAGAGGTTCACCGAGATCTGAGGAACGTCAGTCCGTTGAAGACAAGAGGTCGTGTGAAGGACGCTAGTGTGTGAAGGTCCACAGGTTCATGTATGGGTTTTTTTATTGATCAGAGAAAAGAAACTCGACAAATCACGATTGGTCAAAAGCAAGCTTTGCATTGAAACCCCTGCAGCAAATTAGTATCCGAATATGTGATATCTTATTTTACATTAATATAAATTTTTAGTATGAATCTTAATCTCAAGTGTACGAAAAAGGCTCACTTTAGCTGTGCTTAAAAAACAACCCTAATAGCAAAGATGGCTGCCAATATCTCTATATCTACAATTAGTTGACAAAGATAAATGTTTCAAAATCTAGATCTATGTATTAAAAGACATTAAGAAGTAAATAAAAGAAAGAGTTACTCCATGCAACCAATAGACAAGACAAGAATATGTTTAAAGAATTTTGTATTTATGGCACCTGGGAGGAGAATATAGAAGGATGTTACCAGTACTCCTCAATGGGATGGGTTATTGTAAGTCCTCAGCACTTCATATCCAAAATCCCTCTCTCTTTATGGTGTAGAAAACCCAGACAAAAATGGAACTCAAAGGGAGCTCACAAGAAAAATGATAGAAAAATATGGCAATGATGGTGGATCAAAGTCAAACCAAGAGTATAGATCCATAGTGATATTTAGGCAGGAGAAGGTACTGAGTGAATGGAAAACCCTTCTATTTATAACAAAATATTGAGTTAGTCTAGATGTTGGTGCATAGTTAAAATATTAATAACCAAATCAAGATCCAACTTTTATGGAATATTTTATTATATTTGTTGGAGGGAAAAAGAATTTGACTTGGGTAAAATCCCTTTATTTGTAAATAATAAATAAATAATGATTTATTTATTATTTTAAGGACGTGGTTGAGTAATAATCAAATAAATGATGATTTATTTAATTATTTATGAATTATTTAGTCAAATTTAACAAGTAATATTATTTAAATAAAGTTTAAATAATTATTCCTAGAAAGCAATAAGATAAATAATAATTTATCTAATTAATTTTCTAGTTTTGGGTTAAATATGACTAGGAATATTAATTAAATTGTTGTTTAACTAATTATTCCTTGAGGAAAATCAAACAAATGTGGATTTATTTAATATTTCCTCATGGGGTTTCCTGTTTAGACCATAAACAACTTAATAAAGGTGGTTTACTAAGTTATTTTTCACAGTGAAAGCAATTTTACTTAGGGTAAAATTGGTCTTACATGGTGTACTTAGGTTCATCTAATAGTAACATGTTATATGACCAAAAAATGATGTAACAGGTTCCCCCCCAGCATGCAAGCATTAGTAGCTAATCGTATGACCAAAGTACATTGTAAGAACTCAATCAATAGACACCAAAGGGGAAGTCAGAGAGAGAGAAATATAAGGTATACCAAAGTGCTAGAGGACTATACCCTAAGGAGGCGAGAATTACAGGTGCAACAAGTCTCTTTTATGAGTGAACACCTGTGCTATAGGTGGAGGGGGAGGCATACCTATGCTCGCTGAGACAAAGTACAAAGAATAATGTGTCCAATAAAAAAGGGACTGAACTATATAGTACATGCTGGCATAAAAATGAGCCAGATAAAAATATGATAATGAATCCCACATACATAATGTTCCTTGGATAACAGCTAGGACTTATACAATAATATCTGAGTACATGAGATACAAATACAACCCAAATGCCCCTGTAAAAAATAAATGGCTCTATAAATCTGACTGATACATGCAAACAAAAAGGTGTTGCAAGCGGCTAAAGTCGACATCATAAAATCTACGGAGTTGCATCAAAGGCTGCAGTGAAGAGGTCATCCGGGTATGGGGGGTGGATACCTGTAGGGCCACCCCCTCATGAGGGTTGAAACATCTCACAAACACCCGCGAATCATCGGTATCATCTGCTGCATTATTGAACCATGAATTATGTGGATCTCGATCATGTTGAAAGGAGATGGAGCTAAGAAACAATCAAGTCAAAGGGAAATAAGGAGTCCCTTTGCTTGATCTGAGGCACTGAACAAAAGTGGAATCCGGAACCAAGGTACACTACCCTCTAGAACTATCTTCTAGAATGAATGATCTGATGTCAAAAGAAGGAGGTCTGCCATAGGTGAGGCAATGAGTAATCCTCAGCCAAGGCACGAGAGAAAATAGTAGAGTGACTGACAGACTGACACCAGGGATGATGATGAAATGGGGTGTACTGAGTAGCGAACAGACGACTTCCCTTGTTAGATCATAAAGGGCATAGATGACCTAGCAGTGACTGAAAGAATATCATAAGGGATAGGGGATAGTAGGATTGGAGGCCATAATGTGCGACACGAGAGAGAATCCCAACAATGAAGGATGGATGAATATAGTGGGATACAAAGGGACTCGGGATAGACTCCATGGATGCGATGATGTCTCAAATTGGATGCTCTAAACAAGGGTTAATCGATGATGATGCCATACAAAAAAGGTCTAGTGTGGACCATAAATACATGAGTACAAGATGGTGACTCACGATGAAATTCAACACAAGCATGGAAAAGTATGGAGGCAAAGTGGTGCCCCAAGTACAAGTGTTGCAAGTGAAGAAATTTGATTTTGAGGAGTGGTGAAGTGACCCTTCTTGGACAAAATGTGTCCTAGTGAAGTATCATTTCATGAAAAAATAACAGATACCCATTTGAGAGCTTGGTGAGAGCTTTCCAATGGTACAGAAGGTTTTTCAAAGAAATCTATGGTGTGGTTGTAGCGAGGGAAAGAAAACTCAGGGGTTTCTCTTTTAATAAGTCATTTTCCCTCCAAATTCACTCATTTCCAAATGGAGCTATGGTGAATGTAGGGAGGTGAAAATGCCCTAAATGTTGTGGCGATCATAGTGGACAAACCAACTGTTGGAATCGAGATCCGTTAGTTGTAGGTAAGAGGCCTAACCATACTCTTTCAAGTAAGGGGATTAAAATTTTAGTTTAGGTACCCAAAGCTCATGAACAGGCTAGGTTGCACTTTTTGGGCTCTGATCTGTGACTTAGGTAGAAGGTACTAGGCAAAAAAGTGCTACCTATCGTAGGAGATGACTTGAAAAGTGTGAACTGTCAGAGAAAGGGGGTTTCAATGTTGTTTTTGGCTGAGATCTTGGATTTTTATGGTTGAGGGGCATAAGCGCCCCCAAGCATGTTGTGGTCATACCAAAATGTATTTAGAAAGGGGGAATATAAAGACATTTTTATGATGTGGTGTGCCATTTGTTTTTGTTATGATTATGTGGTTTGAGAAAGGGAATGGATGATTACCAATATCTTTTGGTACTACATATATGATGCAAATGGACTTAAGTTTCTGGGTTGGCATACATGGTGTCACTATCCCAAAGAGAGGATTTGGAGATAATGAACTGGTGCTCTCCTAGAAAACCCATAGGTTGGTCAATAACAATGTATAGGGGACTGGGTTGTTGATGTAAGATGAAGGAATGATGAGGGATATCATCCCTAGAGTGATCTTAAGTGATATGGGACTCTAGAGGTTCTTCTAAATGGGGAAGAATAAGGGTACTAGAGTCGGCATGACCAAATAGACTAGGAGAGTTGTGGATAATTGCTTCTCTTGGTCTCTCAAATATGGATGCCCCCTTACCAAAACATTTTGTGTCAATGTAATGACCACAAGATGTATGTGGATTGAATGCATGGGTTTGATATACAGGGGGATGGATAAATTCAGGGGTGGTAAATTCTTCCATAATATCATCATCGTAATAGAAGATGGGGTGACTGTTGGAAGAAAGACCACATGATGCAGCAAAGCTACTTGACTCATTATCATGAGAAGAAAGGTTCACATGCGCATTGTCACAAGGGGTGATAGAAAAACAAGGAGATGAAGGATCCACCGATGTTGAGCCCAAGATTATCACTGAAGGGAGGTCAGGAAAAACAGAAGGGGAAGTCCCATGGGGGTCTTCTACCATGGATCTCATAAAATATGATAGGTAGTGGACAATTTCCAAAGACTTGGTCATTCAACATCCAGAGGGGGGATGCCTATGGGAGTGGATGTTTCATCTGGTTCTTTTGAAGGAAAATGCGCAAATAAGGGAGCAGTGGACTCATTGTGCTTGGCCTCGAATTGGAAAATTGCTGCTAGAGAGGTGCGGAAGTCTTCAAGGTGGGGAAAGAGGTGGGTATAATGGCCATGGAGATCACACAAAGCATAGAGGTGGTTGGTGTGAATAATCTTTGGGTTCTTGGCTACATTCGAGGAACGAACGAAGGTTTCAAGGACCATAGACTCAAGGAATGTGACATTAACCATGGGCTTGAGAAGAGGAAACTCTGGACACGTATGGGTGGCATGACCGACAACATCACACAAAGCACATTGGATGGTATGCTTTGGCGGCTGAGGAGGGGAAAGGTTTGTTGGGGCAGCTTTGTCTTTTACTGCCTTCTTGCGATATTTTCCCCCGTTATCCAAAGCTATGGCAACATTAGGAGGTTAATTTTGAGGTGGTTGAGGCATAGTAGCAGCTGGAGGGGTCATGGGGACCGGTTGAACCGCGGTCAAAGCAAGATAATTTTTGGGTTGATCAGGTAGGTTAGCGGTTGGGGGATCGATGTACAAGATGGGAATCCCCAGGGTCAGGTTAGGAAGGTATAGGGTATCCATGAAAGTTCCCAAGAACACTCCACGAGGAGGAGCTAGGAACGATATCTAACTGGAGGGGTAATGCCCAGGCAAGATAGATTCGAGATGGTTAAGGCCTGGAGGAATCGTTCCAGGGGGGTAGAGAGACTCGTGGATACTAGCTGTAGGTGAAGGGCTAGGAGGAGAGGGTCTAGAAGGTTGAATCGAAGGGCTAGGAGTAGGTTGTGGAGGGTGAGGCTGTTGAGTAGCCGAAGCAAGCTGCTTGAGGGAATCCTGAGATGATTACATCAAGCAAACATTCGATGAGTTGGGATTAGAGATAGGAGGAGGAAGACTAGGGAATGTACCAAGAAAATAGGAGTCTTTTTAGACTCCGGGTGAGACACTAATCAAGGGATCGATGGTTTGCTTATTGGCTACCAAAGATATGATGGAGTCAGGGGACGTCTGAGGCTTCGATTCATAATATGTCAACTGGTCAATGGTGACTATATTTCCATTATGGGGAAAGGAAATCTTGTAGTGAACCACAAATGGTACAACAGACATCACATAGGTGTATCTACGACCCAATATAATGTTCTAATCTAAGTGGGCATCAATGACTTCTATGTCAACGCAAACAATATTGGGCACAGGAGTAATAAGACAATTGTGGAATAGGCCAATGGGCTGGGAGGCGTGGCCATCCCATGCTTGGAGAGTGATCATGGAAGGGGTCAACTCAAGTGATCTTATTTTCTTCCAAACTGAATCAGACATCACACAGGTGGAGGCCCCCTCATCAATGATACATTGGGAAATGTTGGCGTTCAAGATCTTGATTACGATTTGAAAGGCAAAGAAAGTAGGAAAAGGAGGATGTTATGACTAGTTATAATTGAATAATATCAATCGACCATATGAATGATCTACAACACCCATGGAAGATAGTAGATATTTTCATTTTGAAGGGCACAATTGGAGGAGTTCCAACATTGAGATGGAAACAGGAGATTGCGCCAAATCATCTACTATGCTATACAAATGGGTAGCTTTTCCAAAAGCAGCATTTTGGTGTAATGGTACCTTAGGGACCTTGGTATGAACCTCTGCCTTAGGCTGAGGGATCTGCAAAGGACCATTAGATGTTGAAAGAGGATCTCTAGAACCTAAAGAAGGGGGCTTGGGGACAGACGTAGTGGGAGTTTTGTTGTACTGATGGGACCAGGTCTGAAGGTTGATGTCTACGGTGATAGGTTGGTTAGATTTCATCATGAGAATCTGGTCATCAAAGGTACAAGATGGAGGAGGTTGAGTGGCCAGCTAACCTTTATGTGGTTGGGTAGCCACAAATCCTTGCATAGGGAAAGGATTAGTAAACACAGACGACTGACTAGGCACAACACTAGGAGGGATGGAAGGGGAGGTTTTTTGTCCTCACAATGTTGCTTGAGACTCCCACATCTAACGCATCCATGGTAAAAGAGGAAAATCATGCTTAAAAGCGGACCATAAACACCACAACAAGAACAAGGTTTGTTCATGCGAACATGTCTATCCTACTTGGGCTAAGTGCCATGTTGCTAGTTAACAGTGTTAGGTGCATTATTTTGAGGATTAGGTCTAGGATTACCGGGGGTAGATTTATTTTGATTGCCTTTCCTCTTCTTTTTGGAAGGAGGAGGGTTAGTTGCACCCTGCTATGCATATACCTACAACTGAGGGGGTGGTGGTTGCTATTGCGGGGGTTGAGAAGGCAAGGGAGGTGGAGGTGCTAATGCTTGAGGAGCTGGAGCACTAGGCTATGGATATAGATAATAAGGAGGTTGGGTAACATTGTGGTAAACAGGAGGTTGGGAAAAAGGAGGAGGCATGAAATATCATGGATACATGCTACCAGGAAGGGGAAAAGTGCAGGAGGTGCTAGCCCCTCTCTATGGAAAACCATAGCACATGGGAGGTTGAGTATATGGATGAGCGACAGCTCCAACGATACCATTGATAGCATGAGATGCCCTCAGTGCGTTGGCACCACCAGGTCTATGAAGATCAGGTAGAGCAGTATAGACATAACTTGACTGAGCATAGATCAGATCATATTTTAATGCAATTTGGAGAGCGGCTTCTTCAGTTTGATGGAAATGTGATGCGACATCTTTGTCTATAGCATGCAAAAGGGATCTAAGTAACTAGTCCATGCAGAAACGGTCTTCAAAGGTAGGGGCTTGACATAGGCTCTTTATTATCTGCCATTCCTGGACATGATCGGATAGCCGGATCGCAGACCATTGATGGAAATAAGTCAAAAGTTCGGTACTAGTGTCATAACGAAGGGAAAGTTGGAAATAAGACAGAAAATCCTGGGCAAGAGTCGCAAAGGTGGTATGAGAGGATGAGTCCTGATTAACATACCACTTAGAAGCTTCGCCAGTAAGCATAAATTGGAACAACCGAAGACAGACATAGTCATCGGTAATGGAGTTAGATGAACACCACATGTGGAAATATTGAACATGATTTGTAGGATCTTCTCCAACAAGGCCTTCAAACTTGGGGATCTCGGAAGGGAGCCTGGTCGGCATAGTAGGCCAACTAGTGTCATGGTGTATAGGGTCATTAATCAACTAGTTAAAATCGGGAAGACTGAGGCCTACCATATAGGGGAGCAAGGGAGCAGCCAGGGTAGTTCCTGTTGTGGTCCTACTGGTAGTATTCCTAGCATTAGAGCCAAGGCTACCATAAGTGTTAGGTCCTAAGCTAGACATGGTGAAGTTAATAGGGGGAGAATCGGGGATGGAACCAGAAGGGAAACCCAATGAACCAGAAGAGGAGTCAGAGTGTGGACTCGGTGGAGGACTAAGTCAAATCCTATGCAAAGGAGTACGTATTCCTACCGGAAACTAAGCATGAAGGCCTATAAGTGTCTAGAATAAACGCCTTGGTGGTGTAATGGTGAAGGAACAAACATGGAACAAAGGGAAGAGAGACCAACAAGGGCGAAGAGGTGCAGGATCAACTGATTACAATGTCAAAATGAGGGAAGAGGTGCAGGATTAACTGATTTCAACGTTAAAGTATTTGCTTGACAGTGTTAACCAAGCTCTTTTTCACTTAGGGTGTCTGTGTTAAGTGTGTAAATTTTAATTTTTCAACCCAGACGTTTGTAGAGAAAAATAAAAAGTGTGTTGTATAACTGTAAATAAACCTGTAGATAGCAGTATATGAAACTGAAATAACAAAAAATAAACAGCAAAAAATGCAATAATCTAAACCCAAGGAGGCGGGCCTCTAAAAAATTAGTGTGTAGGTGGGTAAAAATCTATTCAAAACACACCAAAATAGCCAATCGATCTAAGGTCGGGAGGGACATGGATCTAAAAGTCAGATCTACCGGAAATAGGTGCAGAAAAACAACAAACAATCAGAGGAAAAGTTGTTGTAAATGAGGTGGTGAAAGGTTATAACCTGGAGGGAAGCAGAGGGGACCCTAGAGGAAAACCCAAACAAAAAAAAAAAGGAGGTGAGTTGGATGGATAAATAGCCAATATGAAGTGGATCTGAAGGTAAGGTATCAGATCTAAAAAAATGGCAGAACATTCTGAAATTTTAGACAACCTATAGCAACTAAAACTCTTTCACAAAAGGTGGAGGGTACTAAAGCCCTAGAGGGGTAGGTTCCCACTTAAATGAGTAAACAAGAACAAGTACAGGTCCAAAACGGGTGGAGACAGACATCAGACAACCCTGAACAGAGGCCCAGACAAACCCAAAAAACTTTCAAAAAAACTCCGGTAAAAATTCTAGCTCGTAGTTTCTGACCTGATTTCTGCAGAGGTCGCAGGTTTTGGCCTTTTTTCTGCACCGTGGAGGTTCAGGTTGCAGGTTTTTCCCCAAAAAATGCGACCTGCACTTCTGGCGCTCTCGAGAGAAGGTTTCAGAAAAATGTGTCATCTCAGCTGTGGCTGATGCCTCCCACCTACTCAATAGGTCCAAAAACACACCAAAGTTATAATTTTCAATGTTTTAGGATTTTATAGGTTAAAAACAACATCAAGAAAATAAAAACAAGAAGCTGAAGAGAAATCCTAGTGTTTGAAGCAGCTGGATATGCAAGGATTTGAAAAACAACAGAGGTCGTAATCGTAAACCTGTGTGGAGTTACCAGTTGTTAGTGTGAATCTTAATCGCAAGTGTACGAAAAAGGCTCACTTTAGCGGTGCATGACAAACAACCCTAACAGCAAAGATGGCTACCAATATCCTTAGATCTACAATTAGTTGATAAGGATAAACACTGCAAAATATAGATCTATGCATTAAAAGACATTAAGCAGTAAATAAAAACAAGAGTTACTCCATGCATCCAATAGATAAGACAAGAATATGTTTAAAGAATTTTGTATTTATGGCACTTGGGAGGAGAACATAGAAGGATGTTACTAGTCCTCCTCAATGGGATGGGTTCTTGTAAGTTCTTAGCACTTCAGATCTAAAATCCCTTTCTCTTGATGGTGTAGAAAATCCAAACAAAAATGGAACTCAAAGGGAGCTCGCAAGAAAAATGATACAAAATATGACAATGATGGTGGATCAAAGTCAGACCAAAAGTATAGATCCGGAGTGATCTTTAGGCAACAAAAGGTAGTGAGTATATGGAAAAAAACCTTTTTTTTTATAACAAAGTATCGAGTTAGTCTAGATATTGATGCATAATTAAAATATTATTAACCAAATCAAGATCCCACTTTTATGGAATATTTTATTATATTTGTTAGAGGAAAAAAGAATTTGACTTGAGTCAAATCCCTTTATTTATAAATAATAAATAAATAAATGATTTATTTATTATTTTAAGGATGTGGTTGAGTAATAATCAAATAAATAACAAAATATTTAATTATTTATGAATGATTTAGTCAAATTTAACAAGGAATATGATTTAAATAAGGTTTAGATAATTATTCCTAGAACATAATAAGATAAATAATAATTTATCTAATTAATTTTCCTGTTTTGGGTTAAATATGCCCAGGAATATTAATTAAACTATTGTTTAACTAATTATTTCTTGAGGAAAATCAAACAAATGTGGATTTATTTAATATTTCCTCATGGGGTTTCCTATTTAGACCATAAAAAAACTTAATAAAGGTGGTTTACTGAATTATTTTTCATAGTGAAAGCAATTTTACTTAGGGTAAAATTGGTTTTACATGGTGTACTTAGGTCCATCTAATAATAACAGATTAGATGACAAAAAAATAGGGTAACAGAAATACTTAATATCAATTCACAAAATAAAAATAAAAATATCGAACAATTCCTATGATATCATTCAGTAGTGAACCTAATATTGTAAATATCAAAATATATGAGAAAGTTGGAAGTAATGATTGAAATGACCAAAAAAACATTATGGAAGGTTGAAAGTAATGTTTGAAAGGGCAATTATAATGGATAGTTAAAATGTTAAACTACAATTAATGAATTAATGTCATATAGGGAAATTATAACTAATTGTTACAAGTTGTTCATACTTCTTATTTATTGATGATCCTGATGGTTCTTATTTTTTTCTTAAATCAAAATAAATTAATTTAAATATTTAAAGATTTTATAACATTTATTATTTTTTATATTTAAATATATTGGAAAATAATTTTCATAATAGTATGTTTTATTTAAACTTAATAAAAGTAAATATTAAATAAGTAATGTTTGAAAGGGAAATTGATGATGATGATGATGGTTAACATCCATTGAGACCAATCTTTGGTCTATCAGACCTAAAGAAAAGAGTTATTTAATTTGATTTAAGATTTTATTCCTATGCTCAAAAAGCTTGGAGAGAAGCCTCTCGAGCTCACTATAATTTTGACATCTTAAAAGGCTAGGAAGGTCAGTATTGCAACAAAGATTATGAAATTGAGCTCTAATGTGGCTGTATGCGGGCACTCTAAGAGGAATTCATTTTCATCCTCAATGTTCATATTCTCACAGAGATGGCGCATAGTGAAAAATTCAAGCTTAATTAATGTCATATAGGGAAATTATAACTAAATGATAAATTCTAAGTGGTAAATGTTGGTGATGTTTCTTATTTATTAATATGGAAATGTTTTTAAAATTAAGATGAATTAATTTAAATATTTAAAGATTTTATAATGTATATATTTTTTAATTTAATTTATTGGAAAATATTATTTTAATTTTAATTTAATTTATTGAAATATTTTAGGTAATATGAAAATTGGAATTTTTCATTTATATATAGTACATTGCCCATATTAATATACTTTAAAATACACATGAATATCATTTAGCTTTGTATAATGAAATATTTTCTTTATGACTTGATTTTATATTTTTTTTAGGCATTTAAATACTTTAGTATGATAAAAAAATGCACACATACATGCTTTCTTTCACATGTTTATATTGAAATATATTAGTTAGCATGAATATTCAAACTTTTCTTGAAGTTTTATATAGAAATATTGATAAGATAAACATATGAATTTTAAAATTTTAATTACTTTATTTAGAGTTGATATAATAGAGTCCAAATATTTTATTTATGACTATGTGAGCTAAATTAAAATATTTTTACCACATATCCTTTATACTCGGTTATAATACTAAAAATGAATTGAGCTAACACAATCAAAATAAAATTATTAATATAATATGCTTTTAATTATATCTAACCAAAAATGTATATTCACTTATGTTTTATTATTATTTTATTGTTATTATTCACTTATATATAAAGTGTCAAAAATTTCGCTACTTTTAAAAACATATGGAAATCTCAAGACCTACTATAGTTGAGTGTGAATGTAGATTTTGTTGATAATATAGTACACTTGATTTTTGGATTAAAACATTTCTCAATATATATATATTTACTGTATTACATTTTATTCTCTTTTCCCCACACTTGGACTTATTTACTAGACCTAGTTGATTTCTTTAGAATGCTCTCCTTTGGCCAACTTAATGACCTTGTTCCAAAAGGTTTTGTATCTAGAGGTCAACATTAAAAATTGACCATAAATATTTGTATGCTTATTTTTTTTATTAATTCAATATACACATAAATTATATTAGAAATGAATTGAGCAATCAAAATATGAGTGAGATTATTAATGTAATATGCTTTTAAAATATCGACCTAAATATGTATATTTAAATATGTTTTTATTATTGCTATTGTTATTTTTAATTTAGAGTTTTCACATTAAGAAGTGTTTTGAGACTAGATCACACGATATTTTTATTTTTTATTTTTGGCTGAAACACTTCCTAATTGTTGGATGAACTATAATTTCAACCTACCTTGCTGATAATAGTTAATGGAAAGGAGTATGAGCCGTCTAGATGTTTCTCGTGTGTTTCTGGAGAGATCATCTAGCTTCTTGAGAAAGCTATCACCATCGACAACAAGCCTCGAGAAGCTTCTCTGTTGTGTATAAATATATGTTTCTTACAATGCAAATTGTATGTTAGAGTGTTGTTTCAGGGAGTCTTTTGTTTCTGTCATGCTAACAAAGCTCCTCAGGGAGTATTTTGTTTCTTTCATGGTATTAGAGCCGATGGTTTCGGCTTGGTGTTTGTAGGGGTGATTGCCTGCAGTGATGTTTGTGTTGTGAGAGAGATGTGTGCTCTGTGAGAGCTATGAGTGCTCGGTGTTTTGCAGAGCCGAGGTTTAGGCTTAGTGTTATGGGCTCGATAATTTGAAAGAGCTTTGTGGGGAGAGACCACTGTGTAGTGTTGAGTGCCCATTGTGTTTTTTGGTGCTGTTGTAGAGAGGCATCACTGCGTGAGGCCTATTGTGGTGCTAAGTGTTTAAGCGTGCAGAGAGCCTGGTTGATTATGGCTCGCTGGCATATTGGCTGAGTAGTATTTGCTAAGTTGTGAGAGATTGAGTGGCTATTGAGACTATTGTGTAAAGTTGTTACAGTGGTGTGAGAAGGAGAGCATTGTTGAATCGTTGAAAGCCGTAGATAGGTGCAGATCGAAGTGCCTACGCTAGGCCGAGTTGTGTCGGGGTGTTCAGAAGGAGCCAATCATGGCTTTATAAGTTGTAGTCGGGTGCAGTAGTGTGACCGCATTAGTGACGGGGTTAAATCTTTGAGCTGAGTCGAGTGCCAGATGGTCGTATCTGGCATGCTAAAGCATAAAGAATCATTTCCAAGCCACGAGAGACGATCTAGTGTGAAAGTGTGCACTATTGTGGTTGTTGCAGTGTTTATTTGAGTGTGGAAGATTCTGTGTTGATCGACCTTAAGTTTTTCATTGTACGTCGGTGAAGTGAAGAGCTGAGGGCGGAGTGTTATGTTGAACCTCTAGTGCTCAAAGGTTCAATACCGTGTGAGTTTTTGATTACAATACAACCAGAGCATTTTTGGATGAGATCAGCATTATTTTTTTGGAGACAAGTGCATAGAATGAAGCTAATGTGGAGCAGGCTTTCATGACGATGGTTGTTGAGATCAAGAACATGATGGAAATTCATCCTGCCATGAGTAGAAACAGACCCGCGACTAGAAAAATGAAAGGGCAGTCAGTTGTTCAGAAAAATGGCCGTTGCTCATAAAACAACTCGTAGAATAAATTTTACAGCAATTTTTTTTGAAGAAGTGAAGTTCTAGATAATTATTGGGCTTTGTGGTATAGTGATGGGTCAACAAAGTAGACTCAAACACTCTTGACGATAATTGAAAGTGCTAAAGAAAAAGAGTCAGAGTGCAAAGGTCAAATATGAAATGCCAGATAAAAGTCTCAATCACCTTGAAGATTTTGAAGAGACTGATTCAATACTGAAAAGATTAATGCCAATGTTGCCCTCATTCTTAGGTAAAAATTTTGAAATTTGGGCTATTAAAATGGAGGTACTACTAGGTTTAGTAGATTTATGGAAATTTGTCCAAGAAACTTCTGTGAATTTCGATGATAAGAGTAGATGTGCAGTAGCATCGTTTCTCATTATATCAGCTCTAGATGAAAACATCCTGTCAAGCATATTAAATGAATTTGGTGAAATATTTCATCCAAAAATGTTTTGGTATATTATTGAAATCAAGTATAGCATAAAGTGGAGTGAGAAAGATGAAATTGATGAAATTGTTGTTAAAAATAGTGATTGTGTTGAAAGCATCATAACTAGGATCAACACTGAAAACATGTTGGTATCTCGCAATAGAGTAGCATGTGATAGTCATGGAACTCTCTATGATGCAAAAACTTGTGAAGTCAAATTTGATAATAATTATGTATCTCATGAAGAGTGGTTCAATTTGATGCATGAAAATCATCTTATTGGTGAGTTATTGTTTTGTGAGAGGATATGCCTATCTTTATATGAAAATCAAATGAAAGATGACATGTTTACAAGAACAGAGTTGATTAAAGAGGTTGAAAACATGAATCAACCAACTATGAAAGATGAAGATCTACAAGATGATGTAGATATTGCAGAGAGAAAAATTGTGGAGGACTCAATAGCAGCTCATGAAGCTATAGAGGATTCAATAGCTACTGATAAAGTTGTGGAAGACTCAATAATAGTTGATGAACTGAAGAAAGTTAATAGCCCTTTTGAAGAAGAGTTTGTACATCGAGCAACTCTAGTTTTTTCATGAAGAGGATTATATCATTGAGCATGATTCAAAATACAATGGTGAGTTTGTGAAACTTGGGTGCATGTTGTATAAGGCTCTTTCTCATGGAAAGAGCAGAGAGCATGAATTGGATTGCCTTGGGGATGTTTCTTTACATCCCAATCCTGAAGAGTTTGTTGATATTAAGTTGGAAACCAAGATCAATACAAGGAGGTCATAATAAAATCAAGAAAGGAGAGGTTCCACCACTATCTTATGGTGAGAAAGGTGAAGATGAAACTGCGTCTGCAAATAAAAAAGTATGGAATATTTAGAAAGAAGACAAAAATGAAAGCCTTTTTGTCATGTAATTTTGTAAGCCTAGCTGAGACTTAGACCAGCAGGAATGTCAATTAAGAGTGTTATATGTATATTGTATTTTGTGTGTTTTTATATGGTTGAAATTAAAGGGGAGTATTGGATGAACTATAATTTCAAGCTACCTTGCTGAAAGCAGTTAATGCAAAAGAGTAGGAGTCGTCTAGATGTTTATGAAGAGATCATCTAGATTCTTGAGAAATTTATCGCCACCGAGAGAAAGCCTCAATAAGCTTCTCTACTATGTATAAATATATGTTTCTTGTAATGAAAATTGTAAGTTAGTTTTTTCTTTCTGTCATGGTATCAGAACTCCTCAGAGAGTCTTCTGTTTTTGTCCTGGTATCAGAGCTCCTTAGGGAATATTTTTTTAATATGATTTTAAAATATCTACCTAAATATGTATATTCACATATGTTTTTATTATTATTATTATTTTTAATTTAGAGTTTTCACATTAAGAAGTGTTTTGAGACTAGATTACACATTATTATTATTATTTTTTTGGCTAAAACACTTCCCCATATATATAGTTGTTGTATTAAATTTCCTTCTATTATCCCCCTATTTGGAATTTCTTTACTAAACCTAGGTGAATGCTAAAACAAAATTATTTTTATTATTACTTTCATTAGAATTTTTCTATTAGAAAGTGTTTTATGAGACTAGAGCACAAAAATTGTTTTCTGGCTAAAACACATTATAATATAAAACACTTTCCATTATATGGATTTGATGTATTATATTTTATTCTCCTAGTTGACGTATTGCAATTTCTTCTCTTATCTCCCACAATTGGAAATTACCTGTATTCTATTATCATTTTTTACTTAGACTTTTGTATTGGGGAGTGTTTTATAAAACAAGAGAATTTTTTTTTTAATATTTGATTAAGAATTTCCAAATATTTAAAGTTAACATATTAATTTTTTTTCCCTTATTCCCCATAATTGAAATTTATTTACTCGACTTAATTGAATGTTCTAAATTTTTTTTTTTTTTTTTTGGTTAACTTATGGGGGGTGTGTAAAGAGAAAAAGGGGTATAGGGGTAGTTGTCTTGAAAATTGTGCCATATTCAAATTCATTTCAGCATATGGATTGTGTGGCAAAGCCTTGAGGAGAAACATTTTGGCACCAACCTTATGGATCAAGGTATTAAATTTCCCACGTTGGGTAGGGAGGAATTTTGGGTAACCATCTTGATGGAACAGGGTATTAAATTTCTCATATTGGGCATGAATTAGCATAGGTACGAAGGGTGGTGACGCTTGGGGAGGATTAGTCCTGCTTCTCTAGAAATTTTAATTCCTATGTTTCAAATATTAGATATTTTACTTGGTGGATGTGGTGTGACGCATAGTTTTTGAGTTTGGGTTAAAAGGATCTGGCTCTCACTTATCACTTTCTTAGTCAATCTTGTGTAAGAACCCTTGGTTGAATATCCACATAAAAAAAAATATAATACCAAGATCATGGGACATGTATTCCAATCTAAATAGTGGGAAAAACATCCTAGTGGGTGTTCATTTAGTTTATTATGGCTAAGGAAATTGGAAAAGGCATTAGCAAAGGAAAATAGGAATTAATTGGAATTTCATTTATGAAAATAAAGGAAAATAGAAAAAAATGAAGATGAAAGGGTAGAAAATTGCATGAGAGGGAAATTAAAGGAAAAATGAAGGAAAGCAGAGAAATTAGAGGCCTTAATGATAAAATGGATTTCAATGATTTGCTCATGGATTTGTTGGGTAATATTTTGTCAGTGTTACCCTTTATCGGTTTTAGATTGGAACTCTCTTTTATTCTCCCTCTATCTTACACTTTTGCACACTTGGGAAATCTTGCAGCATCCTTGGAGAACATTGGACTTGCAAAAAGAAGGAAAGGGAATGTAGGAAAGCGCAAGAGAATGGGTGGATAAACGACTACAACTAGATTTATTTATAGGTATCAAGTTTTTGGCATGCATTGTACATGCATGTGGTTTCTTGATTATGAGTTGTCATTGGAATAGAGGATTGTCTTTAATAACACTTGTTTGAGCCTTTTCATCTCCCAAATAGCCATGGTGGTATGGGTTTTGTCATTTGGTTTTATAATTGGTGCTCATGTTCCCTATTGTTGTGGGTGAGTTATTAGTTCCTAGAGCCTTGGTTCGAAAAACACTCTATAATCCCTAGAACAACCTGGGTTGAGTATGTTGGGAAAAATACTGAGAGGGGGATGAATCAGTATTTAGAGCTGACTAAAAATTTTTACTTTTCCTTTCTCTTTAAAACCATATGCTACATTACTGAATCCAACTTGTATGTCTAGAGATCTTATTGGATCATTCATTCATCATATGTTTAGTACGCAGTAAGAATGAACAGAAATAACATAACAAACCATCAAACATAAGTAACACATATGAACACCAGTATTTAAGGTGGAAACCCAATTCGGGAGAAAACCATCACTGTTCTAATCTCAGTCTTCAATTTTTATTATAAAGAAAACTTCTTACAATTTATGCTGGCGTAGACTTATACCAGCACACAGGAACCCACCTGCAGTAAGGCTACAACCTTTTTCTCATTCTCCAGCCACTGCTAGAAGGGAGCTCCAACCCCTTGATTTTAACTCCAGCTTTTACTGGCAGGATACTTCCACTTCCATACAAAAGGCTTCAACCCTCAGATTTATCAGATTTCTTCAATTTCTTCATCAGACTTCCATCATGTCTTCATCATTTCTTTTGCCGATCATTGTAGAGATTTATCATTTATAGATCATATCCATAGGTGCATCATCTATGTAGATATCTCTTAAAGAGATTTATTTATTAACAACCCTTTCACGTGCACACCCTGAACCATAATGCGCTTCTCCTTATATATTTTTTCCTTTAACAATACCATGAGTAGAAAACCACTCAACTACTAATGGTATTCATATTAAAATTCGAACCAATCCAAATTGAAAATCCAATCTTCGTTCTTCCATGCACGAATTGTCCCAAAGGTAATATTTTTCTCTACCAAAAAATACTATAGCCACGGTTAATTAATATTAACGTGCCGCTGATGGTTTTATTTCTTTTATTGGAATTTTATTTATCAAATTCGTGGAATTTGATAAATAAATATTATTCACAACCTTTGGTAATTAAATATTTATAATAATAATCCGCACTTTTATCAAATGGCCCCCTTTTTTTTTTTTTAAATAGACCTTTGGATCCGGCCCCACATGCATAATCTATGGCTTAATCAATATTATTTAAAACTGGGGCCCATTGCTATCAATCGTTTTCATCTGACGGTTGTAATCATGTCGCGCCGCCTCACTTGATCGGATGGATATCGCTCGATGAAGATGTGCGAACAATAATGCGCGATGGCCCGCCGTACATTGGTTAAGCTTCATGCATCTTTATCAGACGATCACCGTTCGATGGCTCCTTCCCAAATCAACGGCTTGTATCGATATCGCTGGGCATCCTAGGTCGAATAATAACGCGCAATGGCACGCAGTGACAAGTGGTTTTGTGGAGTCGTACAGGGACGTGTGTCACCCATTCTATGGAATTGGAGCCAACCTCTTGAATACCGCTCAACCCGCAAAAGCGATGCGATAAAAATCGGAAACCCCTTTCACTGTTCCTCGTACGGTTCCTCCTTCAAGGTTCCGCCCACTCTTCAATGTATTATTATAATTAAGTTGTGCTTTAATGTTTTGCCTTTTATTACAGTTCCATTGCTAAGTTTAACGCTTTGTTCACAATTCGTTTGAGTCTTTTAACATACATTATTTACACCGGTTGCTGCCTTCCGACCTTGACACAACACAATGTCACTCAGTCTTCAATTCTGCTATGATATATATAATATATCAACCTTGCATTGCATGTTCGAAGTTCTATCCTGTCGCAGTTCCGCTTCTAACTGCACATTCAAGTTCTTGATTCCGCAAGCTGATCACTGTACTATGGTCCATCGCAATTATAATCTACGCTACATTCAAAACCATCATATCTCTGCAACCATTAATTCCTTCAATTTATACACTAAATCTTTGATTTCGAATCCTTGCCACAGGGACTCAACTATCCTTCCTTCTGAATTCTATCAAGAATATACATATAATTCACAGAGAATACAAAACCCCCTTTTTTTTGTTTGATGGCCTTTTTCTTCCTATACTGTCTCTGGACAACTTTCAATTCACTGCTTGTCCCTGCTCTTTGATTGATACTGCTCTTTGTTTCTCAAACTGTAGATGCACTCTTTCTCTGTTCTTAGTTACTGTTTCAAATGCCAATTCCTTTGCCACTTCTTTTGCCATCAATGACAATATTTCCAACAATCTCCCCCTTTGGCATTGATGGCAATACTCTTCCTCTGATTGTCTTATAGAAACCCTTTGTTGCTTTTCCTCCCCCTTTGACATCAATGGGAAAGAGTTGATCAAGAACCTTTGAACCGACAATACCATGCTCCCCCTGAGATCATGTTGCATCTTCAAACATACTATAAACAATGTTACCGATGAAATAGGTAACCACAATGTTACCTACCTTTTTTTGGTAGCATAAAAAGCACCCGATTTTGAAAAGTGGTGATGCAGAATCACCATTTTTTTTTTTGGTGCACATTTTTGACACTCTAATATTTTTATTTATGAAATATGAATATTTGTTTTAAAATGTTAGTGATTTTCATGCTAATTTTGAAATGTATTGATATAGCATCAACTTTTTTTTTTAGAGCAGTGATTTTCATGCTAATTTCGAAACGTATTGATGTTGCATCAGCCTTTTTTTTTTAGAGTGGTGATTTTCATGTTCGTAATAAAACACAAAACTTAGATAAAAAAATATATATATAAAAACAATAAAAAAAACCAATAAAAATGTAAAAATAAAACAAAAATAGCTCGTAAAAATAAAAAATTTAAACAAAAATAAATAAAAAAACAAAAATATTTGAAAATTATATGAAAGAAAATGACGAAATTTGAAAAAAAAAACACATAATTTAAAGAAAAAAAACAAAAATTGACCAAAAAACTTAAAAAAAAAAACATCAAAAACATATATATATATATATTAAATAAAAAAAAAATTTAGATAAAAAAAAAAAAAATTAAATAATTTAAATTAAAAAAATAATAATAATAATAAGAAAAAAAAATACAAATTTTAAAATTAACCAAAAAAACAAATTAAAAAAAAAAGAACAATTAAAATTGAAAAAGAAAATTAAAAAAAAAAAAAACAAAATTTATTTTAAATAAAGAAATTAAATTAAAAAAAAAAATGAAAAAAAAAAAAATCAATTAAAAAAAAAAAAAACACAATGCGGTGGTGGTGGTGGGGGCGGTGGGCGGCCACCCGTTGGGCGCCGGGGGTCGGCCGAGCGATGCCACTAGGGTGGCCCAGCTGGCCTCACGGCCCCTGCTGGGCAGGGGCCGTGAGGCCGGCTGGGCCGCCCTCGTGGCGCTGCCTGGCCAGCCCCCGGCGCCCAGCAAGCGCTGGGCTGCGGCCTCCGCCCAGCGGGGGCCGTGAGACCGGCTGGGCCGCCGTTGTGGCGCCGCCCAGCAGGCACATTCTGCCGCAGACTGGTGCCCGCTGGGCGCTGGGGGCCGGCCGGGCGGTGCCATGGGGGCGGCCCAGCGGACCTCACGGCCCCTGCTGGGTGGAGGGCCGCAGACCCCACCCGCTGGGCACCGGGGGCCGGCTGGGCGGCGCCACGGGGGCAGCCCAGCTGGCCTCACGGCCACCGCTGGGCGGAGGGCCGATTCTCTAGGTGCAGCCCACATGCTGGGCACCGGGGACAGGACGGGTGGTGCCATGGGGGCGACCCAGCAGGCCTCATGGCCGCCCGTCGCCCCCAACACCACCACTGCATTGTGTTTTTTTTTTTTAAATTGATTTTATTTTTAAATTTTTTTTTTTTTTAATTTCAAAAAATTAGTTTTTTTTAATTTAATTTTTTTATTTAAAATAAAATTTGTTTTGTTTTTTTTTTGTTTTTTTTTTTTAATTTTATTATTTTTTTTGTCTTAATTTTTTTTAAATTTTCTTTTTCAATTTTAATTGTATTTTTTTGTTAATTTTAAAATTTGTATTTTTTTTTTTTGGTTAATAATTTTTATTAAATTTTACTTTTTTTTTTATTTAATTGATTTTTTTTTAAATTTCATAATTTTTCTTTATTATTAAGCTTTACGTTTAGTTTTTTAATAGAATTTTATAAAATTTAATAAATTTTTGTATTTTTTTTAAATTTATTTGGATTTAATATTGTTTTTTAAATGTTTTACTTTTTTATTAATTTTTTTTTTTGTTAATTACATAAAATTTAGTATTTTTTATTTCAATTAAAATTGTGTATTTAAAATTAGATTTTTTTTTTAATTAAACTTTATTTTTTAAAATTATTATTATTTTTTATTTTTATTTTTATTATATATATATATATATATATATATATATATATATATATATATATATATATATATATATATATATATATATATATATTTTCAATTTTCCATTTTTAATTGATTTTTAAAATTTTCTTTTAACAATGGTTTTTTTTTTCTTTTATATTTAAAATTTATTTTTCCTTCAAAATTTATTTGTTTATTCATTTATTTATTAAAATTTAATATTTTTGTTTTTAAATTTAATTTGTTATTTTAATATTAACTTTTTTTAAAAAAATTTAATAAAATCTCATATATATACATATTTTAATTTAAGTTCATATATATATTTTATTTTTTATAATTTAAATTTAATTTATTTTTTATAGTTTATTTGTTTTTTTAATATATATTGTTTTAAATTTAATATTTTCATTGTATTTTATTTTCATTTTTTTACTTTTAATTTAAATAATGTTTTTTTTTTTTAATTTTTTTTTAAAATTTTAAAATTTATTAAAATTTAATATATTTCCTTAAATTTAATTTTTTGTTTTCATTTTTTTTTTTTTTAAAATTTAATAAGCATTTTCTTTTTCTTTTTTAAATTTAATTTGTATATTTTATTTTTTATAATTTCCTTCTTTTTTAACTTGTTTTTTTTTTTTTTTTAATTTAATATATATTTTTTTTAATTTCTAAATTTTTTAAATTTTAATCTTAAATTTAAAAAAAAAAAAAATTCCTTAAATTTTAGGTTTTTTTAATGTTTGAATTAAAATTTTTATTTTGTTTTTATTTTTATTTATTTTTATCTTCATATATTTTTAAATTTTAAGCTTTTAATTGTTTTTATTTTTTAAATTTATTTTCTTTCTTAAATTTTAGTTTTTTTTAATGTTTGAATTTTAAAAATTAAAAAATGTTATTTCTATTTTTAAAAATGCCAAAAGTATGACACATTTTTTTTTTTTGTTATTCCAGCATCAACTTGTTTTGTTTTTAGGGTGCTTTTTCAATCCTTTTTTCAAGAAACAATTTTGTTCTTACCATAATTTTACAAAATGTTGAAATTTGACCTTAAAAAAAAATGAAGTGCATTCTGGAATACACAGTTTTTGTTTTTGGGGTGTTTTTTCATGTTTTTTGAGTCTTTTTGGGCTAGAGTTCCCGTTTTGTGGTCAGGTTACCTATTTGATCGGTAACAGTTTTTATAACAAAATGACTTATAAGTGTCAACAATGCATCCTTTTCATATGACCAATGCTCCCCCTTCGCCTGTGCATTCAGAGATGCCCAACAGCACCTCACAACCAATTTAATCTTCTGTATTTAAGTAGATTTGATCCTCTGCATGGCAAAGACTACTCCCAGTTTCTGTCTGAGATATTCGAATGCTTCCCTGGGTAGAGGTTTGGTAAATATATTAGAAACTTGTTCTTTGGAGGGAACATACTCCAATTTCACCTTTTGTTCAAGCACTTGTTCACGTAAGAAGTGATATTTGATGGGAATGTGCTTGGTCTTGGAATGCATAACAAGATTATTTGAGATACTGATGGCACTTGTATTGTCACACATAATGGAGATAGGAGGTGAAAATTTGATTTGAAAGTCTTGTAAGGTTTGCATCATCCAGAGAAGTTGAGTGCAACATGATGCGACAACCACATATTCTGCTTCTGCTGTAGATAAGGCAATAGAGCTTTGCTTCTTGCTAAACCAAGATACTAACCAGGGCCCCATATAGAATGCACCACCACTAGTGCTTTTCCGATCATCAACACTTCTAGCCCAATCTGCATCAGTGTATGCATGAAGAGTAAGATCAACATTCTTTGGATACCATAGTCCAAAGTCTTGAGTTCCTTGTAGATATTTGAATATTCTTTTCACAGCCTGAAGTTGAGACTCTTTTGGATTAGCTTGGAATCGTCCAACAATCCCAACTGCATGCATGATGTTTGGTCTTGTCCTAGTGAGATAAAGTAGACTTCCTATCATAGATCTGTATTCTGGTTGATTCACCGTGGGGGAATCATCATTAGAACTGAGATTACATCCAGTTATCATTGGTGTACTTACAGGTTTGCAATCTTCCATGCCATACTTCTTTAAGATTTTCTTGAGGTATTTTTCTTGTGATAAGAATATGCCATTTGTTGCTTGTTGCACTTGCAAGCCAAGAAAAAATGTTAGTTCCCCAAGTAAAGACATTTCAAATTCTTGCTGCATATCAGAAGCAAATTTCTGACTCATAGACTCTTCATTACTTCCAAAATGATATCATCAACATATACAACCACTATCAATAGTTTGTCATTTTCAGTTTTTGTGTATAAGTTGCTATCAACAGATCCTTTTGAAAATCCTTGTTGATGAAGATATTTGTCAAGATGATAGTACCATGCCCTTGGAGCTTGTTTGAGACCATATAGAGCCTTTTTATGTCTACAAATGAGTTTTTCATCATTTCCCAAAAGGAATCCTTCTGATTGTTCTATATAAACTTCTTCTTCTAGATCACCATTGAGAAAAGCAGATTTGACATCCATTTGATAAACTTTGATTTGTTGGAAGCTTGAAAAAGCAAGAAACATTCTTATGGGTTCAAGTCTCGCTACAGGAGCAAAAGTTTCTTCAAATTCTATACCTTCTTGTTGAGAATCCCCTTGCAAACAAGTCTAGCTTTATTTCTTATAACATCCCCATTTTCATTTAAATTGTTTTTGAATATCCATTTAGTTCCAATGACATTTTTGTCATGAGGTCTTGGTACTAATTCCCAAGTGTGATTCTTTTCAATTTGATCAAGCTCTTCATTCATAGCTTGAATCCAAAATTCATCTTTGCTAGCTTGACTGACATTGTGAGGTTCAATAGTGGACATAAATGCTAGATTGCTAGAAGATCCCACAAGAGTCCTTCTTGTTTGTACACCTGATCCCTTTTCTCCCAAAATTTAAGATTCTGGATGATTCTTTTGAACATATCTGGATGAAGCCTTTTCAGACAAATTATCTTCGGGTTCTTCATTGGATTCATTGTTTGTATCATTAATATTTGATGTAGAAGGATATATGTCATCATCATCGTCTTCATTTGTTGTTTGTTTTTCTTCTTTTGGAGCCACTGGAGACTCATCAATAACAACATCTATACATTCAACAATCTTCCAAAGTCTTTTATTGTAACATTTATATGCCCTACTCCTAGAGGAGTAACCAAGAAATATTCCTTCATCTGCTCTGGGTTCAAACTTGCCAAGTTTTTCATCATTATTTTTGATAAAACATTTGCTTCCAAAAATTCTAAAATGCTTTACAGTGGGAGAATTACCATACCAGAGTTCATATGGAGTTTTATCACTATTTACCCGAACATCTGCCTTGTTAAGAATATTTACTGTTGTATGTGCTGCTTCTCCCCAAAATGTGTCAGGTGTTCCGGAATCATCAAGCATAGCTCTAGCCATTTGTTGAACTGTTATGTTCATTCTTTCTGCTACGCCATTCTGTTGTGGAGTGCCAGCTATAGAAAACTATCTTTTTATGCCATGTTGTTCACAAAATTCAAAGAATTCATTGGATGTATATTCTACTCCTCGATCAGATCTAATACACTTGATTTTTATAACTAATTCATTTTCAACCAGTGCTTTGAAGATCTGAAATTTCTCAAATGCTTCATATTTGTGTTTAATCAACCCAATCCAACACATTCTAGAGAAATCATCAATGAATAAGATATAGTATTTTTCACCACGTGGTGAATTTTTCCTCATAGGTCCACAAATGTCAGTATGAATGAGTTCAAGAGGCTTACTTGATGATCCTTCCTTGGCATTAAATTATACTCTGGTTTGCTTACCGAATTGGTAAGATTCGCATATGATATTTTCAGGTAGAGTAATATTAGGAAGATCACGAACAGCTTTAAGTCTGCTTGATTTTTTGATTTGAGAGAAGCTCATATGCCCCAACCTTCTATGCCATAGCCAGTTTTCTGAAGATTTACTCAAGTAACATTTTTCTTTGCAGTTCTTTAATACATACAAGTTGCTTGGAGTTCTTTAACCTTTTATAATTGTTTTACCTGTATCAAGATCAAGTACCACACATTCTTTTGAACTAAAGACAACTTCAGTTCCTTGATCACACATTTGACTTACACTTAACAAGTTATGCTTTAATCCATCCACATACATGACTTCATTAGCTTTCACCTTTTCTTTTATAAAAACAGACCCTTTTCCCTTAATGACCGCAGGAGTATCATTTCCAAATGTAACATTCTTTTCCTTTTCTAGAGCACAATATGCAAATAGTTTGTTTTTGTCACCTGTCATGTGTCTTGAGCATCCACTATCAATGTACCATTGGTTTTCTTCATCTTTTGCAAATAACGCTATGCCACAATTTTCAACCTGTAATTCCTTCTTTTTCCATACTTTGGAGCTTGAAGGAACATGTTCTTTTGGCTGAACTTTGCTCCCGCATTCAGATTCTTCATGGCCAAAGTTATTGGAATAAGCACATTCAACTTCATTTTGAGGAGGATAAAAGTTGTTATAGGTATTCTTCTTTTTTTCAATATCAATCCCTTTCTTTCTTGGTTCTCTTGTCATGATGGTTTTATATGCTACACATTGAACAACTTTATGACCAAAATTGTGACATGAGAAACATTGTCCATTGAAGAAGAAATTTCTACGATCATAAAATCTCCTTGAATTTACCTGTTGATTGGTGTTTTTTTTAAAGATATTCCTGTTAGTGTTCTTTGAGTTGAGATGATCATGCTTTACCTACAAATATTCTTTATTCCCTTGCTAAGTGGCAGCATGTTGTATACCGACAGTAGCTGCTTTTAGATAATTTGGTGCTGAAGCCTGAGAATATTCTCCGATATATCCAAGACCTCTCTTTATAAGGGGAGAACGTTGTACCTTGATAATCTCATCTAAGGTTTCGGATCCTTTAGCAAATCTAAGATTCAGAGTCTTTACTTTCTCAAGTTATTTTCTTAGACTTACTACTTCACACTCTAATTTCTCATTGTGTTTCTCTTTTTCTTCAAGCTGATTTTTCAGAGTTTCTATGATTATTTTACTCTCTTCTAAGCCAATTTTGAGTTGATTGTTTTCATCAAGAAAATCATTGTCTTCTAGAGCATCCACCAAAGTATCCTTTTCTTCTCTAGATTCTTTTTCAAATTCCATGAGAAGTCTAAGATCTTGTTCACATTCTTCCTCACTATCAGATAACCCATCACTGTCTTCATGAGTATAGTAACTTTTTCTAGTGCTATAACAATTCTTATTCCTTCTTACTACGTCCTTCCCCTTTTTATGTGTTTCTTTATGAGGACATTTAGCAGCATAATGACCAACTCTTCCAAAATCAAAACATTTGAAAGGAAGCTTACCTCTTAACCGTCCTGTGCCAAGTTGAAGTTTCTTTACAAAGTTTATCTCATCTTCTTCTGAGATATATCCTGATCCTTCTATTTTTTGTATTTCCTTCCCTTTTGTAGAAGTTCTAAAGACTGCTTCTTTGACTTCGGATGGTCCTCCTCTTCTCATTTCATATGTAGTTAGTATGCCATGAATTTGCACCACATTAAGATTTTGAATATCCTGCTTTTCCTCAAGAGCAGAAGCTTTAGACTCAAATTTTGCGGTTAGTGATCTTAAAATTTTCTCAACCAGAGTAGATTCGGTTATTATTTCTCCCTGATTTCTCATACGATTTACAATATCATCAAGACGTAAAAAGAAATTTGCAATGCTCTCCTCATTATCCATTTTTAGATTCTCATATTGAATTCTAAGAGTTTGGAGTTTAGCAATTTTTACCTTTGCATCACCTTCATAACTTAGAATGATTTTGTCCCATATTGTCTTTGTTGTATTCAGCTGCATGACTTTGAAAAATTATGATTCAGTTAGACTTCCCAATAGAGCATTGACTGCCTTTGCATTGGTTTCATAATTCTTTCTTTCTGTCGAATCTGTTGGTACTGCAGCTGGATATTGATATCCTCCTTCAACAATTTCCCATACATCTGCTCCCAAAGACTGAAGATAGGATCTCATCCTTGTTTTCGAGAAGATTAAATTGTTTCCGTTAAAGAGAGGAGGCCTGATAGATGTTGTTCCATCTTGATTGCTCATCTTGCTTGATCTTCCTTCTAGCGGTTAAGCTTTTTCAGAAGGACCTGCTCTGATACCAATTGTTGGGAAAATTAATGAGAGGGGGGTGAATCAGTATTTAGAGCTGACTGAAAATTTTTACTTTTCCTTTCTCTTTAAAATCATATGCTACATTACTGAATCCAACTTGTATGTCCAGAGATCTTATTGCATCATTCATTCATCATATGTTTAGTACGCAGTAAGCATGAACAAAAATAACAGAACAAACCGTCAAACATAAGTAACACATATGAACACCAGTATTTAAGGTGGAAACCCAATTCGAGAGAAAACAACCGATGTTGTAATCTCAGTCTTCCATTTTTATTATAAAGAAAACTTCTTACAATTTATGTTGGCGCAGACTTATACCAGCACACGGGCACCCACCTGTAGTAAGGCTACAACCTTTTTCTCGTTCTCTAGCCACTACTGGAAGGGAGCTCCAACCCCCTGATTTTAATACCAGCTTTTACTGTCAGGATACTTCCACTTCCATACAGAAGGCTTCAACCCTCAGATTTATCAGATTTCTTCAATTTCTTCATCAGACTTCCGTCATGTCTTCATCATTTCTTTTGCCGATCATTGTAGATATTTATCATTTCTAGATCATATCCATAGGTGCATCATCTATGTAGATATATCTTAAAGAGATTTATTTATTAACAACCCTTTCACGTGCACACCTTGAACCATAATGCGCTTCTCCTTATATAGTTTTGCCTTTAACAATACCATGAGTAGAAAACCACTCAACTACTAATGGTATTCATATTAAAATTCGAACCAATCCAAATTGAAAATCCAATCTTCGTTCTTCCATGCACAAATTGTCCCAAAGGTAATCTTTTTCTCTGCCAAAAAATACTATAGCAAAGGTTAATTAATATTAACGTGTTGTTGATGGTTTTCTTTCTTTTATTGGAATTTTATTTATCAAATTCGTGGAATTTGATAAATAAATATTATTCACAACCTTTGGTAATTAAATATTTATAATAATAATCTGCATTTTTATCAAATGGCCCCCTTTTTTTTTTAAATAGACCTTTGGATCTGACCCCACATGCATAATCGATGACTTAATCAATATTATTTAAAACTGGGGCCCATTGCTATCGATCGTTTTCATCCGACGGTTGTAATTGTGTCACGTCGCCTCACTTGATCGGACGGATATCGGTTGGCGAAGATGTGCGAACAATAACGCGTGATGGCCTGTCGTACATTGGTTAACCTTCGTGCATCTTTATCAGACGATCACCGTTCGATGGCTCCTTCCCAGATCAACGGCTTGTATCGATATTGCTGGGCATCTTGGGTCAAATAATAATGCACGATGGCGTGCAGTGACAAGCGGTTTTGTGGAGTTGTACAGGGACGAGTGTCGCCCATTCTATGGAATCGGAGCCAACCTCTTGAATACCGCTCAACCCGCAAAAGCGGTGCGATAAAAACCGGAAACCCCTTTCACTGTTCCTCGTACGGTTCCTCCTTCAAGGTTCCGCCCACTCTTCAATGTATTATTATAATTAATTTGTGCTTTAATGTTTTGCCTTTTATTACAATTCCATTGCTAAGTTTAATGCTTTGTTCACAATTTCGTTTGAGTCTTTTAACATACATTCTTTACACCAGTTGTTGCCTTCCGACCTCGACACAACACAATGTCACTCAGTCTTCAATTATGCTATGATATATATAATATATCAACCTTGCATTGCATGTTCGAAGTTCTATACTGTCGCAATTCCACTTCTAACTGCACATTCAAGTTCTTGATTTCGCAAGCTTATCACTGTACTATGTTCCATCGCAATTATAATCTATGCTACATTAAAAACCATCATATCTCCGCAACCATTAATTCCTTCAATTTATACACTAAATATTTAATTTTGAATCCTTGCCATAGGGACTCAACTATCCTTCCTTCTGAATTCTATCAAGAATATACATATAATTCACAGAGAATGCAGAACCCCTTTTTTTTGTTTGATGGCCTTTTTCTTCCTATACTGTCTCTGGACAACTTTCAATTCACTGCTTGTCCCTGCTCTTTGACTAATACTACTCTCTGTAGCTCAAAATGTAGATGCACTCTTTCTCTGTTCTTAGTTACTGTTTCAGATGCTAATTCCTTTTCCACTTATTTTTCCATCAATGACAATATTTCCAACAGAGTAACTATTCCTAGAAGCCTTCATTGGACAAATTCTCTAGAGCCCTTGGTGGGTTGAATTACTTGCCTTGGAGCCTTGGTTGGAAAAAGACTTTGCATCCCTACTGTAGTTGTGGGATGAGTTACTAGTATTAGAGTCAGGTTTGAAAAAACACTCTGGATCCTTGGACAACTCGGGTAGAGACCAATCTATTGATGTTAGTGATGTTGGACCGTGAGGTGGAATTACTAGTTGAGGGTTGAAGGGGTTTATCCTCTAGAATACATGGTTTATTTTTTCTTGGTTTATTCCATGTTATCCCACATTCATGGTTGGAATATGGTGCAGGAGTGGTTCGATGAAAGAGAGATTTGGTTCATCTCAGTCTATGGTCGGGTGGTACATGGAAGTCCCTGACTTGGTTGGATTTTTCATAATTCAATAAGAGAAATTTCCTCTTGTATTTCATGATTAAGTGTACTTGTTATTATGTGGCTTTGATAGTTGTTTTATCATGATGTATATGATTATCATTTACTGGTTCTATGTTGGTCATGAGATGTATAATGGCTATGGTTCTTTGTGTTTTTTGATTGGTTGAGAAATGGTCACTAAATATATGAGCTAACAGATGTTAATGAAACTATTATGAGAGGGTATTTGACCTTCTTGGTGATTTTGAGATAAGCATCATATCGTTATGTTTAGATACACATTTATGAATTCTAGATTACACATTCTCAATGTGTTTTACGAAATTTCTGTCATGGTTAGGCCTTGTTAGGTTAGGTTCTTGCCTTATGTTTGTATTAAAGGATTTTTCCTTGTGGTATTTATTATTATAGAAAGTATCTTCAAGTTATGGGAAGTGGTCTAGATATTAGCCCTAAAAACGTGGTTCGAATATCACAGTCACAAGAACAATACTAGAACAAGAAGACCACAATCGCTACCTTGTCGGCTTGTGCATGACGCTAGAGGGTTATAGTGAAATTTATGTAATTTTGTTCATGTGTTTGGGATTCTAGGTCACTGAAAAATAATTTTAACTGAAGGATTTGCGACCTAGAATGGTGGTTTAACCCTTGGGGATTGCGTAAAATTTGAGGGAAATAAACAATGTTTTTGGCGTGTTTATTCTACATCCTTAATAGGACTTAGGAGGCTGAGTCATGTCATAGTAGCTCGTCCTCTCATGTTTACAATTGCAAGTCAGTGAAATTGGGTAGATGTGGGTGGGTTGGTTACAAGTTGGTATCAGAGAACGATTCCATTCTCTTTGGGTAACAGCTGATACCAGTGAATGGTATAAGAGATCCTAGGTTCAAACACTTGGACTCGATGGGAAGAATGTGTTTGTAATGCATGCATGTTAGTTTTCTATGTGATTGTTACGCATGCATTATGATGGTAATTGTGTGTAGTTTGTGTCACTATCATATTGTTGGAATGTTGTGATGCTGATATGTTGGTTGAGATGGAACAAGAGATGAAAATCGCCAGAGCGAGGTTGCGGCACTGGACATCTCAGTAAAAACATACTGTCATAAAGGTTTATATGGATGGCATACAATTGTGGTGGTTAATCATTGTTATATGCATTATGGTTATGCAAATTCCTCTCGTCCAATTGTTCTTGTGGTTTCATGCATGATAGATGTTAGTTGTTCAGTGCGGTCATATGCACATGCGTTATATATTCATGAATTATAGTAACTTGTTTTTATATAAATTATGGCTATATGAATGACGATTATGGTCATTGAAGCTTATAATATATTGATATTATTGTTGAGCTTCCATTTTGTCCAAAGTTTTATGATTTTTAACAGATATTTTTGTGCTTGTACCTAGTATTTTAATCCCTTTTATCTTATTAAATTGATGATTAGAGGCATTTAGAAACATTAATTATTAAATTATAAATTCTTGTTATTAATTAATTTGAAGGGTGTTTTGTGTAAATTTCATTAATAAATGCCTTCTTGGTGGCAAGTGAATAAGTCTAGCACCAGTAGTGCTAGAATGCTTCTCGAAGTGTATTTGAGTACGGATTCATTCAAGAATTAGAACCATATTTGAGTGAAAATTCATCTTCTTCGATGTTTCCCTTCAGTAACAGTGCACATTGCAAGGCTTGTCAAATCCTTCAATTGGCCATTCAGAAGATAATGTGGTCATGGGTTATGCACCAAGTTCCATCATGATGCTATGTGATTTTGAAACCACAGTCTGGGAAGTTTTGTTTATTTTTAGGTATATTTAATTAGCTGTGCGATTTTTCATTACTTTTTTTATTTCAAATTCGCATTTTAATTCACGTTAAACCCTTTACATAATCAAATTATTGTTACAAGTTTGAAAAACATAGATTGTATAACTGTGTTCTCTGTGTGATTGACTACTATCTCATATTCTGAGTAAATACCCTTGCATGATTGTTCTTATTGAGTTAGCTTGTTGATCATCATTTGTTGCAAGTGTTCAATTCGGAATTGCAAAAATGGTGTCTAGATTTGCTCCATCGTAGCATCATAGTCCACATATTAAAACTCTTTTCAATGAATAGGCATCTAGATTAAATCCAATACATTTGTGAATCTCTTGCTCTCACTTTTCAATGCTAACAATAGATAATTGATTTGAAAAAAATGTGGATTTGATAGGTAGTGTGTGTCAACAAGGTAATTAAGGTTTTGAATTTTAGACATTTCCTTGTACATAATCGAATGATATCATTATATCATGACTTTTAATGAACCTATGTGTTGAATGGTGTAACTAAGACTTCAGATTCTATGTGAATATTCAAACAAGTTCTATTCCCATATATGTGTGTGTGTGTGTGTGTGTGTGTGTGTGTGTATGTATCATTTAACTGATTGCAGATAGAATTATGTTTTGAGAATTATTTGATTTAGAATTTTTTTTCTTTTTAATCTGAGAATTAATAGAACAATGAGGAAATTTTTAGTGATGAACAGTGTGAATGAGTGGAGTTGGGTCATCAAAGTGTTGATAAATATATTAAAGAAAGGCCTGGATATTTGTATGATAGTTGAAGGCAGTTTTTGAAATATTGTTTCCATTAAGGTTGTGTGTGAGTGTTTCCAGTTCTTGAAAGTTGTATTTTAACATTGCAAGAGAGTAGTGGTTACATTGGTATTGTGTGCAATTATAACTGTAGTTTATCCTTGAAATAGATTCATATCATAGTGAATGTGTTAAGGATTGTTAAATCAGTTACTTTGTAGGTTTGGTATTGTCATCAATAGCATAGCAGTGTGATTTTGTTTCCATTGAAGAGTGAAGTTCCAATTTTGTTAAATTTCAATTTCTTAGGTTGTTTGAGAATTAGTTCAATAAAGGTGTGAAATACTTAAGTCTGGAGAAATTTTATGATTGAATGCAAGTTGAAGTGAGTTTTATTAAATAACAAACAGAAGAGTATTCTTTTGGATTGAGTTTCCTTTGAAATTAAATTACATTTCTCTTTGTGACTAAGTTTATATTGCATAGTATTTTATAGTCTTGTCTTTGCTTTTCAAATAGAGCTAGGGTTTAATGTGATTTTGCTATAGCAAGTTTTAGTGTTAATTTCATAAGTATACTAAATGTATTTTCATGAAGGATTTGAATCATGTGTTCAGTGAATTAATTTTTAGGTTCACAGTTTAAGTTTTTTTTTTGCAAGTGTGAGGTTGATTTCCTTTGATGGAAATCCTTCAAAGGAAGAGTGTTTTAAATAGATTAAATTCTTGAGATTTTTTTTATGAAATAAAGTATTTTTTTCTAAAAATACAGTGATCCTAAAGTATTTTCATCTTTGATTTATTGTTTGAATAGTGAGTTACTTTTCCAAGGTAAAGCATCGTGGTTGGTTCATTCTCAGGTTAGTGTGTGATTTCTGTTATTGTAAGGGTTTAGTTCAAGAACAATTCTAGAGATTAGATATTAGATTTGCTTCAATATTTAAATTATCGTTTCAAGTTTAGTTTCAAAGTTGATAAAAGTGAATAGATTAGGGATTTTCAGTTATCATAAAGATTTAGATTTTGAATGTAGAATAAGATTTTGAATTTATCTAGTTGCAGTGTGAGAGATTTGGCATGGTTGAGGAATTTATTTTTGTTTTCTTACAGTTTGATTAGATTGAGAAACTTGCAGTGAAAGCTAGGTTTAATTCAAGTTGTATGTCAAGAATTGATTTCATGATATAGTAATAATTAAGAATTTAGCTTTGCTCCAGTTTGCATGATTAGAAATAACTTAAATGATTCTATACTTAAATAGCAAGTTGATTTTATGACCTAATTTAGGTTATATGTTATGATCTCGCGTTACCTATGCTTGTGCCTCAAAGCTTACGAGTTGCAGATTGATAATTTAATGTTGGAAACTATAAGAATATAATTTAACCAACATTTTTGGTGTCATTTCCAGGGATTTTTATTTTGGCTCAGGTAAAATTTCCTTATAGAGTTTCAAGGCAATTGCAGGGAAGTCAGAGGGCAGAGAAAGTACGGTAAGACGTGAGTGAAGAGACATGCATCCACTATTGTGGGGTTTCTCCAAAGTCTGGTTATATTTCTTATCTCTTTAACTTTTATTTCCTTTCCTATAGAAGCATGATTTATACATTTAATTTCCAAATTGTTTGATTTTAATAGATTAAATAGTACTTTTATTTGGCATTTTCCTTTCATGCAAGTTTTGTGAGATTTATTTTAGCCAATAGCTTTTAAATCCATCTTCAGATTCGAAAGTTATATCATTTTTGGGGTACTATAAGAACCCTTGTGTACTAATCCATGTGATGACAAAATATACTAGTTGGATTATTTTGATAAATCATTTAATGAGGAGTTCTAATGTTGCTACAGAGATGGAAAACTCATCCAGTGAGGAATTAATAGGAGAATAATTTAACATCTTGCTTGAACATAAATTCAATATTATTAAATATTTTATTTCGAAATTAGATGATTTACAGGAGCAAGAGAAGGATGAAGAATGATTGCTTATCCTTTGCGCCAATTGTCAAAAGAAACACTGCCTTGGAAATTTTCCACTTAGAGGTCTAAAAGTTTGCGAAATTTTCTAGGATGGTCATGCAACCAAACATTGCCCCTCGTTGCCACGATTACGAAATGAACTTGGGAAATCAAGTAAGGAATCAAATCAACTACTAGGTATAAATCAAAACCCATTATAATTTGGTACTTGGAATAATGCTTATTTTCCTGAGCAGGTTCCTCAAAATGGTTATAATTGTACAATTTTATGGAAAATGTTTAATCCTACTTCAATTGAATATCCTATTTCATGGCCACAGTGGCCCTCTCCTTGACCGTCATCCTCGAGCCATATATGTACATGGCCTCAACAGTCATTTGGATCCTTATCTCTAGGGAAATATCCCTTGAAAATTAAATCATATGAGCACCAACAACGAACACAATTTATTTCCAAATCACCATTAAGTTATCCTCCTCCATGGTCCCTGCCACATGTGAAACCTTACCCTAGTCTTAATCCATACCCTAACCTTTTTTCATACTCTAATCCATACCCTAGTCCTAACCCTAATCCACACCCTATACCTAACCCTATTTCTAATTTAAAACCTAGACGTAACCCTATTCCAAAGCCTAATCCCAATCCAATCTAAACATTAGTGCAAGAATTAACCAAAACCATAATATAAACCATGAGGTTGCACAACAGTTTGAACCACCTATTCTTCTCATTTATTCCCCTATTGAACAAAATTTTACGCCTTCCATGTGGGGAAAGGGAATGAATTTGGAGACATCCCCCATTACTATAGAACATTCGCCCTAACAAGGTGTAATTCAAAGACCACCATAGGAGCAATCTTTTATTGCAACTTGTTGTGAAAATTCTGTTGAAACTCAAAACCCTAGAATATCTCTCATCCATTCTTATCAATTTGAAAATCAAATATCTGAGCCTGGACTTGAGGGATTTATCTTTCGTCTTTCACTATATTCTTTGTGCCTCCAGGACAGTGACTATCAAACTGTGGAAAATTTGCATCAGTTGGGGAATCCTAAATATCTGGATTCCATTGAATCCTAGTTTCAAGTAGTCATGAAGCCATGCTATTTCCTAAGCATTTAGAAACTCTTGGTACCATATCAAATGAAGCAACTGGTTTCTCATGCTTTGGTATGTCTTGAATTCTACTCTTTAAAACTACGTGTCAGTATAATCAACATTTTTTTACGCACATGGCTTCATTGGAAATAAACCTATACTTTAAAAGGATTATTTCACCTCTTAGGGTAAAGTAGGGTAGGAGAATAAATGAATAAAGTTGTTATAATGCTATTCAGATTTTAATTTTCCAATTATAGCATCTGAAACTGCTTTTTATCCACATTGGTTGTTAACACACACATTTGTGACGCATCTTGTTGAGTACAATTCACTCTAATACCTCATGATTTTTCAAAAGTAACTAGTATTAATCACTCTAGCAAGTTGTTACCTAAGATATATATTTTTAGATTCCCTTAGAAGGTACTATTGGAAAACCCCCTATGGTGGACCACTCTGGTAAAGATCATAATAATTTTTTCAGGAGAATGCTAGCATTATTAACTCAAAATAATATTTCAGTCATTATCTGGGAGATTTTTAACAATTCTTTAGGGTAGAGGAATTAGCTAGCAACGATAATTCATTAAAAAAAATTCACGCCATCTTGTACTCTTAAGCAGTAGATCTGTCTCCCCACTTATTAAGTAAATTTTAAGGTTAATTGTAATCAGAGCTTACAAAGATTTAGTGAATGATAGGAATTCTCATGATGAGCCAACTTACGACGATCATGAGACCTAACATGCATAACATTACTGTTATTGTTCACCAAGGCAGAGTAATGGCTTTCAGCCAAAAATTTGGAAGGCAGGAGGTCTCATCATGAGTTGGCCCATTTATTCATGTTACTTATTTTTTGTGGCATTTCCATCAGCTGGTTACCAAGCTAGGACAATGGCCTTCATCTAAAGAGTTAAATAAGATAACTCTGAGTATATATGTAGTAAGTAGGACACAAAAATTTCGCAGGGTTAAAAGACATCCCTTCTGAGGTTATGGACACCTGTGGGCAACAGGGCCATGTCTGTGGTATTAAATTTAATTTCATACTATGATTTTCTTGGTTATCCTTCTCTTTCCCTACAACTCGTCCTTTCTCTTGGACAATGGTTTTAAGACAATTTGAATAGGATGATTTGAGTTCTATATTTCAGAAATCATGAATATTGAATGAAGTCGTACAGCTAGTGGAGGTTAATATGTGTACCAATTAAGAATAAATTCAAGTTTTCATGTAGATGACAACAAAATTTAGAGTGTTCAATAAAAAGATTTCTGATTGGTCCAGGGAAGTGCCATAATGCTATTTTTCCTTTTCTGGTACCATAAATTTAATTTGTATGGTATTTGAAGTAATGAAATACTCAATGATGACTACTCACAAGGTGTTGGTTGCCATCAATGTGTATTGATTGTAGTTGCCTCTAAATATGTGCTCCATAACCTAGGTACAAGATTATTATAGTGGGTGTAGGAATATTGTGTTAGTATTGTTAGGACCCTGTAATTTGTCAGATTGGAAAGACTAAATAGACAAGGGTAACATCAAACCAACTTTGGAGTCCTAGGACCTAGCCTTCCTGGACTCAGAGAAGGCTCTCTCTATATTTGATAAAAGATATGACTTGATTGATTTAGGATGTTGATTTTAGGCTAGTTAAAGTGATAGGGTTTGTTTGTTTTATTTTCTTTGGTTGGGTTGCTTGTCAAGAAGAATAGATAGAGTAAGAGAAATTTAAACCATTGGGCTATGGAGTATGTGAAAGGTATGAAAAGAACAACAATAAATCAAGGGTGTTTCATAGGGAAAGTTAACAAAGCCAAATGTGTCTTAGTAGCTTATGTGAGTGTAAAATGAACATTAAGTTGTTAGTTTAGTAGGTTTAAAGGGAAATTAACAATCCTTTAGCATATACTAGAAAAAGATCGGTATTTAAGATTACTATGTTAAGAAAGAACCATAATACTTCACCACGTAAAACCTAAGACATCAATCACACAAACCCTAGAGAGCAAGGAACTCCTAAATTCTCTAGTGATTTCACCTTCAGGCAGAGAAAAAACTTAAGATAAAAAATAAGTGATGATTAAAGAGCATGGATCACCCAAGTTCTTCAATCAGACTTTAAATACCTTCAAAGTGACTATTCAAGATGGGCCAAAGGACATGGCTAACCCTGAAATTCTTTAGCCAAACCCTAATAAGTTAACTTCAAAGAAAAGGCCTTAAAAACAACGTTTTAAGCTACACCAAAGGACAGGGAATACCATAACTTCATTGTCTTGAATCTATTAAATCATTTTTAAGATAAAAGGTAAGTTGAACCAGAGAGCAATAAATAATTCTCCAATCAGACCTAGTAGAGGAAAACATTGAGCAACAGAGAGCAGACAGGCTTAAGGTGCCCCCTAACAACATATCTTAACCTAAATTTTCTATTCTATTGCAAGAGAAAAGATGAAACAATATGAAAAAAGAAGGAAAAAATTACTAAATTAGAACAACATGACCATTAAATAGGTTTATGAATCCTATGAATGTGCTTGCTTCACTAACATTCAATCCAAAATAGTCACAAAGCTCCAAAGCTAATTTCTTCACAACTCCAAGTCTATATAAATATTCATCTCAATAATCAACCAACAAAAATTATGAAGCATTGCATGCATTATTTAACTACAAAATGAGGATGTGGAGCCCTAACTAGGGTTTGAGATGTAATTTATTACATATTTAATGCATTTTGACCTTTGAGACCATGCAACAGCCAAGGAAAAATATCCAAAACTCATTAGATGAAAAAATAACTTCTAACATAACTCCTAGGATAACTTTGGAGATATTTTTCCTTAAGGCCTCCAAAATGTATTTTACAATAAATTCTAATGACTTTTGTTGAATTTATGGTAAGGGCACAGTGCCAAGGTACAAGGGCGCAACGCCAAGCCAAATGTGTAGCGCCAAGACTAGAAAGATAACATGTTTTACAGCTAAGTTTTGGAGGCCTTTCTTGTGTCCAAATGAGCTCCATGATAGCTCATTGGAAAGCTTGTCTTATTGAGTTTTCAGATCTACCTTCAGTTGGAAAAATAGTGCCCATTTTACTTTCCAAAAATCCATTCTCCCAATACTTCTTAGTGCGCAGTTCCAGTGCTGAAAAGAGGGCAGAAAGGTGTTTGTTTGGTCGTTTTTGGCCGTTTTGAGGGACTAGTTTTGCTCCAAATGACCTGAAATTTTCTGAGAACGATGTCCTTTGCATGAGGAACATGAAAATGCAAACCATTTTTCATTTGAGTGCCCCAAATAAGAGTACAACACCATTGGCGCTGTGTGTCTGGCCCTTTTCCCTGCTAGCCATACTGTCAAAAATCAAAAAATGTGCACAAAGTGCCAAAATTTGGAAATTAGCTTTTTGATCATGGCTGGGATGCTTGGAGGGATACATCAGCAAGGATATTCAATTTTTCCTTCTCCTTTGCTTCATTTAGGGCCTAAATCTTCGCAAGGGATATTTTGAGCTTGGCCCTTGCAATCCTGTTTCTCATGGCATAATGTTTGGCCATCTTTTTATGCATGGAAATCTCTCTCCTAGCCTTCTCTAATTGACCCTCTAGGTGATAGTTGGCTCTCTCTAGCCAATATTATCTATCATAGCCGATTTCCATGGAAATCAGCTCACTTGGAGTGAACTGCTCTGCCAATTTTGTCTCTCTCTCTTTCTCGGGCCAAAGACTTATTCAACTCAATTTTCTTTGACATCTTCCTAAGAAGTTGTTCTTAATCATATTCACTATCATTAAAATTTCCCAAGGTCTCATGTAAAAATGCCTTGGTATTTCCAGCCTCTTTCTGAGCTCTAATTTCCCTAACCTCACTGATGGCCTACTTTGTTTCCAACTACTGGTTTTCTAACTCAAGATATTTGATCACATCCTTTACCCTACCAAGATTAGCTTGAAGTTAACTAATCTCGGCATCCTTGCTTTTGAGAAACATATTGGTAATCCTCTCCTCATTATCACCCTCTAGGTCAATCAGTTGAAACTCTTTCTCAGTTTCATGTTTATTATCCTCTTCAGTAATAACCTGCTCTGTGACCTCTTCTTTACCCTTACCAAGTTGTTTTGTTGATGTGGAAGGCATGGCCCCTTGCACCTCAAGTTCAACAAACACATGCATGTAACCCCTCCGGTATGTCAAAGAAAATGGCTCAATGTCACTTATTTTAGTGCCATTTGTCTCAATGTTCTCATCACTGTTTGATGCTATGTCATCATGATATGAGGGTGAAGGATTATCAAAATGTGATGTTGAAGGGATATTTTGCTGACGATGGCCATGTGGGGTAGTGAAAACTTCATGGGCAATGAAGGTACCACATGGAATATTCTTTTGCTGGATTTGGTGCATAACCACCATATTGATGAGTGAGTGATGAAAGAGGCTCTGCATTTGCTGATTGTAGTCTCTCTTTTGTACTATGTAGGCCATTTTTTCAATGCTTTGGTAAAGATAATATGGTATATGCAACATTCTCTCTCTAGTAAAGGGCATAAGAAGACAGATGTGGTAGGAGTAGAGGTGGTAGAACCTTCCCTCTCATGTGAAATACTTCATTATTATCCTCATCATAGGTACATATCTATCAAGAAGATGAGAAAAGGGGAAGATAGACTTGTGGTGGTATTTATACCTAGGTTTAAGGTATGGTTCAAAGTAACTCATGTCTAGGTTTGCTTGCTTGAACCACTTTTCTCCCACACTTGGTATTCATGTGGCATCTGCAATGGCACTTATAGACATATCAAAGGTGACACCAGGAAGATTAAATTTTTTTCATGCAAATTAATGATAAATAGTCTTCTTAGCTCAAGGTGGTTTTTTAGTTGTTGCACCTTCTCACAAAAATCAAAGCAGCCTACATGTTTGAAGCAGGAAACAATAAGGGGAGATGCCATGAGTTCCCTTGTATTGAGGGTTTCAAATATGTTTAACTTTCCTCCTTGGCATTTGTGCCTCTATACCACTTCCTTCAACCTTAGACATTGTAAACTCTATTTTGGAAACCCTAAGGATAATGTGAAATGAGATAAAGGGAGGGTATGAAATGACAGTTTTGCAAATGAAGGGAATGAGTGAATGAAGGAAATGGATGTTGGGAATGGGTGTTGTGACAAGTAATATGAATTGCAGCCCTTAAGCAATGTAATGACTCCTGTTTGTAACTGATTTTCTTTAAGGAGGATGGAGTAATGGTAAAACAATGATTTCAAGGTTAAAACCTAGGGTTTGATTTAGGATTTCATTCCATTCATTAAATGATGACAAAAATAGCCTGAAGATGAGCTCATTTCATGTACTTACCTCTTACCAGTGCCTTAGAAGACTTTAGAAAATATTTGGAAGAAATTTTATTTTATTTGGGTGATTAGAAGAGGGAGAAACCCTCTCTGTCCAAGAGCACAACGCCAGTGCTGAGGGCACAGTGCCAAGCCTAGGCGTGCATCGCCAGTTTTGAGCATGCAGTGCCAAGAAAATGAGGAGAGGGATTGTCAGGCAATAACACAGTGCTTGTCCTAGCACGTAGCACCACCTCCCAGGCACGCAACGCCTTTAGAATTCGTATGGAGGAGAAATGGAAAATGTGTAGCACCAACTCCCAGGCGCGCAGCGCCAAAAAATTTGCCCAAATTTTCATAGAAAACTCACAAATTCTTCTCTTCTTGAAAGCTATAATTATTTTCAAGGCAACAATGGTTCGTATGAACTACAAAATGAGCTTTTATAGATAAGAGGAATTTGAATTAATTATGAAAACCCACTTTCTAATGTTTTCTTGTATGTTTCTAGAATCATGAAATTTTCTTTTCTTTTGATTATTGAGACTTGACATATTTATTTTGACAACTTTAGGATGATTACATAGTAGCATTTTCAAAATCTCCTACAGTTTCCACCATAAGGCTCAACTTAAGTCTTCCACCTTCTCTGACCACTTTTCCAAAACCCTAGGTGTCTATAGTCTTTATAACAATCATCAATGTTGTCTTCTAAGTTCTCTATAGCCCTTTCAAGTTCATTCATTTCTGTCTAGTTCACCTCACCTTTTTCCATATTCCATCAATATTTTCTTATATAATTTCTTCATGTTTGTCCTTATGTGCTTCCTCCATGTCATTTTCTTTAAGTGATCACTATTTTGGCACTCAACTGGACCATCAAGTTCATAACCCTAGTCCTCTACAAGACCAAGTTGTTCCCCTTTCCTTTGTTTTAAGTTGTTTTCATTTAGGAGTAGGAAGACTACCTCATTACTATTTTCTATTGATAAATCTCCCAACAATCCTATAGAAGTGCTAGGCTTTGTCCATTTTCCTCATTTGCAAGTTTTGAACTGAGAAGACAAACTTCTTTGGAAATTTTAGATCCTTCTTGAATAAACATGTCTTAACATTATATTACATCTGAGCCAGATTCTAGAAAAGGAGTAGCAATGCCTAAAATATCCAAGGATGACCTTAAAACATGTAAAACCCTAATGAATTAGTGAGGGGTCCTTTGACCTGATTTTGACTGAAACTTGGCTTGGATATTTTCAAGTGAAAACAAAGTATTGTTATAGGTTATTATGCCCAAAGGGACATGGGAATGAGCTGGCTATAGGAAACCATAGAGGGAGGGTGGAGTTTAGTGACAAGGGAAAATAGGGCCATGAATTCTAAGGGAGGGAAGAAAGATGAAAATGAGCAGTATTAACCCATAAGGAGTCTTTTGAGAGCAACAGTGTGACTTTGAGAAGACCAACTAAGGAATAGTAAAAATAGGTTTATAAGGATAATGAAGGCAGTGAGATTTTTTAAACTCAAGATATTCAAGGAATATTGTTTTCAGAAAGCTATAAACATTTTATAGTCATCTAAAGATAGTGAAAAAATACTGATGACTAACAGTGGCTCCACTTGGGGAGGGAAACTCCTTTCAAGAGGTGTCAAGAACCTTATATCTCTAATTTTGCATATGAGATGCCTCACGTGCTTGCTAATTTCCTTCATTTTGAAGTTGTGATATTACATCCTAAAAAACATGATTGCTTCAACATCAACCCTACCTACCCATCATAATTTTCCTAACATTTTCTCTTCACTTGGGTGCACTTGGATTTGCAAACCCTGGACATCATTTTTTCCTTTGAAAGCACAAACTACCTACTTCTACCCTTATACCATCCAAAGGCTCATATTAGACTGATGAGATTTTTTATTCTCTACCTAATCTACTTATCTGTCAAGGTTAAGAAGTTTGACATATTTTCATTCTCTAATCTACTAATATAAAATTTAAAACATGACCAAATCAAGGTTGACCAGTTTGGTTTGTCATGAGCGACGGAATTTTGGACAAGTTGCACACAAATTTTATTTTTGTACAAAGTAAAACTAGAAACTTGAGGGCTATAATTAAAAAATTGACACTCATCCCTCTCCTTTCTGTTTGGTTCAGATTTGAGCTTCGGGAACCAGTATCTTTTCCTAACCTAGTCTACTGATGAGCCAAGTTTAAATGGTTTAGCAGATCTTCATTTGCTAACTTATCAGCAGAATTTTTGTTAGGCTGTATGACTGAACAAGACATTCCTTTCTCAAGAGTAGTGGCATTTCGACTTGCACACTTTCAGAAATACTCTTTTTTGGTATTGGGCTTTACCTATTCTTTTTATCTACCCTCTTTTTCTTCTTTTCTTTGTTTTTGTGTTTTAATTTCTCTGATATCTTACTCAATCAATGTTATGTACAATGAAAAAATATTTAAACTAAGAACTTCAACAAAATTAGTGTTTGAGCATCCTGCCATTGACAGGACCTCCAAATAACTCTGTTCCATCCATTTATTATAGGAAGAATGCATTTTTACCTCTAACTAAATGGATGATGTATGGACCTTTCCACAAATTTTCAAATTTTCCATGCTTGCCTTTCTCCTCTCTTCTTGAATCCCACTTCAGCACTTTGTCTCCAATTTGGAAATCATTTTCTTTGGTCCTCTTATAAAAAAATTTCTTGATATTCTCTTGTACTGCTTGTGTTCTATTATATACTTCTTCCCTTGATTGTTGCAATTGAATGGTTTGGTTCAACCTCCTTTGTACATCATTCTCCTCTGATTGTACCTCTTGGCAGATCTTCATCACTGGGATTCCCAAAGATGTTGGAAAACTTGCATCCATGGCATACACTAGTTGATAGGGATACATATTAATTGTTTTCTTGCTTGTTAATCTATCTTCCCATAGTGCATGCACTAATTTGTTGTGCCATGAATTTTTTTTCTCTTCCAACAAATTCTTGACGATGTTTACCAAATTTTTGTTAGAGGACTCAGCCAACCCATTACCTTGAGGGTAATAAGCTGTATAATTCCCTAGTTTAATGCGATACTTGTGGAAAAAGTCTACCATTCTCTTGGATTTAAATGCAGCAGAATTTTCAATGATGATTTTTCTTGGATAGCCAAATCTGGACAGAATATTGGTTTCAAGGAATTTGATGATTACCAAGTCAGTGGTAGTCCTTCAAGGGATGGATTCTATCCATTTGGTGAAATATTTAGTTGCAGTGAGGATCCATTTGCATTGGGCTAAGGTGGTAGGGTGGATTTCTCCAATGAAATCTAAACCCCACCGTTGAAAAGGAGCTTCAACACTAATTGGTTGTAAAGGAAAAGGAAGTAGTTTTCTCTTTCCCTCAAAGATTTGGAATTTATGGCAGGTCACTACTAGCTTGTGGATATCAGGGAAAAGAGTGGGCCAATAGAAACCAACTCTAAGGATTTTGTTGGTAGTGGTTTTCCAATAGAGATGACCTCCACATTCTCCTTCATGAAACTAATGCATGATTCTATATGCATCATATTCAAGTAAACATTTAAGAAATATACCAACCGAATTTTTCCAATATAAAACTTTGTCTAGAATGCAGAAATTTACAGTCTTTTGTTTCAAGAATCTTGCCTTTGTTTTGGGAAAAATAGGAGGAGAATTTAGATTAAAAAGCACATATAATATATCAACATATCAGAGTGAGTTCGGAAATGCTTCTTCAATAGGTGGAGTCGCCAGCTTCTCTTTTTCATCCAAGGAATGTATCATGTTTATTTCCAATGCTTGAAAGTTTGCTTTAGCCATGAGTTTGGCCAGTCCTTGTCCTTTAATTAGCTTGGTGGGCTTGATCTCCAGACCATACTTTAAGATGACAGCAATCCACTTACCTCTTTTACCATCAAGATCTTGAGTTATTATGTCTTTAACAACTACATGAGGAACAAAAGCAATGACATGTGAATCCAGGATGTAAACCCTAGAATATTTTAAGGATTTGACTAAGGAAAAAGATTATTTCTCCATGATATTATATTTTAGAGGTGCATCTCTTAGTGCCTTGCTGAAGAAAGCTATGGGATGTTCTTGTCCCATTGTATTCTTTTGTAGCAATATTGCAACAATTGTGTGTTCTAATGCAGATGAGAATATGAAAAAATCATTGGTAAAGTCAAGGCTGATTAGAATTGGTGTTTGGGTAAGTACTTGTTTTACCATTTCAAAGGATTTTTTTACTTCAAAGGTCCATTTGACTCCTATTTCTATTTTTAGCATGTTTGTAATATTTCTTAGGAGTTTTGCAAGGTTTGGTATAAACCTTCTTAGGAAGTTGATCTTTCCAATGAAAGATGTCATCTCTTTGATGTTTCTAGGATGGTTGATCTGCAATATTCCCTCAATCCTCTTTGGTTCTCTCTTAATCCCTTCTTTAGATATGATGTGGATGATAATTTTTCCTTCTTGAAGGCCAAACATATTTCTCTTGGGATTCAAATATAAACCGTACTTTCTACACTTTTCAAATACCTTTATTAAATTAGCTAGGTGTTCTTCATCAGTTTTTGAGTAGACTGTGATGTCATCAAGATATATAACAATGAAGTAACCTATATCTTCTGAAAAATAAATGTCCATGGCTCTTTGAAAAGTGTCCCTAGCATTCACTAACCCAAAAGGCATTTTAACATACATGAAGGTGCCCCAGGGTGTAGTGAAATTTGTTTCGTGCTGATCATTTGGATGTACTAGCACCTGATTATACCCTGAAAAGCCATCAAAAAAATATATTCTCTTAGAACCCACCACCCTTTGCAATATATGATCCATCTTAGGTAAAGGGTAGTTGTCCTTCAGGGAGGCTTTGTTTAAATTTCCAAAGTCTATGCATAGCCTAATTTCCCCTGTTTTCTTCCTTGTTGACAGAAGTTTTGAGGCCCATTCTGAGTACCTGAGTGGGACTATTATTTTAGCATCATACATATTTTTATTTTCTTTCTCAACTAGAGGCATTAGGACATGGCTTATCCTAAGCAATTTCTGCTTTAATGGCTTCCGGTTTTCCTTGAGAGGAATCTTGTGCTGAATGATGCTTGTATAATAGGACTTCAAGTCCTCATAGTCCCATGAAAACACATCTTTGAATTCTTTGAATAGCTCAATGTGTTTCTATTTTATAAGAGATAGAAGTTTTTTGGATAATTTGATCATTTTAGGTTCTTCCTCACTGCCTATGTTGCATTCTTCTACATCAGTTTCGGTGGATTCCATTTTAGGCTTCCTAGCAACATCATTGAAATCAAACACCTCTTATAAGGGGGAAAGTCCTCTTGGAAATAAGTTACCTTTGCATTGCAACACCTCAAGTTCTCTTTTGTCCGAGTCTTAAAAAAATTCTACCTCAAGAGGGTGTTCTATCAGATTTATATCAGCAACATAAAGCAACTTTGTTTTGTGTGTTTTTTCCTCATCGGAGCAGTTGTCTTCATGATCTGAGTTTGGTTTTGGTGTTTCAAATTAATTTTTGGATTGCAAGGAGTCTTTAATGTGTGTGTCACCTTCAAAAACTTGCCAATAAGCTATGTTATCTAGGAATGTTGGTCTTCTTTTGACCTTTACCATGTATTTTTCATTGGCATGAGCTAGTTGGCAAGTGTTGTCAACAAAGGCTAGTTCATTTGCAAGGCTATTTCGAGTTCTTGGGACAGAGGTAAGTTCATATATTTCAAATGGTTTGAGGAGGTTTAAGGCATAATTTCTATATTCTCTTAGCCTATGATTATTATCCAAATATTCTCCTTGGATTTTCCTAATGATTAACTCAAAATCTCCTTAAACATAAATCCTCTTAGCTCCTATAGTTTTCAGCATTTGTAACCCTAAGAGAAGAGCTTCATACTTTGCAATATTGTTTGTACATTGAAAATACAGCTTGTATTTGTGACCTTCATTGGTGTTCTATATCCAAACACCTGCTCCTAAACCAGCTTTGCCACAAGAGCCATTAAATCTCATGTTCCAAAGTGTTTCAAGTTCAGATTCACCATTATGTTGTTGTTTATGGCTGCTAGGGTTTTGGCTGTTATGTTCTTCATTTTGTGTTTGGTTTGATTGTTATCACAGGTCCTTCTCATCCTCTATTTCAACTACTTGTTCATTAATGTCATCTTCACTGTGAAAAATGAATGAATCGAGGTATGAATAGATAGAATAGAGAGGAGTGTGATTTGGCTTATCTTGGCTTCTTACCATGTATTTAATGTGATATGATCTATATAGTATTCTTGTTTGTTTAAAGAATGGGATGGAAACATATGTCGTTTCCATTTGGAGGGATCCTTAGAGTTTGGCTCTCCATGATCTAGATAAGAGCATGCCCAATTTTTTGGGAATGTCAGCAACTACAATATCCATGACTAGGATCTTGGTTGGTATTTGTTCTAGGTTGACACATAGATCTTTGATCAGGCACAAACATTTAACTCTACTTGAATCAAAAGGATACAAGTCTTTGTATGGTCTGGTTATTTAGAGGCCTAATCTTTCCATCACTACCTTTGGCATGAGGTTATGTGAGGCACAAGATTCTAGCATGGCATTGTTATGATTTTGTCATGGATGTTCAGACTTACATAGAATGGGGGCACAACTCCCTCTTGAAAATTTCCCTCTACCTATGGTCCAAACAATAATTCAGGATTGTCATCAGTCAGATTTAGAGTATTGGTGTCATTTCCTATGTTTAAAGCTTTCAGAACTTCAGATATATATACATCCTGAGTCACTAATTCAGTAAGGGGTGTGGCTATTTTTATCTTGGAAATTTTTCTCTCAATACTGAATGGTGTTTGTGTCCTTGGTAGAGTTAGATCAGTTTTATCAGACATGGTATTTTCAAAAACTTTAGCTTGCTGAGTTTTATTTGGGATCTTAGTTAAAGCAGTTTTTTCAGGGCCACTAGTTGATGTACTAGGGCAGCTTGGGTTACCATTACGTTGGATGATTTTGTTTTTTCTTTGATCAGCATTCATAGCCATGGTGTTTGTATTTTTTTTTGTCTTTCTAGGACTATTTTCAAGGGTCTTCCTAGCAGATATTTCTGGGTTGCTCCTCTTGCAGAAATATTGGGCTTTATTACTTCTGAGGTCATACTACCTATGAACCTCCATGATAGCATTTTCAAACCCTAGTTTGTATTCTTTAGAATCCTCATATTCTCTTTCAGTTTCGTTTGAGGAAAAAATACGTTATTCTCCTTCTGTGAGAAAAAAAACATCCTCATTGTTGGATTCTACTAGATTGACATGGTTTTCTTCTGGCTCTTCATCCTCTCTCTCCTCTTCATCTATGTAGTTTTGTTCGAAAGGAGGTCTGATTTACTAGTTAGTTTCTTTTTGTCTTACTTGAGGAGGATATTTTATGAATTTTTCGTATATGTTTTTGTTTTGAGGATTTGTTTGGTTTTCCCTAGGGGGTGCTCTTTCATTCAAGTTTATTCTATCCATCATATTTTCCATTTTCCTAACTAGGATTTCAATTTTAGCATCAGATGTGGAGGTCGTGGGTTCCTCTTTGTATGTAACCCTCTTCTATGTTCTCATTCTATCCCTTTTAGCAATTAGATTGGTTTCTACACTGACTTCTCCCCTTTGCATGTCTTCTAGGGTAAGGGGTTCTCTTTCTCTCAATTTTTAAGAAATTTCTGGATCAAAGCCATCTGGAAATATTACTAGGGCTAGGACTTCTTGGGGTTTCATGTGGGGAGGGAGTGCATTATATATACTATTGAATCTAGTGTAGTAGTCTTGAACACTTTCCCCAACATTTATCTTAAGGTTATCATACTCTGATAGGATTTGAAGAGGATTTTTCTCAGTCTCCCACTTGTTTATGAATGTTTGATAAAGGGAAGGGAGATCATGGATGATATTAGGAGTTAATTTCTTGAACCATTTCTTGCTTCTCCTCCTAAACTTTGGGAAAACATTCTCATTTTTATAGTCTCCTCTTCTATTTCTTGGTAGTCAAAAGCATCATTCATCTTGTCTACATGTTGTTGGGAATTTGTAGAACTAGCCCCATTAAAGTGAGGGATTTTAGATCTATAGTCCTGTGGCATAGGCAGTAAAGGTTGGGGTAATACTAGAGGGGCATATAATGCTTCAATGATGGGAGGTAATGGAACCCAGGGAGGATTTACAAGAGGAAGGTTTATGAGCTCTGGGAAGGGCCGATGAAATGGAGTGGTTTGCATAGTGGATGTATGAGTGGGGGTAGTATATGTACTTGGAATAGCTAGCTAATATTGAGAATATTTGAATGAAAGGATTCAAAGTGTTGGAGAAGGTGAAAATCAGGAGGAGTGGAAGGGGAGGTTTCCCTACTAGGACTTTGTTGTAAGCTTGTAGGCTCAAGGTCTGTCTGGTCTATCCAAGTTTGAGACTTAGTTCTGAATAGGTTTCTTCTATGGTGTAAGTCAAATTGAGTATCTTACAAGGATGTAAGGTCTTCATGAAAATAAATTTCTTTGTGGATTGTCTAAAAATAGTTGAATCTTCATTGTTACAGGTTTTCCTTAAGATTATTTCTAGGTCATCAACTATAGTAGGAGGGTTTCGGTCAAGGTGAGATCTGGTGTAGATTCTTTATGAAGCCAGATTTTAGACTGACAACATAGAGATGCTGAAATTTTATAAGAATTTGAAAACAAAACCAATCTGTATGAATACTGAATTCACACAGTATGTGACTAGGCTTTATAGTATCAAGATTGATTTATGCATTCCCAGTGGAGTCTGTGAGAAACAATGGAGTCACTAGGTCTACTGGAGAGCAGTGGAGTCACCAGGTGGATGATGCTAACAATTTTTTGGATTTGTTTGTTGTCCACCATCGAAAATTGGATACCAATCTTGAGATATTTTTAGGTTTCATAAGTTCTTTAGGTAACACAAAGATTTTCAATAAGTGGTCCCACTATGATCGCCATTATGTTAGGTCCTTGTAATTTTTTATATTTACAAGACCAAATAGACAAGGGTAACAAAAAAAAAACTTTGGAGTCCTAGGACCTAGCCTTCCTGGACTCAGAGAGGGATCTTTCTATATTTGATAAGAGATATCACTTGATTGATTTAGGATGTTGATTTTAGGCTAGTTAAAGTGATAGGGTTTGTTTGTTTTGTTTTGTTTGGTTGGGTTGCTTGTCAAGAAGGATATATAGAGTAAGAGAAATTTAAACCATTGGGCTATGGAGTTTGTGAAAGGTATGAAAAGTACAACAATAAATCAAGGGTGTTTCATAGGGAAAGTTAACAAAGCCAAATGGATCTCAATATCTTATGTGAGTGTAAAATGAACATTAAGTTGTGAGTTTAGTAGGTCTAGAGGGAAATTAAGAATCCTTTAGCATATACTAGAACAAGAAGGTTCTTTAAGATTACTATGTTTAGAAAGAACCAAAATATTTCACCAAGTAAACCCTAAGACAACAATCTAGCAAACCCTAGAGAGCAGGGAACTCCTAAATTCTCTAATGATTTTACCTCCACACAAAGAAAACACTTAAGATAACAAATAAGTGATGATTAAAAAGTAGGGAACTCCCAAGCTCTTCAATCAGACTTTAAACACCTTCAAATTGACTATTCAAGATGGGCCAAAGGACAGGGCTAACCCTAATCTTCTTTAGCCAAACCCTAATCAGTAAAATTCAAATACAAGACCTTAAAAATAATGTTTTAAGCTACACCAAAGGATATGGAATACCATAACTTCGTTGGCTTGACTATATTAAATTTTTAAGATAACAAGCCAAGTGGAACGAGAGAGAAATCAATAATTCTCTAATCGAACCTAGTAGAGGAAAAAATTGAGCAACAGAGAGAAGATAGGCTTTAGCTGCCCCCTAACAGCATATCTTAACCTCAATTTTATATTCTATTGCAAGAGAAAATATGAAACAATATACAAACAGAAGGAAATAATTACTAAATTAGAACAACATGACCATTAACTAGGTTCATGAATCCTATGAATGTGCTTTCTTCATTGACGTTCAATCCAAAACAGTCACAAAGTTCCAAAGCCAATTTCTTCACAACTCCAAGTCTATATAAATATTCATCTCAATAATAAACCAAGAAAAATTATGAAGCATTACATGCAGTGTTTAACTACAAAATGAGGATGTGGAACCCAATCTAGGGATTTAGATGTTATTTATTACATATTAAATGCAATTTTACCTTTGAGACCATGCAAGGCCCAAGGAAAAATATCCAAAACTCATTAAATGAAAAAATAACTTCTAACATAACTTTTAAGCTAACTTTGGAGATATTTGTCCTTAAGGCCTTCAAAATATATTTTTCGATAACTTCTTATGTGTTTTGTTGACTTTCTATTAAGGCCACAGTGCCAAGGTACAAGGGCGCAGTGCCAAGCCGAACATGTAGTGCCAATACTTGAAAAATCTCTTGTTTTACAACTAAGTTTTGGAGGCCTTCCAGGTGTCCAAATGAGCTCCATGATAACTCATTGGAAAGCCTGTCCTATCTAGGTTCTATATGTGCCTTTAGTTTTCAAAATGGTCCTCATTTTCCTTTCCAAAAATCCATTCTCCTAAGACTGCTCAGCGTGCAGTGCCAGTGCTGAAAAGAGGGTAGAAAAGGTGATTTTGTGGTGGCATTTTGCCCTTTTGAGGGACCAATTTTGCTCCAAATGACCTAAAATGTTCTGAGGATGATGTCCTTGGCATGAGGAACATGAAAATTCAAACCATTTTTCATTTAGGTTCCCCAAAAAAGAGTGCAACACTAGTGGAACTACGCGTTTAGCCCTTTTTTCTGCTAGCAAAATTGTCAAAAATAAAAAAAATGTGCACAAAATGCCAAAAGCTGGAAATTAGCTTGTTGATCATGGTTGGAATACTTGAAGGGATACATCAGCAAGGATATTTGTTTTTTCATTCTCCTTTGCTTCATTTAGGGCCTGAATCTTTGCAAGTGATCTTTTGAGCTTGGCCCTTGCAATCTCATTTCTCATGGCATAATGCTTGGCCATCTTCTTTTGCATTTCAATGTCTCTCTTGGCCTTCTCTAATTGACCATCTAGGTGAAAATTTTCTCTCTCTAGCCAATATTCTCTATCATAGTTGATTTCCATGGCAAGCAGCTCACTTGGAGTGAGCTGCTCTACCAATTGTTTCTCTCTCTCTTTCTCGGGCCAAAGCCTTCTTCAATCCAATTTTATTTGGCATCTTCCTAGGAAGCTATTATTCCTCATCTTCACTTTCATAAGAAGTTCCCAAGGTCTCATATAACAATTCCTTGGCCTTTCCAACCTCTTTCTGAGCTCTGATTTCCCTGACCTCACTGATGGCCTAATTTGTTTCCAACTGCTAGTTTTCTAACCCGAGATAGTTGATCACATTCTTTGCCCTACCAAGATTAACTTGAAGTTCACTAATCTTGGCATCCTTGATTTTGAGTAGCATATTGGTAATCCTCTCCTCATCATCACCCTCTAGGTCAATCAGTTGAAACTCTTGCTTAGTTTCATGTTTATCATCTTGTTCAACAATAACCTGCTTTGTGACCTTTTATTTACCCTTATCAAGATGTTTTGTTTATGTGGAAGGCATGGCCCCTTGAACCTCAAGTGAAGAAAACACATTCCTATAACCCCTCCAGTATGTGAAAGGAAATGGCTCAATGTCACTTATTTTAGTGCCATCTATCTCAATGTTCTAATCACTATTTGATGTTGTGTCATCATGATATGAGGTTGAATGATTATGAAAAGGTGATGTGGAAGGGATATTTTGCTGATGATGGCCATGTGGAGTAGTGAAACCTTCATGGGAAATGAAGGTATCCCATGGAATATTCTTCTACTGGAGTTGGTGCATAACCAACATCTTGATGAGTGAGTGATGAAAGAGGCTCTGCATTTGCTGATTGTAGTCTCTCTTTTTCACTATGTAGGCCATTTTTTCAATGCTTCAGTAAAGATAATATGGTATATGCATCATTCTTACTCTAGTAAAGTGCATAAGGAGACATATCTGGTAGGAGTAGAGGCAGGAGAACCTTCCCTCACATGCGAAATACTTCATTATTATCCTCATAATAGGTGCATATCTATCAAGTAGACGAGAAAAAGGGAAGATGGACTTGTGGTGGTCTTTATACCTAGGTTTAAGTTATGGTTCAAAGTAACTCATGTCTAGGTTTCTTGCTTGAACCACTTTTATCCCACACTTGGTATTCTTGTAGCATCTATAATGGAACTTTTATACATCTCAAAGGTGACCCCAGAAATATTAAATTTTTTTTCATGCAAATTAATGATAAACAGTCTTCTTAGCTCAGGGTGGTTTTGTACTTGCTGCACCTTCTCACAAAAATTAAAGCAGCCTACATGATTAAAGAAGGAGACAATAAGGGGAGATTCCATGAGATCCCTTGTATTGAGGGGTTCAAATATATTTATCTTTCCTCCTTTATGTTCATGCCTCCTTGTCATTTGTGCCTCCATAACACTATCTTCACCCTCAGACATTGTAAACTCTATTTTGGAAACCCTAAGGCTGATGTAAAATGAGATGAAGGGAGGGTATGAAATGGCAGTTTTTCAAATGACAGGAATGAGTGAAGGAAGGAAATGGATGTTGGGAATGGGTATTGCGACAAGTAAGATGAATGGAAGCCCTTAATGAATGTAATGACTCATGTTTGTAACTGATTTTCTTTAAGGAGGATGGAGTAATGGTAAAACAATGATTTCAAGCTTAAAACCTATGGTAGGCCATTTTGTCAATGCTTCGATAAATATAATATGGTATATGCAGCATTCTCACTCTAGTAAACTGCATAAGAAGATGGATGTGGTAGGAGTAGAGGCGGGAGAACCTTCCCTCTCATGTGAAATACTTCATTATTATCCTCATCATAGGTGCATATCTATCAAGCAGATGAGAAAAAAGGAAGATGGACTTGTGGTGGTTTTTATAGCTAGGTTTAAGGTATGGTTCAAAGTAAATCATGTCTACGTTTGCTTGCTTAAACCACTTTTCTCCCACACTTGGTATTCCTGTAGCTTTTGCAATGGCACTTATAGACATATCAAAGGTGACCACGAGAAGATTAACTTGTTTGTCACACCAATTAATGATAAATAGTCTTGTTAGCTTAAGGTGGTTTTGTAGTTGTTGATGTTGGAAATGTTGTCATTGATGGCAAAGGAGGCAGCAAAGACAAAGACAGACAAAGGAAGCAACAAAGGAGAGAGCAAAGGAGGCAGCACCGGCTGAGACAGAGAAATAAGCACAGCGAAGGTAGAGGCAGAGCCCAGCCAGAAAACAATGAATAAAGAGGAAGAGATGAATAGAGGTAGAACCATTATCACTGCAGAGGCAGAGGCAAAGTCATGGAGGCAAAGGCAGAGCCGTTATCACAGCAGAGGCAGAGCCGTTAGCATAGGAGATGCAGAGCAATTTCATACATAAATTCTGGGAATCTTAACCCAAGCGGCATGTATATATATACAAACAAATTCTGAGAATCACTACCCTCGCTAGAAGATACACTAAAGATTAGAACAACAAAGTATATATATAAATCTCATTCCAGGAATCGTTACCCACGCTAGAGGAAACACTAAAGCTGAAACATAAAGCTTATATATATGCAACACATTACATATATTGCGCCTTATACACAAAGGTCCAAACCATAGATATTTATAGGGTGCGTAATATATAAAGGCAAGGTGCAATGCATCGTGGGCTCGACGAGCAATGTCAGTCTTAAACCATTGGCAAAGTATATCTATGGGTAGCGCGATATATTAAAAGAATCTATGAACTTAATCCAAAGTTAACTCACTAGTGGGACCCTCTCAAATCGCATCGGAGAAAGCAGCGGAACATGCAAACAAGAAGTTGCGATTGCGATTGAAAGCCCAGACTCGATGGGGATATAAACTAAAATTCATATATACTTGAGTTCCGGTGAACAGTGATTGATCGCATCAGAAAAAGGTGGAATATCGAAACATGCAACTGGGAATTGCGATTGTGATCAATCGCAATCGGAAGCAGTCGAAGGATAATACACTAATCACATCGGAGAAAAACTATGCAGCGGAACATATAAACAAAGATTTGCGATTGCGATTGGAATTTTGGACCCGATGGACTTATAAACTATGATTTATACAGGCTTAAGTTCTGTGTCAAAGTAAATGATTCATCGCATTGGAAAAATTGAGTGAACAGGGTATCAATCACATCGGAGCAAGGCAGCTTGCGATTGCGATCAATCACAATCGAAAACCTATGGAGAAGAAATATATCACATTGGAAAGCGTGGAAAGTGGGCCCGAAAGGGCATCTATTGAGTATTAACATGATTCTTTATTGTTATAGTGGAAGTGGAATTTTGTTTGTTAAAAATTTATATAAGTATGCCGAGTATTGAAATGTGCCACATGGTCTGTGGACCCACGGGCCTTGGCTTAAGGTGGAGGGCGATTGTTAATATAAAACGATTGCGATGTGTGCAATCGCATTGGGCCATAAAATAAAGTTCGTGGTGTATGTATGTTCCTCTTGCAGAACTCACCACATCAACAAGACACTTGTTGTGTGTAAAGCGTTGGAATTTGCCAGATTTTAAGTCAGTAGTTACATATATATATAAAAGCGCTGATATAAAAAGCATAGTTACAAATGTATGGCATATGGTCATTACCTTGCGAAAGTGAATAAGGAAACAAACAGAGCCGAAAGGGACAAAGACACAGTCAAAGAAAAGACAAATGTGCAGCGAGCCAAGAGGTTGAATGAGTGAGCTGGAGTTTGCATTGTAATTGGATGTAAATGATTTTTAATTTATATTGTTGTGATGCATTGGCAAGTCTTTGGAAGAGAACAAATATCCCACTGTAATGTTAAATTGGTACCTACAGTTATATTTTCTGAATGAGTGGATAAAAGAAATGAGAAGTCAGAAGGAAAAGAGAAATGGCTGTCCATTTCAAATTCCCAGTAGAATACAAACAGCCGTGAAGCTATTTTTTATAAAACAGGGTAATATCCAAAGGGAGAATGTTGAAGAAAGAGAGTGAGAGAAGAAGAGAGTGTGCAACAGAATTGAAGAGAGTTGAAGAAAATAAGAAAGCTGCAAGCGGTTAGAAAGAGTAAATATAGAGAATGCAGAGTATAGAAGAGTGAGGCAAAGAAGATTAAGAAAAGAAGAGCAAAAAGAGATGCTACAGAATAGAGCTAATATCTGAGGTAAATCAGCAAACATTCGGTTTGATAAATTTAGGAAGTTGGAGCTTCCCTATCAAGTTGCAGTTTGATAGCTGTTAGTTGTAGCTGACTGAGGTTGGAGCCTCCTGTAGGTTGGTGCCTGTAGAAAATTGAAGGTAGTTGGTGCTTCCTTGCAAGTTGTAGCTTGCATAATTGAGGTTGGAGCCTCTTGTAGGTTGGTGCCTACAGAAAAATAGTGGTGAGAGGGAGTTGGAGCTTGCCTTTGCATCACAACAGTAATAAGATGTGGTTTTCTCCCTTTATGGGTTTCCACTGATATCTAGTGTCTCCGTGCATGATGTTTATGTGTTGATCTGATTTATATCATCTGCTTACTGCTCTCATGTTAATTCTACTGTTATATTATATTAATACTTGCTGCTCACATTCTAAAATTAATTACATACTAAGTTTGACATGAAATGAAGGGTAAATAAGTTTCAATGAAAATTTTAAAAAATCCATGAATGTGTTAAACTGATTCAACCCCCCCTCTCATTTTAACTAAGGGTTCAATAGTTGAACCTTCTCACAAAAAGAAAAGAAGCCTACATGTTTGAAGCAGGAAATAGTAAGGAGAGATGCCATGAGTTCCCTTGTATTGAGGGGTTCAACTATGTTTATCTTTCCTCCTTTATGATCATGCCTCCTTGGAATTTCTTCTTCCATGCCACTGCCTTCACCCTAAGAAATTTTAAACTCTATTTTGAAAACCCTAAGCCTGATGTGAAATGAGATGAAGGGAGGATATGAAATGGAAATTTTGCAAATGAAGGGAATGAGTGAATAAAGGAAATGGATGTTGGGAATGGGTGTTGTGACAATTAAGACGAATGGCAGCCCCTAAGAAATGTAACGACTCCTGTTTGTAACTGATTTTCTTTGAGGTTGGAGTAATGGTAAAATAGTGATTTCAAGCTTAAAAACTAGGGTTTGATTTAGGGTTTCATTCCATTCATTAAATGATGACCAAAATAACTTGAAGATGAGCTCATGTCATGTACTTACCTCTTACCAGTGCCTTAGAAGAATTTAGAAAATATTTAGAAGCAATTTGATTTGATTTGGGTGATTAGAAGAGGGAGAAACCCTCTCTGTCCATGCGCATAGCGCCAGTGCTCAAGGCACAACGCCAGTTTTGAGCACGCAATGCTAGTTTTAAGCACGCATTTCCAAGGAAAATGAGCATAGGGCTTGTCGGGAAAGAGCGCAGCCCTCCTCCCAGGGTGTAGCACCACCTCCCAGGTGCACAACGCCTTCAAAATTTGTATGGAGGAGAAATGGAAAATGCGCAATGCCAACTCCTAGGCGTGCAGAGCCAAGAAAATTTGCCAGAGCCAAGAAAATTTGCCCAAATTTTCTTAAAAAACTCACAAATTCTTCTCTCCTCGAAACTTCTAATTCTTTGCACGGAAACAATGGTTCATATGAAGTGAAAAATGAGCTTTTATAGATAAGAGGAATTTGATTTAATTATGAAAACCCGCTTTCTAATGTTTGAAACCATTTTTTCCTTTTTCACTGATATTCTTTACACTTTTTGCATGTAGGTTGTTGGATTCATGAAATTTTATTTTATTTTGATCATAGAGACTTGACATGTTAATTTTGAGAACTTTAGGATCATTACATAGTAGCACTTTCAAAATCTCCTGCATTTTCCACCAAAAGGCTCAATTTAACTCTTCCACCTTCTTTGGCCACTTTCCCAAAACCCTAGGTGTCTGCAGTCTTTACAACAATCATCAGTGTTGTCTTCTAAGCTATCTATGGCCCTTTCAAGTTCATTAATTTCTGTCTAGTTCACCTCACCTTTTTCCATATTCCATCAATATTTTCTAATATTCTTTCTTCATGTTTGGCCTTGTGTGCTTCCTCCATGTGATTTTATGCAAGTGATCATTATTTTGGCACTCAACTGGACCATCAAGTTCATAACCCTAGTCCTCTACAAGACCGAGTTGTTCCCCTTTCTTTTTATGTAAGTTTCTTTCATTTAGGAGTAGACAGTCTACCTGATCAGTATTTTCTGTTGATAAATCTCCCAGCACTCCTGTAGAAGTGCTAGGATTTGTCCATTTTCCTCACTTGTATGTTCTGAAATGAGAAGAAAAAATTCTTTAGAAATTTTAGGTCCTCCTTGAATAACCATGTCTTGACATTCTATTACATCTGATCCAGATTCTAGCAAAGGAAACACAGTGCCTGAAACATCCAAGGATGACCTTAAAACATGTAAAACCCTAATGACTTAGTGGGAGGGTCCTTTGACTTGATTTTTACTGAAACTTAGCTTGGAGATTTTCAAGTGAAACTAGAATATTTTTATAGGTTATTATGCCCAAAGGGACATGGGAATTAGTTGGCTATAGGAAACCATAGAGGGAAGGTGGAGTTTAGTGACAAGGGAAAATATGGCCATGAATTCTGAGGGAGGGAAGAAAGATGAAAATGAGAAGTATGAACCCATAAGGAGTCTTTTGAGAGCAATAGGGTGAATTTGAGAAGACCAACCGAGGAATAGTGAAAATAGGTTTATAAGGATAATGAGGGCAGTGGGATTTTTGAAACTCAAGATATTCAAGGAATATTGTTTTGAGAAGGCTATAACCATTCTATAGTCATCTAAAGATTGTGAAAAAATACTGATGACTAGCAAGTATTTTTGAAATTGCATATCTTCAATGAAATTTGATTCTTATAAGACTTTAGAACAAAAAGAGAATTCATTTGGAACAAGGTAACATGTATTTGCAACACTCTTTTCTCCATAATGTCTACTTTCGGTACCTGATCTTGTTTTATCATTTCACATGGTTTTAGCTAGTAATGTAATAGTAATGTTACGGGCTAATGAATGCATTAAAATATAAAGAATCTTCAATTTTAGTTACTAAAATATTTTCTAACATTTACCCTAGCTTATTTCATAATATTATATTTTTGGCTTGCACGAGGAAGTGCAAGAAGTTCAGCGTGGGGGTATGTTGAGCTGTCCTTTTGTCCAAATTTTTATGATTTTTATCAGATAACTTTCTTCTCGTACCTAGTATTTTAATCCTTTATATCTTATTAAGTTTATGACTAGAGGAATTTAGAAACATTAATTATTAAATTATTAAATATTGTTATTAATTAATTTGAAGGGTGTTTTGTGTAAATTTCATTAATAAATTCCTTCTTGGTGGCAGGTGAATAAGTTTAGCACCAGCAATGCTGGAATACTTCTAAAAGTGTATTTGAGTATGGATTCATGCACGAAGCAGAACCATATTTGAGTGCAGATTCATCTACTTCGATGTTTCCCTTCAGTAACACTGCGCATTGCAAGGTTTCTAAAATCCTTCAATTGCCCATTCGAGAGATAATGTGGTCATGAGTTATGCAACAAATTCCATCATGAAGATTTGTGCTTTTGAAACCATAGTCTGGGAGGTTTTGTTTATTTGTAGGTAGATTTAATTAGCTGTGTGTTTTTTCATTAGCTTTTTACTTGAAATTCGCATTTTAATTCGAGTTAGGTCCTTTACATAATCAAATTTTTGTTACAAGTTTGAAAAACATATATTGTATGAATGCATTCTCTATGTGATTGAATACTCTCTCATCTTCTGAGTAAATACCCTTGTGTGATTGTTCTTATTGAGTTAGCTTGTTGATCCTCATTTGTTGCAAGTGTTCAAATCAGAATTTCAAGAACACTATCTATATTTGCTCCATCGTAGCATCATAGTCCACATCTTAAAACTCTTGTCAATAAAGAAGCATATATATTAAATCCAATACATTTGTGACTATTTTTCTCTCAATTTTGAATGCTAGAAACATATAATAGATTTGACAAAAAATGGATTTGATAGGTTGTGTATGTCAACATCGTAATTAAGGTTTTGAATTACAAATATATCCTTGCACATAATCGAATGATATCATTAGATCATGAATTTTAATGAACCTATGTGTTGAATGCTGTAAGTAAGACTTCAGATTGCATGTGCATCTTCACACAGGGTTGATTCGCATATATATATATATATATATATATATATATATATATATATATATATATATATATATATATATATATATATATATCATTTAACTAATTGTAGATAGAATTCTGGTTTGAGCATTGTTTGATTTCAAATTGTTTCTTTTTTAAATTTGAGAAGTAGTAGAACAATGAGGAAATTCTGAGTGATGAACAATGTGAATGAGTGGAGTTGAGTCCTCAAAGTGTTGAGAAATATATTAAAGCTAGGCCAGGATATTTGTATGACAGTTGAAGGTAGTTCTTGAAATAGTGTTTCCATTAAGGTTGTGTGTTAGTGTTTCCAGTTCTTGAAAGTAGTGTTTTAACACTGTGAGAGAGTAGTGGTTACATTGTGATTGTGTGCAATTATACCTCCAGTTTATCCTTGAAATAGATTCATATCATAGTGACCATAATCTAACACACACCCAATAATGATCTCCTTGTCAAAATTGAATACCTCTTTACCTCAAGTCATATGCATGTGGATATGAAGCTGGATGGGTCAATACCTCAATAATTCACTCTTTATTCGTTGGAGAAACAGGGGTGGTGGCAATTAAAATGGGAGGGAAGGTGGAAATAAATAGAAAAAGAGTGGAAATTGTTGGACTAACAAGTTAGTATAAGAAACAATGACTGCAGGAATTTGGGTTGAAAATTTAGTAGAAGAAACGAAGAGCTGTGGAAAAATAGAATCAATGACAAAGGTTCCTCTTCTCGAATGTGAGTGGTCAAACACTGACGAATAAGAAATTGATTTATCATTCAATTCGATTCATTTCCTTCATTGATTTATTTCACCTTATGTTATCGCCACCATATAGGACTAGACCAACTAACGCATTACCTATTATATTACACTCTTCCCAGCTTTCAGGAAACCATCCTCAATCAATAATAAATAAGCTTTAAAGAAACCATATTTCCACTGTCTTGCATTCCCTCCTCTTTCTCACAAATTCGCCTCCATAAAAATTTTGTTGGTAAATCCTCAGTTACCAGTATTAAAACCCTGAATATTACTAGGATCTCCTCTTATATTATGCTTCCAATAAGCACACTTATGCTTCCAATCAATTAGCACACCATGAAACTTTGAAAGCTTCTCCCTCTATTTTCAATCTTTGAAAACTTTACCCTCCATTTATGTGAAGGTTTGCAAATAAATTATTTGAACCACCATATCGATTTTTGTTTTTGTTTTTATTATTAAGTTATATTTATTCTAATTTTAGATATATTATAAGTTATGGAGTATTTTTATTTTAATTTTTAATTTTTAATTTATTTTTTTGGTATGAATGGGATTTGTAGTTCTCGTTGTTTTCTGTATTATTAATGTATTAAAATATTTGTTTATTTACAATACAAAACCTTTGCTTATTTTTATATTTTAAATGAAATATGAAAGAATTAAAATAATTGTAGAAAATTTTAAAAAATAAATATCTCCAACTTTTGCATGTGAATTTGTTAAGATTTTGGTTCCAAAGTTGTATATCTACTCTTATTTATCTATATACATTCAATATATTATTTTCATTTGTAGATAATGTTACTTTTAAATAGGTGTTGATATTCTCAAAACTACAATAAATATAAAAAATTAGATTTAATTTTGTTTATTTAATTCACCACTGCATATTTGTATATGAAAGTTTGTAGCTAGCCTCTTAAGTAAGAAAACTCCTTAAAATCCTACAAAATATAGTTCCTCATTATTAATAGTACTCCATGAAAAATTTGTACCTCCAAAAGATCTCAAAATTATAACACCACTCAAGGCCATTTTCGTTAAAAAGGAAAAATAATATGTTATATAAGAAAATGTGAATTTGGGTTACACTTTTTGCCCTTTTTTGAGAGAAAAATATCATTTTTTTCTGTTCTTCAACTTTCTGCAAGCCAAAACAAATTTTCTCTTTTGAATTTCATTTTATGATAAAAATAAAAGTTGTCATCAATTTTATTAGCTTTCTATTACTTATTTTTTGGATCTTTTTTATACATTTTTGATATGTCAACTTAAAATTTCTTTGAGTGTGTGTTCTTTAACAATCAAAGGATTCATAAGAACTCATGTTCAAACACGTTGGTGTATTCTTTGAAAACTTTGTGTTTTTTATAAACAAAATGTGTTACAACAATCTAGAAAGAGTCTACCTCGGTTTCGTTATATTTACAAAACCAATTGATGCATATCATACAAATATCATAATTACTAGAAATTTTTGAATTGATCAAATATGAAAAAAATTGCATATTTTCAATATGTTTTGGCTTGCAAAAAATTTCTCAACATATAAATTATAAACTAAAAATCTAAAAACTACCCATTAGAGATGACGAACCAATGTTATGCACCATAATTTTTTCAATTTTTTTACAGTGTATTTTGGAAGATACAAAATATTCATTTCACTGAATCATAATGACCTTCAGAACTTGTTTGCATCTATTTTATTACAAAATTAATTAAAATTAGTAAATATTTATGAAACTCCATAAAAGTTATATTTCTTGAAAGTAGATTATATTCTACAAATTCTTGTCTTGGTTATGACAGTTAATTCATAAATTTTCATGGAGTTTAATCAGGCCAAAGTTGAAGAAATGTGTTCAGAGCCTAGCTGTTGTGTAACTACAGACGTGTTAGTTCTGCTGAACTTTTAAAAAAGTTCGGCCAAATTGTTTTTTTGTCCCGACAACCTGTCAATTCTAATGACACAAAATTTTAGCCGATTTTTTTACAAAAGTTAGACGAAATTTTAATTGAATTTAAGCCGGTCGAAAAATTCAATAAATCCCGTCCAAAAAAACATTTTGTGGCTATATAAATAGCCGAAAACGGAATCATTATTTTTGCATAATTTCGCACATTTCTTCATTTGGGCTGATTTTGTAAAGGACTTTTTTTTAGATTAATTTTCAAAGGACTCTTTCTGGCTTAATATTGAAAGGACTTTTTTTAGAGGTATGTGATACATTTTTTGGAGGTATGTGATATTTTTTTAGATTCTTTTAAAAAAAAAATTGGAGGTATGTGATATTGTTTTAGGTGATTTTTGGGCTTAATTTTCAAAGGACATTTTTTTGGAGGTATTTTGTTTTTAGAGGTTTTTGGGCTTAATTTTCAAAAGACATTTTTTGGACTTTTTTGAGCTTAATTTTCAAAGGACCCTTTTTAGGCTTAATATTCAAAGGAAATTTTTTGGAGGTATTTTTTAAAGTGATACTTTTTAGAGGCTTTTTTAGCTTAATTTTCAAAGGAAATTGTTTGGAGGTATTTTGTTTTTAGAGACATTTTTTTAGAGGTTTTTGGGTTTAATTTTAAAAGGACATTTTTTTGAGGTAGCTTTTAAAGTGACATTTTTTAAGAGGCTGGACTTAATTTTCAATGGACATTTTTTGGAGGTATTTTTTAAAGTGACATTTTTTTAGAGTACATGTTTTGGGTTTAAGTAAATATTTTATAATTATTTTTTTAAATGAGATTTTTTCTAAATTTTTAAATGAATTTTTTTTGCAATACTTGGAAGGAAATATTTTGAGCTTCATTTCATTTTTAGAAGACATTTTTTCCTCAGATTTTTTAAAGTAAGTGTTTTAGGTTGAGGTACGTTGTTTGTGAAAAAAAATTTAAATGACTATTTTTTTAAATTAAATATTTTGTGATGCTTTTTTTAATTGAGTTTTTGTCTAGATTTTTGAAGGAAATTTTTTGAGCTTCATACTCAAGTATCATTGGAAATCCAAGGAATTGCAAGATAAAATATGATCAAACAAGATACCCTGAGGAACGTAGAGAAAAGGGGAGACAATATCGCCAAAAAAAGAGAGTAGAAAGCTCAAATATTGAAAGGTAAAATCAACCTCAACTACAAGTTCAAGCAGGTATGTAAATGTAAATATTATAAATTTGATATTTAAAATTTTCCTAGTGTATTCGGAAACTTAATTTTTATTTGATGAACTAATTTGAAGAATATTTTGCAATGTAAAAATAGAGAGATATTCCTCAAAACATTGATGATGTGATACAAAATTTTGAAAGATAAATTGAAAGAGATATTGAACCAATGATTGAAGATGGTGAAAATGTTGAAATAAATTCAGGTGAAGAAATTGAATCACCATGTATGTATATGTGTGTGTGTGTGTGTGTTGAACACATGTATATTATTGAAATTATACATATTTATTAATTTAGTTATTTATTGAATATGTAAACTTATTATGTACATTTAATTCTAATATGTATAGATGAAATCAATATCGATGATGAGATGTTAGAAAATGTTGACACTCACACATATGGAGATAAAAAAGCTGACCATGTTATACAATATCGTGTTTATCACATTATTGATTCGTTATTCAAAGATGAAATAGTGGTCGTTCAAAACCAATTGTTGAAAAGTCTCTTAACATAAATGAAATTAAAAGAAGATACAAATTTATTGGTTATTCTAAAATCAACAAAAGATAAAAAAAATGAAGGAAAACATGATACAAAATTTAAATAGTGCTCTAAATTCAATTAGAAGATCTAGAAAGAAAAGTATTTTAGATGCACATAGAGCAGTACAGTTGGATGTGGTTTCATCAAGTAGTAAAACGAATCTCTTGGTAAATATATGGCACAAACATTAGGAACCTCACAACAAAATTTGCACAAGCATCAAAAATTTCGATTGAAAATAGATGTAAATGATGAACTCACTTGTTGGACAACTATTTGTAGGAAACCATACAAAGATAGACTTGGATAAAATGCTAAGAAAATAATATATGAATATTGGATGAAAAATTCACGTGTTTCACCAAAAGCAAGGGATGTGATGCGAATAAGAATAACACAAAATCAGTACGAAGAACATCCAAAATATTTCTTGGACATCACTCAGATAGAGTTGTTCAACAACTTCAAAGAATAGAATCGTGAAATGGATTTCTCAATCAGTGCTTTTGTGCAAAAAAAACCATGGTATGTAAAACCTATCATTATACGCGACACTTGTTGTTGTCATTATCATGTGGAATTTTAGTTATATTATGACACATTCCTTAATTTTGGCAAATTTTTTTGGAAAGATTCACCTTCTCCTTCCACTATACATGATTTCATATCTAAAATTCTATGTGGAAGAGAAAGCCATGAGCTATTTTACCAAAAGAAATGTGTTGGTGGTAAAAAAATTGATGATTGTGAAAATTTGACTAAATTTCAAAAAAAATATCGTACTAACATAAATGATCAATCATTTTCCAACATGAGAGTGAAATGGAAAATATGTGAATATATACATACATTGATTCAAGGTTCAAGTGCTAAAAGAACTGATTTACAAGAAGAAGAAATTTTTGTGTTAGATTTTTTGAGAAAGTTTGAGGTAGAAATTTATAAATACACCAAGAATTCCCATAGAGCTCGATGGCAGGACTTGTAATTCAAAAAATCCCATGAAGTTTTTCCACAAGGGACCATTTTTTTAGTAGTTGGTTTTGCAGAAAACTACACATTTGTCCCACAAAAAGAAATTGAAAGTGAATACTATCATTCTGACCAAGTCTCCATGCTTGTCCATATTCTATATAGACATGTTGAACAAAATATTGATCATATAGAAAGCACCAGTGAAAATTGGCATGTTATTAAAGAATATCACTTTTATATTAGTGATGATCGTACACATGACACATATTTTGTACAACACTATTTTGAAAAGATTTATGACTCCTTGAAAAGTCATGAAAATAATTCAAGGAACATTGAATATGGTTAGATGGATGCACAAGTCAATTCAAATCTTCACGATCCTTCTCTTGATTTTTCCATATTCATATGAAAACCCACATTAAAAAATTTTGGAATTTCTTTGAGACTCGTCATGGAAAAGGAGAACATGACAGTGCAGGGCCATGCATAAAATGAACACTTTGAAGATATCAAATGGGCCACTTTTCAAACCGACTTGTCTTAGCTGAACAAGTTATTCAATGGTGAATCGCTGCACTAAGCCATGAGACTAACCAATCAAGGGAAGTACGAAGGTACATTCAATTTAATTTTTATTGGAATTCTAATTTTAAATAGTACATTTATCACATTGATTATCTTTGATGGTATTTTGATATCATATTTATATTCTTCTTTGAACTTTCCATATAGTTCTTTTTGGCATATGGGGTTCAATATGTAGATAAATTGATTGGAGATGACATTGAAACAATAAATGGACTCGAAAATTGTATTCAATTAAAACAAAGTTGCCCACAAATGTGTTTTCATTTGATAAAAGAAAATATTCTTGTCTTTGTCATGTTTGCATAGACAACACATAATCCAATGATGTTTGTGAAAAGAAAATGTATGTAAAATATTGGCAAGATACAGAACTAAATACAAAGGGAAAATGCCCATTGCGAGCTTTGAAGAAATGCAATCAGAGGAGACTTCAATATCATCTTATGGTGATCGATTTTTTGATCTTGTTAGAGAAGGTAACATTTCAGTTTCTTTAAAATGATAGAGATTTAGAAATAGATAATAAAATCAAGTACACATGTTAATTTCAAAGTTAATTTTTCATGTTAATTATGATCTAAATTTAAATACATAATTTTGTTTGATTATTCAGGAGTTGTTTTTGTTGTATTTGCAACTACTATGAACAATGAAAATGTGAAGTATTATTTGATGTGATGCATTGCACGAAAGATGAAATTTTTAGAAAAATATGATGATCACGGGTTTACATATGACAGAGGGTCTATTATACTGAAAGGTTATTTTTTCCAACAGACTAATCAAAGTGGGGATTTTTTTTTACTTTCAAGACTATGAACCTAATGTCACGAGTTGTCAATATCCTCACTTGGTGTGTGCAACACACATAAAGTTGATAGAAGTTCTATCAAAGAAAAAACAAAAATTAAGAAATGGAAAATGCAAAAATTTGATCATGAACAGTTCATTGAAGATGGAATTCCATCGAGATTTTTTGGATTGAACTGCCCAACAATTTCTTCTCTCTCGATTAATCTTTTAGAACTTCTAGAACTCAACTAAAAATTGAATTGTCTTTTTATGTTATATGTACTTGAGTGTTTGCACATGTACATTGTTTTAGTACATGCACATGAGTAATTTATATATGTGTAGACATACACATGTCTATATTATCTTGTATAAATGATTTCATACATTCGCTGATACAATTTTTCGTAATTTCATTATTGCAAAATGTACATATCTGTGTATCTAGCATATTTGATATAATGCAAATTTGAAGTTGCACAATTTAGTTTTATAAATGTATCTATTAAAAGTAAATTATAAAATTTATCCTTGAATACAAAATGTGTGGTATGTGTTTTGTAATTTCCTATTTTACTATCAACTGGAAGTAGCTTTTCTATGTACATTAATGAAAAATTTTGTGTACTAGATATATATGTTCTAATGCAATTTTAAAATTTTATGATTGTTTGATACATCTAAGAACACCTATAATTTTATGATTTTTTTTAGATATATACAATTCTATGTATTGTACTTCAATCATTTTAACATATTTTATTCAAACATGTACTTCAATCATTTTTATGAACATATATGCATGTGAACATTTTTTTGTTTGTAACTTGGGCTAAGATATATTAAAAGAATGAAAAAATATACAGAGGAAATGGGCAAAGATGGAAAGCAGTGCTTCGACTATCCCTACCTTGGTAGTGCTCAAAACAAACCAATTTTAGGGCTGCCTCAGCAGAGGAAACCAACCCCTTAAGAGTGTCGTCCAGTGTTGTAATACAAAATATTCAATGGCCCCTATAAAAACAAAAGAGATGAACTATATCCTTAGGTGAAAATCATGGATTTTATTCATCTTTGTCCATCGCCTGGTCCTCTTCTTATATCAGGCACCCACATTCTCTAGAAATGGCTTCCTCCTCAGCTATAGGCATTCAAGGAGGCTTTGAAGGGGTCGCATGGATGATGGGAGTAACTGGGTACTCCGCATCGCCATCTCTGGTCCAGACTCTGTCCAAATCCACAACCTACATGATTATCTCCTCCATCGTGGGCTCATAACTTGGAAGAGGGTTTGTTTTCCTGGGTAAAGGCTGCAAATATTGAATAATAGTGGATTTCCTGCCTCTTCTACTCTTGGGCTTCTCTAGAGGAAAAATATTCTCCCCATTAATGTTATCAAATGCTTGAGGAGCCAACACCTCATGGCTATCAGATCTAAAGCCCTCGATGGATTCTAATCGTTGGTCGTTTCCACGGTGAGAGCAGCCTAAAAACACACCTCTGTAGCTTCCTCTGATGGGTTTCTAATGCTAGCGCGCGACCATGGTATTGCGTCTGACCTGTAAATTTTATGATTTTTTTTATATTTTAAAACACTGATATGTATTTTACTTAAATATCACCTAAATAACATATGTACATCCTAAAATTATATAACATTTACACACCTGTTCAAATACATAACATGTACCAATATATGTATGTCTTAAATGTAATTTGAAATTTCCATCTAGATTCATTTTATATTTAACAAATAAAATAAAAACTTGAGTTTTAAGAGCAAAACATTATCCCACAACATGTGAGCACATGCCAAATGTAGTTCAACTATCCAAAATATACACATTTATGTGTAAATTGTAATTTGACATTTCCATCTAGATTCATTTTATATTTAAAAAATATAGTGACAACTTGAGTTTTAAAAATAAAACATTATATCACAACATGTGATCATATGCCAAATGTAGTTCATTTATCAAAAATATACACATGTATACATGGTTTGTAATTCGAAATTTCCATCTAGAGAGATTCATTTTATATTTTTAACAAATTTATAAAATGAAATTTTTTTAAAAACAAAACACTATATCACAATCACATGCCAAATGTAGTTCACCCATCCAAAATATACACATTGTGAAAATTTAATTGGAAATTTCCATCTAGAGATTCATTTTATATTTAACAAATAAAATGACAAATTGATTTTTTTAAAAGAAAATGTTATACTGTAAAATAAAACATCATATCACAACATGTGATTACATGCCAAATGTACTTCAACTATCCAAAATATACACATGTATGTACATGGTTTGTAATTTTAAATTTCCATCTAGAGAGATTAATTTTATATTTAACATTTATAAAATGACATCTTTTAAAAACAAAACATTATATCACAATCACATTCCAAATGTAGTTCAACCATCCAAAATATACACATTGTGAAAATGTAATTTGGAATTTCCATCTAAAGATTCATTTTATATTTAACAAATAAAATGACAACTTGAGTTTTAAAAATAAAAATTATATCACAACATGTGATCACATGCCAAATGTAGCTCAACTATCCATAATATACACATGAACATGTGTTTTGTAATTTGAAATCTCCATCTAGATTCATTTTATATTTAGAAAATAAAAAGACAACTTGAGTTTTAAAAACAAAACATTATATATCACAACATGTGATCACATGCCAAATGTAACTATCCAAAATTTAAAATCATTCTTGATAAAGTAAATTTAGTTTAATGTTAGAAAATTATATATTACAGAGCAATGCAACACATAAAATATGCGGAAAATACAAGCACACAAAACACTTAAAACCAGAGAGACATAGATATACGTGGTTCACCCAGTTTGGGCTACATCCACCCCGAACAACCAGTCCTTCCTTTATATTATCCAGCAAAACGAATAGACAAAACCTACAGCAGATCCATTGTAATATCCTCTGTTTTCTCTCATAGTCTCCCTCTCTGTTTCTCGCTCTGAGAATACACATACAATACACAGCCACAATACCATACCCTCATAAAAGTGAGGGGTTGCCTTCTAGGGAAAAAAACCCTAAACTAAACATAACTTCTACCGTCAGATCATTTGCCTAATGAACGACCCAGATTGACTAGAAATTACTATACTTTTACAAGGCAATTTTACATTTGTTTTTAGCTTCAGGGGCACTTCCCTCGAAACCCCCCACCAGGGGGGGCTCCATAAAGTCATTGTCGTCCCCCGCTGGACCCCCCATGGCAACGATTAATTTGCGGGCGGCGTTTCCGCCCCATTTAAGGTACAGGGGTCCAATGCTGTGATACAAAGTAAACAAGATAATTAGGCTCCACACCCAACATTTAAAACTATATCCAAACAGTAAAATATGTCCAAAATTTGTATCTCAAATTAACAATAAAGGTAAATATATATCTAGTTCAATGTATATTGTTACAAGTATGAAGTTATATAGAAAAGTAAATATGACTACATAGATAAAACTATATATAAAAAAGTAAATTTAAGACTAGATCTATCAAATATAATGTTGCACACATGTGCATCATCAATCAAATACAGATGGATCTAGTGTCTTTGCTAGAAAAATCCTGATCCTTGTGCTATCTTGTGAAGAATGGGGAACTTGTACACAATGTGTAAAAACATAAAAATTTAATAAAAATATATAACTTCATGTAAAAAATCAAAATGAAAAAAGAAATCATGCAATACCTCATGTGGTTGCCTCTCCATTGTATTTTGTTGCTCGTCCATTAAAACATCCTCCACGGTAGCTTTTTCCACATTAAACTGTACAATATATATATATATATATCTATATATATATATATATATATATATATATATATATATATATATATATATATATAATTTAGATGAAAATGCATATAAACTAAATTTAAATAATATTAAAAAAAAGCTAGACAACTTGTTCAAATGGTCTGGATGTTCCTATTTCCATCATACACTCCATGCTAGAGTCAGTGGAGAATGAAAATCATCTCCAAAAACCTAAAATTCAAAAATTTAAAAGTACAAAATAACTCAAGATCTAGATCTCATTTTATAATAAAACTTTTCAACTTGAATTTTTAACTTAAACATATAAGTGAAAAATTGAATACTTATGATGGTGGATTGGACACATCTCTTAAGGGTGGCTCCAAAAGAAAATCTCCAGAAACATAAAATTAAAAAGAAATTGAAAATGTAAAATGACTCAAGATCTAGATGTAATTTTTTAATGGAACTTTCAAGTTGGAATATATAACTTAAAAACATATTTAAGTCAAAAATTGTTCATACTTGTGATCATGGATTTGGAACATTTCCCAAGGAAGAAGAAGGTACCTCCATCCTAAAAACATCAGATGGAATTAGAATCTGTTAACATTTAATTATATACATGTACATGTGTACACAATTATTTATTTTAAAAATATGTCATCATTTTTCGATATATAATAATAAATAAAAAATAATTGTACATCATCATGTTGACTTAAAAACCACTAACATGTGCCAACGTATCATCTTGATGGTGAGATCCATATTGATTGTGTGATTGACGGTGAGAACCATCTTGATTGTGTGAAATGGAAGCTTTGACTGTGATATTAACATCTTTGTTCATCAAGCATGGGAAATGTAAATGGTGTTAACATATATGATACAATTTTGTTATATTAATGTATAGAAATAAATGTGTGTATATAGGTATTTATTACAAATTGTACATGTGTTAAAATCACCCTAACCATTAACACATACCGATCCCATGCCCTATTCCTCATGAATAATTAGGTTCTGCCAACCATTGTGACAATTATTTGTATATGTTCTTATATCTTCAACACTCATGTTATGTATCTCATCATCTGTATGATACAAAAAAATAACACGTGCATTGTCTTGTGCTCTTTGCCTATTAAGCCAAACATCAACTCAACCCAGTCCACTCTGAACATTGGAAATGATGGCATCCCTTGCTTCTCGACTATTTTGAGAAGTGGAATCCATCTCTGACCGTAAATTTTCCACATGAATAGGTCGACTAACCAATGATGGCTCGGGGCAAGGCAACTCAGCATCACACTTAACGCCCCTATGGTCACATAATCGACCTTTCCCAAGACCAAAAAATTTAGAGGGAAGGTCATTATAACTCGATTTCATTCCCAAAAATAATTTGGCATAAAATCATTTTTAAAAATAAAGCAGAACCTCATCGTTCCATGGGAGTCTTCCATAGGCATCAAGGTGCCTATTATAAAAATGACCAACTATATCAGGGTGCTTTAAATATTGCACCTTTAGCATATTTATTTTCAACCCTTATTTGAAACTAAACATAGACTTGGCCATTTCTGTTGTAACTCTTTGCTTAACAACCTCCCATGTATCAAGACCCAACACTATTTCCTTTGTTTTTCTCATCACTTCTACAAAAGTATCAGTGGTAGGCCCAAGCGCTATGTACACATCTACTAGTTTGCTTAAAGAGTGAGTAACTATTTTTAAGCTTTCTTGACTCTCAAAAGTGATTTTCAAAGACACAAGATCTTTATTCAATTTTTAATGAAGATGTTGAAACCTTTGTAATGTGCATTGTTGCATGTTTTTTTCCCAAGGTATATCGGAAATGTAAAATAGATAATTCGTGGTTGGTATACAACCTTCTTATTGAAAAACAAATTTTGTCCTACATCTTTTTGGAGCAACATTTGGAGCAAAATTTTCACCCTCTACACAATACATAAAATTTTCTATAAATAAAAAAATATGCAAAAAAATGTGTAAAAATTGAATGAAAATAATATTTAGATTCATGGCCACCTTGATATGGTTGGGTAGCATCATGTCCACCCTAAGACTATTGAGAACCAGAACGACCACTGATTGACTAAGAACCAACACGCCCATCAATTTATTCACCTACGGGGGAATGCATATAACCACCCTCACGCAATTGGCCACCACCTATTTATGGGCCTCCAGAGGAATGTAATCCACCACCAACTTCACACGACAAGAGGGAAGCTTCATAAAAACATATGAATTGATAATCAATTCAAAAATACATTCATAAATATAAATACATGTACAAATGATTGATTAAATTACGTGAACCATACCATGATTATGTGAACCATGGCCAAGCTCCATTGATGGAGTAGACACTCTTGTCCTCCTAACTCATAAAAAATAAAAAAATGAAACTTATTAAAAACTAATTTAACTAAAAAAAATGATAAAAAATCAATTCCATATGTATACATGTATGTACATGGGGATAAAATTATATAATATATAGTCAATATAAAAATTAATTTGACATATATACACACATGTATGCATGGATATAATATTATATAAATACCAAGAACATCCCTCGATCCATGATCCCCCTCTCTCGTAGAGGCATGAGATTTTGTTGATATTCGTCTTTCATCGTCCATGATATATATGGATATATATAGTGGACATTTACAATTATTTTTAAATTACTATTTAAAATAAATTTAAAATATTTCAAAAAATTAATGTAATTTAGTACACAAATTATGTAAAACACAACTTTCAAAGAACTAATTGATTTGTGAAACTCAATTTAAGAAAAAATTCATTGAAGTCCTCACATTTTAATTTTATCAAAAAATGAAGTTCACCAAGTTGTGCTTTACATGGTGGGAGCACACTTGGTATATAATTGAAAAAAACACATGGTCATTAAAAATGACATATTTATAAATAAAAAACACACACATATGAAAGATATGTTACAGTTTCCATCATTAAATTTTTAAGGAGAGCGTCTTAGCACTAATTCATCTTTGAGAGATGAATATTGAATTAGCAGTGCCCCATATAATACTAATTCATCTATTAATTCATCTTTGACAGATGAATCGTGAATTGGAATTGCCCCACATAATAGATCACCAGACATCTTATTAACATTTGCACAATCTCTTATACTAAAAATTTTAAATTGTCTAACAATATTGTTCTCTTTTCCATGAAATTTTTTTAGCCTCTCCTTCTTAACTTGGTACATGCCTTTCATCTGGCTGCACACAAGTTCAAAATTGGTGAAAACTAAAATTCCATTTGATCTATACTCCCTAGCTATTCCTAAGCCTTCTATCAATGCAATATAATATGCCTCGTTGTTTTTTATTCTTCCTGGTATATTCATTTTCCTTTGGAGGACTTTGTTAGTTGCAATATTGCAAAGCACATATGTAATAACTGATTTCCCTAGATTGGGATAGAAATAAACATCTATGCATAATGTCCATTTTTCAACCATATTTAGTGGGTTTTTTTATCCCTGAAAAAAATAAATTCAATAAAATATATTAAATTAAAATTTATTTCAAATGCATGGGAGAAATGGCATGTGCATGGTTTTCCTTAAATTTTATGGGTGAAATTACATGTACATGGTTTTCCCAAAAACACTAGAAAATGCCTTAAATTTTATGGGAGAAATGGCATGTACATGGTTTCCAAAAGAACTAGCATTTTCCTTATTGCAAATGCCTTAAATTAGCACTATAAAATGCCTTAAATTTTATGGGAGAAATGACACATGTACATGGTTTGCCATAAATTTTTCCTTATGGGAGAAAGAAGAAATGACATGTACATGATTTTCCTTAAAGTTTTCCTTGAGTTTATGGGAGAAAGCCTTGAGTTTGTGGGAGAAATGACATGTGCATGGTTTGCCTTAAATTTTTCCTTAAAGTTTATGGGATAAATCACATCTAGAAATGAAATGCCTTAAATTTTGTCTCACCTAGATTTTAAGGGATAAAATGACATGTACATGGTTTTCCTTAACGTTTGCCTTATATTTTATGGGTGAAATGACATAGATATGACAAAGAAATGACATAGAAATGACATGCCTTAAAGTTTTCCTTAAATTTTATGGGAGAAATGACACATGTACATGGTTTGCCTTAAAATTTTCCTTAAATTTTATGGGGGAAATGACATAGAAATGACATGTACATGGTTCCAAAAACACTACCAAATTTCTTAAATTTTATCAAAGAAATTACATGTACATGATTATCCTTAAAGTTTTCCTTGAGTTTATGGGAGGAATGGGAGAAATGACATGTATGTAAATGGTTTTCCTTCAAGGTTTCCTTAATGTTTATAGGATAAATGACATCGAAATGGCATGTACATGGTTCCAAAAACACTAGAAAATGTCTTAATGTTTATGGGAGAAATGGCATGTACATGGTTTCCAAAAACAATAGCATTTTCCTTATTGAAAATACCTTAAATTAACACTAGCAAATGCCTTAAAGTTTATGGGAGAAATGACACATGTACATGGTTTTCCTTAAAGTTTTCCTTATGGGAGAAAGGAGAAATGACATGTACATGATTTGCCTTAAAGTTTGCCTTAATTTTATGGGAGAAAGCCTTGATTTTTTGGTAGAAATGGCATGTGCATGGTTTGCCTTGAAGTTTGACTTAAAGTTTATGGGAGAAATCACATCTAAAAATGGCATGCCTTAAATTTTTCCTTGCCTATAGTTTAAGGGAGAAATGACATGTACATGGTTTGCCTTAAAGTTTGCCTTCTATTTTATATGAGAAATGACATAGAAATGACAGAGAAATGACATATGTACATGGATTTCCTTAAAGTTTTCCTTAAATTGTATGTGATAAATGACATAGAAATGGCATGTACATGCTTCCAAAAACACTAGCAAATGCCTTAAAGTTTTCAGGAGGGGGATTCAGGATCTCCACAGTATCCATTTTTACATCTACGTTTTGAGTCTAACCAAGAGTTATCATCATGACTAAACCTACCAAGAAGAGAGACGGATGGAACAGATAAATACTATCATGAGAGGAAGGGATCGGAGATGAGAAATAAATGGTCAACTAGAAAAGATACCCAGGAAAAATTATAGTTAATTAAGGTTTATTTGATAAATAATTAAAACATTTTATTTTAATTTTTTCATTAAATATGTTAACTATTTTTATTTTTTTTCCAGAAATATTCTAATTGGACTTATTATGATTAAGAAATGTATATTATTATAATATTAGGGTAATTTTATCAAAATCATTAACGGTGTTTAATATTAAATAATATTTATGATAATATAATTTTTTTATTGAATTACGTCTTATGTACATGATTGATAGTTAAAATAAATTATAATGTTATTATTAATGTTAATATTCTAGTGAGATTTAATTTTGATTAATAATGTATATGTTATGATTTATTATAATATTATGGATGGTATAAACTTAATTTTATGAAATTCGTTTATGAGGGTTGTTCAATATTAATTAATATTTATGATTAATATAAATTTGATTGAATTAATGAATGGTCTAATATGTATGGTTTATAGTTAAAATATATTATAATTTTTGTTATTAATATTATTAGTATTAATTTTAATATTAATTAGTAATAGTCACCTATTGCAACTAATATTGGTTAATTAATACTAATAAGAAGTTTAAATGATTTATTTCATTATTAGGTGAAATGTGAGGGTTAATGTGAGGGTTTATTTAAGTGACCATTTAGTATTTGACATCAAGAGGACTAAAGGAAAGGGGTTATGTAGGGAAACGGAAAGAGGAAAACTAGGTGAGAAGGAGGGCAGACCGAAATAATCCAGAGGGGTGAATAGAGAGGAGGAGGTAGAGGGGAGACTGAAGGTCCTAAGAGGGTGTATAGGGGACAATAAAAGGGGAAGAGCACAGGTGATAGCGGAAGATAAGGAGGAGAGGGGGGTTAACGAACGTGAGATTGTCGAGGAAATACTGGCACCCAATTTTTGCTAACCTCCACAACATCGTCCCTATTGAGGCTATTAGGGTGTTTTAAGATTTCTAGCGCCTCACGAATATTTATTTTGAAATTTTGATTCTCACTAGCAATCACTTTGGTATCCTCAAGTTAGATATGGTTAAAATTCTTGTTAGAGTTATCAACCAAGACTGAGGTACGGGTTCTCCCATTTCTGATGTCGGCACCATGCTTTTTCAGCCTGATTTTGAAATACCTAACTATTTCTCTAATATAACAATCGCCACACGATAAATTTATTTTGTACACACCCTTTTGTTGGAGGAGATTAGGGTTGTCTTCGAAAAATTTCATTCATTTTCTTATTTTCATTGGAGGCTTAAAAGAGGTTCCTATATCCTTCTAAGAAATAAACTTCGCTAGTGTCTCAGTGACTCCCTGAATTTAAGGAAGGTATGATTTTGTGATGAGGGAATCACCCGAGGGATTTCTTTTAATATTGGATCTGGCTCTTTTGATGGACTTAATTATGTATTTTTTTTTATGTCCCATATTTATGAATGCCTTTATCAAATATTCAATTTATTCTTCAATGTGTCTGTCATAAAAAATCCTGAAAGCTCAAGTGAAAAGAATCATAAGAACTCCAATCTTATGGGTGGGTTGGTGGTGTGAATTTGCATGGAGGTAATTATCGGTGTGCTCCTTCTTTCTGAATAATTTATGTCCAATGGATCTATCTTTATTTCTGATGAGGAGAACGTCCAAGAATGGAATGCAGTTATTTTATTCATCTTCCATTGTAAATTGAATATCCTTGCATATGGTATTAAGGTGGTTTTGGAACCTTATAACCTCTTCATCCCCATGAGGCAAATCGAGACTAGTGTCATGCATGTATCGAATCCAGAATTTTGGTTTCAGAGGGTAAGATTCCAGGGCTTTCCTTTAAAATATTTCCATGAAGAGATTAGCCACTATGGGGGACAACAGAGATCCCATAGCTACTCCCGACGTTTGCTTGAAATTTTATCAAAGAAATGGCATGTACATGGTTACCTAATTTTTTCCTTGAGTTTATGGGAGAAATGGGAGAAATGACATGTATGTAGATGGTTTTCCTTAAAGTTTATGGGATAAATGACATAGAAATTACTGTTGTGTGTGGAGCTTGATTATCTTGTTTATTTTGTATCACAACGTTGGACCCCTGTAAATTAATGGGGTGACAACGCTGCCCGTAATTAAATGTTGCCTAAGGGGTTGGGGGGGGGGGGGTGGCTATGACTTTATGGAGCTCCCCCTAGTGGGGGGGTTTTGAGGGCAGTGCCCCCGAAGCTAAAAAAAAATGTAAAATTTCCTTATAAAAGTATAGTAATTTCTAGTCAATCTAGGCCGTTCATTAGGCAGATGATCTGATGCTAGAATTTATGTTTAGTTTAGAGTTTTTTTCCCAAGAAGGCAACCCCTTGCTTGTATGAGGGCATTGTATTATGGCTATGCATTATATGTGTATTCTCAGAGCGAGAAACAAATAGGGAGAGTGTGAGAGAGAATAGAGGATATTACAGTGGATTTGATGTAGGTTGTGTCTCTTGATTATTTTGGATAATAGAAAGGAAGGACTAGCTATTCGGGGTGGACATAGCCCAAACTGGGTGAACCATGTATATCTGTGTCTCTCTGGTTCTATGTGTTTTGTGTTCTTGTGTTTTCCACATATTTCATGTGTTGCATTGCTCTGTAATATATAATTTTCTAACCATTACATGTACATGGTTCCAAAAACACTAGAAAATGCCTTCAATTTTATGGGATAAATGGCATGTATATGGTTTCCAAAAACAACAGCATTTTCATTATTTCAAATGCCTTAATTTAAGGTTATAAAATCCCTTAAATTTTATGGGAGAAATGACACATGTACATGGTTTGCCTTAAATTTTTCCTTATGGTAGAAAGGAGAAACGACATGTACATGATTTGACTTAAATTTTGCCTTGAGTTTATGGGAGAAAGCCTTGAGTTTGTGGGAGAAATTACATGTGCATGGTTTGCCTTAATGTTTTCCTTAAAGTTTATGAGAGAAATCACATCTATAAATGTCATTCTTTAAAGTTTTCCTTGCCTAGAGTTTAAGGGAGAAATGACATGTACATGGTTTTCCTTAAATTTTTCCTTATAGTTTATGGGAGAAATGACAAGATTTAAAGTTTGGCTTAAATTTTATGGGAGAAATGACATGTATATACATGGTTTGCCTTAAATTTTTCCATAAATTATATGGGAGAAAATGACATAGAAATGACATGTACATGGTTCCAAAAACAGTAGCAAATGCCTTAAACATTAATAGAGAAATGGCATGTACATGGTTATCCTTAAAGTTAACCTTGAGTTTATGGGAGAAATGGGATAAATGACATATATGTACATAGTTTTCCTTACATTTTATGGGATAAATGACATAGAAATGACATGAACATGTTTCCAAAAACACTCGCAAATCCCTTAAATTGTTTTGGAGAAATGACGTGTACATGGTTTCCAACAACACTAGCATTTTCCTTATTGCAATTGCCTTAAATTAACACTAGGAAATGTCTTACATTTTATGGGAGAAATGACACATGTACATGGTTTGCCTTAAATTTTTCCTTATGGAGAAAGGAGAAATGACATGTAATTTTTCCTTGAGTTTATGGGAGAAAGCCATGATTTTGTGGGAGAAATTAAATGTGTTTGGTTTTCCTTAAAGTTTTCCTTAAATTTTATGGGATAAATCACATTTAGGAATGACATGCCTTAAATTTTTCCTTGCCTAGAGTTTAAGGGAGTAATGACATGTACCTCGTTTTCCTTAAAGTTTTCCTTATAGTTTATGGGAGAAATTACATAGAAATGACATGCCTTAAAGTTTTCCTTAATGTTTATGGGAGAAATGACACATGTACATGGTTTTCCTTAAATTTTGCCTTAATTTTTATGGGAGAAATGACATAGAAATGACATGTACATGGTTCTTAAAACACTAGAAAATGCATTAAATTTTATGTGACAAATTACATGTACATGGTTATCCTTAACATTTGCCTTGAGCTTATGGGAGAAATGTGAGAAATGGAATGTATGTACATGGTTTTACTTAAATTTTAACTTAAATTTTATGGGATGAGTGACATAGAAATTACATGTACAAGGTTCCAAAAACACTAGCAAATGCCCTAAATTTTATGGGATAAATGACATAGAAATGACATGTACATAATTTTCCTTAAATTTTTCCTTTGCAAAATTATTTTATGCACTTACTAAAACAAACTAGTGGTAGTGGTTGATGAAGTTATGTCAAAAGTCACACCTTGATGACTTTGTGGGAGAAATGGCATATAAATGGTTTGCAAAATTATTTTATGCACTTACTAAAACAACTAATGGTAGTGGTTGATGAATTTATGTCAAAAGTCACACCTTGATGAGTTTGTTGGAGAAATGACATGTACATGGTTTTCCTTAAAGTTTATGGGAAAAATCACATCTAGAAACCTTTACTTTGACATTTATAAATAGGCTAATAACATTAAAAAATAATTTTCAACTTGCATTAGTTATTTCCTTAATAATAACTATGATTTGGCACCTAAAAGATTGTCTAGTAATATAATAATATCTTTTTTGGCTTGTACTATCATTCATCCTTGATATGTAGAAGAATTTTACAATGTGAACATCAACCTACACACTATAATCATATCACTATACATAATATATATTAGTAATATCCATTACATCATAAAACACTCCACTTTTAACATTTTAGAAGATTAGAGAAGTAAATGACAACACTAGGAGAGGTAGCATAGTGGAAGGTGTAAATTTAGGTACATTAATAAAAAATAGTTAACATCAACATAAATATGAATATAGTGGAAAACCTATAGTAGCATTATGGTAAGAAGCCAAGGGTCTTCATTAATCGAATAAACCATTTCTATCAATCATGTTTGTTAACATCATGCCTCCAAATGCATAAAATGATAAACTATAGTCAACATGCATTTGACATTTTTCATAGAATACCATTCAATTTAACTTCATATGTATTTCCATTATTCATTTTTCCAACCACCATCAAAGGTATCCAATGTAATTATATCTACTTATAAGGAATCAATCTTTCTTCACTTCTATAAAACGTAAAGAAAATTTATGTGTATCTACTATAGGAAATAGACAATAGGAAAGCCATAAGAATCCATCCTAGAACACATTGTTTTCAATTCTTTGGGGAAAATTGATATCTAAGATTCAAACAAGCTCTTATGTACACATGAATAAACCATATTTAGCCATTTAAATCCATTGTACACAATTATGTGCACATGAATCAACCATATTTAGCCATTTCAATCAATTGTACAAAATTATGTATACATGAATCAACCATATTTAGCCATTTCAATCCATTTTACACCAAGGAATCACTTCCTGTAAGATTTTGATAGTCAGAGAAATTTGTGTGCATCTGCTATAGCAAATAGACGATAAGGAAGCTATAAGAATCCATCCTATAACACATTGTTTTCAATTCTTTGAGGAAAAGTGATATCTAAGATTCAAACAAGCTCTTATGTACATATAAATCAACCATATTTAGCCATTTCAATCCATTCTACAAAATTATGTACACATGAATCAACCATATTTAGCCATTTCAATCCATTGTACACCAAGAAATCAATTGCTAATTGCTATAACATTTTGTAAGTCCCTATGAAAGGGACAATATCTTATGAAATTCCAAGTTTTCACCTAAAAGACATAAATCTAAGAAATAGAAACTTTTTTTGATCCAAAAACACTTCATAAAAACCAGTAATAAACTAATTTAAATGCATATGAGTCCAAAAAAATGAAAAGTATCATAAATCAATGTTTGGTTAATTTTTTTTAAATAACCAACCTCAATCCTTGTAATTTAATCATCTCAATTACAATAAAACCACCACATCATCTAGTGAGGTGGGCCTAAAATCTACACATAGAAACTTATGATTGACGTAATAAGTGGAAAGGGGTGAAAAATTATTTTATACACTTACTTAAACAACTAGTGGTAGTGGCTGATGAAGTTATGTGAAAAGTCACACATACAACTCTACTCTTTGAGGCATTAGAAAGGTAGCTAGATTAGGAAGCTTCAGTTCATGAATAAGAAATAAAAGGTTAGGTTTTAGCTTAACAAGGATTATTCAAGAATATGGGCGTTATAACCACAAACAAACACTCTGCTGAAATACAAAGACAATCTAACAAAGAGCAGAGGAAGCAACAAAACACAAATACAACCTACAAGATTAAGAAAGAACAGAGCTGTGATTTGGTGCTCATAAGATGAACACGAAGATATTAGATCTGCAGAGGTTGAAGGAAATAATAGAGCTATCAGGTAAGGAAAGAACATAGCTATCAGCCATCAGAAAAACACATACAAATCTACTCTTTGAGGCATTAGAAAGCTACCTAGATTATGAAGCTTTAGTTCAGGAATAAAAATAAAAGCTTATGTTTTAGCTTAGCAAGGAGTATTCAGGAAGATAAGAACTCTAACAACAAACAAACACTCTCCTCAAAGATAAATATTACATAACTAGATTTAATATTTCTAATTTAAAATTTAATTATAATAAATTTCTAAAAATAATATTACATGTTTGTATAGAACGCTATATATAAAAATAATTAACCATTTCAAAAATCGGTATAAGGTCAAAAAGAGAAAATAAGGTTATTGCGTAAGATTTTTGTGTGTGCATAAATGTGACACTCACTATTAAAATAATGTGCAATTGGTATAGAGTTGCCATGAATGTTAATATCATATAGTTTTGTAAATAGAAAGTTTAAGAAAAAGCCATATACAATTACAATATAACAAATGTCTGAAGAAGAAATATAACACAAATACAACCTACAAGCTTAAGAAATAATCAAGCTATGAGTTGGTGCTCATAAGAATAACACAAAGATGTTAGATCTAGAGAGGTTGAAGGAAAGAACAGAGCTACCAGCCATTAGGAAAATAGATATAGCTCTACTCTTTGAGGCATTGGAAAGCTATCTATATTAGGAAGCTTCAGTTTAGGAATAAGAAAGAAAAGCTTATGTTTTAGATTAGAAAGGAGTATTTAGGAAGATAGGCACTGTAACCACAAAAAAACACTCTGCTAAAAGAAAGAGATAATCTAACAAAGGTCTGAGGAAGCAACAAAACACAAATACAACCTGCAAGCTTAAGAAGGAACAGATCTCTGAGTTGGTTCTCATAAGAGGAACACAAAGATATTAGATTTGCAGATGTTGAAGGAAATAACAGAGCTATCAACCATCAGGAAAACACATACAACTCTACTCGTTGAGGCATTAGAAAGCTCTCTACATTAGGAAGCTTCAATTTAGTAATAAGAAAGAAAATATTAGGTTTTAGCTTAGCAAGGAGTATTCAGTAATATAGGCACCGTAACCACACAAAAATGCTCTGCTGAAAGACAAAGACAATCTAACAAACTAATTAGAAGGACTATGATTGAACCTACTATGATGACACTGCTTTGCTACCACTCAGAAAAAATGGGAATGTAGCACTTGCCCTTGAAAGGGGAGACTGCACTTTCAATCCCTATTTCTATTGAGGGAAAGACATCCAGGCCACATGAAATTACTCATTCAGAAGTGGAATCCATAAGAACTGAAGACACTACATGTCTAAACAACAATTCATGGCTTGAACAGAACACAAATACAAGCTTAAGAAAGAGAAAATACAATCTTAACCAATAAAAATTTAAATAAAAAGCAATAAAAATTTAAAGTTCAAAAATCAACTACCATTGGTGAGACATCAAGAATATATTTGGTGACATTTTTTCTACAAATATGGAACCACTCAAGAAAATGAAGCAAAGGAGTTTTTTTTTGTCTACCTGGAAATTAGGAGACGACGAGACGACAACAAATGAAAGCAAATGATGGGGCATGCAACAACAAAAGAAAAAGACAAAAAATGACGAGGAAGGCCACAACGATAGAAAACGACGAGGTAGGAGATCACCAAAGATGTAGGTCATTTGTAACCTGCAAACAAAAAAACAAGAAAAAAAATTAATACCGAAAAAAAAAATACACAAAAAATAAGCACAAACACGAAGCCTTCTCACCTCCTCGCCCCTGCAATAGAAAACAACAATGAAAAAATAAAAAAATGACACAAAGATCAGACAATGGTAACAAACCCGAAACCTCTTGCGGTCTATGGGCCAGTATATTTATAAGAAATTGTTCGGCCAAATTCTCTTCAAAATTCCAACCGAACTAATAGTCTGGTTGAACTAATAGTTCAGTCAAACTTCTGTTGTTTCTTTTCCCATCTCTGACCAAAAATATGTTTACCCATGTCATCAACGTTAACCAAATAATTAGTTTGGCTGAACTAATTTACAAACTTCAACCGAAGTTTCTAACATTTCGGCCGAATTTTTATAAAAGTTCGACCGAACTCTTGTAAAATTAATTTTCCACCTGCGTTTTTCATGAAAGTGTAACCCGCCTTCACATTTTTATCGGTATATTATTAATATTTGTTTTTAATTATTTCCATGGGATGATAATTTTGTGGGGCAAGTTATACATGTTAAGCCTATGACAAAATCCCTTGATAAACATTCATGGAAATAATATAACACACACCCAACATTCTCTGACTTGTTGTTTTATTTCCGTACAACGGGTCATAGAAGAGCTTAGTCATTATTCGAGGCTTGCAATGCCCATTGTTTATCTACACCAAGAAAACTTCTCAGTTCTTACAAAATTATTTAATTCATCTGCAAAATTCTTCAGGGTGTCCACCTTTATCAGCAACACCTTTTTGTCCTCAACCATATCCTCCACAAAGTGATAATGAACATCAATATGCTTTCTCTTTGAATGATAAGAAGGGTTCTTTTCCAATAAAATTTTAGTTTGGATGTCACAATATATCCTTATAGCTCTCTATACCAACCCCATATTTTGACACAATATATGCAATAAAACTTCTTCCTTGCATGGTGTGTGTCTGCCATGTATTCAACCTATGTAGTTGAAAGAGCCATTACAGACTATAGTTTTCTTATCCAGCTGATTGTTCCTCCAAATAGGTTAAACACATACCCAATTGTGCATATTCTCTAATATATATATCCAACCCAGTATGCATCAACAAATCCATAGATGTCCAAACCTCTGCCCAATCCTGGTCTTCCATGGTAGAACAAACCATAACCACTAGTGCCACACAAATACTTGAAAGCCTACTTCACTTATATCTAATGCTCCTTCCCTGGTTTTGACAGAAACCTACTCAATACTCCCACTGCATCTACAATGTATGGTCTAGTATAGACCATTGCATACATGAGGCTACCAAAAAAACTCACATATGGAACACGTGGCATGTCCTCTTCCTCTTATTATGTCTTGGGACATTGTTCAACGAATAAATTTACACCTACAAGAATAGCAACCTTCACTCATTTACTATCCTACATATTAAAACTCTACAATACTATATTAAAATACTTCCTCTGGTTTAGCTAGAGCATCATCTTTGTCTTATCTCATTTAATTTCCATGCCCGAAATATAGTTTGCAGCACCAATAGCCTAGCCATAGAATTTGGAGAACAATTGGGTCTTTAAATGTTGGATATTTTCTTTGTCATTTCCAATCAACAACCTATCATGCACATACAAGACCAAATAAATAACATAGTCACCAATTAATTCAAAATACACATTTTCTTATAGTGAAGCAAGTCCCCGTATATATGTATCAAATTTATCACACGACATCATAGGTGATTGTTTTAACACATACAAAGACCTTTTTAACCTGCATATTAATTATTTATTATGCTTCACAACAAAGCCTTTAAGTTGATTCATGTAGATCTCTTTTTCCATATCCTTGTTACAAAATGTTGTCTTCACATTCATATGTTCTACCGAAAAATCAAAATCAACAACACAATATAAAAGTAATCTAATAGAAGCTGACTTGGTAACAACTGGAAAAATATCACCAAAATAAATTCTTGACACATGGGAATAACTTTTTTCTACCAACTAAGATTTATATTTCTCTATCTTTACTTTTGCGTTCATATTCTTCTTAAACATCCATTTGCTGCGAATAGATTTCCTTCCAACACACAAGTCCACCAGATCAGAAGCATCATTTTTGTCCAAATATGTCATTTCATCAACCACGATTTCTTACCATAGTTTTCCATCCTTTGAATCCACTTCCTCCCTAATAGTTTTGGGATCATCATTAGTAATAGATAAAGAGAATTTTGAACATAATTCATATGGACTATATATCTCTGGATGCCTTCTCTCTTGAACTTCCCTCTCAAAATTGGACTGTATGGCTCTTATTTTTTTTATTCATATTTTTTTGGTTGGTTGGAAAAATCTTATATCCTGGCTATTTCCCTGATAAGGATAAGTTGCAGGCATATTCATATTTAAATTATTATTATAATCATGTTCAAGTAAAAATGTTTTTGTATGTTCCTTTGACTTGCAGAATTCAATTATTGGATTTTGGATTAATTATTCTGCATAAATGTTTTTTTGAGTTTATTTATGTATATATAATCCTACTTCGTTTAAAAGATCTCATCTATGTAATAAATGGGGTAACATATTTAAACCCAAATAAATGTGTTCTCGGAAGGGTTATGGTGTGAATTCCTCCTATTTGAAAGAGAAGGTAATGTATGTGTTAAAGGAATAGACATGTTAAGAACTCAGGGTATAGTGAACGTGATGACACTTAAAAAAATATAGAACATAAATATAATAGGAACATCGTATGTTAATTCCCATCCCCATAAACTACGTGGTATGAACATAAATAAAGAGCATGGACAAGATAAAATAACTAGGGTTAAAGGGAATAGTTTTGTGTCTTTTAATAAAATGAAACTTTAACATACAACTGAATTACAATAAATATTAGATATTAATTCCACTAGGGTATTTAAAGTAATAAATTCTTGTTGTATTTAAGGTATATTGGGAGTAGGTTAGTCCCATACTTGGAGCCAAGGGTCCCATTGTGAGGACAATCCCACTCCCAAATATGTGCATAATTTCCAAACATGGTACAGATAGAGCCTAACAAGGATCAGACTCCATTCACCTTACTAGAACTCGTAGTAACTACTGAAACAAAAATAAAGAAAGTATACATAAATGAATCACATATAATTTATGGAATCAAAATAGGTCATGAATGAGATAATTAAAGAATTTGTCAAATAGACAACCATGAAACCACTCTTAGAAAAAAAAAACAATTTATTTACTCTAGGTTTCACAAAAGGAAAACAGATGAGAAGTTGAGACCAGAATGATAATCCACAATATATTTACCCAATTTCATATTTAAAAGTGAAAAAATGAAACAACTTAAACACAAACAGAAATATAAGAATAACAATAATAAGATAAAAAAGTTCCTGTAATAGTCGATTTCTACAATGCCTCATGCCAACAATCTTGTAGTGAATAGTAACTATATAAAATAAAAAACCCTTTACCTTTAGGCAATGATTTTCAAAATTCTAGTAGTTAGCGATCAATATATATGTATATATATATATATATATATATATATATATATATATATATATATATATATATATATATATTAAAAGGAAATAATAAAACGAGGTAAGAAACTATCTTAGAGAAGAGGATCTTTTAATATAAGGAAATTTTCACTTAACTTGGAGCGGCCGGTTATGGCACCACTCGGCCGAACCCATGTTAAAAAATAAAATATATAACTTGAGCCTTGTAAGAATAATCGAAAACACTATAAAGAGTAAGGAAAAATAGAATAGAAATATTAACCTTAGGTATTACCTATAGGGCTTTTAGTGAGTCTGGCATGAGAGGAATAGTTGATCTCTTCAATATGTAAACTCTCCATGCAAGCTAGAACCTATAACTAAACTCGAAAAGGAAGAAAATTATTGTGAGGAGTAAAAAGGATGCTTTAATTGATAACTTAAATAAAGGGGGGATTTTACCTAGAATGACCTCAGATTACAATCGTGACACTAAACCAAACCCATTTTTGTTGTAGGGTCTGGTCGTAGAGCTCCTACAGTAGAAAGGTGAAATGGCAAAGAAAAGAGGGAGACTAGGAGCAGGGTGGTTACCCTTAACCATCCATGCAAGGCCTATACCATCTTATTGATACCCAGAGAATTCAAGGGAAAGCAAGGAAGAAAGTGTCCCATACAGTCTGAACCAGAGTTAATTTCGAGAGCACCAAAAGGAGGGTTGAGAGACTTCTCAAACATGAAAATAAAACTGTTAAGAGAAAACCAAAGAAAAATAGTAAATATTAACATGGCTAAACATTAAAACCCCAATAACTGATTGAAAATCCACATATAATTGTATAAATATCCATATTTATGAGAGTTGTACATCCCTGGTTTTAATGTAATGTATGGTCAGTCTCTAAGGTTGAGGGCGAATTCTAAAGTTATGCAGTGAAGCACTGCCAATGGTACAAAATACTACCCTGCTATGCTAAACCATCAATTTTTTAATTGCTAAATCATGTAACAAAGATAAATTTTATTATTTTGGTGTTGGTGGTTATTACGAGTGTTATCAGAGTGAAGTTGGAAAATTATGGCCTATTTGGAAAATTAAATAAGAATTATGTATTTTTTGTACTCAGAGAAAAGGAAAAATGAGAGGAGTTGTAAGTGCTTAGCCGATAAGACCAGAAGTAGAAATTTGCCCTTCAAAAATTACAGGAGCTGACAAGCTGCTTAGTTTTAAGCTTAAAAATGAAATTTCTTAGAATGGCGTGAAACCTAAATGACCATGTAGTGCTCATCATTCTGAATCTAGCACACTTCGTTTTGTGAAAAATGGACATTGTATGGTACCAAAAATGAATTTTGTCTGTCTGCACAAATAGGAAAAAAAATGGTGAAAAGGAGCCCAATCAGCAGTCCGTACTAATGACGTGGCAGACTGACTAGGAAGGGTCAATGTTTTGTCGCTTTTCTCTTGCGAATGAAAACCTCCCAAGTGGAGGTGTCTTATTGTTTGAATTTCTTGGTTACCTGGAAAATTTTTAATAGTTTAAGTTCAGACCAATGGGGAGAGGAAACATGGTGCAACATGGGGCTGCCACATCCGCCCTCCATGATGGTGTGGTGCAAAATTTTGTTTTATGTCTGGGAAAAGGTGCCAGGATTCGACGCTGCGAGATCCCATGCAACACCCACTCCAAATAGCACCATGCCACACCTATGGTTCTTAACCTTATAACGTTGCCACATGTATTTATATTATACCATGTATTATGGCAGGGGGAGAGGGGCCAACTCCAAAATCATATGACCAAGCTCATAACCACCAATAGGGAGCTTAAGCACAAATGCAGAGATATATATTAAACCATGTTAAATTAAAATTAAAACTGTATTAATTAACACTGATCCATGTTATTATCACTAAAATTAGATTAGCACATAAAGAATCAAATTAAGGGCTAAAGCATGATTAATTATCACTAACCACACTTAAATAATTTATTTAAGATTAGTTGGGCGCTCAACCAAATCCAGCAGAACTTCCAGTTTAACTCTAGCCAACCAGATTTAGCTCTATTTAGTTATATTTAGGCCTGAATTTGTGGGAAAAATTTAGAATGCCATAATGTTCAGAGTTTTCAACAAAATTAGGTGTAGAAAGAGGCTAGATGACCATTTTTGGGCATTCTAGACTCATCGATGTAAGTTTCAGGAGAAAAAGAGAATTGTAAATAGGTCAATTTGTCAATTTGAACATAATATAGAGGCCCAAGTCATGGAGGTTGGACCAAGGAGATTTATCAAAGGAGGGGTGAACTCCTCCATCAAATACCTGTGTTGATGTCTTGTATGTTGATGTATTGTACTTTATTTTCTGATGTTTAGCCTTTGTTTTTATGTTAAATTGTTTATTAAATTTACATGAAAAACACTCATGACACTTGATAATTTTCAAGAGAACTTGAATGCTTAAACACACATAAAACATTATATTTAGAATCTGAAAGACTAATTAGCATAACAACAGTAACATAATCCATTCATATCATGAGCTAACTAAGAAATATGGGTACACTTAGGGGGATAACACCAAAACCCATCCATTATTCTTTCGGAAATAGTTCAGTGATTGAGATTGGAAATGCCTCATCTTTGAGAAAACAATCAGAGCTTGATGTGAGATCATGAGTGAATTTTAAAGAGCTTCTATGATTAGTATAAACATATACATTCCATACCGAACTCTGGTAATGAAGATAAATATTAGGAGCAAAGGGATGGTGGTTAAAATATACTAGTGGGGAGCCACATCCAATGAGCAGAAGGAGATAAATATGTAAATGATGAAACTGAATAAGAATCCCATAATTTCTCGACCCCAAAGAAAAAAAATAAAATGACAAGGTATAATTAAAAGGGGAATTTAAAAAAATAAAACCCCGGACCTTTGATGGACAAGTTGAGAACATTGTTTAAGCCTTCCTAATAAATATAAACAAGTATTTTCATATATATGAGTATGATGATAACTTGAAGGAAAAAATAGTAATTTACTACGTTGTGGTGGGAATATGTTAAATTTTTCCACACGATTGATGAGTAGAGAGTAACTTGGGGGGATTTCAAAAATATTTTCAGGAAAATTATCTAAATAAATGGTTCTATGATGATAAGGAAAAGTAATTTCATGAGCTTCAGTTGGGATAACTTCCATGGACAGGTTTGTGAATAATGTACATCCATACTAAGATATATGCCTTATATCCATGAGGAAAAGGCCAAGGTATAGCACTTTATGAGTAACTTACCAACATTTATGAAAAAGAGTTTGGAATTTGATACTCCTAAGGTCGTGGATGAGGTTATCTGAAAAACATAGATCTATTATTAGTAGATGAAATAGAAAGGAGAGGACAGTAAGTGTTGACTTAATAAAAAAGGGCAGAAAAACATTTTGAACACAAAAAATAAAAAAGTGGGAAATAATATCAATGCATTTTGAAGCTAGCATAACAAATCTATTCAGAGGAATCAACATAATAATAAGCCTAAACATGAAACTAAATCGATCGAAATATCTAGCAAACCATAGGTAAATGAATCACAATGACCTCCATTGCACTGTTGGGGCTATGGAGAGCCTCATTACTACAAAAAATTCCCCCATCATATGAGAGCATAGAAGACTACCATTAGGGGAATTTTCAGGTCTAAAATTGGCCTCCTAAGAAAAATTTACAACAAAAAATAAATTTATAAGAACCAATAAGATTCAAGATGATTACGGCAACCATGGGGGATGTTTCACCATTTTTGAAGTAAAAAAGTTATAAGATTGAAAAATAATAAAATAATAAAAATGCTTTTTCAACTCATACTTTCAACTTATCTCCCTAAGGTTTTCCTGAAATTTCGAGTGGGAGTACTCATTGTATGCAAAAATTAATTTATCATCCAATGAGTACCCATGTTGCATACTTTCGATGGACCCTTCTACATGAAAAATAATAAATACATGAAAAAACGTGATCGCAATCATGCTTTTCATGTATTTATAATTTTATGTGTATCAGGGTCCATCAAAATTATGCAACATGAGTAATCCTTGGATGAGGAATAAAATTTTGCATCCAATGAGTGTTACCACTCAAAATTTGAGTAAATACGAGTTGAAAAAATAGTTTTTTATCTTTTTCGTCTAAAATTTGATGATATAATCTAATATTATTTTATTATTTCCACTATTATTTTATAATTTCGTTAGGAAGCCCATTTTAGACCTCAAAATTCCCCTAATGCAATATTCATGAGGCTTCTACAGTGAGTGATGTGGCTAGAAGTATACCAAAAAATAACATTGGCTTGGACGACCACCAAATTAAATACCAACCAACTATAATTGAATTTTAAGGGAATATGTATAACCATGATGTTCCTATTTTGATAGATCCAAGAATGATCTTGAGTTATATCAATACTAAAATCATAGAAATATGCCATTTACAGACTCATAAATTCAAAAATCCTTGGTTGGTGCAACTAGCCACTAGGGAAAAAAGATAAGTGTCAGCAAAATTAGATAATTTCCCTATTGATATAGTTTTCCAACAAATTAGTGTAAAGATGAATGTATTATGCTTAGGATATTATGATGTATTACTTGGTATGGATTGGTTAGAAGGACATTGGACCCTAGTAAACTACAAGGATAAAACTATCAATTATCTCACTAAGGAGGGTGTCATACATGAAAATCCAAGGAGTAAGGATACCCATTAAGTTGAAACCAATTACTGCCTCCCATCTAGGAAAGTGTATTATGAAGGGATGAAAAATATATGTTGTTCAAGTCAGGTATTAAAATTCAAAAGTTAATATTTTCACCTTATAAAATTTTTCAGTTATTCAACATTTTGTGGATGTATTCCCAGAGTAAATTATTGGATTACCTCTCAAGCAGAACATAGAATTTACCATAGAATTATTTCTAGAGGCTCCAACTCTATTAAAAACCACTTATCAAATGAGAACACCTAAACTAACTCATCTAAACATGTATATGAAAGAAATCTTGATAAGGGATACATTCACTGATCTAGGTTCCTTCAGCTACCAAGATTATCCAAGACCTTTTAATTTGGTGATGTTAGAATAATTACATTTAAAAGAACATAAAATAACCATATATGCATGCTTAAATAACAAGAAACATTATTAATATCAACAAATCAAGAACATGACACATTTGATTATGGAGTTCACCCAGTGTGGGCTATGTCTCTCGGCCTGGTATCAAGATAGTGCTGGTCTCTTCATTAATTAATGCTAATGGTGATGATGTACATGGAATATTATTTTTCATAACAAGGAAATACATCCTCAACGTGTGTGGCTTGTCTCTCCATGAGGCATTCTTCATGCAAGAACTCTCACTCAAAATGGGCTTTCCCTCAGCATGACAAGCTATTACAATATCAAAATAATGTGAAAACAAACATCCCTAAACATAGTGTCAAACGTGGATCTCAATAATAATACATCACTTCAATAATAACAAAAGGAAACATAACATGTATGCATCATGTACCTCCACTTATGAATATGGTCAAAAAAAGAAAAACTCAGTTGCTGAAACGGACTGCACCTCTCAATTCATGGTGACGAGTAGTGTAACATTGATTTTCAACTTATCTGATTCTAACACCATCCAAATCTGGGCCTTCGAGAATCTTTTAGATTCCTCAACGTTCTTCAAATATTCCACGTTGTGGGGCTCCTCCAATTCTGGTGCATAGATGACGAATCTGACCTCACCATTGCGCTCCTTGCAAAATTATGTGAAAAATGAATATAAACTTGATAGCATTCTGACATTGCAAAAATTTACCTCCTAGGAAAGTTCTCCATGTTTAGGGTCTCACCCCTCTTTTCCTGGGCAAGGTTACTTTGGGTTTAGGTTCTGCACCCTCCTGGTCCCTTCCTCCTCCTTCGTTCCACCTCACTACCCCGTCGAATGGTTTTGGAAGGTTTTTATATGTTTTAGGTGGACAAATAACCAACCAAGGCCATTGGCCTAGTCTTCAGGTGACCAAAATGATGTGGGTGGATCATGGGTTCCAACCCCATTGATGCCACCATACATGGAATGGTGCATTATATTTTCGTACCATCGCGTTGGTGCTTATTTTTTTTTAACCGGCGGGCATGTGATCTTGATGTGGAAGTAGTCTCATTGTCACCATTGGTAATGGTGTCAGTGATTATGTTTTGTGTTATTACGTGGGGCGGACTTGTTCGTGACTAGACAAGCAGGTTAGACACCCTCCAATGCCAAATTTTATGTGATATGGTGGCAAGTGTGTGATGGGTCCACTTTGGTGGGTCACCCACAATGCATGTGAGATATATATTGTAATATGGTAATGTTTGGAGTCCATGGGGTTTGACCGCCTACCTACCCAATCACATTTTTTATTTATTTATTTTTAAATTATAAAATGTGATTTTCAGTGGGGGTGGCAAGGGCTAGTAACCCACCAAATTTTTTTAAAATATATTTCATTTTTTTTTTTTAAATGTGGAATTTTATAAATATCTTCGAAATAAGGTTTATTGGGAAAATTAAGTAGGAGCTAATTTCTCCCACCCTGGTGGCTAGATTCCATGCATCGGGTCTCTTTCAATGTGTAGGATCATTAATCCTAGCCCACTTTGACACAAACTTTGACCAACACTATCTCCTTCATACAAACTCGGATTGGAGTGTCATTCCCACCGTTGGAATCAATGCAATGAGAACTTCAATATGGTCCTAGTTTAATAGTAATCTAACCACTTAAAATTTCAAGCTATTATAAGCCCTCTTTGATCATAGAGGGTCTCTGGAACCACCTAGATCATTCAACCAAGTGTTTCACCTTTCAGAGCTCCTGTGTTGTTTGTGAAGAAAATTGATAGTATTATGAAACTGTGTATTGATTATTAGAAACCTTACAAGTTGACGATTAAGAAGAAGTATCCATTTCCCATGATTAACAATTTATTCAATCAAGTTATCGGTGCCACATTAATCTATAATATTGACCTATGATCATGTTATCATCAGATAAGGGTAAAGCAAGAAGACAATCATAAAAAAAAATATTAGGGCCTGATATGAACATTATGAGTTTGTGGTTTTATCCTTCGGGCTTACCAATTCCCCAAAATAATTTATGAACCTTATGAATGGTATCCTCCACCATTGTCTTGATAAATTTGTTATAATTTTCAATGATAATATTCTTAAATATTCAAAAAAATTGGAATAACAGAAGAAGAATATGCAAATAGTTTTTCAAAAACTGCGGGAGCACCAACTATATGCTAAATATAGTAAGTGTGACTTTTGTTAGAATCAAATAGAATACTTAGGAAATTTAATTTTTTTTAGAGTGATAGCTTTTACCCTGATAAAATCAAAACCATCATGGAGTGGCATCTTCCTAGTAGCGTTGTTGATATTCAAACTTTTATGTTCTTACGTTTATATTATCGTTTTTATTGAGGGGTTCTCTATAATAGCCTATCCTATAACTTCTTTACAGAATAAAGGAAGATATTTTAAGTGGATTGTTCAGTTTCAGCACAACTTTGAAACAATTAAAACATTTGTTAACTACAACCCGAGTGCTAAAGATAGCATATCCAAAGAAGGAGATTTTTGTCCGCATTGATGCATGTCATGAATGAGTGGGAGGAGTATTGATGCAATATGACAATTTAATTTCTTATCAATCTTGAAAATTAAAAGAACATGGAAAAAGGTACTCTCCTTAGCATTTGGAATTAATTTTTTAGTACGTTCTTTAAAAAAATGGGTACATTATTTTTTGGGTAAATTTTTTTTCTAAATGACCAACCATGGCAATCTTACTAGTTTATTTAAGAAACCTAATCTTAATTCCTGACAAGACAAGTGGACAACCTTTTTAAGTGAATTTTGTTTTCATATCACACATATATAAGGAAAGGAAAACCATGTGGTTGATGTATTAAGTAGGAAAGTACACTATATATATGAAATTTCTTATAGCAAGGTATAATTTGACGTCTAAAATAAGATCAAGGAGGCTCTGATTAAGTATCCAAATTATATGTTCTTATGGAAGAAAACTAAAAAATTAAGTAATTGTAAAAATCAGATAGAAGATGACATAAATAAAGATAGTTTGTTGACCTTTAGGGGAAGGGTATATTTCCCTAATCATATGGTTGTTAGAAAACTAATATTGGATGAGTTTCATAGAAGCCCCTATATCATACACCCCAAGTATCCAAAAATATTTTCGGCTATAAAGAGATCTTACTCTTGGTTTGGAACGAGAAAATACACCACTCAATATTTAGCTAAATTCCTAGAATGACAACACGTTAAGGTTGAGCATGACCATCCAATTGGTTTTCTCCACCCATCACCCATTCCGAAGTGGAAATGGGAGGTTAAATCATTAGAATTTATAACTGGGTTTCAAATAACTAAGAAACATAATGAATCAATCATGACAGTAGTTGATAAATTTAGTAATTTAGCTCATTTCATCCCTCTCTAATCAACATACAGAACTCTGCATATTGCAGATATATTTATGTGGGAAATCTTCAGATTACATGGGACATTGAAGGTAAATTTTTCATATAGATATGTGAAGTTAAAATCTATATATTTCATTTGTTTCTGATATTTATTGTTCTAGGGTGTGTTATTATGTTATTTTATTATGAAAACAAGAACGATTCTCTTATTGATTATTGAAGCACCTTATGTTATTCGCTTGAAATATTCAAAAGATTGATATTTAATTATTTAAGGTGTTCATATTAGTAAAAGAGCTTCCATATGCATTGAGGATTCAACTTTGAATTATCTTATTTAAGAACATCATAGTATTTTATAGGTAATATTTGTTTGGTATCTAGATAAGGAAAATATTTGCTTTGTGACTCTAACATGTTATTTTTGGAAAACATTACAAAAATACTCGTTTTTTTACTAGAGAAACTACAAATAATAGTAACAACGATCTGGAGCCTCTAGAAAAAATTTAACAAAAATTTCTATTGTATCTACCGATGATAGGAATGGTTTAATTTCATTTCTTAATGTTAATGAATTTTCTTCCCTTAAGTAAATTTAACTTCCAATTTTAAAATATTTTAAGAATAGTTAATAATTATATTTATCGTATTAGTAGTTATTATTGATATACAAGTTGAGGTATGTGTAATTTTAGTTTATTATTATATCTTATCTTAATTTATCTATTTTTAAACTAATCGGCAGGTTCTAGGTACTATGTATGATCCAAAAGGATCCTAAAAGGCCATTTTTTCAAATTCCTCTAAACACAGTGAAACCAATCTCAAATCGAAGAGATCATCGTTCTAAAATTTCCAATGGTATGAATGACACCTAAATCCAACATCATATGAGAAATTTATGGCCCGATGAAGTTTTTGTGAAAAAAATAAATTTTTGACAGGGAGGATGCACACAAGATGACACATGGCGTTGACGTCAGTAGTATGGATGCTAACGTCAACATGATGATTTGGAGATATAGTAGGTAGAGTGCCAAAAAAAAATTGACATGTGGCAAGTGACATTCACATGGCATTAGAAAAATGATGTGGCAGTACAAACCAAACCATCTATGATATATGGTGGATGACATTAGCATGATGTCAGCAGACTGATATCGTAGTATGGACCAACTCGATTGTGACATGTGGATGATGATGTCCGTAGAATAACATGGAAGTACATACCAACCCAAGTGTGACATGTGGTGGATGATTGTATATACGAATATCCAGTGAAGAGTTAACACATGCGGCTCAGATGGTGATCCGTTAATTAAGTGACAAATTGTACCAGCTCTGTTTTCTAGAGAAGGCCACCAACAATGATGAAATTGTCACCTCATCAAAAAAACCAATGACCCCAACGAATGTTGGATTGCCAGCGGTGGGTGGGAAATTTTTAGTTTTTTTAAATAAAATATAACACAAGACGGTAGGCTTGTAGGTTTTAACTTGTCGCCTCTGGCCCCTAATTTCACCTTTCCACCAATATACCGCAACTATTCTACGATTAAAATGTTCAAAAATAATTTATATAAACCACATTTAGGCATCGAGGAGGGGGGAGCGAGTGTGATAAACATAGGAATGAAACCCTTCTACCAAGCTAGAACTATGCACCCTTGGCCATGGATTTTGAGATCCAAGATTATTCTAAGGAATCTTCCCTAGAATATTCTAGAGAATATTACAGGAAATCTTTACATTCCTTAAAGCCTCAGAAGCCACCAAAATATATGTAGGCCAATTTTATACTCATTTTACTCAATTTTTCACAAGGAACATAGTGGTGAAGTCATTCTCGTCACCTAGCTAGCTGAATTTCAGTCAACCCATGGGAAGGAATCTTTGGGGAACATTTGAGATTCCAAGGGTCCATATTTTCACCAAAGCAGAATGGGGGTGACTTTATAGTCATGTTTCACGTTTTTCACAAGGAATTCAAGAGTGAATTTTTTTCTTCAGTAGATATCTACATTTTCAATCCATCCGCAAAAGTGGAGGTATAATGTGTCATTTTGTAAATTCATGTAATTTTATTTCTTTGCAAATTAATGACAGAGGCCTCCCCATATTGAGCAAGGTCTGAAGACGTAACCCACACTAGGGGAACTCCATTATCAACTTGTTTGTGTGTTTTTGAAGGTGTTAGACCCCAAAACGTTAAGGGGATCTCCCCGATATGAAGTCCCAACAAGACCTCCCACTGTTTTGAGTAGGAGTCTCAGTAGTGGGGTGTTAATGATCTACCTTGGTTTCCAAAACACATAGAGTGGTGCATGGTGTCTTTGGTGAGAATAAGTGTGTGAACCTATCAAGATTCAAGTGAAATTAATGAATTCTCCAACACACGAAGGGAAAAGAAAGTGTGCCCCTTGGAAGAATGTAATAGCAAGCATCTTACAAGGAACACATAAGAGAAAAATACATCACACAAAATAAGAACCAGAATAGTCCGCAAGTTGAGGTGACAAATTAACATATCAACATGCATCCAACAAGATACATATAAATTAAAAATAAATAGTTCATAATAATATGGATAAGTTAGATAAAATACATCGCAAATACAAGAGTACTATTACCATATTCACAATATATGCATGAAAGTGTGTCAACTCTGAGTTTTATTAAATGTGATAGCTCCAATCATACATACAACATTTGAGAAGCCACTAGCCCCAATAGTGGAACATGAAGTCTACAACACCTAATCCTCCAATGAATTACACTCCCTCTATGCTACAAAGAAGCTAAGGCTCACAAAAAACTCCCAAATTCTATCTAATCTTAACCCTAACCAAAATCTTGGCTCCCAAAATCCTGTTATAAGAGTTATGAGGATGTATTTATAAAAAAGCAGGGTGACACTTGGCATGCCCCCTTTATGACTCTTTGATTCCCCTCATGACTCTTCAACTTATTACATATCACTCTTCCCATTGCAATAAAGACACTTGGAATTTTAATTTTACAATAATTACAAATAATATTACATTTTCCACTTGTACCCATATGAAACAAAACTGGGTAAAGAAAAATTGACAGCCTAACAAGACAAAACAATATGATGTTGGAGTTGGAGTGAACTCAAGTCAGGAAACTTCAACTTGGTGTCTCTTAGTCACATATTGATACTAATATTGGTACTTCTTAATGGTCTCCCCAAATTTCAAGATAGTGTCAGGATGGAAGGAGACTCTTTCCTGCATAGAATTTGTGTACAATGTCTTGGAATGTGTGTGAACATATTTCTCAATCGAGATTAATATTGTTCTGATTTGAAACGAGCCACCAATGTAGGTTTTCATGTTTTTTTTTATTTAGATCCAAATCCTCTCGAGTGGCCATATGATTCAGCTGTTCCAAGTATTTATCAATCTCCTACTAGACTTGTCATGAATGTTTAGTCTTGGTGAGTCTACCAACTCATGTAATCCCGTGGGTTCTCACCATAAAATCCAAACTTATATATATTTGTACATATGAGACTTGAATGTTTCCAATGAATGAGGTGAGATTCTTGTTATACTATATCAACATACAAACTCTTGATTTCTCTAGCTCTGCGTATGGCTTCATCTTCTTCACAAGTGTAAGTGGTATCGCCTTGTATCACATTATACACTCATGCACGATAATGATGGCAGCTTGTACATTCTTAAGGATCTTAACAAATTCTATGCTTTGTTGTTGCAAGTCATGTAAGAGGAAAAATACCTTATGTGTGGTCACAAACTCCTCATAAAGTTACCACATTGTGTCTCTAAGTGTGCATACTTCAATTAGTATCGTTTCTCTCATCTCCTTTAGGTAGACCTATGCAAAAGGTGCATTATGCATTATTTCATGCAGTTTTCCATTGCCTTGTTGAACCACCTATATATTTTGTGCCAAATTATTATTCTTGGCCAAAAAGTAATGAGTGTTATATCTCATTGTACCCATGTCAAGAAACTAAGAAACAACGAAAAGGCAACTTCAAGATTCACTAGAACGCTAATCCCAAGAAACAAAAAACCAAAGAATTCAGAAAGGAAAAACAAAAAATTGAAGTAATGCATAAGGAAAACACGAGAAAGCAAACAAAGGATCATTTTTTTGAATGTTTAGAACAACTAAGAAGTCCAGAAGGAAGCCTTGGTGCTACAACCACATTTGAGACTTCACCAAATAGGCCAAACCCTAGAATGACTAGGTCTTCACTTCAAAAAGAAAGAAACTAACATACAGCCCCAAGAATCACAGTACATACACCTAAGAGGTTCCATAGGGATGACCAAACATAGACAAGAAAGACTTATAGGGCCTCAAAATTTACTAGGCATACACGGGTTCTTTGTGTTCAACATGCGTGTATATGCAACTGTATCCAAAGAAACACACATATACATGGGTTCTTTTGGAGAAAGCAGTAGGCATACACAACTGTGTACAAATGAAGTAGCGTATAGAAAATGAAATAAGGAAAAAAACAAAAACCTAGGCCTGATCCAGAATATCATGACTTCTGACTGATTGGGAAGAGAACTTACTAGACTAAAAAAGTGATTAAACTATCAGGGAACCCGCAATATAGATAAAAACAAGCCAAACTAGGAATTACATGGATGTAATCCCAAGTGGAGTCACCAATTATGCTACGGGAAAAGCTACCCTTAGGCCTAGGTTGAGGGACCGAATAGAATAGATGGCATATCATCAGAAGAATCACTCTAATTATTAGTTTTTATGCTTGAACTTGAAAAATGAGGATTGTGGACCTTACCAATTTATCCTTCGTTTTAGGTCGATCCCATAGGGTGAAAAACCTCTGCTACTCCTCATGCTCTAGAACCTGTAAATCAGTCAAAACATAGCAAAAAAACTAGTTGCAAAGCATATATGTCATGGATGTGAGAATGTTAGCATATATAATCTCATAAAAATAACATGAAATAAACATTCAAGATCATTAAACATGTATAAGAGACATTTAAAATAAAGAACATCAAGAATAGGAAAATACTTCTTTTATTGATAACATGTATAAGAAAGTCGAGAAATCACCTGAGCTCTACCATGGCCTTTAGAAAAAATATCCTCTAGAATCGTCTAGCCCTAGCCTCACAAATATTCTTCCATAAATGGTTCACAAAGGATTTCACATAGAATGAGGGTGATCATCACAAGGAAACAAGTGTTTTCTAAAACTAGGAAGTGCAGGAGACACAGGGAAATATCATACTTTATCATGGCTATAACGGGTTATAATATCAATAATATTCTCTCTCTCATTCCCTAGGCTATTCCCTTGAGGTGTATTTATACTTCCTCAAATTATTTTTTTCAGTTGGGGAACAGTTAAGCAATAGGTTGGGGTATTTAAGTTATAGGAAAAGCCATAAACCCCACCTCTTTAATAGGAGAATTATTTTTAATATTTTAAAAATCATACGCAGGACAGCTATGTATAAACCCACATCGGCACATGGAAAAAACTCAGCAGAGTTGCGTCTGGATTTTAAAATATTGTTTTGTAATAAGTGCGATCAAGTGCGAAAGGAAGGGCTGCCCAAGGACAATGCATAAGTCATCAAGTATATATAGGTGATAAATGATGCTATAACAAAAAATTTAATCAACTGCTCAATCTCCTTATAAAGCTCCTGATTCTGCACCTTTTCACTCACTCCTTCGGTTATTCGTTGATCTTATTCCTACTCTTAAAACTATATGGGTGTCATTTCTTCCTATGTGGAACATTTCCTTCCTTATTCTTCTTGCTTCTTATTATCCACATGTTCTCTTCTTCTTAACTCTCATTCTTCCCTTAGCTCTTTTTCTGCATTCTGCACTCTTAGATCTTCTTCCTCCAAGATTTTATTTTCTCTCTTTATATGTTATGCTCTTTGCTTCCTCTGCCTCTTCCTTATTTCTATTGCCAAAGCTACTTTTTGAATGATAGGACCTGCTTGCATCTTCCAACATTTTTCCTCCTCTGCACTGTCATCAAACTTCCTCTTTCCCTTACCTTATGTCTAATTGTTCTCTTCTACTGGTGTCTCTTCTAGACTGTTGTTGCTTGAGGGACAACTGGAGAAGCCCCAACCATTCTAATTGGATCATGGGGTCTAGAGGAGTTATATAAATTCTTTCATCGTTCCTCCTCCAACCACAAATATGCCCCACTTACCCAGTTTTAGTAGACTCTCGCACAATGTTCCTTGCAAATTCCCCTAAGATCATACAAATTGAAGTATTTTGTACTATGTTATCACCCAAAAATTCTCAAAACATCATTGTGTCATCTCTAGTTTTGGTCATGATTTCAAGGAGGTTTAGAAGTCATTTTAAGTCATTGGTAAAGGATAGGCCATATTACAAGTTCAAATGAAGTCTATGACAGTCATCAGCATGTTCAAAATAGAATTAAGAATACATTTGATAGGAAGATCAAAGAGGACAGTTTTCAGATTCATGACAAAGTGCTGAAATGGGAGACCAAAATTGAAGAAAAGGGAAAGCATGGTAAGTTTGAGAATTTATGGAAGGGTCCTTTTCAGATTTCTTGTTTTCATGGGAACAACACTTACATATTGTAGGAAATTGATGGAGGATCATATGCTGGAGGGTTTGTTAATGGCCGGTTCGTAAAGCATTATGTTTGTTGAAGTATTATAAATCACTCATGACATTGTATATATTCATCTTTGTCAATTTTTGCTAATAAAAGACATGTTGAAACAGAAATATTAAGCCCAAAATGAAGGCCCAATAGTTTGAAGAAGATGCTTGTAAACAATATTTCTGTTTTTATCAAAAAATGGATAGCACTGGAGCTGTGAGTTCTTAGTGTACCACAGGGGCACACTATCCCAAGTGGAGCCACTATTATCACTATTAAAATTTTCTAAACTTGTTCGGTTTATACTTACTCCTAATTCATGGTATTAGATAGGGTTTGAGTCATTTTTATGTTTTATAGGGTCTAAGCCTGAGGTTACAAGTCTCATTTCATCACCGAATAAAGTTCATAAACCTTGCTTTACTCTTAGAATTCTCATACCACGTTTTGAAAACCATATTTTAAGTATTTCAAAAAAAAAATTGAATAAGCCACGAAACCACGTTTTTGCAGTGCGCTCAGCGTAAAAAACTGCTTCTGTGCTACGAAAATGCTGGTATTTTCGTAGCGCAAATCCTGAAATCACATTAACAGTGCTACGAAATCAGGGATTCGAAATTTTTCGGTTTAGCTATCACATCCATCAATTTTGGTTAAATTTTCATGATTAGGTGTCAGTCCAAGGATTCTCCCTCACACATGCAACCATCCAAAGAAATTATGAAATAATTATGAGATTTGTTAGGGGTCATTTTTCATTGGTCCTTTTCAAATTTGAAAAAGGGTTGGTTATCATCAATTTTGTTTCATGCAAAGAAAACATTGCATGCATATCTATTGTTTGAAAGAGAAGATCATGATAAGAAACCAGAGCTTTCCTTAAGTTTTCAAGCGAGGCAGAATTTCAATCAAGCGAGGGATAATTTTAGTCAAGTGAGGTTGAACCCAATTAATGTTATGTCAACAATTTCAATACTTTCTAATCAAGTGAGTTTGAAAATAATTGTTGTCTGAATCAGGATTTCTAATCAAGCGAGGCTGAAACAAATTTTCAAGCGATCCAGTTCATCCAACAAGGAGGTCTATTACAGGTTTACTGAAGACACAAGATTTCAGGAGGAAGATGACATAAGAAAAGAGAAATCACAGGTCTGGTCGTTGTCTGAGAACAAAACCTAAAGGTTGAGAAGCTCTCACAAGAGATAAATATGTTGAAGAAGCGTTCAAGAAGGTACGGTGCTAGAGGTTCTGCGAAAAGCTTCAAGGAGGGCATAATCAGGTTACCAAAGAGTTTTCTATCAACTTCACAGGGTCAAACACAAAGGCTGGTTTTCTCAATTTACCGATTTCTCTTGAAGTTATATCAACAGTCACAAAAATTCCAAGGGGGGAAGATAGATGGTTCAATAATTTTTAGTTTGAAATGCAACCTCGCAAAATCTTATTGAAACTAGAGTTTATGGATACTAATTTGAACCAAGTTGTTCCAAGAAGTTATGTCAAGGATTCATTTACCAATCTGCTCTACAACATCTAAAGGTACTTCACCTGTGAAGGGAGATACCACAAGGTGTACACTTACCACTTTAAACTCTTATTGCATTTCACAAGAATAATCTCTCTAGACTTACCTTTCTTTATATTTCGAAGTCTGGCCAAGATGGCAGACAAAGTACAGATGAAAACTTAGGCATGTGAAACCTCATTATTTCATCATGGTCTAGTCAAGTTAATATTTTTGCATGAGCTTCAGAAAGTGAATAGAGAATGGTCTGCATTTATCTTTATGAGTGGAATAGGGGTTGAAGGAATAGGTGCTAGCCCTCAAGTCAAAGAAAAATCTCCATCAAATACCACTGAACCTACAGAAAAAAAATCAAGGAGGTTTTTAAAGCTTAAGCCCATGAAATAGGTTAAGGAACCACTGATAAACACATCACTGAATATCCAAATGACTTCTCAATCTACACAGAAGAAGAGAACTCATGTTAAAGAGACAATTCAGGAATAGTCAACTAGTAAAAAATTTCAGAAGAAGTTGACTAGGAGTCAAAGGTCACAGGAGAAGGGTAAGGTTGTGGTCACAGATGAAAAATTGGAATTAAGAGGTGACTTGAATGATATATTACAAGCCATTGGAATTGAAGAGTCTCCCCTGGTTCAAGCAGATTTCATCAAACTGGATACAAGTGGAAAACCAAAGAAATTGAAAACATCCAAAAATTTAGATTTTGAGGATGAAGTGTCAGATTTTTTATTTAAGCATAGAAAACCCTTGACTACGCAGTCTATGAAATTGCAGCAGCCAGACATGGAGATATACCAAACAGGAGGTGAGGATGCAAATTTTTTTGAAGAACCCATAAATATATCATTTCCAATGCTTGAAGAAGACAAAAGCATAGTTTTCAATACTCAGAGAGAAAAGAGTAGTTATGAGGAGGTTAAAGACAAACACAGACTTGTAAACATTGAAATTGATAAATTGAAAAGAAAAGTGAGAATGTATGCTATATAAAGGTCAAACATTGAGAGGTTGAAAGGTCAGTGGGAGCTAGAAAAGGTTTCAAACATTGAGTCAATCAGTAGTCAGGATCAATTCTACATATGGACCATCCCTGCAATCAAGGAAGCAAAGTTCATAAGGATGGTTAATACCAAACTAAGAGCTAATAATATATGGCTTAAAAGGCAGGTTGAAGATCTTGAAATATAGCTAGCAAATCTTGAGGATCAACCACAGTAAAAATTAATGGAAACAGTAAGTGACATCTCCTAACACATTTTTGGGGTTATGTGGAAAGATTTCATTTTTGAAATCAGTTCAGAGTTGATTTATGTTGATTATGAGAGCGTATATATAACTGGAGGGATGGAAGTAAAGGCTTGAAACTTAAAATTTTGGAAAAAAACTATGAAAAGATAGACACAGCATTTTTGTAGCGCGCTATGAAACTACTATAGGTGTCATGCACAGCAGTTTCGTAGTGCGCTATGAAACTACTGTAGGATGCAGTTTGAAGAATTTTGCAAGGTTTCAAAGGGTGAAAAGGATTTTTTTTAAACCTTTATGCTGCTGAAGAATGTATAAATATCAAAAGTGAAGATACAATGGAAAAACACAGAAAAATGAAGGTTCCAAGTGAAGTTTTCAAAGGTATAGTTCTGCGCTACGAAAACAGTAGACAGTTTCGTAGCGCAACAATGTTAAAAGTTTTGGCACTCCTTCAAAAGTTTGGTTTGGGCATAGCTGGAAGGGCGAAGTCACATGAGTTTAACAAGACATTGCAACATGTTTTTGAGCACAAGTTGGTTAGCAGTTGTTTTGAAGAAACATAAATGAAGCACTATAGCTATTTTGCAGGGAGCATGTTCCTATATTTCAGGACAGATGAGAAGTAAATAAATACAATCTAATAGCAAGGAGATGGACATCATCAAGGTCAAAGTTTAGGAGGAGCAGCTGTCAGATAGAATATTTAATTTTTAGATAAAGTTGTTAATTTATAATAAAGAGTTTTAATCCTAGTTATATTAGGACTCTAGAACAGACAGTTTAACTGTCATATGTAATTAAAATTTTGTTTTAGCAGTTGATAGGTTTCAACCTAGCAAATTCAAATTTTTCTCAAGTGTTTGGAGAGAATCTAAGAATGTAATAATGACTCTATAATAGAAAAGAAATCAAATTGCATAAGGTTGGAAATTTTCATTAACAAGCATACTGTTTTGTTGTAGCAGAAGCTATGTTTTTATATTGATACAGAGATATTGGTTTCATCACTCAGGATTCAGAAAGGGTTATTGATGTTTGATATTCTCATGGTTTTCCTCTATCAATTACTTGCAATGGCATGAATGTATGTTACTTAGAATTCACTGAAGGTGCTCTAACTTCCTTCATATGTTCATGAACTGTGTTTATTTTCTGTCCTACTATTATTTTGATGCATCAAAAACCTGAAATGCCCTGACTTCCATATGAAGCTGATACTCATGTTTTTTGAAAATGCACTTGACTCCATAAGCCCAATAGATGTTTTTTGATTAGCAGTACAACTAATTATCCATTTTTATCCATTTTACTCATATATTTAACCATCTAATCCTTATTTGAAAATCATAAACCTATTGAGAGAGCCCTCTCAGGTTGAGGAGGCTAAGCCTCAACTAAAAGTCTGGTTTGAAATAGTTACTCAGAGTCTTCTTGATCAGCGGCCTATCAGGTTGTGATTTTGAGAAAACTTTTTGTTGCGTCTACCAGGAGTCTGAAGATATACATCTCCCGAAAATCATGAAGCTGAACTTCCGAAGGTAGTAGGAACTCAAAATCTGTTTGAGGCTGTAGAACTACCTTGGTGACTCCATTGTTGAAGAATTCACAATTCATAGGTTCATGGTGATTCCACTAGAGTTATAAAGAAATCAGATGCGACCATTCTTATTTTCCAGGAATTCATGGTTTCCCAAATCATTTTCCCAAGGATACATATTTTCTAAGGAATGGTCCAAAACTAAATGGAGATGATTCGGGTTGGAATTTGAAGCATATATCAGATTTATGTGATTTTACCAAGCTTCTTAGAGTCGAACATGAATATGTTTGCATTATTTTGTTCTATGATCCATTTCAAGGGAAATGTAAACAGTGGATTGAAAGTTTTCCTGCCATATCTATTAAGTCATTTGCAGGCTTTTGGCTTATTTTTTTGGAGGAATGGATAGATAGAATAGATTTGGTGGCAAACTCTCCTTCAATTCAAGGTTTCAAACAATGGATTGATGATCATATTAATGAAGAAATAGATGAAATTTTTTCTTTTTCCTTGTCTTCTTATCTAAAATCATTTGAGTACAAGATAGAAGAGAAGATTTAATTTCTGGATGAAGTTGCTAAGAACATTGAAAAAGACATTGAAGGTTTACAAGCTCAAATTCAATCATATAGTCTTCATGATCATGATCATACTTTTAAAAAACTTTCTATGGCAGAATACAAAGTGAAGGTGTTGTTTCCTTTCTCTTTTGAGATTGAGGAAGAATACATTTTTTTTTATAATCAATTTGAGGAGAATTTTGAGAGCACACAATTGAAGCCTTATGTAGATGATCAAAATATTGGTGTTGGTGAGTTGTCCAAAGCTACAGAATATCATAAGAAAATTAAAACTAACCATGTCTTCTTCAATCCTATAGTTGGCTACATGGAAAGGTTCTATAGTCCATTTTTCCAATTATATTTCCATTATGAAGGTCAGATATATCTCATGCTGCCTCAGTTATTTTAGTATCATGTTTATTTTTGCTTCAAACACAGTCAAGAGATTCAAGTGTCAGATCAGATCAATGACCGGCTTCATTGGATGTTTCATGTTCCTTGAGCTACAAATGGAGATTACAGCTGATAGGGTAGGTAGGAGTGTGTGAATAATCTCAAAGTTGACTGAGCATCTTTTCAGTAGGTACAAATTTGTTTCTTATGTAGTGATCATCAAGCTTGAGCCCATGGTGAAGGCCATTAAATCTTGAGGAAAAGCTTGGAAAATTTTCAGAGTTTTATTCTAAAGGATGGATAGAAGCACTGGAGCTACCAGTTCTTAGTGTACCACAGGGGCACACTATCCCAAGTGGAGCCATTATTATCACCCAAAAAATCTCAAAACATCATTTTGTCATCTCTACTTTGGTCATGATTTCAAGGAGGTTTAGAAGTCATTTTAAGTCATTGGTAAAGGATACACCATATTACAAGTTCAAATGGAGTTTATGATAGTCATCAGCATGTTCAAAAGAAAATTAAGAATACATTTGATAGGAAGATCAAAGAGGAGAGTTTTCAGATTCATGACAAAGTGGTGAAATGGGAGGCCAAATTGAAGAAAAGGGCAAGCATGGTAAGTTTGAGAATTTATGCAAGGGTCATTTTCAGATTGCTAGTTTTCATGGGAACAACACTTACATATTGCAGGAAATTGATGGAGGATCATATGTTGGAGGGCCTGTTAATGGCAGGTTCTTAAAGCATTATGTTTGTTGAAGTATTATAAATCACTCATGAAATTGTATATATTCATCTTTGTCAGTTTTTGCTAATAAATGACAAGATGGAATAGAAATATTAAGCTCGAGGTGAAGGCCCAACAGTTTGAAGAAGATGCTTGTAAACAATATTTTTGTTTTTATCAAACACTGGATAGCACTGGAGCTGTGAGTTCTTAGTGTAACATAGGGGCACACTATCCCACGTGGAGCCATTGTTATCACTATTAAAATTTTCTAAACTTGGTTGATTTATACTTGCTCCTAAGTCATGGTATTAGATAGGGTTTGAGTCATTTTTATGTTTTATAGGATCTAAGACATAGGTTACAAGTCTCATTTCATCACGAAATAAAGTTCATAAACCTTTCTTTACTCTTTAGAAGCCTCATACCACGTTTTGAAAACCATATTTTAAATTTCTTTAAAAAAATAATTGAATAGGCCACGAAACCACGTTTTCTTAGCGTGCTTAGTGTAAAAAACTACTTCTGTGCTACAAAAACGCTTGTCTTTTCATAGCGCAAAATCCCGAAATCACATTACCAGCGCTACGAAATTGGGGATTCGAAATTTTTCAGTTTAGCTGTCACATCCATAAATTTTGGTTAAATTTTCATGATTAGGTTTCAGTCCACGAATTCTCCCTCGCACATGCAACCATCCAAAGCAATTATGAAATTAGTATGAGATTCATTAGGGGTCATTTGTCATTGGTCCTTTTAAAATTTGAAAAAAGATTGTTTATCATCAATTTTGTCTCATGCAAAGAAAACATTGGATGCATATCTATTGTTTGAAAGAGAAGCTCATGATAAGAAACCAGAGCTTTTGTTAAGTTTTCAAGTGAGGCAGAATTTCAATCAAGTGAGGAATAATTTTAATCAAGCGAGGTAGAACCCAATTAATGTTATGTCAGCATTTTCGATACTTGCTAATCAAGTGAGTTTGAAAATAATTGTTGGCTAAAGCAATATTTCTAATCAAGCGAGGCTGAACCAAACATTCAGGCGAGCCAGTTCATCCAACAAGGAGGTCTATTACAGGTTTTCTGAAGACACATGGTTTTAGGAGGAAGATGACAGAAGAAAAATAAATCACAGGTCTGGTCACTATCTGAGAACAGAACTTAAATGTTTAGAAGCTCTCACAAGAGATAAATATGTTGAAGAAGCCTTCAAGAAGGTAGGGTGTTGGAGGTTTTGCGAAAAGCTTCAAGGAGGGCATAATCAGGTTACCAAAGAGTTTTCTATCAACTTCACAGGGTAAAACACAAAGGCTGGTTTTCTCAATTTACCAATTTCTCCTGAAGGCATATCAGTAGTCACAGAAATTCCAAGGGGGGAAGATAGATGGTTCAATAATTTTAGCTTTGAAATGCAACTCTGCAAAATCTTTTTGAAACCAGAGTTTATGGATACTAATTTGAACAAAGCTATGCCAAGAATTTATGTCAAGGATTCATTTTCCAATCTGCTCTACAACATCCAAAGGTACTTCACGTGCGAAGGGAGATACCACAAGGTGTACACTTACCAATTAGAACTCTTATTAAATTTCTCAGGAATAATCTCTCAAGACTTACCTTTCTTTCTATTTCGAAGTCTGGCCAAGATGGAAGACAAAGTACAGATGAAAACTCAGGCATGTGAAACCTCATTATTTCATCATGGTCTAGTCAAGTTAATATTTTTGCATGAGCTTCACAAAGTGAATAGAGAATGGTCTGCATTTCTCTTTTTGAGTGGAATAGGGATTGAAGGAACAGGTGCTAGCCCTCAAGTCAAAGAAACATCTCCATCAAAGACTATTGAAACTACAGAAACAAAATAAAGGAGGTTTTTCAAGCTTAAGCGCGGGAAATAGGTTAAGGAAACAGTGATAAACACGTCACTGAATATCCAAAGGACTCCTCAATCTACACAGAAGAAGAGAACACATGTCAAAGAGACAAGTCAGGAACAGTCAACTAGTAAAAAATCTCAAAAGAAGTTGACTAGGAGTCAAAGGTCACAGGAGAAGGGTAAGGTTGTGGTCACAGATGAAAAATTGGAATTAAGAGGTGACTTGAATGATATATTACAAGCCATTTACATTGAAGAGTCTCCCTTGGTTCAAGCAGATTTCATCAAACTGGATACAGGTGGCAAACCAAAGAAATTGAAAACATCCAAAAATTTAGTTTTTGAGGATGAAGTGTCAGATTTTTTCTTTAAGCCTAGAAAACCCTTGAATAGGAAGTCTAAGAAATTGCAGCAGCCAGACATGGAGATATACCAAACAGAAGGTGAGGATGCAAATGTTTTTGAAGAACCCATAAATATATCATCTCCAATGCTTGAAGAAGACAAAAGCAGAGTTTTTAATACTTAGAGAGAAAAGAGTAGTTATGAGGAGGTTAAAGACAAAATCAGACTTGAAAACATTGAAATTGATAAATTGAAAAGGAAAGTGAGAATGCATGCTGTGGAAAGGTCAAACTTTGAGAGGTTGAAAGGTCCATGGGAGCTAGAAAAGGTTTCAAACATTGAGGCAATCTGTAGTCAGGATCAATTCTACATATGGACTATCCCTGCAATCAAGGAAGAAAAGTTCATAAGGATGGTTAATACCAAACTAAGAGCTAATAATAGAAGGCTTAAAAGGCAAGTTGAAGATGTTGAAACACATCTAGCAAAGCCTGAAGATCAACCACAGTAAAAATGAATGTAAAAAGTAAGTGACATCTCCTGAGACATTTTTGGGGTTATGTGGAAAGATTTCATTTTTGAAAGCAGTTCAGAGTTGATTTTTGTTGATTATTAGAGCTTATATATAACTAGAGGTATGGCAGTAAAGGTTTGAAACTTAAAATTTTTGAAAAAATCTGTCAAAAGATAAACATAGCAGTTTCATAGCGTGCTACGAAACTACTGTAGGATGCATTTTGAACAATTTTGCAAGGTTTTAAAGGGTGAAAAGGCTTGTTTTTTAAACCTTTATGTTGTTGAAGAATGTATAAAGATCACAAGTGAATATCCAATGGAAAAACATAGAAAAAGTAAGGTTCCAAGTGAAGTTTTCAAAGGTAAAGTTCTGCGCTATGAAAACAGCAGATAGTTTCGTAGCGCAGCAATGTTAACAGTTTTGGCTCTCCTTAAAAAGTTTGGTTTGGGAACAGATAGAAGGGAAAAGTCACATGAGTTTAATAGGACATTGCCACATGTTTTTTAGCACAAGTTAGTCAGCAGATGGTTTGAAGAAACATAAATGAAGCACTATAGCTATTTTGCAGGGAGCATGTTCCTATCTTTCAGGACAGATAAGAAGCAAGTCAATACAGTCAAATAGAAAGGAGATGGAAATCATCAAGGTTGAAGTTTAGGAGGAGCAGCTATCAAATAGAATATTTAATGTTTAGATAAATTTGTTAAGTTATAATAATGAGTTTTAATCCTAGTTGTATTAGGACTCTAAAACAGACAGTTTAACTGTCAGATGTAATTAGAAGTTTGTTTTAGCAGTTGATAGGTGTAAAGCTAGAAAATTCAAATTTTTCTCAAGTGTTTGGAGAGAATCCAGGAATTTAATGATGACTTTATAAGAGACAAGAAGTTGAATTGCATAAGGTTGGAAATTTTCATTAACAAGCATCCTGTTTTGTTGTAGCAGAAGCTGTGTTTTTATATTAATACAGAGATATTGGTTTCATCACTTAGGATTCAAAAAGGGTTATTGATGTTTGATATTCTCATGGTATTCTTCTTTCAATTACTTGCAGTGGCATGAATATATGTTACCTAGAATCCACTGAAGGTGCTCTAACTTCCTTCATATGTTCATGAACTGTGTTTATTTTTTGTCCTACTTTTCTTTTGATGCATCTAAAACCTAAAATGCCCTGACTTCCATATGAAGTTGATACTCAAAACATGAGGTGAGGATGCAAATGTTTTTGAAGAACCCATAAATATATCATCTCCAATGCTTGAAGAAGATAGAAACATACTTTTTAATACTCAAAGAGAAAAGAGTAGTTATTAGGAGGTTAAAGACAAACTCATACTTGCAAACATTGAAATTGATAAATTGAAAAGGAAAGTGAGAATGCATATTGTAGAAAGGTCAAACTTTGAGAGGTTGAAAGGTCTGTGGGAGCTAGAAAATGTTTCAAACATTGAGTCAATCAGCAGTCAGGATCAATTCTACATATGGATCGTCCCTGCAATCAAGGAAGAAAACTTCATAAGGATGGTTAATACCAAACTATGAGCTAATAATAGAAGCATTAAAAGGCAAGTTGAATATATTGAAATACAGCTAGCAAAGCCTGAAACCACAGTAAAAATGAATGTAAACAGTAAGTGACATCTCCTAACACATTTTTGGGGTTATGTGGAAAGATTTCATTTTTGAAAGCAGTTTAGAGTTGATTTTTGTTGATTATGAGAGCTTATATGTAACTAGAGGGATGGAATTAAAGGTTTGAAACTTAAAATTTTGGAAAAAACTATGAAAAGATAGACACAGCGGTTTCGTAGCGCGCTGCGAAACTACTGTAGGATGCAGTTTGAAAAATTTTGCAAGGTTTCAAAGGGTGAAAATGCTTGTTTTTTAAACCTTGATGCTGCTTAAGAATGTATAAAGATCACAAGTGAAGATCCAATGGAAAAACATAGAAAAATGAAGGTTCCAAGTGAAGTTTTCAAAGGTAAATTTTTGCGCTACGAAAACAGCAGACAGTTTCATAGCGCAGCAATGTTAACAGTTTTGGCACTGCTTCAAAATTTTGGTTTGGGCACAGCTGGAATGGCAAAGTCACATGAGTTTAATAAGACATTGCCAAATTTTTTTGAGCACAAGTTGGTCAGCAGATGGTTTGAAGAAACAATAAATGAAGCACTATAGCTATTTGGCAGGGAGCATGTTCCTATCTTTCAGGACAGATAAGAAACAAATCAATACAGTCTAATAGTAAGGAGATGGACATCATCAAGGTCGAAGTTTAGGAGAGCAGCTATCAGATAGAAGATTTAATGTTTAGATAAAAATTTTAAGTTATAATAAAGATTTTTTATCCTAGTTGTATTAGGACTCTAGAAGAGACAGTTTAACTGTCAGATGTAATTAAAAGTTTGTTTCAGTAGTTGATAGGTGTCATGCTAGCAAATTCGAATTTTTCTCAAGTGTTTGGAGAGAATCCAAGAATGTAATGATGAATCTATAAGAGACAAGAAGTTGAATTGCATAAGGTCGGTAATTTTCATTAAGAAGCATACTGTTTTTTTGTAGCAGAAGCTATTTTTTTATATTAATACAAAGATATTGGTTTCATCACTCAGGATTCAGAAAGGGTTATTGATGTTTGATATTCTCATGGTTTTCCTCTTTCAATTACTTGCAGTGGCATGAATGTATGTTACTTAGAATTCATTGAAGGTGCTATAACTTCCTCCATATGTTCATGAACCATGTTTATTTTCTGTCCTACTATTCTTTTGATGCATCTGAAACTTGAAATGCCCTAACTTCCATATGAATTTGATACTCACGTTTTGTGAAAACACACTTGACTCCATAAGCCCAATATGTGTTTTTTGATTAGCAGTACAACCAATTATCCATTTTTATCCATTTTACTCATAGATTTAGCCATCTAATCCTTATTTGAAAATCATAAACCTACTGAGAGAGCCCTCTCAGGTTGAGGAGGCAAATCCTCAATTAAATTTCTGGTTTGAAATAGTTACTCAGAGTCTTCTTGATCAGTAGCCTATCAGGGTATGATTTTGAGATAACATAATAAACTCAAATTTCACTATGGATTTTGATTCGGTATCTGCAACTTTGATATTCTTAGTCTCGTATAATCTGATCTATAAAGGAAGAGTGAGCCATGGTTCCTTCTTTGTCCTGGGAGTGTTGCAGAAAAAACTATGTAAATATGGTAAGAAAATTCTTGCATGACAAGTTTGTCGATGTCATATCTTGGAAAAATATGTCTGGAATTCTTCCCATCAAACACTCAGATTAATGTGCCTTTTGGTAAGGTGAACCAATCTACAATCTTTGATATCGCCTCCATCGCTCTTCGTGACATGCAAAGTGGGTTCTCCTAAAAGAAAAAATTGTAAAGAGACAATGAAGTGATCATTTAACTTCTCCATAACACTACATCGAGATCAAGCCAGGAAATTGATTCTTTGCATAGATTGCATCCAGTATCTATACATACATATTGAATTTTTCTTTCTCACCCTTGGGATGATCTCGGGCTCAAACTACATGGGCTCTTATTAGATGAACCAAAAGGTCTGACCAGTTGAACGAATTCCCCTCATTCACTACATGGTTCAATAAGATAACCCACCCCTGAAGAAAGGTCTTTGTACTCGTTTGGCCATATATTTTGCAAGATAGGATGACCAAGAGTTGGTAAGCCTTATAGAGTGACCTTTTCTTTCACATGTGGGTTTTTTTTTCTCTAAATTTTGTTGGCTCCTTCACCCAACTCTAGATGATATCCTTCATTTTCGCATACTTGTGTCTGGCATGAAACAATGATTCCATGATTTTCAATTGCTCGGGATGATGATACATCTACTGAAAATGTGTTGCCATAATTTTAGCAATATTCTTTCCATGGGTGTTGCTCAATGTGATAGTTTTATCATCAATGTGTGAGACAACTAAATTGATCACATGATCATAGGGGAAGGATGGATACATGCATACAACCTTGTATAGTCCTTACTTCTTGACACTGAGATAAACCTATTGTTCCTCTATTTTTTTCTCGAAGTCCATTGCAAAATAATCTTTAATCTACTTCCATGTCAGTTTGGATATCTTTTCTAAAAATAGTTGTGTGTCCGAACATACTGGCAAGTTAACCGGAACTTGTTCAATTTCTTCCTCGGTACTTCATTAAATGGTTTCCTTTGAGGCATCTCTCTTGGGTGCCATTTTAATAGTGATTTTCAGAGAGGTTCTCAGAAACTATTGTAACTATGGGGCAAAAAAGATACCCATGCAAAACAAACATCACTTTTAAGAAAAAACACTTTCAAGGCATGTTTAGGCAGAAAACCCAGCATATGATGGGAAGGATTGCACAATTTTCACTGGGAATATGGTTGGACTGCTTGATTTTGTTGCACAATGCACATCCCTAGTAGTCACGGTCGAAACTTCAGGACTGAGACTGCACAATGTGCAGCTCAACCTGGGCAGTGAGCTGGGACAAACTATGAATTGTGCACTCTCAGTGACCATGGATGCTGATAGAGCCCTAGAACTATGAAATATGCAGTTGGGCCACCTTGCAATAGGAATTGTACAGTTTGAGAGTTCAATATCTCAGCTTGAACCTCGAGATTATGTAGTGCCCATCTAGGAAAAGTTACACCGACCATGGGAATAACAGATCTACCCAAGGAAGGTGTTCAGAATGATAATATTTGAGAGATATTGATGGCTTGAATGCAGACCCAACTAAGTATTAATGAAACAAGAAAAATAAAATACAGAAATTATGTAAACGAGAATAAAACCAAATTGGTGAGGAGAGTCGATGTAATGGCGACTATCCATGAAAAAATGAATAAAACGATGCGACATTTGTGAAGGTAAAAAAACAACTTGAAATCGAAATTCTACAAGCTAAAGCAAGTTGATACACCATCATGCATGAAAAGAAACAATAAAAGCAACACTCACAAAACCCAAATGGGAGGAATCATAAGAAAAATCGATATATGCGAAAATCACCTGGAAAAGTGACAAAGATCACACCAAAGATTCTTTGATCTCATTAGGAATTCTATATCTCCAATACCGAGTATGAAAATGAGCTCTAGGAGAATCAATTAAATATATTTGATAAAACTAGGGTTTATGACGCGCACAACAAAAATCAAGGGAAAAGCGATAGATGGTGATAGTTTCCAAAAATAAAAAGTGTGCCTCCTTCGGGTTACTAAAAATAGATCCCTAGATTTTATTCTAAGTTAAAGACATGTTTCGATCCATCCTCTTCATCGGTGAAACACTAACTAATCCAAGTCAAACTCAGTTGTTTCATTTGGAGATGATGATTATATAAGTGCACAAGTAAAATAAATTGTCAACGTCTTATTTTTTCATCTCCCTTGTTGTTGCACAATGAGAAATCCTACATAGTACCCCAACGGAGTCACTTCAAGAAAAAAAACATTGATTTTTTCTGAGCGAGCCTGGATAGTATCGCGACAGAGTTTCTTACTTCACCTCTCTATGTAGGAAGCCTTTCTCTTCTTTTTCCCTTTATTTTCTTTTTTCATTTTTTATTTATTGGAATTGAGGAACTGTGCATAGGCACTTATTTATTTAACTGGACGGAAGAGGGATCTTGAATTATTGAGAGAAGAAGAGGTTGTCCCTTCAGAGAAGGAAATTTATGTGCACCTATCACATACTTATTATATTTTTCCTCCCTTCCTTACTCTAATCGACTAGGTTGACAAGGATTAAAAAAAAAACCTATTAGAGTAGATGGTAGAAGGTAAAATCCAAACATTGTGATTTCACCGTTATTTTCTACTAGAAGGAATATATGTTCCATTAGAGTATCGTCAACTTAAAAGAATACAAGATTCACGCAAAGAGAGGCAATAAATAGTAAAGCAAGTGTTGATATAGAACAACTCCCTCTTGGATTTCACCATGCTTGCTTCAGAATCCAAACACGGTCTTGTGTAGAAACTAACCTATAGCTAGAAAAAAATAAAAGGAAATAAGTCAAACAAAACTTAAAAATTAGCATAACGCAAATCAAAGAAAACAATAAACAAAATCAAAGCATTATTCCTACTCCTAATGTAGCACTCCGCTCCCACATATACACAAGTAACCATCCAACAGGGGTCGACATGCGAAAAGAGGCTACTAACATGAGATTCAACCTCCTAGATGACCTTAATCAAGTGGAACCAACGGAAACATCACAAACAAACCTTACACTGCATCCTTCACATCCCCATGAGGTAACCAAACTTCCAGGGCCCTGTTCCCTTATGGGGAACTTATTTTTAACCCATTTTAGACTTAGTCACAGGCATGTAAGGGAAAGGAAGTAGTTATTTACCATTAGGTGTGGGCTGGGCTTGGCAAGGTGGAAACGAGGGCCCCAAACAATCAATTTTGTGCCTGCTGAACTCTGATATTTGAGTCAACGTCACTTCCCAGAACTTCTTGTAGCATCAGCAGAGGATAAATAACATTAAAACAAAGACATGGAAGCAATGACATCATCAGGGTCCAATTCAGCCCCACCCAGGCATGACAGGAATTTCATGAAATATGTCACAAAAATTGCATCTACAAGTGTAAACAACATAATTAAACATGGGCATCTAATACTTATCTAAGAATCGCTAAGAAGCATTTCTCACTTACATCATAAGCTTCAATACAATATATTTGACTGTAGATAAATTTTATATTCATTTATAGTAAAAAGCATAGATAGAGCCATACATCATCACTTTTCTCCCTTACATCATACGTTTCAATACAATCTATTTTACCATAGATACAATGTATATTCATTTATAGTAAAAACAATAGATAGATCCATATATCATCATTGATAAAATACATGCTAATAACCAACATAATAAAAATAGAAATACCATGGATATAATACCAATCAAATCCACATAATAACCAGTAGATTTTCATACAAAATACCAAAGTACTAAGCTTCTCATTAATGAGTGTAAAAGCCAAATAGAGATGGGACTTCCACATTCCACCCGACCATAGATTGGTTGAGCCAAATCTCTCTTTAGCTAGTCACCCCCATGCAATATTCCAAGCATGAATGTGGGACTCTAACCGAAAAACCAATCAGGTCATCCTGAGGTTAAATCACCTCACCCTCATCAATTGTAAATGAGGATTTACCATGATCTACACCTGATCACTAGTCCAAACGAAGCATGGATATATCTAGATTATCGTTGCCTACACGATCAATAATTTTCCTATCTCCTAGTATCTCATGATTGCATGCAACCCACAGTCTGAATCTGGGGTCACTAGGCCCTAAACTGATATATAATCTCCAAGCTTTACCACAATCCAAAACTTGAGAGTCATGTGATTTAATAGAGAGTAAAAAACCCATTGGATTTACCGTATATCCTACCATTCACCGATCGAGGATTCCTATGCCCATCAAGGCAACATAATCCTAGATTTACCACAATTAATAATTTGGCTCAGGGGTCACTAAGCCAGCAGCTTTATCATGATCCACAGTCTGGTTCAAGGACCACTAGGCCATGTCCTATAGCAATTCTGAGGTCCACCCCACTCAGCCTCGAATGCATCTGGCAAACCAGCTAAACCAAAACATGAGAACTCCACAACACCATTGCTGTCCCGAAATGGAAAGGCTAGGCTAAAAACACCATCACACCTCCCAAAAACCATGCCAAGACAACAAATAACTGCATGTAATACCATACATGTTATATTGAGTAAGAAAATTACACATGGGAATTGATACCTACCAAGAATCCTGATGTAGATGCTTGACTCCTACTCCTTTCTTGGTTCCTCTTTTTTCCTACTTTCTTGCCTTTGTTGCTAAAATTCCAAAGTGCTCCAACAACTCTAAGTGTTTAGGAGTGAGAAAGAGAAAGAGAAAAATGAGATAGCTAAAAAATTGAACTGAAAAAAGGTATCAAAAATCTTTCCAACTGATCCTCAGAAGCCCTTTTATATAAGAAGCCTCTATTTTATTAATTTTCCATTACTTTCCTTCATTTTCATCATCACATGCAACCTGTGACGTTTCACCTTCCTTTTCTCCTAATTTCCATTATTTTGATAAATAAATGTGCCAAATTTTTCATTTCCCTTTCTAAATCCTTTTCAACTTTCCTTTAGCCATAATAACCGAAATGAACATTGGCTAGGATGTTTTTCCTGACATTCATCTTGGAATATGTGTCCCGTCAACCGTTGTTATTATTTTTACTTTTATTACATAGAATTTTCATCATGGCTATTACAGAACCCTCCCCATTGGGAGACACCGTCCTTAATGTTAAAACACACATATACCTCAGCAAAACTGCTGAAAAGAAAACATACTACCCATGGATATTTATAAATTATCTAATTACAGTTTTTATAATGAATAACCAACTCATACAAAAAAACCATCATGATAAACATATTGTGTACTATAGCTTTATAACACAACTCATTAAGGTATTTACAATAGTACACATATACACATTTTCTCAACCAGCAAATAAAAGGATACGATGTCTCCATCTGCAACAAGGGAATCGAGAGGCTCACACCTCTAGTCTCAAAGTAGTACTAGGATTCACTTCCTTCCTAGGAAGTCTAAAATCCATTGGCATGGTCAAAGATGCATCCAATGTCCAACGAGACAATATTGTGCCACTATACACTCAGTGAGCAGGTACCATCTCATTGTTCCATGGAACACTCCCAATGTGTACATGATTCCATCTGGCAATGATAATTACCAAACAACTCTATCCCCAACCCTCCCTTCTATGATACGAAGTCCCTCACAAAATCCAGCAATCCACTTCTGTGCGGTCACTCACCTTCCAAGTTCTCCGACATCCCCTATCCTTGGAAATCCATCCCTTGGCAAGGCTTCCTCGCACTGGAAGATATAAAACCCAAGGCATATACCTACCTCACAACCATCATACCAATCATATAAGTCTCATGGAAATCAATGGAAAATATTAGGTACCAGTGTCCCATAATGGCCCTACTCCTACAGTGCTTTATCGACATACTATTGCAGGTTTCAATTATTTTTTCTAACATTGGTAGTTCTTGCATTAAGTTCCAATCACCAAACCGATGATGTTCATGTGTTCCTCTACCAAGCACATAATTCCTGTTAGACTCAACATAAATTGAAATAAATTCAATTCATACCTCACTAGTATATTGTAAATAAGGTACACTTGTAATCTTGTTTACTTTGTGTCACAAAAAGTCAATCCATTTGTTTGATCAAATCATCATGTATAAACATATCACATCCAATTAGCTCAAAATGCAACCATCACAAATTAAAATAATGAATCGCATGAAATCACCATAAAAAATAATTATAAATCAAATGTAACCATCATAACTCAGAATCACAGATCACATTCATAATAGAACTGAAATAAAGTATTGATACTTATCCTTCATCGATCCTCACTTATGCCTTCGTTATTTCTGTACACACAATGGATCGGTTGCCACATCCAACAAGCACCCAATTCCTTTTCTTCTCTTCAAACACATACAAATACATAGTGTACAACATGTACATCCACACAAGGCATACAACACCACAAAATACATACACCCACACCCAATGTACAGTGTGACACAATACATACACATATGACTAGTATATAACACAAGACATAATCATACACCTATTGTACGATATAACACAACACTTATACATACACATATTACAACACAAAAAATACACATGTCACGATACCACAACTACACCATGTAGATACATAGTACCACATGCGCACAACACAACATTTATGTCATGAAAACAATACCACATGTATACTAGTACCATATTCACAACATATATACATCGCCACATGCAAACAACATAACCTACACAATTTGTGCACAAAATCACATGTACATGACACCATCTGCACAATGTGTAAACAACGCCAAATGTACACCGCAACACCTCTCCAATGTGTACAATACCACATGTACACAAAACTGTAGGTTTTAAACCTGAACAGATTTTATCTACACATGAATATTATAACAGAAAATAAACAATAGCAAGAGCATAAAACATGAAATAGATAAACATAGAGATTTTCCCCTAGATCCCAAATCGGGACGACCAGCTTTATTTTTCATTATATTCCTTTTAGTGTTACAACACATATATATACATGCCGAAGCATACATAAACCCCAATCCATTAACCCTGGATCAGAACATAGTCATAGTTCCCTTGACCAGATCTACAAAATACCAGGGGCCGAAAACCATCATACCCCAAAACCATGTGCAAACTCATGCACAAAAAATGGGTGGGTACACCTATGAGTGGGTTCGCACACCAAAAAAATTTCGCGTGGGGCACTGCCCCGGACCCCAACAGTGGGGGCTACCTCCCCCCTGCTGCGCCCGACGCAACGTACAGCTCATGGGGCTAGTCATGGAAAGAATATAACACATACCCAACATTCTCCCACTTGTTGTTTTCTTTCCACAGGGGGCCACAGGAGAGCTTATTCATTGGGCCAATTCTTCAACACCCATTGTTTCTCTACACCAAGAGAAATTTTGAGTGCTCACAGACTTCTTCAATGCGTCTACAACATTCTTCAAAGTGTCCACCTTTACCAGCAACACCATTTTAGCCTCAACCATATCTCTAACAAAGTGATATTGAACATCAATGTGCTTTGTCTTTGAATGGTAAGCAGGGTTCTTAGCCAAGAAAATTGCACTTTGGCTATCACAATCTATCCTTATAGCTTGCTGTACCAACCCCATACTTGAACACAATCTATGCAACCAAAATTCTTCCTTGCTTGCATGAGTGGCTGCTATGTATTCAGCCTCTATAGTTGAAAGAGCCACTACAGACTGTCTTTTAATCATCCAACTAAATGTGCCTCCAAATAGGCTGAAATCATACCCACTTGTAGATCTTCTTTGGTCTAGATCTCCAGCCCAGTCTACATCAACAAAACCACGAATGTCCAAAATTATTTCCAATCCTAGTCTTCCTTGGTAGCACAAGCCATAATCACTAGTGCCACGTAAATATCTGAAAACTCGCTTCAATGTTGTCCAATGCTCCTTCCCTACGTTTGACATAAACCTACTCAATACTCCCACTGCATGTGCAATGTCTGGTCTAGTACAGACCATTGCATACATCAGACTAACCACTGAACTTGCATATGGAACACGAGACATATCCTCCTCTTCTTCTTGTGTCTTGGGACATTGTTCAGCAGACAGATTTACACTTACAGGAATAGGAACATTCACCGGTTTACTATCCTGCATATTGAACCTCTGCAATATAGTCTCGACATACTTCCTCTAGTTTAACCAGAGCTTCCTATTTTCTTGATCTCTCTTAATTTCCATGCCCAAAATATAGTTTGCAGCACCAAGATCCTTCATGTCAAATTTGGAGAACAGTTGGGTATTCAAATCTTAGATACTTTCTTTGTCATTTCCAATCAACAACATATCATCCACATACAAGACCAAATAAATAACACGGACACCAATTAATTTAAAATAAACACAGTGATCCTCCTTTCTTCTAGTGAAGCCAAGTCCCCGTATATAGGTATCAAATTTCTGATACCACATCCTTGGTGACTGTTTTAACCCATACATAGACTTCTTCAACCTGCATACCAGTTCTTTCTTACCCTTCACCATAAAGCCTTAAGGTTGCTTCATGTAGATCTTCTCTTCTAGATCCCCGTGAAGAAATGTTGTCTTCACATCCATCTGTTTTATCTCAAAATCAAATGCAGCAGCAATAGATAAAATTAATCTAATAGAAGTAACCTTGGCAATAGGAGAAAAAATATCACCAAAATCAATTCCCGGCACCTGGGAATAACCTTTTGCTACCAACCAAGCTTTGTATTTCTCCACCTTGCCTTCTACAATCATCTTCTTCTTAAACACCCATTTGCTCCCAATGGGATTCCTTCCAACTTGCAACTCCACCAAATCCCATGCCTCATTTTTGTGCAAGGATGCCATTTCATCAACCATGGCCTCCTTCCAGATTTTTCCATCCTCTGAATCTACTGCCTCCCTAACAGTTCTAGGATCATCATCAGTTATAGTTAAGGCAAAACCTGAACAAAAATCAGATGGACTATACCTTTCTGGTTGCCTTCTTTCTCGAATTGATCTTCTCAAAGCTGGAGTTTGTGGCTCTTCCTCTTCTGAATCTTCTTCTGCTGAAGAGTTTGATTCATACTCCTTTAGCTCAAACTCTATCTTCTCAGGTTCCTTTGGTATGATTTCATGTTTGACAACATCTTTAACCTCTCTAAACACCACATCTCGGCTGTACACAACCTTCGTTGTTTCTGGGTTCCAAAGCTTGTAACCTTTTAAACCATCCTTATACCTAATAAAGATGCACCTTTCAGATTTATTATCCAACTTGGTCCTTTTCTCCATTGGAACATGTACATATGCATCACATCCAAATACCCTGAGATGTGAAAGAGATGGTTTCTTACCATTCCATACCTCATGTGGAGTCTTATCCTCCAACACTGATGAAGGTGATTTGTTAACCAAATAGCATGCAGTCTCCACTGCCTCTGCCCATAATTCTTGTCCTAACCTGATACCACTAAGCATGCTTCTTTCCTTTTCCATCAATGTTCTGTTCATTATTTCCGCAACTCCATTTTGCTGAGGTGTGTATGGAGTAGTCTTTTTTTGTGCTATACCACACTTCTTACAGAACTCTTCAAATTCCTTCTTGCAGAACTCCCCAACATTATCTGTCCTCAGTGCCTTTATCTTCTTCTCTGTCTGGTTTTCCACCAGAGCCTTAAATTCTTTAAATTTGTCAAAAGCTTCAGATTTCTTCCTCAAAAAATATATCCATGTATTCCTTGAGAATTCATCTATGAATGAAACATAGTACACAGACTTTCCCAGTGATGGAACTGACACAGGTCCAAACACATCACTATGCACAAGTTCTAATATCTTGTTCGCCCTCTTAGCACCAGAAGGAAAACTCACCCGATTCTACTTTCCATATACAAAAATTTCATAGAAATCAAAATCCAAAGATAAATTAGACATACCTTCTACCATACCATTTCTATGCAGTATCCGAAGGCCCTTCACTCCAATATGTCCAAGCCTTTGATGCCATAGCATGGTCTTTTCTCCAGAGACAGCTAGGCTTTCCACTTCTTTTTTAGGAACCACAGAACTGTTACACCCATCAATAACAGTGCTACCTTGTAGCTTGTATAGAGTTCCAGTCCGTAATCCCTGCATTAATACCAGTGCTCCACAAACCATCTTGCAGGCATCTTTCTCGAACACTGTTTTTAGACCTACATCATCCATCTTGCTTACAAAAATCAAATTTCTGGCCAATGCAGGAATATGAAAAACACCAGGAAGTGTTCTAATCCTTCCACCTTGTAGCTTCATCTTGACCTTTCCACGTCCAATGATTTTAGACTTCCTATCATCCCCTAGGAAGACATCACCATCATATTTCTCATACTCACAGAACCACTCCCTATGGGGAGTGAAGTGAAAGGATGCACCTGAGTCAATCAACCATGACTCATGATCTACATGTGTATTTTAAAAAGAAGCCAAATACACATCCCCACCTTCATCTGAGGTGGTTTTTTCCTCTGCAAAAGGAACATCATCAGATCCCTTTCCTTTCTCAGGAACTTTAGATCTGCAGTCATTTTTGTAGTGCCCTTCCTTTCTGCATTTCCAGCATAACTTTACAAACTTTCCAGGAGATTTAGATCTCCCTCTAGATTTAGATCTCCCACTCGAAACCTTATTCTTGTTTCTGTTTTGGGACCTTCCTCGTATAGATAAGGCATCTCCATTCTAGCCCTCCATATTTCTCCGTCTCATTTCCTCCGACAGCAAGGCTGAGACAATGTCATCAAAATTCAAGGTAGTTGTATTGCTACCTATTGCAATAACTAGACTATCCCATGAGTCTGGTAGAGATCACAGCAAACTGATGCACTTATCTTCATATGAGATTTTAATATCAACAGATGACAGCTGACTTACCACAGTATTGAAGGCGTTCAGATGTGCTGTCACCGAGTCTCCATCCTTCATCCTTAGGTTATACAGCTTTTTCTGCAAGAACAACTTATTCACTGGAGACTTAGATTGGTACAAATTCCCAAGTTTTTCCCACAAATTATTCATCGTAGCTTCCCCATATACATTCAACAATACTGAATCTGAGACACACAACCGTATTGTGCTCTTAGCCTTCCGATCCAGTTTCTTCCAGTCTTCATCTGACATTGTCGTTGGTTTAGTACCTAGATCTACCGTGATCCACTGATCTTTATCCACCAACAGATCCTCCATCTTGAGCTTCCACAACTCAAAACTCTGACCTTTAAATTTCTCGATCTCTATCTTTCCGCCACTCACCATCTTCTTTCACTGCAAGAATCGATCCCGCAGATCTCCCACTGAACAGGGTCTACCTCAGGCCCGAGTAAAAAACCCTCAGTAGAAAAGGCATCCCCTTGAAGCCGAAACAACTCTAATTCCAAATGTAGGTTTTAACCCTGAACAGAAATTATCTACACATGAATCTTATAACAGAAAATAAAAAATAGCGAGAGCATAAAACATAAAACAGATAAACATAGAGATTTTCCCATGGATCCCAAATTGGGACGACCAGCTTGATTTTTCATTATATTCCTTTTAGTGTTACAACACATATATATACATGCCGAAGCATACATAAACCCCAATCCATTAACCCTGGATCAGAACATAGCCATAGTTCCCTTGACCGGATCTACAAAATACCAGGGGCTGGAAACCATCGTACCCCAAAACCATGTGCAAACTCATGCACAAAACATGGGTGGGTCCACCTATGAGTGGGTCCGCACACCAAAACAATTTCGTCAGGGCGCTGCCTCGGACCCCAACAGTGGGGGCTTCCTCCCCCCTTGTGAACCCCCTGCTGCGCCCGGCACAACGTATAGCGCATGGGGCTAGTCGTGGAAAGAGTATAACACATACCCAACAAACACCACATGCAACATGTACTTGAAACCACATGTACACAGTGCTACATGCATGATATGTACATGACACTGTCTACACAAAACATAATTTGTACAACATGTACACAACACTGCATGCACACAACAACACATGTACATTAATGCACACAACACCAAATGTACATAGCACCATATGTGTATCATAAACACAACACCATATGTACATAGAACGACATATTCAACATGTAAATATCACCATATGTAGACCAAACGATATGCACACAACACCGCATATCCAACATGTGCATAGTATGCTATGTACACAACATCGCATATCCAAGAAGTACATACCACCATCTATACCTAGAACTGCATGTGAAATATATACACCACACTGTATATATATAGCAAGCATACAACATCATATGTACACTACACTACATATGTCACATGTACACATCATCATAGGTACAACCATTGAATATACAACACGCGCAACATATACACAAAAATAGTATTGTACATACATAGACCAAACATTGACCCTGCAATCAAGCTTGCTTTTAGTGTATTTCCACTATCCTTTCTTATCCTATCATGTCAAAAATGACACTACTTTAACTACACTGATGTACCCCTCAGCCTTAATTTTCCATAACATAAACATAGGCATGGTACAAGAATATAATATCAATTCATGTGCACATGATAACGAACTCATAGATCTGTCAGAGTTACTCTTCCCACTTAATTTCCCATAAGAACAATAATTTCTTCATGCCATTCACCCTTAGGTCCTCGTATTACTAGTGTAGTCCCTTATTATTATTACTGTATCCCCGTTATTGTTATTCTTGTACTCCTGTAACCCCCATATTGTTATTATTGTTCCCTTATATTATTATTGTTAGGTTGGCTAGGATTATATTGTGACCCAGTGGAGTCCTATATATAGAAGGGTGTTTTGGTCATTTGTATCATCCAAGAATTGGTCATTTATGTAATGTATTGTAGGTTTCCCCCTCGAAGTGGTTGATTTATAAGGCGTTTATCTCTCTTTTCTTCTATTTTTGGAGTTGGTTTCATAACATTTGGTATGAGAGCTTTGGATTATAGGGTTTCGCTGCTCCAAATAGGTCATCCTTGAGTTTTCTCTATAACATTTTTTCTACAAAGTTTTAGAAGCTGAAATTTTTACAGAGCGAAGCCGAAATCCTAAGAACCATGGAGTACAAATTTTATATCTTGGTTCATAATATTTTCGGAGATATGATCTGTAGAAGTTAGTTTTGTTTTCAAACTCCCAAATTTCACCTAAACATGTCATTGTGGAATTTGCGCTATAACGTTTTTTCTGAAAAATTTCAGATTCTGAAATTTTTACAATCAGAAGCCGAAATCCTGAGGAACTTCCTATAAAAATTTTAGATCTTGATTCGCAATATTTTCAGAGATATGATCTGTGGAAGTTAGGGTGTTTTTAGGCTCCCAAATTTCATTTCAAAGAGGTAACATTGGGAAAATATTCATAACTCTCTCTCTCGCTGCGCATCAAATTGGAATTATGTAAAAAGCGACCACAAGTACACAGAATATAGTTTCCTGTGTATCAATATCAGAGCCAAAGGAAGCAATAGTGAGACATGAAATGTCATACAAGTGCACTCTACCGAACCAGTCCATAATTAGGTCATTGTGGGAGATTCGACATAAATTTGTCTTGAAGTATCCAGATAAGGTCAGACGTATGACATTCGAAATAATATTCAAAGGGCTACTATAAGATCCAAAATTACAGAGATAATTCAGTTTCAATATCCAGATCCTCAAAGTCAAGCAAAAAGTGTGTATTTGTTTTTTCAAATTGCATAAGTATTGCTTGAAAAATCTTTTTTAAGTGATTCCAAGGGAATATTCAGCACACATATCAGTATTGGTTTCTAAAATACCCCCTAAAGAGAATTCAACACCCATTAAGCCCTCAAAATATTCTACTATGACTCATGAAGATGAATAATTGCAACATGATCTATCAAAATTACAACAGAAAATGCACCAAATTTCGCTCTCGCAAAGAGCAACAAAAAATGAAATGGAATTTTTAGAGAAAGGTCTGGAAGTGAAGATGGATGGTTTGAAGAAGGGTGTGGAAGCTGAGATGGATGGTATGGAAGCTGGCATGGAAGCTAAGATGGATGACATGGAAGAAAAAATGAAATACAACATGGAAAACATGAAGAATGATCTAAAAGGAGACATGGAAGGTTTGGCAAAGTCAATATAAGAAATGTTTCCTAATAGCAAAAAGATAGTAGAGGAAACTCATGATGAGAAAAAAATAAATGTTATTCGTGATTTCATAAAATCTAATTTTGGATGGAAGAACCACCATATTCTAAATATGGGTATGAGGAAGTTTGATGGCAAGCATCCCATAACATGGATACTATAGATGGAGCAATATTTTGATCTCAATAATGTGCAAAACACACAAAAGGTATGTATTACAACTTTACATTTAGAGCAAAATAAATTTGTATGGTATCGATGGCTTTTCTCCCATAAAAAAATTATCACTTGGTCAATTCTTACGGAGGAAATGATAGCACATTATGAGGATACAAAGAGAAATTCCTTCTTTAGCCAACTGATAAATCTCAAACAAAAGGGTTAAGTGGTGGAGCACATTGAGGACTTCCAAAAATTGAATATAAGGGTAACTCATATTCCAAAGGAACACAAGATTGATGTCTTCATAGGGATGTTAAAGGATAACATCCAACATGAATTTTGTGTTTCGGAACTTGATTCAATGGAGAAGGCATTCACGTTGGCAAGAAAAATTGAATGTAAAATTATGGTGACAAGGAAGCATACACTCACATCTATAAATGTCGAAGTGTTGCTACTCCTAGACTTCCACAACCTACAAGGTTGACACCACAACAATTGGAAGAAAAAAGAGAAAAATGGATTTGCTACAGTTGTCATAGAAAATACACTAAAGGTCATAAGTGTGCTGAGAAGAAATTATTTTACATAGATTGTGAAGAGGAGGAAGAAAATGAACAAGAAACTTTAAAATATAATGATATACACCACGAACCAACCCTAAAATAAGAAGGAATGAGTCTGACTATATCGTATAATGCATTGGCAGGAATTACCACTCGTCAAACTCTCAAGATAGAAGGACATAGCAAGAAGAAAAAGGTAATAGTGTTGATTGATTCGGGTAGTACCCATAATTTTATTCATTATAATGTAGCCAAGGAATTGAATTTTTTCCTATACCCAACACTAGAATTTCAAGTGATGGTTGCAAATGCAGGAACTATAAATTGCTCTGGAAAATGACATAATATCGAACTAACCATGGGGGAATATGTATTGAATAGTCCAATGCTTTCCATTCCAATGGGAGTTGTTGATGTTGTACTATGAGTACAATGGTTATAATATTTGGGGAGGGTAGATTTTCATTTTCAAGAACTTTTCTTCAATTTTTTTTTCAGAAGTAAAGGAAATCGAATTATGGGGTATTTCAGGGAAGCCAGGAAAGATCATAAGCTCTAATTTCATGACAAATATTCTGAAGAAATAACAACGAGTCATAATTACACAATTATGCTCACTAGAAGTTCCAACATCAAAATCATCTATTTCTTCAGATCTCTGAAAAGTCTTGGACAATAATTCCAAGGTGTTTGAAACTCCCAAATAAATCTCACCTATTCATGATCATGATCATGCTATTCATCTGATTCCAAGAAGTGTTCCTCCAAACATTAGGCCTTACAGATATCCTTATGTCCAAAAGAGTGAAATTGAACGTATGATTGCAGAAATGTTAGAGTCTGGTATAATTCAACATAGTCAAAGTTCTTTCTCTGCTCCATTAGTATTGGTGCACAAGAAGGATGGTTCATGGCACATGTGTTTGGATTATAGGGAGCTCAATAAGCTCACTATTAAAGATAAATTTACCATTCCTCTGATTGAAAAATTATTTCATGAATTACATGGCACAATTTATTTTACCAAGTTGGATTTTCGTTCAAGATATCATAAAATTAGAATGAAGACTAAAGATATTCCGAAAACAACATTTCGAACTCATGAGGGTCATTATGAATTTTTGGTCATGCCTTTTGGCCTTACCAATGCACCTTCTACATTTCAAGCATTGATGAATTCATTTTCAAACCCTTCCTTAGAAAATTTGTGATAGTATTTTTTGATGACATACTAATCTACAGTAGGTCTCAGAAGGATCATGTTCAACATGTTGATAGGGTGCTCAAACTATTGAAGGAGAAACAATTATATGCAAAAACATCCAAATTTTTATTTGGAGTACAAGAGGTGGAATATCTGGGTCATATTGTATCTCACGAGGGTGTTAAGGTAGACCATAACAAAATTAAAGCCAATAAGGAATTTAAAGTCCCCACAACCATAAATTAGTTGCAAGGATTTCTCAGGTTAACATGTTATTATCACGAGTCTCTTAAGGATTATGGGAGAATAGCAGAACCTCTATCAACATTATTGAAGAAAGATGCATTTTCATGGACTCCTAAAGCAACTAAGGCCTTCCAACATCTTAAAGAGGAAATGTGCCTAGATCCGATCTTAGCTATGCTAGACTTCACAAAAACCTTTATTGTGGAATGCGATGCCTCAGGAAATGGAATTTTTTTTTTTTTAATGCAAAAAGGAAGACCCATTACTTTTGAAAGTTTTCCAATAAAAGGAAAGTATTTACAGAAAGCTATTTATGAGAAGGAAATGTTGGCAATACTACATGCACTAAATAAATGGTGACCTTCACTGATGGGAAGGCACTTCAAGGTAAAAACTGATCATGATAGTCTTAAAAACATTTTGGAGCAAAGATTATCTTCAGAAGAGAAGCAAAAATGGGTCACAAATATGTTGGGTTATGAATTTAAAATCATATGAAAAAAATGGAAGTTAAATGTTGTTGTCGTTGCAATCTCAAGAAAGGATGAAGAGGTGGAAGCATTTCTTTGTGAAATTTCTATTATCCAACCAGATTGGATAACCGAGGCAAGAGATGAATGGATGAAGGACGAAGAAGTGTGCACACTCATTCAAAAGTTGCAACAAGATCCTAGTACATCTAATACATTTAGCTGGAAAAATGATTCCTTATGGTACAAAGATCGCTTATATCCTTCTAAGAATTCTGAACTAAAACAAAATATTCTTTTTGAATTGCACACTACTCCTTTAGGAGGATACTCTGAATTTTTAAAAACTGACCACAGGGTGAAGAAAGAATTTTTTTGGGATGGCCTTAAATCTGATTTTCAAAGGTTTCTGGTAGAATTTTTGGTTTTCCAGCAAAATAATGTGGAGACAATTAAGACCCCGGGTCTTCTACAACCTTTATCCATTCCAAGTCAACATTGGGAGGAGATTTCAATGGATTTTATCACGGGTTTACCTAATACCAAAGGAAAGAGTGTCATCATGGTGGTATTTGATAGACTTACCAATTATGCACACTTTTGTGCATTATATAATCCATTTAAAGAAAGTATAGTTGCTACTGCATTTATGGAAACAATTCAAAAGCTACATGGAAACCCAAAGATTATGGTAAGCGATAGAGATCCCATTTTTACTGGAAAATTTTGCACAAAATATTTTATTGTTTGGGTACTCAACTAGCTCATAGATCATCTTATCATCCTCAATTCGATGGTCAAACTGAGATAGTGAACAAATGTTTGGAAATTTATCTTCGTTGTTTTGTATCTGATAAACAAAAACAATGGGTCAAGTGGTTACCTATGGCTGAATGGTGGTATAACACTTCCTTCCATACTGCAGCAAAATGACCCCATTTATGGCACTTTATGGATACCATCCACCGTCCATCACATCATAATTGAGAGAAAATTCTAAGGTGAGAGCACTGGAAGATCACATCGAGCATAAACAACCATTTCTCCAACTCTTAAAGGATAACCTAAATTTGGCACAAAATCGAATGAAACAACAGGAAGATCAACTTCGCAATGAGAGAATTTTTGATGTAGGAGATTGGGTATTTTTACGGATACAACCATACAAAAAATGTCCCTCAAGCAAGCTAAGAATGATAATAAACTATTGCCAAAATAATATGGTACTTACAAGGTGTTGCAAAATATTGGTACTGTGACATACAAATTGGAGCTTCCTGCTTCTTCGTGAGTGGATCTAGTTTTCCATGTTTCATGCTTAAAGAAGGTTATAGGTGACAAAATTCTAGTTCCAAAATATTTCTAGAACTTGATGAGGAAGGAAAAATCATATTGGAACCTGAAAGAGTCACGGAAACAAGAACTCAACAACTACGAAATCGAACAATTTCAGAGTATCTCATCAAGTGGAATAACTTTCCCACTGAAGACTCTACATGGGAGGATGAGAATTTTATACAGAAGCATCCAGAGCTACTCAAGTGTTGAGGACAACACTTTTTTGAAGGAGAGGAGCATGTTAGGTCCCCATATTACTAGTGTAGTCCCTTATTGTTGTTAATGTATCCCCCTTATTGTTGTTGTCGTACCCCTGTAACCCCCATATTGTTATTATTGTTCCCTTACATTATTATTGTTAGGTCATCTAGCATTATATTGTGACCCCATGGACTCTTGTATATAGAAGGAGGTTTTGGACATTTGTATCATCCAAGAATTGTTCATTTATGTAATGTATTGGAGGTTTCCCCCTCGAAGTGGCTGATTTATAAGGCGTTGATCTCTCTCTTCTTCTATTTTTGGAGTTGGTTTTATAACATTAACTTGCATGAGTAATCATGTTCCTTGATCACCCTCTCATATAGTTACATAGATACATACATACATATATAATCATTAACATAAAATAATCATCATATTTTTAGACAACAACATACGTACACACATATATACATATAACCATTTATCATCAAGCAACCATGATCGGCGATGAACCTGTCAAAAATGACATACATAAATGCATATATACATATATAGACATCAACATAAAGAAATCATGAATGAACCATAACTTCCAGATATCATAACGTCTACGTTAAGAGAACTTCCTGTATTTGTGCACATCATGCACAATGTTGACAGAAACAGTTGCCAACATAGCCAAGGCATCGAACACCTCAGATCCATTCAATTTCACCTTCTGATTACCTTCCTCATGTCTGTACTTCCACCTTCCATTTACCATAATGGACTCATCCAGTCCAACTGACTATCATATTCTTACCTTTCGTTGTTCTTAATGATGCATTAGCTTCGTCCAACTCTTTCATTACCTATTGGGTACCACAAAGCTATCCCCGAGCTCCATTAACTTGCATATTTACCAAACCAATTAACTATACTATAATAAAATAAAATAAAATACAAGAATCAAATAAGAAGAAAACAACGAAAATCAATAACAACAGGACACCACAAAAAAAGTGACATGATCATGCATGAAACATAAAAAAACTACAGTCAAGTGAAGCAAATCACAAAAAACAAAAATAAAAAGACTAACAACAAACACCATGACTCAATCCCCATGGCTCCCAAGGAAATCTCAACCTGAGCTTTCTCAATATCTCATGGAAATATCTTTGTGATGCAAGCCCCTGCATCATACTATAATAGCCACATAATTGTTAGTGCATAAATAAACATAACAATATTCAAGTTATCTTACATTCTTGTTCCAAACATGTTGTCTTGTAACTGAACACACATGTTAGCCACATGTTCCAAAGATCAATACAACATATCTATCAATTTGAAACCAACCTTTACCAAGTCTTACAACCATGTCATAATCAACAATCAACTCCCATTCATCTCTCATAATACATAATTCTACGTCTATAACCTACTTACACTCAAGTATATAACAACTATCTTCGCACATATGCGTTAGTACGAACATCTTAAAACAATATAATTTCTTCATGCAGTCTTATAAACACATAATCATACCATGTGATTATTCAAAAATTCAAACAAACTATAAACATACCATGTTAGATAAATGGACTAGATGACATAATTGACATCAACACTCAACACCAAATAGATGACATAATCAAACAATCGAGCATCATGTATACCACATAAGAAAATTCATACCTTAATGTGTCTTAGAGGAGGCTCTCTTATCTACATAATCAATCTAGTAGCATGATATAACTTCACAACACATCAACTCAAACACAAATAATATCATGATATCCATAACAGTAACTAACTAACATGTTCACATCATAAGCTCATAAATATTTTTCATTCATGCATAACAATCACATATACACAGTTAGCTTAGACATAATACAACACACTATCATAATTAGGACAAATCATGCATGAAGTTCATAACCATAACCATCAAGTCACTAGCATGTCACAACATGTTATATGTCATGCTCATCAACATGTAACCTAATCATAAAGCTAATTATTGTACATCAACAACAATTTAACCCATAACATTCTCATCAACAACGTATAAGTTATCTAACATAAAAAAATAATAGCAAAGCATACCAGCACAAGTTGCTATCATTCATGACTATACGACACGTATACATATAACCACACTAACCAAATAGCATATATAATGTATGTAACCATAACATTAATAGAATAAAAGGCATATCCATAAGCATAATGCATATAACAATCTGTAACATGAATGCCTACATGCCCAACATGCCAACATGTATGAAAACATGCTCTTGCATCGATGTCCAATGTTGCAACTTCACTTTGATGGTATGCATCTACTGCTCTATTTTAGCCAACACATTAGCATCATAACATAAAAATATAATCATGGTGGCGTAATTTCATACAATGATCTTATGTAGAAAAACCTTCACAAAACCATTGCAAACTCTTGCATATGCACTCACTTGACATGTATAACCAATCATGAATTAGCAATGCATATCCCACATATAGCATCACATAAGCAACCATACATGGGAAACACACAAACATGACCAATATGTAACCCTATAATAAGCAAGAAATGCATGCACAATATGTAAGCAAGCGTGCAAAAAAAATACAAAAGCATGAGAAACACATAACCAGTCATACCCTCATGACAACATGTTGACAACAAGACTATCATCACTTCCATGGTGATACCCTTGCTACCATGGGAAAAACAACATGGATGCAAAAAAAAAATACACCATAGGTATGAGAAACACATATGCAATAAACATAATGCATGATCAACACACTACCCATCCATTCTGAGAGTTGAACCATTCTCTGATACCACTGAGTGGTATCATATATTAGACAAAGAGACCAAAAAACAAACATCACCCAAGGAGAGCATGCTCTAATACCACTTTGTAACACTATCCTCCCACATCTACCCAAGTAACTGGCCAACTGGTGCAAACATGCTATGAGATGATACTAATATGAGATTCAACTTCCTAGATGACAGTAAGGAAGTGGAACAAATGGAAACAAGACAGACATAACTTACACTGCATCACGGACATCCCCACAAGGTAACCCAACCTTCCATGGCCCTGTTCCTTGAGGGGGAACTAATTTTTAACCCATTTTAAGTTTATCCACAACAATGTTGGGGAAAGGGAGTAGTTATAGACCATTGGTTGCGGGCTAGCCTTAGCAAGGTAGTGGTTAGGGCCCCAAATAGTCAATCCTCTGCCTATAGCTCCAAGATTTGTGCCACATTTTTATCCCCTAAGTCCAGGTCACTACCCAAAATTTCTTGTAACTTCAGGAGAGGATAAATAACATTTAAATTAAGACAATGAAGCAACCACATCATCAGGAATGCATTCGACCCCACCCATCCATGACCGTCATATCATCAAACATGTCACAGAAATTGCATCTATAGATGTAAACAACAGAATTAAAAATGGGGGTCTAATACTTATCTAAGAATCGATAAGAAGCAATGATACATTACCTCTTAAGTTGAAATGCAATCTATTTTACTGTAGATACATTGTATATTCATTTACATGAAAAAATATAAATATAGCCATACATCATCACTGATAAAATACATGCTTATAATCAACATAATAAAAACAGAAATATGATGGATATAACACCAATGAAATCCTCATAATAATTGATACATTTGCATACAAAATAAAAAATGAATGAGCTTCTCATTAATGAGTGTAAAATCCAATTGGAGATGGTACTTCCACATTTTACACGACCATAGTTTGGCTGAGCCAAATCTCTCTTCAGCCAATAACCCACGTGACATATTCCAAGCATAAATGCAAGACTCAAACCGCAAAACCAACCAGGGCATCCTAAGGCTAAACAACCTCACCCTCATCAATCATAAACCACACTTCACTAGGCCAACACAAGCATGGATATCACTAGATTATTTATGCCTACACTATGAGGAATTTTCTTGTCTACATTTCTCTCAAGATTTAGCGCAACCCACATTCTGAATGAGGGATCGCTAGGCCCTAAACTGAGACATCTCTTTAATATTTACCGCAATGTCAAACTTTGGATCCCTAGGCCTAAATGGAGAGAAAAACCACCTCTAGGATTTATCGTATATCCTGTCATTCATTGATTGATGATTCCTAGGCCCACCGAGGCAACATAATCTTGGCTTTACCGCAATCCAAAATTTGGCTTAGGGGTTACTAGGTCAGTGGCTTTACCATGATCCATATTCTGGTTTAAGGACCATTAGGCCATGTGCTATGTCAATTCAAAGATCCACCCCACTAAGCTTCGAATCCATTCAGAAATCTAGCTAAACCAAAACATGAGACCTCCACAACACCATGGATATTTTAAAATGGCAAGGTGAGGCTGAAAACATTGTCACACTTGGAAAAACCCATGCCAAGACAAAAAAGAACCACATGCAATACCATGCATGTGAAATCTAGCAAGGAAAATACACATGCAAATTGATACCTGCTGAGAATCTTGTTGTAGCTTCTTGATTCCACCTTCTCCTTGGTTTCTTCCTACTTCTTCCTACTTTTTTTTCTTTCTTTCTCAAATTAGAAAGTTCTCCAAAAAAGTGTTCAATAGTGTGAGAGAGAGAGAGTTAATAATGAGAGATTTAATAAAGAGAAAGCTCAAAAACTGAACTGACAAAAGGTAACAAAAATGTTGCCAACTGATTCTCAGAAGCCTTCTTAGAGAAGAGGACTCTATTTTCTTCATTTTCCATTATTTTCCTTCATTTTACTCCTCACATGAAACATGTGACCCTTCACTTTCCTTTTCTCCTAATTTCCATTTTTTTCATAAATAAAATTTCGAAATATTCAATTTGGATTTCCAAAGCCTTTTCCATTTTCTTTTAGCCATAGTAACCAAAATGAACACCCGCTAGGATGTTTTTCCCAACATTCATATTGGAATACATGTCCCATCAAACATGGTTATTATTTTTACTTTTGTTACATGGAATTTTAACCAGGGATGTTACACCTAAACTAAGAAGAGTGTAGGCCAAAATCATGTAAAGGGATATTTCCAATGCAGCCACCAGTGCATTGGTTGGCCTATGTTAGCTAGTGCATGCAAATCAAGAAAGATATACATGCATAACAATAAGAAAGAAAGATAAGATAATCCAAACCAAAACGTTTGAACTTTAAATTCATACAAAGAAACATAAAATAAAAAATCACACAAAAAGAAATATATGGTTGTGTGATGGTGTTGTGACACACTTCCAGTCGAAAACTTACAAACAAAAATTTTTGAACAATGAAGGCGAGAAAAAATAAAGAAAAAATGTTTTTTTTGTTTTCCCATAGTTCTCGCTATGTATGACTCCTCCAATGACTGAGTGATAGCATCGAGTAACACAGGTGGAGGATGTGAAATTTGTCAAACTAGTTGACCTTCAATATGTGCAATGCAGTGATAAGGATCCTCAAAAGTTTCAACACTCTTCCAATCAGAGGTGGTGTTATAGGTAAATTTGGGCATCACTCACAAAAAACACATCAGTATCAATTAGGTTCTTTCATACTCTAAATTAGTAGCTACATGCCCTAAAAAATTCATTATATTGTTGGTTTTCCTTCATGAAAGTTTCATTGCTTAGATTCCAGTTGAAGTGTCCCATTGAGTAATCAACACACCCCTAGACTCTAGTAAGTGCTTTGCAGATAATTTACTCCCATGAAAAGTTGTGTTTCATAGAATCTAGGCCCACTTTAGAGTGCGTTGGTCGACTGGGAGCAAATGTTTCATTGGATTCTGGGAATTTTCCGACCCTCTAGTGGATTCTAGAAGTTTTTCTATCTATCACATCATCTGATAAATTTGAATACAGACACCATGGAGCCATTAAACCTCTTATCCTCCTATTCCAATGAACAAGGAAACATCTTCATCCATTTTTGGAAAATCCATTCAATGATTCACTAATGTCAAGCTGCCTTCATCTACTTATAAATTTAGCACTGATCATAGTGCACAAGAGAGAAATAATTTGAATTAGTAGAGTTATGCTAGTAACATCACAGCTCTTGGATGTATCATATACATTTAATGTTATGTTTTTGGAGTGATGTTGATAGTGTGATGAGCATGGGACTGAAGTTTGAGCAAGTTGACATCGAATCGATCCAACTGGTTGTAAGTTCTCCTTCTACTTCATAATAAAGATATTTGTTCATTTCCTAATACATGTGGCAATGATGATATATGTGTATTTACAAATGCAATCGATTCAATTTTTTTAACATGAATCGATCATTTTCCTTTATGTCCTTTTCTATATTATGTTTTCCATTGCAAGTACCAATCAAGTGAGGTCACTTTGATTGAGAGCGATGGAAGTGACGAAAGGGCGGCAAGCAATAGCGAATAGATTACAAGTAGGTGTTATTCCCTTATCTACTCATTTTAAGGAAAATGTCAAATATCTTTCTTTCTGTTGTTCTAAGTGTGACAAAAAACCATAGGGAAAACATTTCTATCCGTAGGTTTGATTTCCGTAAAACAAATTGGCAACCATATTGGCGAACGATGGATCCTCCCTGGTGGTTTTATCCTTTTTTATCATCCTCTAGTAGACTTTACTTGCTTTATTTCAGTGATTTTAATGTGTTTAGAAAAATTAGTGTGTTTGATTTCCTTTTTATATTTTTCCTCCAGCACCAACGCACTGTTGGTCTTGACACAATGCTCTGCATAGCACTGGTGGATTAGGGATAGTGCTATGCAATGCACTATCTCCCACTCAGGGGTGCATTGCTCCTATGACCAACAAAAATCTATCATATTTTGTCCTTTTCAATTCTTTTTAGTGTTTTGTTTTCTGAAGTTTCAAGTGTATAATTTCCTCTAGAGACCAGATTGCCTCTATTGTTCTTACCTCACCTTGGATATTTGTTTGATCAATGTTCCTTTTTTTCTTATTTATCATTGTTGAATATCTCCAAAGTTTAAAATTTTACATTTGATCATTTCTTTATTTTTGAAAGAATCGTCGTTTCAACCTTCATTTATCTGGAAAGTACTGAGTGATTGTTTATGCATTATAGTTTATTTTTAGTTGATCCAAGCTTAAAATAAATTGAAAAGAAAAACATGCATTTGCATATAGGGATTATGAGTTCTACATAGGAATAGTTAGGGAGTTTTCATTTAGATGTGCTCATTGTTGATTTCTTACAATCTTATTTCGCTATCCCTTGTAGCTATTTTTTCATTGAACAAATTCAAATCGAAATGAATGCTTGTCATTTTAATTTCATTCTAGAAATGTCAAATACATCTCGCGGTGAATGTGAAAGACAAACTTATAAGCAATATCAACTTAAAATTTATATGAGTTTATGTAAGCGAGCATTGTCACTTAACGATAACATTTAGAGGTATAGGCTAGAGATGTGTTCTGGCGTCATTAAACATAGCATCCATCATTAATTGTCTACGATAAATTTTGAGTGTGATACCTCATTCCATGTATGTAAGTATATCGGAGCTCATCCATGTACCTTTTGGTATATCGGGCAATGTTATTGTACAAAAACTATAAGGGGATGCTCTCACTATGCAGTTTCACATTAGACAATGCTAATATGGATTTGGCATCCATGTACCATTAAGTATATTTGGGAGGAGAACATTAGGTCGCTTACCATCCATAGGTAACTGAGTCGGCCACCTTGTACACTTTGATACACCGAACACAACATTCATGGATATTGCATCCATGTACATAAGTCCTTCGTTTACTGGGGTGGTATATTGCAATTCACAGTTTCTTGGTAATCCTTTTGCCTAGCACTACACTCTTTTTGTTTATTTTTTTGTATTAAAATCAATCAAAAATCGTGGAAGAAGATCAACCCTTTCCCCATCGTTCATGTAGGACAACAAATAAACCACCTTTATCACAAGAGATACACGTAGTAGATGAAGGTGAGCTCATCCTACCGATTTTGGTACCTATGGAACCTTTGGTGCTACATATTCATCTAATTTACCAGTGTCATACAATCCTTTGAGTACCGAGTCTCGAGTCGTTTTGACCGATTCCATTTTATCTGCTACTGTCGAGATAGAACACTCGTAGTTACCTGAGGACACTGAACTTCAATCCAATGAAATGGTAAATCCAGATCTCGAGCTTGTTCAACTAGAAGTTGATCCAGAACTTATCATTATTTTACCAGAACATATTGGTCCTGAAGATGAACAACACGAAGTTTTTTTCGTGCAACCGTCTCATCCTCAGTCATCTGTAACCATTCAGTCTTCTTCTTTTCTAGAAAATTTTACAGCGTGAAATTTATCTCAGGTTTGATGGTGAAGTATTTCCACCTGGTTTGATCTCAATAGAAGAAGAACTTCAGGAAGAGACAACCCCTTCAAATCCCACTCATTTTGGTTCAGGGCTTCATTTTTATTTATCTTTTCCTCATTTAACCTACTCTGTTCCTGTTGATCCTGTTCACTCTCAGGTTCCTATAGATTCGTTACAGTATTCAATGGGTTATTTAACCATGGCCGAGACAACATCCCAGACTATACCATATGTTACAGATGTGAAAACATCTATTGTTTCTTCATCTTCAATGTTTTCTATGACACCCGTGTCTCATCTTTATGGTGGTTCGTCCATCCCACTGGGTTACCAAGATTTAAATGGAACCTACTCTGGTGTCTCGTCAAGTCGATGGACTTCACCCATGTCATCATCTGGAATTTTATCCGGTTCTTCTCTTATGATTATTGAATGACCTATTCCTTTATTGACATCATCAACTCAATATCAGGATGGTCCATCCAATTACTGCCCATCCTATCTAGTATCTGTTCGAATCTCGATTCCCATTATATGAAAGTCAGTATGTGCAATATCCTTATACTCCATATGTTGGGTGGCAACATATGTTTGATCCATATGGTATTAATCCTTCATTTTTAGGTCAATCGTATGGAAAAATACATGTTTGTCAATGGCAGCCTACTTTTATTGTTCAGCCGTAAATGGTTGTGTATCAATATCAACCAGTTCAACATGATGCATCTGTACCTACTATGCCTATTATTACTTCTTTGGCCCTTGCTCAGTCTGTTTAGGCAGGTCCTTCAACCCTTAACCCTCAAGTTTCAGGTCTACAGACTCTATCTTCCCAGTCTAGTATTCAATAACCATATGTATCAGGAATTTCACAACTAGAGGCTAGTTTACATTTGTCACAAGCTTCTACTAGTACTGTATATTCGCAAACTAGTCCAAATTATCCTAACGGGAAACACTTTTATCAAATCCCATGGTAGACACAACAACTATTCCAACAGTATCAAGATTATTCAGAACCTGTTCAACAAGCATATCAAGGGTTTGGTCAACAAACTTACCCCTATCTGGGTTACCAATAGTAGAATCCATATGTTGGTACACAATGAACTGTTGCTTTGGAAATTCCATCTTATCCTGGTTATGCTCAACCTAACCTAAATCGATAGTTGTTATTTGTTGAAACATTAGAGTTACATGATTTAAACCAGCTCACTAATCATCCCATTCAATTTTACCTTGCTGGCTTGTGATTCCTCGTAAATTACCTTCTAAAATTCCAAAATTCAATGGAAATTTTGGAGAAGATCCATCTACGCGCGTTCTGACTTATCATTTATGGTTTTCATCAAATTCCCTGAATGATGATTCTGTTAGACTACATATTTTCCAACGAATGCTTACTAGTCCAGCTATGAAGTGGTACATTGAATTACCACAAGATTATTTTCATAACTTTACAGCTTTAGCCACTACCTTTTTAACCCACTTCCAGTTACCGATCAGATATGAAACTGGAACAAAAATTTTGACCAGCTTTAAATAGACCACTTCTACTCATATATCAGATCATATACATGATTGGTGTCGTCATCGTCGAATGCTTAAAAAAAAAAATCCTGATCAGCTTTTAGCTGAGTGGTTTATAAATTCCTTGTTGCCATCTCTTACCGAGGATGTGGGAAAATGCGGTGTTGTCACTAAAGAGAAACTAGTTTCTCATGCCCAGTATATGGTTATGATTTATACTCAATTTGGCATGCTTTATGAAAATATTCTCAATGCACCACAATGAAATTTTAATGTTGCTCCTTCTTCATCTGGTAAGGACATTCATGCTGACAATGGTGTGATTGGTTTTTCTAACGCTCCGTCAGAAAGTCGACCATATGGTTCTACACTTTCTGTTTCAAATAAAACCCCTATTGCATCTTGTTAGGTCCCTATATTACTAGTGTAGTCCCTTATTTTTTTAGTGTAGCCCCTGTAACCCCCATATTGTTATTATTGTTCCCTTACATTATTATTGTTAGGTTAGCTAGGATTATATGGTGACTCCATGGACTCCTATATATAGAAGGAGGTTTTGTCTTTTGTATCATCCAAGAATTGTTGGTTTATGTAATGTAAAGGAGGTTTCCCCCTCGAAGTGGCTTATTTCTAAGGCGTTGATCTCTCTTTTCTTGTGTTTCTCTTTTCTTGTGTTTTTCGAGTTGGTTTCATAACATTTGGTATCATAGCTTTGGATTCTAGGGTTTTTCTACTCCAAACAGGCCATCGTGGAATTTTCTCTATAAAATATTTTCTACGATGTTTCAAAATCTGAAATTTTTACCACACGAAGTCGAAATCCTAAGGAGAGTTGTGTAAAAATTTTAGATCCTGGTTCGCAATATTTTTTGAGATATGAATTGTGGAAGTTAGGGTTTTTGCAGGCTCGCAAATTTCATCTAAAAGAGGCGACTTTGGGAAAATAGTCATAACTCTCTCTCCGAGGATGAGATTGGAAATTTGTAAAAATTGGCCAAAATCACATAGATGGTATTTTCCTATGTATCAATTTCAGAGTCGAAGGAGGAAAAAGTGACATGTGGCATGTCATACAAGTTCGCTCTACTGAACTAGTCCATAATTAGGTCATTGTGGGAGATTGGGCATAACTGTCTTGAAGCATCAAAATTAGGTCAAACCTGTGGCATTCAAAAGAATTTTCAGATTACTATTACAAGAGAAAATTTCAGATATTGAAGATCTGAAATCACACATATAATTCAATTTCAATATCTAGATCCTAAAAAGAAAGAAAAAGGTGTGTATTTTGTTTTTCAAATTGCATAAGTCTTGTTTGAAAACTACGTTTGAAGTGATTCCATGGGAATATTGAAGCATATATATCAGTATTGGGTTCTAAAATGCCCCGTAAAAATAATTCAACACCCATTAATGCCTCATAATACTCTACTATGACTAATGAAGATGAAGAAGTGCAACATGATATATCAAAATTACAAGAGGAAGTGCACCAAATATAGCTCTCACAAAGAGCCACAAAAAATGAAATGGAAGGTTTGAAGAAAGGCATGGAAGCTAAGATGCATGGTTTGAAGAAAGGCATGGAAGCTAATATTTATGGTTTGAATAAAGGCATGGAAGCTAAGATCGATGGTATAGATTAAAAAATGAAAGACAACATGGAAGAAATAAAAAATGATCTAATGGAAGATTTGAAGGAAGGTTTGACACAGTTCATACAAGAAATGATTCCTAATGGAAAAATTATATTAGAGGAAACTCATGATGAGAACAAAACAAATTTTAATTGTGATTTCATAAACTCTAACATTGGATGGAAGACCCACCATATTCCAAAGATTGATATGAGGAAGTTTGATGGCATGGATCCCGTAACATGGATACTACATTTGGAACAATATTTTTATCTCAATAATGTGAAAAACACACAAAAGGTTCCCATTTCAAATTAATATTTATATCAAAATACATTTCTATGGTATCGATGGATTTTCTCTCGTAAAAAAAATGTCACTTGGTCAATTTTGAGGATACAAAGAGAAACACCTTCTTTAGCCAATTGATAAATCTCAAACAAAAGGGTTCAGTGGTGGAGCACATTGAGGACTTCAAAAAATTGAATATAAGGGTAACTGATATTTCAGAGGAACACATGATTAATGTCTTCATAGGGGCTTTAAAGGATAACATCCAACATGAAGTTCGCCTTTGGAAACACGATTCATTGGAGAAGGTAGTCAGGTTTGGAAGAAAAACTGAATGTAAAATTATGGCAACAAGGAAGCCTAACACTCACATCTATGAATATGTAAGTGTTTCTACTCCTATACTTCCACAACCTACAAGGTTGACACCATAAAAATTGTAAGAACAAATAGGATAAGGGATTTTCTACATTTTTGATAGGAAATACACTAAAGGTCATAAGTTTGTTGAGAAGAAATTATTTTACATAGATTGTGAAGAGAAGGAAGAAAATGAACAAGAAAGTTCAAATGAAGAGGATATACAACAGGAACCAACCATAGAGAAATAAGAAATGAGTTTGACCATATCATGTAATGCATTGGCAGGAATTACCACTCCTCAAACACTCAATATAGAAGGACATATCAAGAAGAAAAATGTAATAGTGTTGATTGAGTCGAGTAGTACCCATAATTTTATTCATGCTAAGGTAGCCAAGGAATTGAATTGTGTCTTATACCTAGCACCAGAATGTCATGTGATGGTTGCAAATGGAGGAACTATAAATTGCTCTGGAAAATACCATAATATCAAGCTAACCATGGTGGAATATGTATTGAATAGTCCAATTCTTTCCATTCCAAAGGGAGGTGTTGATGTTGTACTAGGAGTAGAATGGTTACAATCTTTGGGGACTCTAGATTTTAATTTTCATGAAATTTTCTTGAAATATTTTTTGGAAGGAAAGGAAGTTGAATTACGAGGTATCGCATGGAAGCCAAGAAATATAATAAGCTCTAATTTCATGACAAATATTTTGAAGAAATAAAAACCAGACGTAATTGCACATGTATGCTCACTAGAAGTTCCAACATCAAAATCATATATTTCTCCAAATCTCAAAAAAGTCTTGGGCAATCATTCCAAGGTGTTTGAAACTCCCAAAGGACTCCCACCTATTCGTGATCATGATCATGCTATTCATTTGATTGGATAAACTATTCCTCCAAACATCAGGCCTTACAGATATCCTTATGTCCAAAAGAGTTAAATTGAACATATGATTGCAAAAATGTTAGAGGTTGGTATAATTCAACCTAGTCAAAGTTCTTTCTCTTCTCTAGTAGTATTAGTGCACAATAAGGATGGATCATGGCCCATGTCTCTGAATTATAGGGATATCAATAACCTCACTATTAAATATGAATTTCCGATTCCTCTGATTCATGAATTATTGGAAGAATTACATGGAGCAATTTATTTTACCAAGTTGGATCTTCATTCAGGATATCATAAAATTAGAATGAATACTAAAGATATTCCAGAAATGACATTTTGAACTCATGAGGGTCATTATGAATTTTTGGTCATGCCTTTTGAACTTACCAATGCACCTTCTACATTTCAAGGGTTGATGAATTCCATTTTCAAACCCTTCCTTAGAAAATTTATGTTATTATTCATGATGATATAATAATCTATAGCAGGTCTCAGAAGGATCATGTTCAACATATTGACAGGTTGCTCAAACTATTGGAGAAGAAAAAATTATATGTAAAAACCTTCAAATATTTATTTGGGGTACAAGAGGTGGAATATCTGGGTCATATTGTATCTCACGAGGGTGTTATGGTAGGCCATAACAAAATTAAAGCCATTAAGGAACGGAAATTACCCATAACCATAAAGTAGTTACGAGGATTTATCAGGTTAATAGGGTATTATCACAATTTTGTTAAGGATTATGGGATAATAGCAGCACCTCTAACAAAATTATTTAAGAAATATGCATTTACATGGACTCCTGAAGCAACTAAAGCCTTTGAAAATATTAAAGAGGCAATGTACCTAGCACCAGTCTTAGCTATGCTAGACTTCACAAAAACATTTATTGTGGAATGTGATGCCTCAGGAAATGGAGTTGGTGTTGTTTTAAGCAATAATTAAGACCCATTTATTTTGAAAGTCATCCAATTAGAAGAAAGTATTTACAAAAATATATTTATGAGAAGGAAATGTTGGCAATACTACATGCACTAAAGAAATGGCGACCTTGCCTAATGGGAAGATACTTCAAGGTAAAAACTAATCATGATAGTCTTAAACACTTTTTGGAACAAATACTATATTCAGAAGAGTGGAAAAAATGGGTCACAAAGATTTTGGGTTATGACTTTGAAATCATCTACAAAAAAGGGAAGCTAAATGTTTTTTTCAGATGCACTCTCAAGAAAGGATGAAGATGTAGAAGCATTTCTTTGTGTCATTTCTATTATCCAACTAGATTGGATAACTAAAGCAAGGGATGAATGGAACAAGGAAGAAGAATTTTGCACACTCATTCAAAAGTTGTAGAAATATCCTAGTACATCTGATACATTTAGTTGGAAAAATGATTCTCTATGGTACAAATATTGCTTATATATTTGTAAGAATTCCAAACTAAAACAAAATAGTCTTTTGGAATTGCATACTTCTCCTTTAGGAGGACACTCAAGGTTTTTAAAAACTTACCACAAGGTGAAGAAAGAATTTTTTTTGTGATGGCCTTAAATCTGATATTTGAATGTTGGTGGAGGAATGTTTGGTTTTCCAGCTAAACAAATTTAAGACAATAAGATCTCAGGTCTTATACAACCTTTATCCATTCAAAGTAAACGTTGGGAGGATATTTCAATGGATTTTATCACAGGTTTACCTAAGTCTAAAGGAAAAAGTGTCATCGTGGTGGTAGTTGATACACTTACCAAGAATGCTCAATTTTGTGCCTTTTCTTATCCATTTAAAGAAAGTATAGTTGCTACTAAATTTATGGAAATAATTGAAATGCTACATGGAAACCCAAAGATTATTGTAAACAACAAGATCCCATTTTCACTGGAAATTTTTGGACATAATCATTTTTTTTGTTTGGATACTTAACTATCTCACAGCTCATCTTATCATCCTCATTTCGATGGTCAAACCTAGATATTTAACAAATTTTTGGAAGGATATCCTTTTTTTTATTGTATTTGATAAAAAAACACAATGGGGCAAGTGGTTACCTCTGGCTGAATGGTGGTATAACACTTTCTTCCATACTGTAGAAAAAGTGACCACATCTATGGAAGTTTATGGGTATCATCCACCATCCATCACATCATATTTAAGAGAAAATTCTAAGGTTCAAGCAATGGAAGATCACATTGAGCATCAAAAACAATTTCTCCAACTATTGAAGGATAACTTAAATTTCGCACAAATTGAATGAAATAACGGGCAAATCAACATCTCAGCGAGAGAATTTTTGATGTAGGAGACTGGGTATTTTTACGACTACAGCCATACAAAAAAATGTCCCTTGAGCAAGCTAATAAGGATAGTAAATTATCGCCAAAGTGGTATGGTCCTTACAAGGTGTTGTAAAAGATTGGTACTATGTTGTACAAATTGGAGCTTCCTGCTTCTTCGCTAGTGCATCCATTTTGCCATGTTTCATTCTTAAAGAAGGTTATAGGTGACAAAGTTCCTATTCAAATAGTATTGTTAGAGGTTTATGAGGAAGGAAAAATCATATTGGAACTTGAAGTAGTCATAGAAACAAGAACTTGACAGTTACGAGATCGATCAATTTCAGAGTATCTCATCAAGTGGAAGAAATTACCCGCTAAATATTCTACATGGGAGGATGAGAATTTTATACAAAAGCATCCAAAGATACTAAAGCATTGAGGGCAACACATTTTTAAGGATAGGAGCATGCTAGGTCGTTATATTACTAGTGCAATCCCTTATTGTTGTTAGTGTAGCCCCTTTACTGTTATTGTTGTACCCCTGTAACCCCCATATTATCATTATTGTGCCCTTAAATTATTATTTCTAGGTCAGCTAGGATTATATTGTGACCACATGGGCTCCTATATATATATAATGTTTTTTTTTTCATTTTTATCATTTAAGAATTTTTCATTTATGTAATGTAAAGGTGGTTTCCCCTCGAAGTGGCTTATTTTTAAGGCATTGACCTCTCTTTAATTCTATTTTTGCAGCTGATTTCATAACACATTTGATCCTATGTCTTCTTCGAGAATACATATCATTCCATGTGACAAAGGAAAAAGTGACAAGAAATGTGGAAGTAAGAAAAATGGGAAAGATAAGAAGAAATCAAATTCACCCACGCAGGAAACATCATTTGATTCATCAGGTTCATTTTGGAAACCTCGTTACCCTTGCTTGATATGTAATGAGGAGCATTTTATGTGAGTCTATCCTCACCGCTTAGATGTCTCAAATATTATTAAGACTTCTGTCGCATCTTCATTGTTGAAAAATCCATTTCCAAACCCGAAAACACATATGGTTACTACAGATCCCGCTTCTAGTTCACAAGTGCTTATGGTATCTTCCACTAAGCCCAAAACTGATGTTTTAGCGTCTACTCTAATTAAATATTATAGTAATCCTATTTCTTCGTCAAATTGTTAGGCTACATATCAACCTACTACTTCAGCTTCATCTGATTCAATTCCGCCGCCTATTATTCCTGAGTTAACAATAAAGTCGCCGAAGTGAGTTGTTCATAAATCAACTTTCAACCCTCGAGCTTAAGCAGTTCAAAATTATAACGTAGTACAAGATCTAGCTCAATCACCTTTTGCTACATCAATGGTTGGTTTTCTTCATAATTTCCCCACCCAAAAGTAGCCTTTGTTGTTGGCGATTAGTGGAATTGATCTAACAGATTCTAATCATTTAGTCTTTAATCATGCGAGCTATGTGCCACAATTACCAACACAATTAGAATTCTTGATTCAAGTGCATGTCGTGAATCGCCTCATTCATTGGACTATCATTGATGAAGGCACATATACTTGTATCATGTCTATGAGTTTCTAGAATTCACTTGGCTCACCAACTTTGTCACAATCACCTACAACATTGAAAACTTTTGACGGTCGTACATATAAGCCTTGTGTAATTCTCAGAAACTGCAAGTCAAACTAAGGGGGAAATTAGTTACTATTGAATTTTAGGTTGTTGACGGACCCCTTGACTAAAATATATTAATTGGAAGACCGTGGGTTTACAACATGGTTGTGCTAGTATCTACTTACTCTCGTATGGTCGTCTTCCCCCATAAGGGAAGCATCACCGTTATCGATCAACTCTCCTTCTTCGCCTCTGGTTCCCAGCCAACTAGAAGTGTTTCGTTTGTTCACAGACCCCAACAATATCTTTAGAACATTGATGTAGGAATATTTAAGGATTCTTCCCTAATCGACACCTTTTTGTTACCGTCGCCTGCGGCAATGGTAGAAAGCGCAAATATAGATACCTGCAATATGATATCTTCTACTTCATCTGACATAACGAATATTCCCAATGATTCTAAAATAGATAGGATTGGAAAAATCATTCTGCTATGTTCAATTGAGCTAGCATATCAAAAAAAAATTTGGCTTATGCGGCCAATCCAAATCCTTTATCCCCGATTGTTTGGGTCGATCTTTCTTTGGATTATGGTACTTCTTCTGATCCCTTTTCACGCATATTCTCATTCGATGAGATCATTATGGAATCCATGATGCTAGAAGAAGAAACATGGGAAGATTCACATCGACAATCTCATCTTCAATATTACAATGAGTATAATCTAACTGAACTATATCACCCTATAATCATTTATTTTTTGACAAATTCTATTCCTATCCACACCGTCAATTCTGAGTGAAACCCATCAAATATTGAAGAAAAAATTTCTATCGATATTTTGACCAAACCTTCCATTGTAGAAAACATTCATGTCGGTGCGTATTTTTATCCATCTGAACTTCACTTACCGCTCTCTTTTTCTTGAATTCCAAGATGCATTTTATTGGTCATAAGAGTAAATCCCAGGCTTCGATTCTAGCATTGTTGAACGTGAGATTAAAATGTATACTGATTTCAAGTCGATACGAAAATGCCTCCGTCTTATTCATCCTAAGAATTTTTTTGGCATTAAAGCAGGGTTGAAAAACTTTTGTGTGTTGGTTTCATTCACCTTCTTCTGCTTACTGATTTGGTTTCCAACATTGTTCTTATCATGAAGAAACAAGGGCCAATTAGAGTGTGTGTCGATTATCGAGATGTTAATCATGCTTCTCCAAAAGACAACTATCCGAGTCCCTTTATCGACAAATTTTTTGATGAATGTGCCGGATGTGAAATATTTTCTTTCATGGATGGGTTTTCTGGTTACAATTAGATCAATATTCACCTAGAGGACCAATATAAAACTGCTTTTATCTGTCCCTGGGGCACATTCGCTTATCGAAAGCTCCCTTTTAGTTGAAATAACTTTGGGGCAACATTCCAGAGGGAAATGAATTATTATTTCCTTCACATCAAGCACACATTTCAACCATATCTAGATGACTTACCCGCACATTCATAGATATGGGCTGACCACCCAATACATTTGAGAGAGATATTTTTACGATGTCGCCACTGCAAAATATGCCTAAATACGCAAAAATTTGTGTTTGGTGTTGGTTATGATAGTTTCCTTAGATTTTTCATGTCGAAAGATGGAATTCAACTTGATTCTTTGAAGGTCCAGGCCATTCTTGAATTGCCTGCTCCTTCCAATCTACTTCAGTTACATAGAATCCAAGGGAAGGATAACTTTCTAAGGAGGTTCATTCCCAACTACATCGAAATGGATAAACAATTTACTTGACTCTTGAAAAAGGGGATTCCCTTCCATTGGGATGAGGTTGCACAAGCTTCCTTTGGTGTTCTTGAAGATACCCTGATCTGAGCATCATTAATATATCCCCCAAATTATCAAAGTGATTATATCTTGTATCTCACCACTGTAAATACAACCATCTGTATGGTTTTTTCCAAGAAGAAGATGGAATTGAACATTTGATCTATTATTTGAGCCATAATAGCAATGATATGAAAGTTAAGTACACTTATGTTGAGAATCTCGCTCTGGCCGCCATCCAAGTTGTACAAATATTTCACCATTATATCCTACTCCAAAAGACCATTTTCATTTCATATTGCAACCCTATGACATACATTCTGTCACATCAATTATTGGGGGAAAGATATTCAAAATGGATCATCATTTTGTAGGAAATTTATTTGGATTTCATCAAATCCAAGTTAAAGAAGTCTTTGGTTTTCGCTGAGCTTACCTGCAACCTGCCCTCGAGTAGCATCGAGTCTACTATGGAACCATCAATTTTGGACGAGTATTTGTTTCTGATCGAGTCATCTAACCTGTGGTATGGATATTTCATCATCTATCTCTAGTCCCAAAATTTTCGACCCAATACATCTCGCTCCCAACAACAACGTATTCGATACCAAGCCAAAGATTATATGATCTTTGACAATATACTTTATCGTCGTGGTGTCAATATGATTTTATGTAGGTGCCTCACTCATGAGAAGGCCAAGAAAGTTTTAAATGTGTGTCACAGTGGTGCATGTGGTGGACATTTGTCTGGTTTTGCTACCGCGCAGAAGCTTCTCTGCGTTGGTTACTTCTGGCCTACCATATTTCACGACTTCATTATCACAGTTAGAATTTTTCATGCTTGCCATATATTTTACCATAAACCCGCTTGCCTCCAACACCAATAAATCCTCTTGTCATTGTTGGATCATTTTCCAAATGGAGCATTGACTTTAGGACATGTAACCCTCGCTCCACTAGGGTGGATGGATATATTATTGTCACGTTAGACTATTTTACCAAGTGATTCGAGGTGATGCCTACATTTAACAACACAAGACATACAATTGCATTATTATTTTTTAACCATGTGGCTACACAGTTTGGTGTGCAACAAGCCATAGTCACAGATCATGGAAAACATTTTCGCAATCACATGATGGATGAGTTGACTAGCAATTTAGGATTTTTGCATGATAGTTCTACCCCTTATTATCCACAAGCTAATGGAAAAGTTTAATCTAAAAAAAAAATTATTAAGCACATGCTTCAATGCATGATTGGAATTCTTAAATGAAACTGGCTTTATGGGCGTATAGCACCTCGGTGAGAAACGCAACCAAATTTACTCCCTTTCAATTGGTTTACGATCTGGAAGCTATCTTTCCGATCCAATGTGAAATTCCATCATTGAAACTCGTGATTGACCTGCTACCTAACACTTCTAATGGAGAGGCATGTCTTTTAGATCTCATCCATCTATATTAAATGTGTCATACAGCCGCATTGTCTAACGAAGCACATAAGAGACAAATTAAGGTGCAATATGACTGCAATGTCAAGCCACGCACCTTATCGAAAGGAGACCTGGTCTTGCTTTATGATCAATAAGCTGATAAGATAGGAGCATGAAAATTTGAACCATTATGGCATGGCTCCTACATTTTAAAGAATATTATCGCTAAGGGTGCCTACGAGTTGGTAGATTATGATGGGATTCCATTGTCACAACCTCAAAATGGGTTGTATCTTAAACATTAGTATGCTTGATTATGCGTAGTAAACAATGTATTATATTCTTTGATTATGTGTGTGTCATAGTGTGTCTTTCAGAGTTGTTTCATGTGGTTAGTAATCTGCTTTGCATTTTTTGTAGATATCGGAATCTTCAAAACCATTTGTTGGATATTCTAATGGTGCTAGTTGTAGTACACATAATCTATCCTCTGCGGCATGTGCCATATTCACTGTAAGTGGTGAGTTAGTGAGTTTCCAAGGGATTTGTATTAGTCGATCTACCAACAATATCATTAAGTATAGCAGGTTGATAAAAATCATGTCTTATTCCATTTCACTTGGCATTCTCTGCATCATCATCATGCTGGGCTCACAACTTGTCATACTAAAAGTTAGTAGCTTTTATACTGTTTGAAATATAGCTATTCATCGCATATTCCTTAGAGTTCGTCTTTTGAAAATACTTTTTGATTACATCCAATATCAACACATCTCCAAAAACTTTAACACTTTAACTAATTCTTTAGAGAAATATGTTTTAAATAGACATTTTCAACATATGTAAAGATATATTTTCAATTCACCTCACACAATTAAATAGGATTGCACATAATCATAGTAAAACACTCAAAGTAAAATATATTTATATTCGAGTTTTTTACAAAAAATTGTGTCTAAAACATGTTGATAATCTGACCTCAAAATTTATATAGACATAGCATAATATAAGTAGACCTATTGATGCTCATGATAGCAGGTCACTGCTTGGGCTATCAACGCAATAGCCTCATCAAATGACTAGGCACACCAATAGTATGGCATTGCATCGTTATAGGTAACTCCTCGATCTCGACATCTAGTATCCCAAGAGTCAATCCATTTACATGCTGTTGTAACTAAGCAAGAGTCTCGGCTAAATCCAAATCCCGAAGGATTGCTCTGCCAACAAGCTAGTTCTCCTGCCTAATGTACATGACCCACTGGTCGAACAGTACCCACATATGCATACATACAACATTTTTAGTTTAGTATTTGAAACATAAAAAAACACAAAATATGTAAAAAACCAAAATAAAAAATAAAACATGGTAAATTTTGTTACCTATAGCACCCCATTGAGAACTGACTGGTAAAATCAAATCTAGATCTCCACCGAAATCCATCCATGCATATGGATGTTCCTCTATGAAGATATTATGTCTTAGGATCCAATTGAAGAATGGGGTGGAAAACAAGATCGATGACTCACGAACATGTCTAGCCATCAGCTCCACCCACCGTTGCATCAATGGATATCTAGGACCATCTAATCCTAGTGTCACATGTTGTGGTTGCATCAAGGCAACTCGCTCTAAAAAAAAAGTGAACAACATCGATCCATAGCTCAAATTATTTGTCTTGCGACTTTTTTACTTTGGTCAGCTATTCTTTCATCCGAAGGAGTACTTCTTTGGCCCAGTTGAACATGGTTGGTTCGAGACACTCAAGTGCATACTGCATTATGATTTTCTCACGACATGAAGTGTCAAGCTGCCAGCTATCTTTATGATACTGAATAGGAGCGTTATCAAAGGCATATCACGTACATCTTTGATATTTATCTTTCCATCTTTTCTAGGCTCAGTACCTTGTGGACAAAACTTTCGAATTTAGTCCTTCACCATCTCACTTCCACGGTCAGAACCCACAAGGGAAATAGGATCACTACGTCTCGAAAATCCTATTAGAAATTAAATTTCATCAACCAATATTGGGAGAAATTTGTCCCCAATGTGAAATTCCTGTAGTGTCGTGTTCCATGAACAAATCAAGAACTGCGAAAATTCCATGTTTTTCCTCATCCTTGACAATCTAAAGTACTTGAGCAACCCACAGTCTCTAAGGGCTCTCATAGTACCAGGATCATATAGGGAAACCATATATTCTTCTTCATGTTCTTTTTATCACCATGTAATCGACATTCTGATCTCATCAAAGTCTGAAATCAAACCATAGGCTTAGTTAGGATCCATTCCATGCAAACACCTGGAGAAATTTTGAGCAGAAAGGAGAATGCAAGTTTCTTAATTTCCCCTAATGCATTCATGAGTGGAAGGAAAAGCATTTTAGTGGACTTGGGCTTGTTTTCAGCCCCTCTACAACAGACTTTCGACATCCAAGGGTGCGTTGGTCCTAGGGAATTGTATATTTAACCTAGGAGCCCAAAAACCCTAAAACATTTGCATGAAACTGAACAAGAATGAAAAAAATAGAAAGAGGAAGTTGATATCTCCTACCTAGTCTGGACGGCATGAGAAATGGTCCACAGAATCTATCATAATCAGCTGTTGATGTTCGAGGGTAAAACTAGTTCAAAGCACTCAAAATGGAATGGTAAATGTGAAATGGTAAAAATGACTTGGTAATTTATTATATAATTGTATTTTTTATTAATTTATTCATTTTTAATTAATTAACTATGGTTTTTACCCATTTTTACTATTAAAATAGGTACTTCTAATCTGTTTGGTGGTTTTTTGAGCAGGTTTACCACTGATAACAGGGAAGTTTGTCGTGCATGATCATGAAATGATTTTGACCATAGAGCACACTTTTATCTCTTTTTAGAGCTCTGTTAAACAAGAAAAAAAATCCCCCTTGGAGTTCTCTTTCAGCTCTTTTCAGACTCCAAAAAAATGAAAATATTGTTGAGAACTTGTCCTTTCGAGCTCGTAATAGGAATTGAAATGACATCTACTCAATATAAGTTTAACCCTTTTCTGGACTGAGATGCATTATGTTTACGAAAAAGGAAAACCCTAGTCGAACATGGCTAGGAGGTTGTCTCGAGTATTATTTTACGCTTTTTCAGATCTGAGGGACAATTTTACGAAAAAGAACTTTTGGAGTTTTCTTTTCGTCCCTTTTTCAAACTCTCTAAACATGAAAAATGAATAAGTTTTCACTGTCATTAGACTCGTGAAAACATAAAATAACGACAGACTTGTCTGTCATGACAAGATCGAGTTTCACCTTTAGTAGACTCATTAAATAATCACATACAAATGGATTCACTCGAAGGGTGTAATTATACATCAAGAATATGTTATCCTCCTCAAGCTTGTTAAAAAATAAATAGGTATTGGTAAGAAATGACTAGGGAAAATTGGAAAGGGATAAAAAATTTATGGTAGAAATTTCTTCTTGAACTTGACACTCTTTCACTTCATCTCTGTGGCTTTTGGGTTGGGTTATCGGTTGTCTATCATACCTATGGTCTATCATAGCATCCATCACTTTGGTTTTGGGTCAATGCTGCCAACTCATTCAGTGTCATCGATATGTTCAAGAGAAATCACTCAGCTATTCCTCATCCATTGCAATACTCATAAACCTTCATTTCATGACCCCATCCCTAAACATTTCTTGATAAGTTACATTCTATCTCTAAAATAATTACTCTTGTTTCATGTCATTCATGGGGGATACATCAAGGCCCTCCTACGACAAGTCGCTTCCTGTCGACATCAGCTCATCGTCTAGGAAGTTGAATTAGAAACAACCTTTCAGTACCTTGGAGCTTGCATACATCAATGGCAAGTTTCTCATTTTCAGTGATAGATTGACATCAAATGCCTTCAACTGAAAGACTTTTTATGGTGTTTGAAATCAAATCATCTATTCACACCATGAAAAATGTATTGTAGTACCTTTAGAGTCGTTATCATCATCGATGGTTTCTCTCACATCTATTAGCGACTTACATCATTGGCTAGTAATTTGACGATGTCTTGCCATGTTCGACTTTAGATCACATATTCACATGGTTAGACTCGTACCTAAGAGATTGAATGAATGAGATAGAATACCTCGGATCTAGTTTCATCCATCCGGGCTGCGATTTCAAGAATAGTACCAAGTCATTCGTACGATAGTCTTCACAAAGATGGTCATCCTATCATGGGTCTATATTTGTAGATGACTTTCTGATGTTATGATAGTTTATGTTCTGAGTATGGGTATGCCTCCCTCAACAATTCATGTCCAAGATGAAAATATATCATGATGTAATGTATTTTAATTGATGCAGGTCACCACCCGCTTCATATCCTACTCATACATTGTAAAACATATAAATAAACATTATCACTTTTGACTTCATGCTTTAAGGGGCAGTTGTTACAGGTACATTTGGGCATCACTCCAAAAACCCAGATCAGTATCAATGAGTGTATATCATATGCTAAATTAGTTTCTACATTCCCTAAACAAGTCATTCCAATGATGGTTTTCCTTCATGAAATTTTCATTGCTTAGATTCCAGTTGAAGTGTTCCATTGAGCCATCAACACACCCCTAGACTGCAATAAGTTATTTTTAGATAATCTACTCCCCTGGTAAGCTGTGTTGAAAAGAATATAGGCCCATTTTAGAGTGATTTGGTCGACTGGGAGAGAATTTTTAATTCGATTCTGGGAATTTTCCCACCCTCTAGTGGCTTCTAGAAGTTGGTCCAACTATCACATTATCTAATAAATTTGAATATGGACACCATGGAGCCATTAAACCTCTTACCCTCCTTTTCTCATGAACAAGGAAACCTCTTCATCCATTTTTGGAAAATCCATTCAATGATTCATTAATGTCAAACTACCTTCACCTACTTTTAAATTGAGCACTGATCATAGTGCACAAGAAAGAAATAATTTGAATTCGTAGAATTATGATGGTAAGAACACAACTCTTGTTAGTATCATTTTCATGTAATGTTATGCTACTGGAGTGATGTTCCTAGTGTGATGAGGATGGGACTGAACCTGGAGCGAGTTGACATCGAATCGATTCAACTGGTTGTAACCTCTCCTTCTAATTCATAATAAATACATTTGTTCCTTTCCTAATACATGTGTCAACAACTTTATATGTGTATTTACAAATACAATCGATTCAATTTTTTAACATGAATAGATAATTTTACTTTATGTCATTTTCTGTCTTCTTTTTTCCATTGCAGGTACAAATCAAGTGAGTTCATTTCGATTGGGAGTGAGAGAAGCGATGAAAGGGAGGCAAGGAATAGAAAACATATTACAAGTAGATGTTCTTACCTTATCTATTAATTTTAAGGAAAAGTTCAAATATATTTATTTCTGTTTTTATAAGTGTGACCACCACACTTAGGGAAAACCTTTCTATCCATAGGTTTGATTTCCATAAAACAGGTAGAATTGACCTCAAGGATACGATAACCTAACATAACCATCACCTTAGGATGATTTTCCTTAACATTTTGAGGAACTTATAACTCATCGAAAGGTGGATAACCAAATATCGATGGCTTGGAAAACTCTATAACAGGAAAATCAGAATCTGGACCAACTAAATAAATGAAAAGGTCATGACCACCTTAATCAGAAAGGTCCATATAATGAATGGATTTATCCTCATGAATTGATAAATCATACAGAGGGATAGATGAAAAATGAGAAATCTCATCCTCTACATTTTCATAAAGGGTGCATGAGAGATTGTGGAGATCACAAGTAGAATATCCATCCTCACCTCATCTAGATGTAAAGGTCACATTCCATGATTTATGTGAATTATTGGAAGTGTTAACATGATCATAAACTATATTCTCAAAATATTCAATCATAATGATAGAATCGTGGAAAATTTCTGAATGATGTAGGAGAGCTACAAAACGAAGGAATTCATCTTTCATCATATATTTTTGTTCAACAATGGGCTTCGACACATACTCATCATCAATTATATGGAAATTTGGATGCTCAACTACATCCAACACTTGATCCTCATAAAAATCAAGAGAAATATTTTAAACAGGAGAACAAAAATACTCACAATACGGACAATCAGTGGAACTAAAAGATGGAGGATGAGGAGATAAAACTTCATTACAACCATCAAGCATACAATCCAAAAATGCGTAGTAATTCCAAGCATGTAGGACGATAGGGCATGGTGTTACATCAACAAATGAATTATAAATCTCTCCCACCTCAAACTTCGAAAGTAGACCTTTGTGATGAGAAGAAGATGAAGCTTCCTTGGAAAAACAACCTTTTCCGTCACAATTTTAGAAGCTTTATGAGGGAGCTATGTTGGGTTTGATTTAAGAGATCATCACTTGTAGGGAGTAAGTGAAAAGCAAAAAAGATATAGAAACATTATAGATAAGAAATCCAAATCTAATTTATATTATAAAAGTTCAAAACATAAGTGTATAAAATGATTGTGAAAATGATAAAGTGATTCATTAGGTGATTTTCGCAATTGTAAAATTTTATTGCACAGATGCTTCTAATCATACTTGTAAAAAGCGTGAAATGGGTATGTGACATGATGTTTGAAAGAGTGAATGGAGGCATTGGTAAATGTGTAACACCATTTCATTATGCACCCCTCGAATGTGAGAATGAACCACCAACATCCTCAATGTGGATTGCATGCTCTATGAAAAATTGAACAAATCGTTAAGTATGCTCAGGTATGGTTATTTTACGTTGCCCATAAAATTTAATATGTGAGCAGTTATTAATGACATTCTCTGGCACTTCAAATTTTATATCTTTGGAAAAACATTCCGCGATTATGATTTTGGAAGAAGTCATAAAATGAGTGTGGAAATTCGAAATAGACTTCAAGGGCTCAAATTTTCATCTAGCCCTCCTAGAACCATAAATTGTGACATTATTGGACCCACCAACATTCAAGGGATCTCCTAGATATGAAGTCTGAACTAGACCTCACATCGTTTGGAGTAGGAGTCGTAGCGGTGGGGTTTTAATGATCTTGCTTAGTTTGAAAAATTCATAGAGTGGTGCATAGTGTCTTTAGTGAGAATAAGTGTGTGACCCTGTAGAGAGTCAAGTGAAACATATGACGGTTCTGAAACACAAAGGTAAAATAAAGTGTGCCCCTTAGAATAATTTAATAGTACGCAGCTTAGAAGGAACATCACAGACAAAATACATCACCCGAACTAACAAGCATAATAGTCCACAAGTTAAGGTGGCAGATTAACACATCAACAAGCATCCAAAAAGATTCATAGAAATGGAAATGAAATAGTTCATAATCATATGCATAAGTTAAACAACATATATAGCAAATACAACTAGTCCTACTATATTCACAATATGTGCATGAAAGCGTGTCGGCTCTAAGTTTCACTAAAAGTGATAGATTCAATCATACATACAACATTTGACAAGCCATTAGGCCCAATAGTGAAACGTGAAGTCTACAACTCCTTCTCCTTGAAAGAAGTATACTCCCTCTTCGCTACAGAGAATCCAAGGCTCATACAAAACTCCCAAGCTATCTCTAAGCTTAGGCTTAGCTAAAATATTGGCTCCCAAGATCCCTTTACAAGAGTTATGAGGATATATTTATAAAATAGGGGGGTGAATATTTGCATGCCCCCTTTGTGTCTGTTGGAATCCCCTCATGAATCTTCAACTTATTACATGTGAATCTTCACATTCCAACAAGGACACTTGGAATTTCAATTTTACAATAACTACAAATAATATTTCTTTTTCCACTTTTACCCATATGAGAAAAAATAGGGTAGAGACAAATCAATGGCCTAACAAGACAAAACACTATGATGCTATATTTGGGGTGAACTCAAGTCGGGAAACTTCGAATTCGTGTCTCTCGGTCACATATTGATCCCAATATTGGTACTACTTAATGGTATCCCCAAACTGCGAGATACTGTCATGCTAGAAGAAAACTCTTTCATCCATAGCATCTAGGTACAATGTATTGGAACCAGTCTGAACCTATTTCTCAATCTAGGGAAACATTTTTCTGATCTAAACTGGGCCACTGATGTAGGTCTCCATGTTCTATTTATTTAGCTCCAAATCCTCCTGGGTGGCCATCTACTTCATCTACTCCAAGAACTGATCAATCTCCTATAGTAATTTCCGTCTGCATTTAGTCTCAGTGAGTGTACCAACTAATGGGATCCGGTGGATTCTCTCCATGAAATCGAAACTAATATATATTCATACATATGAGCCTTGAATGTTTCTGATGAATGAGGAGAGTCTCTTATTGTTCTGGATCAATATACAAACTCTGTCTTCATCTAGATTTTCCCACGGCTTCATTTTATTCACCTATGTAAGTGGTGTCACCTTGTATCGCATTGTCCACTCATGCACGAAGGTGATGGAATCCTGTACATTCTTAAGGATATTGAGAAACTCTTCGCTCTATTTTTTTAAGACATGTAAGAGGAAAAATACCTTATCTACAGTCACAAACTCCTCATAAAGGTTTAAAATAGTGTATCCAAGTGTGGATATTTCAACATGTATCATTGCTCTCATCTACTCTAGGTAGACCTTTGTGGAAGGTGCATTTTGTGCTGCTGCACATAGTTGTTCCTTCTCTTTCCAAAATTCCTATATATTATGCACCAAATCCTTATTCTCACCAAATAAAATCCAAGTGTTTTATCTCCTTGCACTTGTGAAGGCCAAGTTGGCATTGAAAATAATGTTTGGATTCTTGGCATTGTCTGTCACTATCACCCTTTCTCTCATAAATGCAGGTGATGCATGATAATATGGGAAGTACTTTCTCCACACTTGTATAATATTATTTTGAAGTTCATCAAATGATATATTGTACACATCCATCACCGGATCATCATCAAGGGAAACTACCTACCCCTCCTCACTTGGTATTGGCTCTATGGCTAGAGGTGGTGGAGTCTAAACAATGAACTATGGTGCACTTCGTATCGGGGCCACATCTTCATCTCATGGCTCCAGTCCCAAATCCATGTCTGTAACTTCAATAAACTTCTCAGTCTCCTAAGAAAGCTCCTGATCTTGCACCTGTTCACGCACTCCTTCGGTTGGTAGTTGATATTGCACTTTCTCTTCAACTTGTATGGTTTCTGTATCTTCCCATTTGGCACATTTCCTTCCTTCTCTTCCTACTTTTTCTTCTCCTCCTATTATATTATTCTTAACTATCATTATTCTCTTATCTCTTCTTCTTCTTTTTGTGCTCTTAGCTCTACTTCCTTCAAGATTTGTTTTTTATCTTTCTTCGCATGCTCTTTTCTTCATCTGCCTCATATTTTCTTCTATTTAAAATGCTACATATTGAATGTTAGGAACTGCATACATCTTCAAGCTTTGTTCCTACTCTTCACTATCAGAAACCTTATTCTTTCCCTTCTCAATTATTTTACTACTTTTTTATGCTACTATCTATTTCAAAATTGTTGTCATCTATGGGAAAAATTGGGATGTCCCAGCTGTATTGATCGGCTGACAAGGTCTACAAGAGTGATAGAAATTATTCCATGGTTTCTCCTCCATCCTCTAATATTCCATGCTAACCTAGTTGTAGTAGATTCATGCACAATTATCCTTCCAAATTCCCCTTGGATCATACAAATTGAAGTATTTTGTAACGAACTCCAATTTCACTATGGATTTCAGTTCAGTATCTACAACTTTGAGATTCTTAATCTCATATAATCTTATCTGCAAAGGATGAGTGGGCCATGGATCCTTATTCATCCTCTACAATTTTTTTGACACCCCTATGGCGATATGATAAGATAATTATTGCATGAAAAGTTTGTCAATGGCATATATTAGCAAAATATGTGGAAGCTTGTGCCCGTCGGGAACTTTGATTATTGTGCCATCCGATAAGGCAAGCCAATCTATAATATATGATATCGTCTCTGTCACTCTTCATTACATGCAAGGTGTTTCCTCCTGAATGATAATCCTATAAATATATATAATGAAGTGATAAATTAGTTTCTCCATAACTCCTCAATGAATACAATCCGAAAGAAACTTGTACTAAATATGCACTATAGTTTCTTAGGGTTTCCACATCCATTTCATGCTAGGAAACTAGTTATATGAACATATTTCATCTAGTCTATATGGAGACATATAATATTTTTTTCTTACCATTGGGTGGATCTCGGAATCGTGACATGGGATCTTAGCTAATGTGCCGAAATTTCTGACTAGTTGAAAAACCACCCCTCATTCACTACTTGGTTCGATAAGATAAGCTACCACTCAGGAAATTTATTTGTACTCTGTTGGAGATATATTTTGTAGGCTAGGATGACCAAAAGCTGGTAGGAATTCTTGGGAAACCTTGTCTTGTACTTGTGGGTGGGTTTTTGTATAAAATTTATTGAATGCTTCACCCAACTCTTGATGATATCCTTCAGGTTCACATAGACGTAAGTGGCATAAAAAAATGATTCCATGATATTCACTAGCTCCAGAAGATGATACATCCACTGAAAATATTCTTTAAGAAATGTAGCAAACTTCTGTCCACTGGTGTTTCTCAATGTCGTAGGTTTCTCATCAATATGTGAGACAACCCAACTGATCACATCAGCACAAGGGAAGGATGGATACCTACATGAAACCTTGTATATTCATTACTAATTGATGTCCAGGAAAACCTTCAGATCCTCTAAGTATACCCCAAATTCCATTGCAAAATAAACATTAATATGTTTCCATGTGATTTTGGATCCCTTTTCTACAAACACTTGAGTGTCTTCCTATATAAAAATTTAACAGAAACTTGCTCAATTGCTTCCCCAGTATTAATTTTAATGGTTTATTTTTAGGAAGCTCAGTTGGGTTCCATTTTAACAATGACTCCTGGAGAGGTGCTCAACAACTGTCATACATGTGGGACATAAAAGACACTCATGGAAAGGAAACATCAGTTTTAAGAAAAATCAATTTCAACATATGTTTAAGAAGAAAACTTGACATCTGACGGGAAAAATTGTGGAATTTTCACTTGAAATAAAGTTTGACTTCCTAAGGGAGCTACGCATTGCACAATATTAGTAGTCAAGGTCGAAGCTTGAGGGCCGAGATTGCATAATGCATAGTTCAGCCTCAACAATGAGCTACGAGAGAATGTTATTTGCATATTCCCAATATCCATGGATGCATAATGAACCCAAGAACTAAAAAATGTGCAGTAGGGAAAACTTGTAATATATACTACGTAGCTCTAGAGATCAAAATCTCATCTTGAGACTTCAGATTGCACAGTGCCCAACTAGGAAAAGTTAAAACTGGCTAAGGGAATGGAAGATCTTCCCAAGAGAAGTGTGAAAAATGAGCATATCTAAGAGATATTGATGGATTCAATGTAGATCTGACTAATTGTAAATGAAACAAGAAAAATAAAATTCAAAAACTAAGTAAACAGGAATAAAACCAAATTGGTGAGGAGATTCATGGCAACAACGACCATCAGTGAATAAACAAGGAAATCGATATGGCACTTGTGAAAGAAAAATGATAACTTGAAACAAAACTTATACAATATAAATAAAGTTTAAATTGCATCATGCATGTAAATAAATAAGAAAAACAACAGTCATGCAAGACAAACAACAAAAGGTGATAGAGAAAGCGATAAATGTGAAACTCACCTGGAAAAGCGACGATGATCACACCAAAGGTTCCTTGATCTCCTCAGTAATGCTAGAGCTCTTAGATCGAGTATGAAAATTAGCTCTAGGGGTGTCGATTAAATATATTTGAGAAAATTAGGGTTTGTGACGTGCTTGCAAATATTAAGGGAAAAGCGACACATGGCGACAATTTCCAAAAATGGAAAGTGTGCCTCCTTCAAGTTACTAAAATATATCCCTAGATTTTAAGGATTATTTTTTTTTCAACTTATTTTATTCAGGGAAAACTTTCCATGCACATCACTGGGAAATATTATGAAATTTTGGAATTGGGAAACTTTCCGACTCATTGCACTACACAGTTTCTAAGCTCATTGAGAGATTACACAGTTTCTAGGCTCAGTGGAGGGCTTCTTGTCATGATTGCCTAGTTTCTGAGCTCAACGCTGACTTCCAGTCATGATTGCATAATTCTTGTCATCAAGGCCACTTTCCCTCATAGATTGCATAGTTTTTGGAGACAAGCCCAGGACTATTGTGCAATACTTAGAAAAGTGTTTATCTTGTGGCTTAGAAAAAATGAATAAGTGAAAACCAAGTGACCACAAGCATAGATAAACTATAAGCATCAATCAAAGCATGAACACATGATAATAGTGCAATATAAGTTCCTGTCAAATGAAGGTTATGCTCCAAAATCAAAGCAAAGGAAAATTTTTGGAGTGTAGATGTAGTCAGTACAACATGTACCTTAGCTCTCAGGGGTTTTTTTTTTTTTGCTTCTCTTATGTTTATGATTCACTTGGTTACATGCTCTTTTAAATGTGATTTTGTATGCAACCTTGAAATAAAATATCTAGATCAAGTTTGGTATCGGAAGAGGTCTTCTTGATGCAGATTTCATGAGTGAATGCTCTCCGTGAACAAGCTACAAAAAGCTGAAGGAAAACTAAAATCCTTTGATCTCGAAGCGGGGTGTGTATCATGAAGATGGAAAATGGAAGATGAGGAATATCAAATGGAGAATGAGAGAAATTATCGCACGATATTCTACACCATGGAAGAAAAAGTGGACAGATTATTTTCATAATATGAGAAGACAATGAATAAAGGGAAGAAAGAGCCAGATGATTGTGCCTCGGTAAATCATGGAGGTGGAGGAAAAGAGCCCACTGCCTCTCTGTCCTCCAGTGAAATTTCTTATTATTCCTCTCCTCATCATTCTAACAGTGATCATAACAATGCATCTAATAAGACATTTTTTAAGCTAGATGTAAAGCTTGGTTTACCCACATATAACGGAGAATTTAATGAAGAAATGATAAACAATTGGAAAAAATAGATCAAGTTCTATTATCGGATTTAGCAGATTGATGAATATGAGGCCAATATCTAATTAGCATCTCATCAAATGAGTGACACCAATATCTTATGGTGGGAGGGAAAGCTCCATAAAGGTAGGAAAAACTTGGGTAATCTCCTTTCTTCTTAGTCCAATTTTGTTTCCACATTAAAATATCAATTCTATCCTTTTCATTATTGACAAAAGGCTTTCTTTGAATGGAAATAATTAAGACAAGGTAAGGGTCAAAATGTACAAATCTTCACAGAAGAGTTTAAATAAAAAGCTTTAAATTTTGACATTTCACTTGATTCACCAGAAACTGTAACAAATTATATATGTTCTTTACATAGTTACATCAGTAATTCTTTGTTGTTATTGGAGCCTACTAATATTGATGCACCTAGTGTGAATGTGATTCACCTTCAAATAAAGGGAAAGAATGACAAAGAGGATAATCCCAAGAAATCATCTTTCAAACCTCAGAATGGCAAGTTCAAAGGGAAAGGCAAGGGGAATGACAAGAAGTTAGCTACAACCAAGAAGGAAGAAGGAGAAAATCCATATTGAATACATTGCAAGAAGGAAGGCAATGATGATGAACATGGTTGGAAGTTTCATCTAGAGTTGAAGCCAGAGATATTTGGTGGAATGGGAAACCAAAATATGGTGGAAACCATGGAGCAAGACCTCTGATTTGACTCTAGTGACGACACATAAATCACAACAGTGGGCATACAAGGTAACCTTTCTATTCATGCTAATGAAAATTCTGAAATGCATGCAATAAAAAGTTATTCAAATGAGTCTCTTGTTAATGAAAGAAAGAGGAATTATTTGTTCCATATTATAGTTGTAATGAAACATACTAAAGTGGAAACCTTGTTTGATCCAAGTTCTCTCTAAATTTGATTTCAGAATCCTTAGTTAAGAAATTAGGGTTGGAGACAAAAACTCATTGAAAACCCCACTCTCTTTGGTTGGGTGTGTGACAAATAAAAAATGTATATAACCAAACAGTGTAGGGCTCGATTTATGATTGCATCCAAAATAATAGATGATGTTGATTTTATATTGTACTTTTGGATTTTTGTGGCATTATATTGGGGAGTACATATTTGTATGACATGAAACCATTTTTCTTTTTCCATGAAAACAAGTATCATCTCACAAAATCTGATGTGGAATACATTGTTAGGGTTCAACATGCTAAGATTAGTGCTAGACTTCTAAGTGTAGGTGAGATTAATATATTGATCAATTCCAGCAAAGGGTGCATACTCATGGATGTAAGAGAAAAATATGTGGAGTCATTCGAAGCTTTCCAAGGTTGTTGCCCCACTCATAAAAATGAATTGTATGAAATTGTTTCTAATTATAATGGGATGTTTCAGGAACCAAGTGGGTTGCCACCAAAGAGTGAGATCCAACATGAAATTCACTTATGTAAATTTTTTTATCCATTGAGATGGAGGAGATAAAGAAATAACTGCATGAATTGTTGAATCAAGGAGTTATAAGGCGAAGTTGTTTTCCATGCAGCTCACCCATAGTATTGGTGCCAAAGAAGGATGGCACATAGAGGATGTGTGTGAACTACAAGGAACTCGAAAATGTAATGGTGAAGAATAGGTACCCTCTCCCTCACATTGATGATTTATTAGACCATTTGAAAAATGTTTCCTATTTCACAAAATTGGACCTGCGCAGTGGCTATCATTGGGCTAGGATTGCATAATAAGATGTATGCGAGACTTTATTCAAGATAAAATAAGCATTTTTTAAGGGTTGGTGATTCTATTCAGAATGTGCAATGATATAACCACATTCATGAGGGTGATGAAAGATAGTTTCAAACCTTTCCTTGATGAGTTTCTACTTGTCACATCTTCATGACATTCTTGTTTTCATTAAAACTTTGGAATATTATATGAGTCAATTTTAAAATTTTCTTGATGTTTTGGAAAAATAAAAATTGTATGTCAAAATCTCTAAGTGTGAATATGGTATGACCTTTTTGGTTTTTTGGGGTCACATTTTTGGAGGTGAACAATTAAAAATACATGCTTCTAAACTTGATGTGATTTTAAACTGCCCTGAGCCCACGAATGTTACAAAGGTTCTTAGTTTTTTTTGCTATAGTACAATACTGGAGAAGGTTTATTTCCAACTTCTTCCTCATTGCATCCCCCTTGAATTATTTCACAAGTGTTAATTAAACCTTTGAGTGAGGAGGAATGCAATAGAAAGCCTTTCATACATTGAAATAGAAAATAAGTACTACACAATTTTTGGCCTTACCTGACCTATAACAACCTTTTGAGATTGATATATATGCTACTGGGTAGGTCATGGGATCTATGTTGATGCAACAGAGTAAACATATATGTTACCATTCAGAGATATTCTCCCAAGCTATTGTGAACTATCCCACATATGACAAGGAATTGTATTCCTTGGTCCAAAGCATGAAAAAGTGGAAGAACTATTTTCTTGGAGAGGAGACCATTATTCACGCAGATCACCAGCCCTTGCAGTATCTCCAGTCACAGACCAAGCTTTAATAGGAACATCATTTCATATGGATGTTTTTTCTTCATTAGTTTCATCTGGTAATAATGTACAAGAAGGGAACTAGAAACAAAGTGGAAAATATTCTCTCGCACCCTTCTATTTGTGCATCTATTTTTTTTTGCAAAATGCTTCTTTATCTTTTGAAATTTACGCTAAACAATATGTTGCTGATGAAGATTTTAAGGATATTTATGCAAATTTGACTCATGGATCATACGTATAAAATTACAATTTGCAAGGGAAATTTGTGTATTACCTTGGAAAACTTTGTATCCTGACTAGTGAAATAATACATGTCATTAGAGAGGTACATAACTTTCTTGTGTTAGTTAATTTTGGTGTAGGGAAAATTTTGTGTCATTTACAAACATTTTTTTTTTCCTCACATGAAAAATATTGTAACAAGATATGTAAACGCATGTGTTTTGTGTTCAGTTTGAAAGCCCACTAATACAAAATTGGGGCTCTACACACCACTCCTTGGCCCGAGTCTCCCATGCGAAAGTGTGTTAATGGATTTTGTTGGAAATTTTCCTTTGTCTAGGAAAGGTCATGACTATTTGTATGTCATTTTGGATCAATTTAGTAAAATGTGTGTCTTAATCCCTTATGAAAAGAAAATCGATGTAGAGAATATTTTTCATCTCTTCTTCCTATTTGTATGGGTCCAGTTTGGGTTTCCCACATCCATTGTGTCTCATTGAAACTCTCGTTTCCTTGGAGTGTTATGGATGAGTTTGTGGAGAATGATTGACACCAAGATGAGAAGGAGTATGAAATTTCAACCACAGACCAACATGAAAACATAGGTTATCGACCACATAGTTATAAATTTACTCTAGGGCTATTGTGAGACACATCCCAAGTTGTGGGATAAGTAAATTATTTATGTAAAAAATGCATAAAAGAAGGTTGTGCATTAACCCACTTAAAGCTCACCATTTGAGACATGCTTTCGATATTTTCCAAAGGATCCCTTACACATGGTATTTTCGAGAGATGAAGATTCAAATGAGAAAAATGACAAGGACAAGGCATATAATTTCACTCAGTAGATTCAGATGATTGACGGGGAAGTGTAGGAGAAATTGGAGAAAAGTGACGCTCAATACAAGGCTCAACATGAAAAGCACCAGGTTGATAACCAATTTCAATTAGGATACAGGGTGTGGGTCCACATTACACAAAATAGAATTAAATTGGAAGGAAATAATTTGATACCAATTTGATATGGTTCTTTCACCATATTATATAAGAGTGGAGACAATGTTTTTTGTTTCAATTTTTTAGCATACATGTAGATGTACTTAGTGGTGAAAGTTGAAAACTTGAAGCTTTATTAGCCTCCTTTGATCATGGATACTGAAGAGGCTAGACAAGTTTCTATAGTGGATGATTTTGCACCTCAATACGTGGACAAGCTACCCAAAGATATCATTCTTCACCAAAGAACTAGGACTTCATGACGGGGTGATATGGATTACCTTCATATTGGTTCCAAAGAAATGCATCCAAGTAACAATTGTTGGTTTAAAAAGGATGAAGTGAGGGAGAAATTCCCTCACTTTCCAATTGAGTAATAAGATTTTTTTTTTCTCAAAATCTCATTAGTGGGGAGGAATGATCTAGGAGGATCCTAAAAGGCCAAATTTTATAAGTCTTATAAATGCAAAAAAAAAAATCTCAAATAAAATAGCTCCTCATTCTAAATCCAAGGGCATGAATGACACCTTAATCTCACATCGTATGAGAAATTTATGGCTCACTGAAGTTTTTGTGAAACAACAAAATTTTGGATAGGAAAGACCAACACAGGATGAAACATGGCATGAACATTAGTAGTACAGTCATTGAAATCTTCCATCTAGATGTTGATGTCAACATGATGATTCGATGGTACAGTTGCCATAGGGCCAACCAAAATGTGACAGGTGGCAGGAGATGTTGTCAAACATACATGGAAGTATGGACTAACCTGACTGCAACATGTAGTGGATGATGACAATAGACAGACATGGTTGTACGGACCAACCCAACTATGACATGTGGTATATGACATCAGCAGAATGATGTGGCAATACAGGCCAACCTGAGTGTGACATGTGGAAGATGACAAAGCATATAGAGAGCCAATGAGGATTCACTATGTGGTTCCTGACTAGCAGTTGCTTAAGAGAAAATTTGTATCAATAATGGTTGCAAGAGAAGGCCACCGGTGACAATGAAATTTTCACCTCGTTAAGAAACCTAGTGACCACAACAAACACTAGATTGGCTAATGAAAGGTAGGCAAAAACATTCTTTTTTAAATAAAATATAACACACGCGGATAGGCCCAGGGGTTTGAACCCATGGCCTCTATCCCCCAATTTAACCTTTCCTCCAATAGACCACAAGTTGTTTGTTTTTACAATGTTTAGAAATATTTTACATAAACCTCTTTCAGGTGCCGAGGAGGGGGAGTGATCCCACCAAACAATAGAAGTGGAACACTGCCACCAACCTGAAATTGTGCACCCCTAGGCAAGGGTTTCGAGATCCAATATGAGGATAAAATTATAAGGAATATTCCCTAGAATATGTTGATCCTCCATTTTTTCTAGATTTTCAAACTTTTGTTGAATAACTCTTGTGCCTACACCATGTGTTTATAAACAAGATTATCCTTTCCTACATTATTGGGCTAATATATATAGTCACTTAGAGGTAACAAGTTATGGATCTTTGGATTCTTCTTTGATTAATGATTTGAAGGTATTTGGTGTAAAAACATCACTAATAGCAGGCTCTCCTTGTGGCGGGCATAATTTTCCTGTTCCATCTATCCAATTCCTATTCCATTAGCTCAGTTCCTGCACCAGTAGTGAAAATCATGTTCTCATTTCCAAAATTTTCATACTTTGGGATGTCATAATGGGACATGAGCATATTGGTTCTGAATGGAATATGGTTGATGTGCTAATACATTTCGTTGATCACACCCTCATCTTCCAAGTAATGTGTGGAGTTAAGGTCAAATTACTTCGTCAAATTGTTTTGGATAAAAATGCAAAGATTGTTAAACATCGTTATATGCACGATAAATAAAATGGAAAGGATTGCATGGGTTGATACCATATTTTGAATTCATATGGAACCTCAGATTGATGCGAATTCATTTCATAAATGAACCTCTTATTTTTTCTACAAAAACCAGTTTAATCTCTAAACTTGGAGGCATCGTTGTTATAAATATGAATGTTGCATGTTGTAAGGGGAGAAGATGCAAATTATACTTTGTAGTTATTTTTTGATATAGGGAATATTGATTTCATTATTTAGGAGGGGAGGAGCCTGCATGCTCAGTGGGATGATCCCTGGAGGGGATCAATGGGGCTCATCTCTGCATTGTCTAAAGCTTATGTAACAAGACTACAATGTTAATATCATATGGCACTAATTTTTCTGTCTACAATTCTTTTTAATATTCTGGTTTTGTGATTTATTTGCTGCAAGGGAAATGATATGGGTGGTTTTGTCCCACCAGCCAATCCGTTGCCCCATTCCTCTTAGATTTATTTTCATTTTACTTTCTATTGCATAGTGTGACCGTATCGTTCACTATATCTTGTAATTTCAATTCATGACTTTTTTCAAATTTTTTGATCATGTGAGATTTGCAGTTCCATTCATCAGTCTCTTCCATTTCTTTCAATACTAGAGTTTAATTAATGGCATTGATGTTATGTGAAATGAATTATCTATAAATATTAAGAAATATTTTATGCTTTCTTATTACATCTCATTTATTTTAGAATTTAAAGTGTAATACTTACCTTGATCTCATTTGTTGCATAACAAGGTTGACATTCTGAATATAATGGTGAAGGAAAAATTTCTAATTAAGATTTATATTTAATTTAAATCATCATGCATTATCTGGAGTATTTAATATTGCGTCATTGAATATGTGGAACTGATTCCTGCACTAGGAAGCAAAGCCTTCATTCTTCGAATCTTAATAATCATATGATAGGATCAACATAAGGGAATATTATAGTCTTCTTTTATTTTTAAAAGTGAAGTGCTCATAGAACTCTTATAATATATTGAGGATTAATAGTTGTGATTTATATTCCTTTTATCATGATTAATGTTGCACACATACTATAGAATATCATTGAAGAAAAAGTGATCAATGATTCGGGTGAGCTTGGAGGCAATAGATGGATTTAAATTATTTATATTGCACACTTTGTGTTGGATAATTCTCAAGAGAATCAGTATATATATAAAATTTAGAATAATTCATTAATTTCCTTAAATTGATTAGAATGAAGTTTCCATAGGTTTCAGTTCATGCTTTCCATCCTTGCATCATAACAATAATTCTTTAAGAGGTTTCTAAATTATATTATCTTGAATGGGACCTACATTCCCTTGTACCCTATTTTATGGCCTAAATCTACCTCAGGCTGAGAAAGGCAGAATCTAGGGTAACATCAAACCACACTTAACCTGGTAGCTAGCCCTACTAGATCGGGAGAGGGCTCTCTCCTTGTCAATCTTAGCAAAGAATGATCAATGAGGCTTGAGACGACTGAAATGAAAACTCATTTTAGGCTAGGTATATATGTAAAATATTCTTGATTTGAATTTAAGGAATATTTTTTTGGCTTAAGAGGAAAGGAAAATTTGGGTATGGGGAATGAGGCCCAGTTCTGCAGAGATCTAAATGGGGCAAGATAGGAAATTGATTTAACACTTCCAATTTGAAATAAATGGAGACTTGAGAGAGGTGAGGAGTTGAAGAGGGCAAGAAACCTTCAAGGATCCTCTCCAATCAGCTGAAAACATAGAAAATTAAACAAACCCTAGGTATAGCACTGCAAATTTTAATGAATTCTAACTTTATCCTTGTTTGTTTAATTTAAGAAGACATAAGAGAGAAAATGGCATACATCAAACACCAGTATACTTAAATTTGCAGAGAGAAACACATCATCAAAACAAAATTCCACATGAATCCCATGGAGTGCTGCAAACCCTGGTTTATTCTTTTGCCAAAAATACAGTGATGAATGTACAATGATGCTCAAAGCATTCCCTAGAGTCAAACCATGCTAATGACTGAAAAACCACAGGATATAGACAAACAATAACTCATCCCCAACCTCTAGGGGTTGAGCTCAAAAGTTTAGGAGCTGTTTCAAAAAAATCTAAACTGAGAACTAGAAACTAGGCAGTGGAACAGCTTGCCTCTATAAGATAGGAAACTGATTCATTCAGTTGCAATTGACCTTTTTATGGATGAATCTACCTCCATGAGTAAAAATTTAAAAAAATTACATTAAGATCCATAAAATTACATCCAATTACATCATGAGTTTAACTATTGGAAGTAATAAAGTCAAAATGTCAAAAAATAGGCGAAAAACAGAGTTACTAAGTCCAAAATGAGCAAAAATCCCCAATGCGCCACGCCTGATTTCTCTATGCGTCGCGCTAGTTGGAGTTGATTTTGGAGGCCTTCCCGGTGTCAAAATTTACTCCAAGTTGGCTTGTTGGAAAGTTCTGCCTGTCTAACTTCCAACACAAGTGGAATTTCTGAATTTGGCTTCGATTTTCCCCTCCAAAACTGAGTTCTCCCAACACTGCTTCCTTTGTGTCAAAAAAGGGGCAGAAAGGTCATTTTTTGGGTGTTTTTTATCCTTATGGAAGCCCAAAACCTATCAAAATATCTTTTCCATAGGTAGGCGTGCATAATTTTCCATGAAAAATCAAAAAATGTAAATTTTTCACCAAGAGGAGTCCCCCATCAAAAGCGCGCGCCAAGTGGCACGGTGCATAAAGCTGAAAAATATGTTTTTAGGCCGAAATTTTCAAAAATGTGAAAAGTGTCCCAAATTTTTTGAAATTTGGGCTGAGTGTTCTCCATCAAGTGCTATGTTGGGCCAAGGAAGCATCAACCAATATCTGAAGTCTATTTTTCTATTTTCGCCTCCTCGATAATCACTGTGTGTCTCTTCATCTCGGTCATAAGAGGAATGAGATTCCATGTTTGCCAAATTTTGTGTTTTCTTAGATGAGTATGAAGAGATTTTAGGTGTCTTTAATCTTTTGTTGCCAAGGGTATGAAAATGTATGAGGGATTATGGAGGGAGAGGGTAGGGGGAATGTTGGGAATATTACCAATTGAAATTTGGGGAATTAAAGAGTTTTAGGGGAAGTCACTAGGCTTTTTGGGATAACAATTAGGGTTTAGGATAGTGGGATTTAAGGAATATGGGAATTAGGGAATGAATGGACTAAAGTGAAGAACGAATGGAGGAGTCAAAAAGTGAGGGGGTGATGGAGTGGATTTGGTTGCAAAAACACAAAGACAAACTCTAAGCCATTGTTTTTGAGAAAATCTGGAAGGAGGTAGGGTTTGAGATTTTACACACTAAACCACCATAAATTCTGAGAAAAACTCTTCACTTTCAATGGAAAAATGCTTGACTTACTTGCACACCATAAGATTGAGCGAATTTGGAAATTTGAGAAAGTTTATAGGTGAAATCGTACTTGCAGCTCTATGCGCCGCACCACAAACCCAAAGCACCACGCCAACTCAATGCATCGTGCCAATGTATTTTTTACATTCTGGAGGCCAACTCTATGCGTCGCGCCACTTGTATGTGCCGCGCTTCTCAGCCAATGCGCCGCGTCAATGAACTTGAACAGTTTTGCTGCAATTTTGCTCCCTTTTTTCAACACGGCCTTCTCTTGCTTGCTCTCTCTTTTTGGAATACAAATAAGCCCTTTGAAACATGAAAATGACTTATATACCAAAGGCTTTTATTTTTCCACTCCAAAAACCCACTTTTGTAATGTTACCTTTGACACTTTTTCTTAAAACTCTGTTTTAGGAAGTTTGCTTCATTTTGCCTCTCATTAACTGAATGATTTGCTTTTTGTTTGCCTTGCAGGGTTGTTGAAGTTTGAAAAGGTGACCAAGGTTTCAAATGAATTTATTTACACATGAGAAAACTTAAAATTACATCAAATTTATACATAAAAGATAAAATATTCTATTTTTCTTCAAATAGAGTTTTGAGGAAAAATACATTTCTAGGCATATGATGATGAAATTTTTAGTACTGGAACTTTATTCAAACTCTTCATACACCTGCTAACCATTATTGGGCATTTTGAAGACCTTATTTATGAAACCCTAGACCTAATGGGACTGAAAACCCTAGAAAAGACTCTTACAAATTTAAGGACAAAAAGTGAGTGCAGATGATCTTAATAAAAGGAAATGGGCTAGCAGGTAAAGGCCATGAGGGAAAATGTATAAAAGGTGTTGGCAATATGATGCAATGTGTTGTCCTTGATGGAAACCTACTTGATGAAGTTGTCTTTGGATAGCAAAAGATGTAAGAATGATGTATCTACAGATGTGACAGAGAAAATAATTCCAGTAAGTGCTGGAGAAATGATAAATATAATATGTCACAATGTATACGTGAGTTTGTAAAGGCCAAGTCACCTATGCACGTGGATAAGTACATCCCAAGTCACATATGCCATTTTGTGCTCCAAATTTATAATACCAAGGGGCATTACCATGGTTTTGCAACACAGTATTGAGCGTTGTATGGTTTATTTGATTCCGTCCAAGAATACCATAGGAAATTGTGTGGTTTTGGCTCATGGTATTGATAAAGGCTAAAACTATATAAGGAGAAGAATATCATAGTGCAAGAGTGTGCATGTGTAAGGGTTGTTAATGAATAAATTTCTCTAAGGAATATCTGCATGGATGAACTCTGTTCTTAATTGTTAGATCTGAATCTATGATGCACCTATGGATATGATGAAGGTTCAAGATCTCTAGATCTAGAAATGATGAATCTCTAGGATGATCTGCAAAATAAATGATGAAGACCTGGTGCAAGTCTAATGAAGAAATTGAAGAAATCTGGGTAAGTTTATAGATCTGATATGTTCTGCAAAGTTTATCTTTTTCAGATCTATACACTAGTTTGTCTCAGTAAAAGTGTGTATATACGCGGGTTCGCTTAATGAAAAGCACGTATGGTAGTTAGGGTTTTTGAAGAATAAATACACAAAAGTATACGTGGTTTGATGTGCAGGAAAGAGTGTATGTACGCGGCTTCAGTAAAGCAAAGTAGCGTATGATATTTCAATCAATGTCTGTTCAAGGTTGAGTTTGTATCTGCATATCTATTCTGAAGTCTAAGTTTTAATGAATACTTCACTCTGAAGTACTTTTGCATGGAATGGGTAACAGTTTATTGATTGATCTAAATTAATAATGTACCTATGAAGAAAATGATGAAGAGGGATCTCTAGATCTGAAATGACTATGCATTTTCTAGATATGTTTATGGAATGTTTAGATCTGCGATTTGGCGAATCTTTGCTGAAGTAAAGGGTGAAATCTGAGTTATCTGTTCTAAAGAGCTGCAAATTTACAGATCTATACGTAGGTTCGTTTCAGAAAAAGCACGTATACGCAGGTTTGTCTCTGTGAAAGCGCGCATATACGCAAGTTCAGTGAAGTAAAAGTGCGTATGGAATCTAGGGTTTTGTTGAAGTGTGTGAAATGAAATGTCTAATCTGTTTTCCTGTTTTACTACTATCTATCAATGATGTATTCATATAGTTTTGGGTTGTTTTAATGTTGAAGATACTGCTGATTATGTTGATTGAAGATCAAGTTGTTGGTTGATTGGTTGATGAAGTTATAAGTTTCAGTTTGACGCATGGAATGGGTGCAGTCTGAAAATCTGATGAAAAGTGGCCTACAAGGTATGTTGTGTGGAAGCTGTTGGACCCATTATGAAAATTGATGAAATGTGTTCCATGGTGGTGCTGAGGGTTGAAGCCTTCAGTGAGGGGGTTGGAGCTCCCTTCTAGTAGTGGCTGGAGAACGAGAGAAGGTTGCAGCCTTCTGCAGGTGGGTGCCTGCGTGCTGGTATGAGTCTGCACCAGTACAAAATTGTAAGAAGTTATCTTTATAATAAATATTGAAGACAGAGACGACAGCAACGGTGGTTTTCTCTCGAATTGGGTTTCCACCTTAAATATTGGTGTTCATGTGTGTTTCTTATGTGTGATGGTTTATTCTGTTATTACTGCACATGATTACTATTTATTAAACATCTGATTAATGAATGATGCAATGATCTAAGTAAAGAATTAAATGCATAATAAGGTCTCTGGACATACGAAATTTTTCTTAAGGATATCTACGTGTATACGCTACTTGGGTTCAGTAAAGTAGCGTATGGTTCTAAGAAGAATAAAAGCTAAAAATTTTTCAGTCGGCTCTAAATACTGATTCACCCCCCCTCTCAGTATTTTTCCCAATAACTGGAATCAGAGCAGGTCCTTCTGAAAAAGCTTAGCCGCTAGAAGGAAGATCAAACAAGATGAGAAATCAAGATGGAACAACATCTATCAGGCCTCCGCTGTTCAACGAAAACAAATTAATCTTCTGGAAAAAAAGGATGAGATCCTATCTGCAGTCTCTGGGAGCAGATGTATGGGCTATTGTTGAAGGAGGATATAAATATCCAGCGGCAATACCAATAGATCCAACAGAAAGAAAGAATTATGAAACAAATGCAAAGGCGGTCAATGCTCTATTGGGAAGTCTAACTGAATCAGAATCTGTCAAAGTCATGTAGCTGGATACTGCAAAGGCAATATGGGACAAAATAATTCTAAGTTATGAAGGTGATGCAAAGGTAAAAAGTGCTAAACTCCAAACTCTCGGAATTCAATATGAGAATCTAAAAATGCATAATGAGGAGAGCATTGCCAATTTCTTTTTATGTCTTGATGATATTGTAAATCGTATGAGAAATCTCGGAGAAACAATAACCGAATCTACTTTGGTTGAGAAATTTTTAAGATCACTAATGGAAAAATTTGAGTCAAAAGTTTCTGCTCTTGAAGAAGAGAAGGATCTTCAAAATCTTACTGTGTTGCAACTTCATGGCATACTAATTGCATGTGAAATGAGAAGAGGAGGACCATCTGAAGTCAAAGAAGTCGTCTTTAGAGCTTCTACAAAAGGGAAAGAAGTACAAGAGATAGAAGGATCAGGGTATATCTCAGAAGAAGATGAGGTAAATTTTGTAAAGAAACTCCAACTTTGCACAGGACGGTTCAGAGGTAAGCTTCCTTTCAAATGTTTTGCTTGTGAAAGAGTTGGTCATTATGCTACTAAGTGTCCTCATAAAGAAACACATGAAAAATGGAAGGAAGTAGCAAGAAGGAATAAGAATCGCTTTAGCACTAGAAAAAGTTACTATACTCATGAAGATAGTGATGGGTTATCAGACAGTGAGGAAGAATGTGAATAAGATCTTAGACTTCTCATGGCATTTGAAAAAGAGTCTAAAGAAGAAAATGATACTTTTATGGATGCTTTAGAGGAAAATGATTTTCTTGATGAAATCAATCAACTCAAAATATGCTTAGAAGAAAGTAAAATATCCATAGAAACTCTGAAAAACCAGCTTGAAGAAAAGGAGAAACATAATGGGAAATTAGAATGTGAAATAGTAAGTCTAAGAAAAGAAATTGAGAAAGTAAAGACTTTGAATCTTAGATTTTCTAAAGGATCTGAAACCTTAGATGAGATTATCAAGGTAAAACGTTCTCCTCTTATAAAGACAGGTCTTGGATATATCGAAGAATCTTCTCAGGCTTCAGCACCAAATTATCTAAAAGAAACTACAACCAGTATACAACATTCTGCCACTCAGCAAGGGAATAAAGAATCTTTACAGGTAAAGCATGACCATCTCAATTCAAAGAACACTAACAGGAATACCTTTCAAAGAAACACCAATAAACAGGTAAATTCAAGTAGAATATTTCATGATCGCAGAAATTTCTTCTTCAATGGACAATGTTTCTCATGTCACAATTTTGTTCATAAAGTTGTTCAATGTGTTGCATATAAAACCATCATGACAAGAGAAGAAAGAAAGAAAGGGATTGATATTGGAACAAAGAAGAACACATATAACAACTTTTCTCCTCTTCAAAATGAAGTTGAATGTGCTTATTGCAATAACTTCGGCCATGAAGAATCTAAATGCAGGAGCAAAGTCCAGCCAAAAGAGCATTTTCCTTCAAGCTCCAAAGTGTGGAAAAAGAAGGAATTACAGGTTGAAAATTGTGGCATATATTTGTTTTCATAAGGTGAATAAAATCAATGGTACATTGATAGTGGATGCTCAAAACACATGACAGGTGACAAAAACAAACTTCTTGCATATAGTTCTCTAGAAAAGGAAAAGAATGTTACATTTGGAAATGATACTCCTGCTGTCATTAAGGGAAAAGGGTCTATTTTTCTAAAAGAAAAGTTGAAAGCTAATAATGTCATGTATGTGGATGGATTAAAGAATAACCTGTTAAGTGTAAGTCAAATGTGTGATCAAGGAACTGAAGTTGTCTTTAGTTCAAAATAATGTGTGGTACGTGATCTTGATACAGGTAAAACAATTATAAAAGGAAACAGAACTCCAAGCAACCTGTATGTATTGAAGAACTGCAAAGAACAATGTTACTTGAGTAACTCTTTAGAAAATTGGCTATGGCATAGAAGGTTGGGGCCTCTGAGCTTCTCTCAAATCAACAAATCAAGAAGACTTAAAGCTGTTCATGATCTTCCCAATATTACTCTACCTGAAAGTATCATATGCAAATCTTGCCAATTCGGTAAGAAAACCAGAGTGCAATTTAATGCCAAGGAAGGATAATCAAGTAAACCTCTTGAACTCATTCATACTGACATATGTGGACCTGTGAGGAAAAGTCACCACGTGGTGAACAATAATATAAACATAGTTACCGATGAAATAGGTAACCTGACCTCAAAACGGGAACTCTAGCCCAAAAACTCTCAAAAAACATGAAAAAACACCCAAAAAAAAAAAAGTGTGTCTTCCAGAACGCACTTGTTTTTTTTTTAAGGTCAAATTTCAACATTTTCTAAAATTATGCTAAAAACAAAATTGTTTGTTGAAAAAAGGATTGAAAAAACACCCCCCAAAAAAAAAGTGTGTCTTCCAGAAGGCACTTCGTTTTTTGTTAAGGTCAAATTTCAACATTTTATAAAATTATGGTAAAAACAAAATTGTTTCCTGAAAAAAGGATTGAAAAAACACCCTCAAAACAAAACAAGTTGATGCTGGAATAACAAAAAAAAATTTTGTGTCATACTTTTGGCATTTTTAAAAATAGAAATAACATTTTTTAATTTTTAAAATTCAAATATTAAAAAAAAAAAACCTAAAATTTAAGAAAAAAATAAATTAAAAAAAAAACATTTAAAAGCTTAAAATTTAAAAATATATGAAGATAAAAAATAAAAAATAAAAACAAAATAGAATTTTTAATTCAAACATTAAAAAAAAACCTAAAATTTAAGGAAAATAAAAATAAAAAAATAAAAAATAAAAAATTTAAGATTAAAATTTAAAAAAATATAGAAATTAAAAAATAAAAAAAAAAACAAAATAAAAATATTAAATAAAAAAAAAAAAACAAGTTAAAAAAAGAAGGAAATTATAAAAATTAAAATATAGAAATTAAATTTAAAAAAGAAAAATAAAATGCTTATTAAATTTAAAAAAAGAATTTTTTTTTTTTAAAACAAATAATTAAATTTTAATAAATTTAAAAATTCAAAATTTAAAAAAAAACACTATTCAAATTAAAAGGAAAAAAAAAAGAAAAATTAATTAAAAATAAAAAATAAAAATAAAATACAACGAAAATATCAAATTTAAAACAATATATATTAAAAAAACAAATAAACTATAAAAAATAAATTAAATTTAAATTATAAAAAATAATATATATATATATGAACTTAAATTAAAATAGGTATATACATCAAATTTTATTAAATTAAAAAAAGAGTGGTTAATATTAAAATAACAAATTAAATTTAAAAACAAAAATATTAAATTTTAATAAATAAATGAATAAACAAATAAATTTTGAAAGAAAAACATAAATTTTAAATATAAAAGAAAAAAAAAATATTGTTAAACGAAAAACTTTAAAAACTTTAAAGATCAACTAAAAAATCTAATTTTAAATACACAATTTTAATTGAAAAAAAAAAAGAAAAAAAATTAAATAAAAAAAAAAATTAAAAAAAAAAAAGAGTAAAACATTTAAAAAACATATTAAATCGAAATAAATTAAAAAAAATTATAAAAAATTTAATGAATTTTATAAAATTATATTAAAAAACTAAAAGTAAAAGTTAATAACAATGAAAAATTATGAAATAAAAAAAAAAATAAAAATGAATTAAATAAAAAAAATGGGCGAAATTTAATAAAAATTATTAAAAATAATAATAATAATAATAAATTTAAAACAAAAAATAAAAAAATTTAAAAAAAAAATCAATTAAAAAAAAATTAAAAAAAAAAAACAATTAAAAAAAAAAATTAAAAAAAAAATCAATTAAAAAAAAAATTAAAAAAAAAATAAGTTTTATAAAGGCGCGGGCCATTGGCGGCGCAGGAGCCGAAGGAGTGGCGTCATTATCATTGGCGGGTTGTGGGGAGGCTTGGCCAGCCGCTTCGAGCTTTCACGCCCCGCGCTTCGGGCCTAAGTAAGCTGCGGAGCCAATCGGCCCTCCGCCCGCGGGGGCCCGGGAGGGCGGCTGGGCCGCCCCCGGGGCGCCCCCCGGCCGGCCCCCGCCGCCCAGCGGGCGGGCCGCCCCCTCAAAACACATTTTTTTATTGATTTTGTTTTAAAAAAAAAATTTAAATGTTTTTTTTTTAATTGATTTTTTTTAAATTTTTTTTTTAATTGTTTTTTTTTTAATTTTTTTTTTAATTAATTTTTTTTTTTTAATTTTTTTTTAATTGTTTTTTTTTTTTAATTTTTTTTTTAATTGTTTCTTTTTTAAATTTTTTTTTTTTTTAATTTGAAAAAATAATTTTTTTTTTTTCAAAAAATAATTTTTTTTTTTAATTTAATATTTTTATTTGAAGTAAAATTCGTTTTTTTTTTTTTTTTTTTTTTAATATATACTTACATACTTTTTTTATTTGATTTCCCGCATTTTTATTTTTAATTTTTTTTTTTAATTTTTAATATTTTTATTTTTTAATTTGATTTAAAAAAAAAATTAAATTCAAAATATTTAAAATTATTATTTTTAATTTAATTTTTTTTTGAAATTCAATTTGTTTAATTTTTTTATATTTAATATTATAGAATAATTTTTTTTTAATTTAAAATTTAAAATTTATTTATTAAAATTTTTAAATTTTAATTTAATTTAATTGTTTTTCTTATTTTTTTCGTTTATTTAGTTTTTCATTTTTAAAATCTATAAATGGTTTCACTTAAAAAAAAAAAAAAAAACACTAAATTTATGTAAATTTGCTTTTTAATTATTTGCACGTGGTTTTTTCATTTTGTTTGTTTTTTAATGATAGGTTTTTTTTTTTTTTAATTTTTTAATTTTCTTTTTCTTTTTCAATTTTAATTGTTTTTTTTTAATTTGTTCTTTTTGTAAAATTTAAAATTTGTATTTTTTTCCTTATTATTTTTATTTTTTTTAATTTAAATTTTTAAATTTATTTATTTATTTATTTTTATTTTTTTTTCTAAATTTTAATTTTGTAATTTTAATTATTTTAATTTTTTTTTAAATATATATATATATATTTTAATATATTGTTTTTTTTAATAAGCTAGAAAAAAATGTTTTTCATTTTTTTTTTTTGTATTTTTTGGTGAATTGTTGTTTTTTTTCTTTAAATTATGTGTTTTTTTCCTTCAAATTTTGTCATTTCCCTTGATATAATTTTCAAATATTTTTGTTTTTTTAATTTATTTTTGTTTAAACTTTTTATTTTTATGAGCTATTTTTGTGTTTTTTTACATTTTTATTGGTTTTTTTATTGTTTTTATATATTTTTTTTAATCTAAGTTTTCTGTTTTATTACCAACATGAAAATCACCACTCTAAAAAAAAAAAGGTTGATGCAAAGATCAATACGTTTAAAAATTAGCATGAAAATCACCTATTTAGAAAAAAAAGGTTGATGCAAGATCAATAATGCTTCAAAATTAGCATGAAAATTCAACGTTTAAAAAAAGGTTGATAAAAAGATCAATACGTTTCAAAATTAGCATGAAAATCACCGCTCTAAAAAAAAAATTTGATGCTGCATCAATACGTTTCAAAATTAGCATAAAAATCACTAACATTTTGAAACAAATATTCATACTTCATAAATAAAAATATTAGAGTGTCGAAAATGTGCTCCAAAAAAAAAAAAGGTGATTCTGCATCACCACTTTTCAAAATCGGGTGCTTTTTATGCTACCAAAAAAAAGTAGGTAACATTGCGGTTACCTATTTCATCGGTAACATTGTTTATATCTTATTTATTGATGATTTCTCTAGAATGTGTTGGATTGGGTTGATTAAACACAAAGATGAAGCATTTGAGAAATTTCAGATCTTCAAAGCACTGGTTGAAAATGAATTAGATCTAAAAATCAAGTGTCTTAGATCTGATCGAGGAGGAGAATATACATCAAATGAATTCTTCGAATTTTGTGAACAACATGGCATAAAAAGACAGTTTTCTGTAGCAGGCACTCCACAACAAAATGGCGTAGCAGAAAGAATGAATAGAACGATTCAAAAAATGGCTAGAGCTATGCTTGATGATTCCGGAACACCTGACACTTTTTGGGGAGAAGCAGCTCACACAGCAGCAAATATTCTTAACAAGGCACATGTTCGGGTAAACAGTGATAAAACTCCGTATGAACTATGGTATGGTAATCCTCCCACCGTGAAGCACTTTAGAGTCTTTGGGAGAAAATGCTTTATCAAAAATAATGATGAAAAACTTGGCAAGTTTGAACCTAGAGGAGATGAAGGAATATTTCTTGGTTACTCCTCTAGGAGTAAGGCATTGATGTTACAATAAAAGACTTCAAAAGATTGTTGAATGCATTGATGTTATTATTGATGAGTCTCCTGCAGCTACAAAAGAAGAAAAACAAACAACAGATGTAGACGATGGTGACATATATCCTTTCTACATCAAAAATGGTAAATGAGGATAGTGAACCCAATGAAGAACCCGAAGATGATTTATCCGAAAAAACTCCATCCGTATATGTTCAAAAGAATCATCCAGAATCTCAAATTTTGGGAGAAAAGGGATCAAGTGTCCAAACAAGAAGAACTCTTGTGGGGTCTACTAGCTATCTAGCATTTCTATCCACCATTGAACCACAAAATGTCAATCAAGCTAGAAAAGATGAATGTTGGAATCAAGCCATGAATGAAGAACTTGATCAAATTGAAAATAATCATACTTGGGAACTAGTTCCAAGACCTCATGATAAAAATGTTACTGGAACAAAATGGATACTCAAAAACAAGTTAAATGAAAATGGAGATGTTATTAGAAACAAGGCTAGACCTGTTTTTAAAGGGTATGCTCAACAAGAAGGTATAGACTTTGAAGAAAAATTTTCTCCTGTAGCTATACTTGAAGCCATCAGAATGTTTTTTCTTTTTCAAGATTTCAACAAATCAAAGTTTATCAAATGGATGTTAAATCTGCTTTCCTCAATGGTGATCTAGAAGAAGTTTATATAGAACAACCGGAAGGATTCATTTTGGGAAATGATGAGAAACTTGTTTGTAAAATTAAAAAGGCTTTATATGGTCTCAAACAAGCTCCAAGGGCATGGTATTATGGTCTTGACAAATATCTTCATCAACAAGGATTTTCAAAGGGTTCTACTGATAGCAACTTATACACAAAAACTGAAAATGATAAACTATTGATTGTGGTTGTATATGTTGATGATATCATTTTTGGAAGTAATGAAGATTCCATGAGTCAGAAATTTGCTTATGATATGCAGCAAGAATTTGAAATGTCTTTACTTGGGGAACTAACATTCTTTCTTGGCTTGCAAGTGCAACAAGCAACAAATGGCATATTCTTATCACAAGCAAAATACCTCAAGCAAATCCTGAAGAAGTATGGCATGGAAGATTGCAAACCTGTAAGTAAACCAATGATAACCGGATGTAATCTCAGTTCGAATGATGATTCCCCCACGGTGAATCAACTAGAATAAAGATCTATGATAGGAAGTCTACTTTATCTCACTGATACAAGACCAGACATCATGCATGCAGTTGGGATTGTTGGACGATTCCAAGCCAATCCAAAAGAGTCTCACCTTCAGGCTGTGAAAAGAATATTCAAATATCTACAAGGAACTCAAGACTTTGGACTATGGTATCCAAATAATGTTGATCTTACTCTTCATGCTTACACCGATGCAACATTGGGGCTAGAAATGTTGATGATCGTAAAAGCACTAGTGGTGGTGCATTCTATATGGGGTCCTCGTTAGTATCTTGGTTCAAACAGAAGCAAGTCGTGCTTGCCTTATCTACAATGGGGGTTTTAATATGTGGCCGCCGCATCATGTTGCACTCAACTTCTTTGATGATGAAACCTTACAAGACATTCAAATCAAATGTTCACCTCCTATCTCCATTATGTGTGATAATACAAGTGCCATCAGTATCTCAAAGAATCCTATTATGCATTCCAAGACCAAGCACATTCCCATCAAGTATCACTTCTTACATGAACAAAAGGTGAAGTTGGAATATGTTCCCTCCAAAGAACAAGTTGCTGATATATTTACCAAACCTTTACCCAGGGAAGCATTCGAATATCTCAGACAGAAGCTGGGAGTTGTCTCTTCCTCTCAGAAGATCATATCTACTTAAATTCATAAGATTAAATTGGATACGTTGATTTCCTGAAGGATAGTCTCATATATACGCAAGTTTATAGACAAAAAACCGTGTATGGGTGTTTGCTGAGAAAATTTTTCTGGGTCAGCATTCTTCAGCACAGCTGCAGTGCTGTTGGGTATCTCTGGTGATGTTCCAGCTCTCATATTTCTGTTTCATTCTCTAATGCTTCTAATGAAGATGCCTTGATGATTTGCTATTGAAAGTGTTCAGGATGCACAGGCTAAGGGGGAGCATTGGTCATGTGGAAAGGATGCATTGTTGGCATTCTAATTATTTGTTGTAGTCTGATCTCATGCTTGATAATCTTTGATCTTGATTGTATAAGTCATTTATGTAATTGATGAAAAAGGTCATATTGAGACCTATGATGTAAAATTGAAATATTCAGTCATGTAAGGACTAGTTCAAATTTGTAAACCCACTTGGTTGGGTAGTTGATTCAAAATGTGTAAAACCACTTGGTTGGGTACTTGAGTCACATATGTAAATCCACTTGGTTGGACCATTGATGTAAGCATCAATCCTTGATGATAGGAAAGGTCATAGAGTCATGTACTTAATTGAAAATATGTTTGAAGATTCAGCGTGAACTCAGGGGGAGCATGGTCACTTCAGTGCACATCAGATCTACAGGGCTCTTCTTTCTACAAGAGAAGAAAAACCTTGTTTTGGTTTTGATCTGCCCTTTGCCCTTGATGTCAAAGGGGGAGAGTATAATGGGTGTTTGAATAATGGTTATATTCAATGTATCTATCTGTTATGGTGATCAAACACCATCATGGTTGCCATCAAGTCCAAAGGGGGAGATTGTTGGAAATATGATGCAATGTGTTGTCCTTGATGGCAACCTACTTGATGAAGTTGTCTTTGGATAGAAAAAGATGTAAGAATGATGTATCTACAGATGTGATAGAGAAAATAATTCCAGTAAGTGCTGGAGAAATGATAAATATAATATGTCACAATGTATACGCGAGTTTGTAAAGGCCAAGTTGCATATGCACGTGGATAAGTACATCCCAAGTCGTGTATGCCCTTTTGCGCTCCAAATTTATAATACCAAGGGGCATTACCATGGTGTTGGCACACAGTATTGAGCAATGTATGGTTTATTTGATTCCGTCCAAGAATACCATCGGAAGTTGTGTGGTTTTGGCTCATGGTATTGATAAAGTCTAAAACTATATAAGGAGAAGAAGATCATAGTGCAAGAGTGTGCATGTGTAAGGGCTGTTAATGAATAAATTTCTCTAAGGAATATCTGCATGGATGAACTCTGTTCTTAATTTTTAGATCTGAATCTATGATGCACCTATGGATATGATGAAGGTTCAAGATCTCTAGATCTAGAAATGATGAATCTCTAGGATGATCTGCAAAAGAAATGATGAAGACCTGGCGCAAGTCTGATGAAGAAATTGAAGAAATATGGGTAAGTTTATAGATCTGGTCTGTTCTGCAAAGTTTATCTTTTTCATATCTATACGCCAGTTTGTCTCGGTAAAAGCGCGTATATACGCAGGTTCGCTTAATTAAAAGTGTGTATGGCAGTTAGGGTTTTTGAAGAATAAAATACACAGAAGTATACGTGGGTTGATGTGCAGGAAAGAGTGTATGTACGTGGCTTCAGTAAAGCAAAGTAGCGTATGCTATTTGAATCAATGATTGTTCAGGGTTGAGTTTGTATATGCATATCTATTCTGAAGTCTGGGTTTTAATGAATACTTCACTCTGAAGTACTTTTGGATGGAATGGGTAAAAATTTATTGATTGATCTGAATTAATAATGTACCTATGAAGAAAATGATGAAGAGGGATCTCTAGATCTGAAATGACTATGTATTTTCTAGATCTATTTATGGAATGTTTAGATCTGTGATCTGGCGAATCTTTGCTGAATTAAAGGGTGAAATATGAGTTATTTGTTCTAAAGAGATGCAAAGCTATAGATCTATACACAGGTTCGTTTTAGCTAAAGCACGTATATACGCAGGTTCATTTCAGAAAAAGCGCGTATACACAGGTTTGTCTTTGTGAAAGCACATATATACGCAAGTTCAGTGAAGTAAAAGTGCGTATGGAATCTAGGGTTTTGCTGAAGTGTGTGAAATGAAATGTCTAATCTATTTTTTTGTTTTAATACTATCTGTCAATGATGTATTCATACATTTCTGGGTTGTTTGAATGTTGAAGATACTGCTGATTATGTTGATTGAAGATCAAGTTGTTGGTTGATTGGTTGATGAAGTTATAAGTTTCAGTTTGATGCATGGAATGGGTGCAGTCTGAAAATCTGATGAAAAGTGGCCTACAAGGTATGTTCTGTGGAAGTTGATGGACCTAGTATGAAAATTGATGAAACGTGGTCCATGGTGGTGCTGAGGGTCGAAGCCTTCAGTGAGGGGGTTGGAGCTCCCTTCCAGTAGTGGCTGGAGAATGAGAGAAGGTTGCAGCCTTCTGCAGGTGGGTGCCTGCACGCTGATATGAGTTTGCACCATTACAAAATTGTAAGAAGTTTTCTTTATAATAAATATTGAAGACAGAGACGACAGCAGTGGTGGTTTTCTCCCGAATTGGGTTTCCACCTTAAATACTAGTGTTCATGTGTGTTGCTTATGTGTGATGGTTTATTCTGTTATTACTGCACATGCTTACTGCTTACTAAACATCTGATGAATGAATGATGCAATGATCTAAGTAAAGAATTAAATGCATAATAAGGTCTCTGGACATACGCAAGCTTTCTTAAGGATATCTGCGTGTATACGCTAGTTGGGTTCAGTAAATTAGCATATGGTTTTAAGAAAAAGAAAAGATAAAAAGTTTTCAGTCAGCTCTAAATATTGATTCACCCCCCCTCTCAGTATTTTTCCCAACAAAAGGCCACTACTGTCAGATGATCCATGCTCCTAATGGAATGCAGCTGACTGAGCGAGACACCTAATATGTAATGCAACAAGAGAATTTTGGTCACTGACGGAGGGATGAAGATACCGACACTAAAATCGGCTCCAATGGGGATGGTAGCTCCTTGGAGGTTCCAAGAACTACATATCTCTGGGAAAGTAGGCAGTGCCTTCGTCCATTGGGCTATGGAGTCAATAACTTCGACAAACCAAAACCAGACTCTTGACTCAATTTCAAGACTGAAATTTGACCCAAGACTGACTCAAAACGAACCAAACCAAAACTGAAATCAATCCTAAGTTTTATAGCCTTCACCTTGGGCCCCAAACTGAAAGAATGATGACAACACACACTTGCTCTGAAACTATGTTGAAAATGACTAAAATAAAAATGACTCAAGACCTACTTAACTGAAATTAGTACTTACAAATATTTTTTAATGGCAGCAGTCCATCGAGATTTGAGGGTTTCAAATCATGATGACAACCAAATTCCTACTAATGGAATATGTACAATCATGTGTAGTGAGCCTTCCAATGTAACCAATCTAGCAGATGGCTACATACCAAAATTTTTCTCTCACTTTTCTCGAGCAGGTAGAACGATGTACATGTAGGAAGCTCACAATAACCACTGAAACCAAGGCTTATGATAATGAACCAGGCAACATTTATCTTTTCTGATGCTTGCAAAAGAATGCCGAAGGGATCTTGAAAATCCTGAAGCACTAGTTGGTCTTGAGATCTAGTAGCAAAATTACAACTACTCGCTTCATTCTGATCTGAAAGAAAAATTGATTTCCGAGTGACAGGAAGGCATAGAGAGGCACAAGCTTCTACCATCTGAGTGTTAGTTGTAAGTTCCTTGACCATGAGAAATTCTGGCATATTGTCTCTCTAAAGCTCATATTCCTGAACTTCATGGTCTAGGTCATTCTTAAAAAGAAAACAATCTTCAAGATTATCAAACATGACATCCTTATCATCTTCATGAAAGAAAATTTTATCTGTTTGCTGATCTATAAAACTAATTACAAGACCGTCATCATTTTCAAAAGAGGAAGAAGTTTCACCAACACTTTCTTGACCATGTGGGCACTGCAAATCTGCATTAGCTTGCGCTGTAACATGACCTTTCAAGAGTTGATCTATCTCATCTTCAGACATAGGCGATAATACTTTTTGTTTTATTTTGCTCAAATAGGGATTGTCTTCTTGAAATAACATTTTAAAACATGAAAAACCTGAATGACAGTCCTTAATTCCCTGATATTCTGAAATTTTAAAACATTGTTGATCATCTTCAGATGACATGGCAATCAAATTATCATTTATCACTAAGTTATTGAAAGAATATTTTTCACTTACTTGAACAAAGATCTCATCTTGTTTTTCATGAACTGACTGAATTACCTCCTCGTGAAGGCTTTGTTCTAATGAAATGAGAACATTTGGATCAAAAACTCTGTCTTCTTCATTCCAGATGATCTCAACAGTAGAGCTCTCCTTCATGGGATTCAGCACAAGGTACTTTTGATCATCACGATCTGAATCTAGATCTGAAATAGCTGACTTGACTTTATCACATTCTGAAATTGAAACTTGACTTTCCTGCATATTGTCTTCTTCTATGGATAGGTCTGAAGCAAAACCTTCTCTTTCATCATTTTCCATTGTACTAAGACCTTGATCCTACTGCAAAGTTTCCTAAGCATCTTGATGGGTATCCTCTAAGTTCTCTTTATGCTGCTGAAATTGATTTTCATACAGACCCTCCATGATCTCATTGTACATGAAGTCATCATATTCACAAAATTTTTTCAATATTTTCAATAAAAATATGAACATGGCTACAATAGTTCTAAACTAAATTTAAGGATGGATAAGAATCTTTATACCTTTCAAAGAACATGGTATGAAAATCCTTTAAACAGTAAATACAAGCAGGTGAAAAACTTTCATACCAAGATTGGGCTTCACCTTCTAGATTGGCCATGAATATCTTCATCAAGTAGTCTTCGGGAAAATAAACCTTCAACTTGCGAATATGTATGTGAAATCTAACCAGATGTAAAGCAGCATCCTTCCTATCATCATCTTTAAACATAGGCAAATTCCTTTTCCAATCTACCTTAGGAATTTTATTTGGAAAACCTGGAATATGACCTCGACTCATGGGAGCATACCTTCGATCCAGTGAAACCATTTTGATAACAATGAATTCACCAAGAAATTCCTCAGGCTACTAATTCTTGAAGAGTAGCGTCGCCATAAAAATTCTGAAACTTGGGATTCTTCGACACTAGAATCGCCAGGTGAATGATTTGAGCCTTTCGATGTCTGATCGTTGTCCACCATCAACAATCAGATCTGAACTTGATTAGATCTTACTGAGGAAACCAAATGTTTAGTTCATAAACTAGATCAGAGATTGACTGAAGCAACATTCATCTACTTTCACTAATGCAAAGCAAGGGCATTTCGAAGGCTACCTGGCTAACTTTAGGCTCCGTCTATAGTTTATAAAACAAATAACACTAACAAGAAAATAATATTTTTTCTCCAGTATGGTCGCCACTATGTTATGGCCTAAATCTACCTCAGGCTGAGAAAGGCAGAATCTAGGGTAACATCAAACCACACTTAACCTAGTAGCTAGCCCTACCAGATCGAGAGAGGGCTCTCTCCTTGTAAATCTCAGCAAAGAATGATCAATGAGGCTTGAGACGATTGAAATTAAAAATGATTTTAGGCTAGGTATATATGTAAAAGAGTCTTTATTTGAATTTAATGAATATTTTTTTGGCTCAAGAGGAAAGGCAAATTTGGGTATGGGGAATGAGGCTGAGTTTTGCAGAGATCTGAATGGGGCAAGATAGGCAATTGATTTGACACTTCCAATTTGAAATAAATGGAGAGTTGAGAGAGGTGAGGAGTTGAAAAGGGGAAGAAACCTTCAGGGATCCTCTCCAATCAGCTGAAAACATAGAAAATTAAACAAACCCTAGGTAGAGCACTACAAATTTTAATGAATTCTACCTTTATCTTTGTTTGTTTAATTTAAGAAGACATAAGAGAGAAAATGACATACATCGAGAAAATGGCATACATCAAACACCAGTAGAATTACATTTAGAGAGAGAAACACATCATCAAAACAAAATGCCACATGAATCCCATGGAGTGCTGCAAACCCTGATCTATTCTTTTGGCAAAAATGCAGTGATGAATGTACAATGATGCTCAAAGAATTCCCAAGAGTCCAACCATGCTAATGACTGAAAAACACAAGATATAGACAAATAATAACTCATCCCCAACCCCTAAGGGTCGAGCTCACAATTTTAGGCGTTGCTTCAACAAGATCTAAACTAAGAACTAGAAAGTAGGCAGTGGAATAGCTTGCCTCTATAAGATAGGAAACTTATTCATTCAATTGCAATTCAACTTTGGATGGATGAATCTACATCCATGAGTAAAAATTTAACAAAATTACATCAATATCCATCAAATTAAATCCAATTACATCATTATTTTAACATTTGGAAGTAATAAAGTCAAAATGTCAAAAACTAGGCTTAAAACAGAGTTACTAAGTCCAAAATGAGCAAAAATCCCCAATGCGCCGCGCCTGATTTCTCTATGCATTGCGCCAGTTTGGAGCTGATTTTGGAGGCCTTCCCGGTGTCCAAATTCACTCCAAGTGGGCTTCTTGGAAATTTCTGCCTCTCATCTTTCCAACACAAGTGGAATTTCTAAATTTGGCTTCGATTTTCCCCTCCAAAACTAAGTTCTCCCAACACTTCTTCCTGTGTGTCAAAAAATTGGCAGAAAGGTCATTTTTAGGGTGTTTTTTATCCTTCTGGAAGCCCAAAACCTATCAAAATATCTTGGCCATAGGTAGGCATACATAATTTTCCATGAAAAATCAAAAAATGTAAAGTTTTCACCAAGAGGAGTCCCCCATCAAAAGCACGCGCCAAGTGGCACAATGCATAGAGCTGAAAAGTTTGTTTTTAGGCCGAAATTTTCAAAAATGCGAAAAGTGTCCCAAATTTTTTGAAATTTGGGCTGAGTGTTCTTTATCAAGTGCTATGTTGGGCCAAGGAAGCATCAACCAATATCTAAAGTCTATTTTTCTCTTTTCGCCTCCTCGATAATCATTGTGTGTCTCTTCATCTCGGTCATAAGAGCAATCAGATTCCATGTTTGCCAAATTTTGTGTTGTCTTAGATGAGTACGAAGATATTTTAGGTGTCTTTAATCTTTTTCTGCCAAGGGTATGAAAATGTATGAGGGACTATGGAGGGAGAGGGTAGGGGGAATGTTGGGAATATTACCAATTGAAATTTGGGGAATTAAAGAGTTTTAGGGGCAGTCATTAGGCCTTTTGGGATAACAATTAGGGTTTAGGATAGTGGGATTTAAGGAATATGGGAATTAGGGAATGAATGGACTAAAGTGAAGAACGGATGGAGGAGTCAAAAAGTGAGGGGGTGATGGAGTGGATTTGGTAACAGAAACACAATGACAAACTCTAAGCCATTGTTTTTGAGAAAATCTAGAAGGAGGTAGGGTTTGAGATTTTACACACTAAACCACCATAAATTATGAGAAAAACTCTTCACTTTCAATGGAAAAAGGCTTGAATTACTTGCACACCATAAGATTGAGTGAATTTGGAAATTTAAGAAAGTTTATAGGTGAAGTCGTACTTGCAGCTCTATGTGCCGCGCCACAAACCCAACGCACCGCGCCAGCTCAATGTGTTGCGCCAGTGTATTTTTTACACTGTGGAGGCCAACTCTATGCGTCGTGCCACTTGTATGCACCGCGCTTCTCAGCCAATGTGCCACGTCAACAAACTTGAACAGTTTTGCTGCAATTTTACTCCCTTTTTTCAACACGGCCTTCTCTTGCTCACTCTCTCTTTTCGGAATACAAATAAGCCCTTTGAAACATGAAAATGACTTATATACCAAAGGCTTTTAATTTTCCACTCCAAAAACCCACTTTTGTAATGTTACCTTTGACACTTTTTCTTAAAACTTTGTTTTAGGAAGTTTGCTTCATTTTGCCTCTGATTAACTGAATGATTTACTTTTTGTTTGCCTTGCAGGGTTACTGAAGTTTGACAAAGTGACCAGGGTTGCCAATGAATTTATTTACACATGAGAAAACTTAAAATTACATCAAATTTACAAAAAAGATAAAATATTCTATTTTTTCTTCAAAACAGAGTTTTGAGGAAAAATACATTTCTAGGCATATGATGATGAAATTTTTAGTACTGGAACTTTATTCAAACTCTTCATATGCCTGCTGACCATTATTGGGCATTTTGAAGACCTTATTGATGAAACCCTAGACCTAATGGGACTGAAAACCCTAGAAAATACTCGTACAAATTTAAGGACAAAAAGTGAGTGCAGATGATCTTAATAAAAGGAAATGGGCCAGCAGGTAAAGGACATGAGGAAAAATGTATAAAAGGCCACTACCATCAGATGATCCATGCTCCTAATGGAATGCAGCTGACTGAGCGAGACACCTAATATGCAATGCAATAAGATAATTCTAGTCACTGACAGAGGGATGAAGATACCGACACTAACATTGGCTCCAATGGGAATGGTAGCTCCTTGGAGGTGCCAAGAACTACAGATCTCCAGGAAAGTAGGCAGTGCCTTCGTCCATTGGGCTATGGAGTCAATAACTTCAACAAACCAAAACCAAACTCTTGACTCAATTTCAGGACTGAAATCTGACTCAAGATTGACTCAAAACGAACTAAACCAAAACTGAAATCAATCCTCAGTTTTATAGCGTTCACCTCGGGCCCCAAACTGAAAGAATGATGACAGCACACACTTGCTCTGAAACTATGTTGAAACTGACTAAAATAAAAATGGCTCAAGACCTACTTAACTGAAATTAGTACTTACAAATATTTTTTAATGGCAGCAGTCCATCGAGATTTGAGGGTTTCAAATCATGATGAAAACCAACTACCTACTGATGGAATATGTACAATCATGTGTAGTGAGCCTTCCAATGTAACCAATCTAGCAGATGGCTACATACCAAAATTTTGCTCTCACTTTTCTGGAGGAGGTAGAACGATGTACATGTAGGTAACTCACAATAACCACTGAAACCAAGGCTTATGATAACGAACCAGGAAACATTTATCTTTTCTGATGCTTGCAAAAGAATGCCAAAGGGATCTTGAAAATCCTGAAGCACTAGTTGGTCTTAAGATCCAGCAGCAAAATTACAACTACTCGCTTCATTCTGATCTGAAAGAACAATTGATTGCCGAGTGACAGGAAGGCACATAGAGGTACAAGCTTCTGCCATCTGAGTGTTAGTTGTAAGTTCCTTGACCATGAAAAATTCTTGCATATTGTCTCTCTCAAGCTCATATTCCTCAACTTCATGGTCTAGGTCATTCTTAAACAGAAAACAATCTTCAATATTATCAAACATGACAACTTTATCATCTTCATGAAAGAAAATATTATCTATTTGTTGATCTATAAAACTAATTACAAGACCATCATCATTTTCAAAAGAAGAAGAACTTTCACCTACACTTTCTTGACCATGTGGGCACTGAAAATCTGCTTTAGCTTGGGCTGTAACATGACCTTTCAAGAGTTGATCTATCTCATCTTCAGACAGAGGAGATAATACTTTATGTTTTATTTTTCTCAAACAGTGATTGTCTTCATGAAATAACATTTTAAAACATGAAAAACCTGAATGACAGTCCTTAATTCCCTGATCTTCTGAAATTTGAAGACATTGTTGATCATCTTCATATCACATGGCAACCAAATTATCATTTATCACTGAGTTATTGAAAGAAGATTTTTCACTTACTTGAAAAAAGATCTCATCTTGTTTTTCATGAACTGACTAAATTACCTCCTCATGAAGGCTTTGTTCTAATGAAATGAGAACATTTGGATCAAAAACTCTGTCTTCTTAATTCCATATGATTTGAACAACAGAGCTCTCCTTCATGGGATTTAGCATAAGGTATTCTTGATCATCGCGATCTGAATCTAGATCTGAAATAGCTGACTTGACTTTATCATATTTTGAAATTGAAACTTGACTTTCCTGCATATTGTCTTCTTCTATGGACAGGTCTGAAGCAAAACCTTCTCTTTCATTATTTTCCATTATACTAAGACCTTGATCCTGCTGCAAAGTTTCCTGAGCATCTTGATGGGTATCCTCTAAGTTCTCTTTATGCTGCTGAAATATATTTTCATACAGAGCCTACATGATCTCATCGTCCATGAAGTCATCATCTTCATAAAATTTTTCAATATTTTCAATAAAACTATGAACATGGCTACAATAGTTCTGAACTGAAGTTAAGGATGGATAAGAGTCTTTATACCTTTCAAAGAACATGATATGAAAATCCTTTAAACAGTAAATACAAGCAGGCGACAAAATTTCATACCAAGATCGGACTTCACCTTCCAGAGTGGCCATGAATATCTTCATCAAGAAGTCTTCAGGAAGATCAACCTTCAACTTGCGAATATGTATGTGAAATCTAACCAGATGTAAAGCAGCATCCTTCCTATCATCATCTTTAAACGTAGGGAAATTCCTTTGACAATCTACCTTAGGAATTTTATTTCGAAAACCTGGAATATGATCTCGGCTCATGGGAGCATACCTTCGATCCAGCGAAACCATTTTGATAACAATGAATTCACCAAGAAATTCCACAGGCTACTGATTCTTGAAGAGTAGAGTCGCCATAAAAATTCTAAAACTTGGGATTCTTCAACACTGGAATCGCCAGGTGAATGATTTCAGCCTTCTGATTTCTAATCGTTGTCCACCATCAACAATCAGATCTGAACTTGATTAGATCTTACTGAGGAAACGAAATGTTCAGTTCATAAACTAGATCGGAGATTGACTGAAGCAGCATTCATCTACTTTCGCTAATGAAAAGCAAGAGCGTTTCGAAGGCTACCTGGCTAACTTCAGGCTCCGTCTATAGTTTATAAAACAAATAACACTAACAAGAAAATAATATTGTTTCCCCAGTATGGTCACCACTATGTTATGGCCTAAATCTACCTCAGGCTGAGAAAGGAAGAATATAGGGTAACATCAAATCACGCTTAACCTGGTAGCTAACCCTACCAGATCGACAGAGGGCTCTCTCCTTGTCAATCTCAGCAAATAATGATCAATGAGGCTTGAGATGACTGAAATGAAAACTAATTTTAGGCTAGGTATATATGTAAAAGAGTCTTGATTTGAATTTAATGAATATTTTGCTGGCTCAAGAGGAAAGGAAAATTTGGGTATGGGGATGAGGCTCAATTTTGCAGAGATCTGAATGGGGCAAGAGAGGCAATTGATTTGACACTTCCAATTTGAAAAAAATGGAGATTTGAGAGAGGTGTGGAGTTGAAGAGGGCAATAAACCTTCAGGGATCCTCTCCAATCAGCTGAAAACATAGAAAATTAAACAAACCCTAGGTAGAGCACTACAAATTTTAATGAATTCTACCTTTATCTTTGTTTGTTTAATTTAAGAAGACATAAGAGAGAAAATGGCATACATCAAACACCAGTAGACTTACATTTGCAGAGAGAAACACATCATGAAAACAAAATTCCACATGAATCCCATGGAGTGCTGCAAACCTTGGTCTATTCTTTTGCCAAAAATGCAATGATGAATGTACAATGATGCTCAAAGCATTCCCAAGAGTCCAACCATGCTAATGACTGAAAAAGCACAAGATATAGACAAAAAATAACTCATCCCCAACCTCTAGGGGTCGATATCACAAGTTTACGAGGTGTTTCAACAATATCTAAACTGAGAACTAGAAAGTAGGTAGTGGAACAGCTTGCCTCTATAAGATAGGAAACTGATTCATTCAGTTGCAATTCACCTTTTGATGGATGAATATACCTCAATGAGTAAAAATCTAAAAAAATTACATCAAGATCCATAAAATTTCATCCAATTACATCATGATTTTAACAATTGGAAGTAAGAAAGTCAAAATGTCAAAAACTAGGTGAAAAACAGAGTTACTGAGTCCAAAATGAGCAAAAATCCCCAATGCGCCACGCCTAATTTCTCTATGAGTCATGCCAGTTTGGAGCTTATTTTGGAAGCCTTCCTGGTGTCCAAATTTACTCCAAGTGGGATTTTTGGAAAGGTCTTCTTGTCTACTTTCTAACACAAGTGGAATTACAGAATTTTTCTTCCATTTTCCCCTCCAAAACTGAGTTCTCCCAACACTGCTTCCTATGTGTCAAAAAAGGGGCAGAAAGGTCATTTTTAGGGTGTTTTTTATCCTTATGGAAGCCCAAAACCTGTCAAAGTCTCTTGGCCATAGGTAGGCATGCATAATTTTCCATGAAAAATCCAAAAATGTAAATTTTGCACCAAGAGGAGTCCCCCATCAAAAGCGCGCACCAAGTGGCACAGCGCATAGAGCTGAAAAGTCTGTTTTTAGGTCAAAATTTTCAAAAATGAAAAAAGTGGCCCAAATTTTTTGAAATTTGGGCTGAGTGTTCTCCATCAAGTGAAATGTTGGGCCAAGGAAGCATCAGCCAATATCTGAAGTCTATTTTTCTCTTTTCGCCTCCTCGATAATCACTGTGTGTCTCTTCATCTCGGTCATAAGAGGAATCAGATTCCATGTTTGTTAAATTTTGTGTTGTCTTAGATGAGTATTAAGAGATTTTAGGTGTCTTTAATCTTTTGCTGCCAAGGGTATGAAAATGTATGAGGGACTATGGAGGGAGAGGGTAGGGGGAATGTTGGGAATATTACCAATTGAAATTTGGGGAATTAAAGAGTTTTAGGGGCAGTCACTAGGATTTTTGGGATAACAATTAGGGTTTAGGATAGTGGGATTTAAGGAATATGGGAATTAGGGAATGAATGGACTAAAGTGAAGAACAAATGGAGGATTGAAAAAGTGAGGGGGTGATGGAGTGGATTTGGTTGCAAAAACATAAAGACAAACTCTAAGCCATTTTTTTGAGCAAATCTGGAAGGAGGTAGGGTTTGAGCTTTTACACACTAAACCACCATAAATTCTGAGAAGAAATCTTCACTTTCAATGGAAAAAGGCTTGACTTACTTGCACACCATAATATTGAGCGAATTTGGAAATTTGAGAAAGTTTATAGGTGAAATCGTACTTGCAACTCTATGCGCCGCGCCACAAACCCAACGCACCACGCCAGCTTAATGCGTCACGCCAGTGTATTTTTTACACTGTGGAGGTCAACTCTATGTACCGCGCCACTTGTATGTGCTACGCTTCTCAGCCAATGCGCCGCGTCAACAAACTTGAACAGTTTTGCTGCAATTTTGCTCCCTTTTTTCAACATGGCCTTCTCTTGCTCGCTCTCTCTTTTTGGAATGCAAATAAGCCCTTTGAAATGTGAAAATGACTTATATACCAAAGGCTTTTAATTTTCCACTCCAAAAACCCACTTTTGTAATGTTACCTTTGACACTTTTTCTTAAAACTCTGTTTTAGGAAGTTTTCTTCATTTTGCCTCTGATTAACTGAATGATTTGCTTTTTTTTTGCCTTGCAGCGCTGCTGAAGTTTGAAAAGGTGACCAAGGTTTCCAATGAATTTATTTACACATGAGAAAACTTAAAATTACATCAAATTTATACATAAAAGATAAAATATTCTATTTTTCTTCAAAACAAAGTTTTGAGGAAAAATACATTTCTAGGCATATGATGATGAAATTTTTAGTACTAGAACTTTATTGAAAGTTTTCATGCCCCTGCTAACCATTATTGGGTGTTTTGAAGACCTTGTTGATGAAACCCTAGACCTAATGGGACTGAAAAACCTAGAAAATACTTTTACAAATTTAAGGACAGAAAGTGAGTGTAGATGATCTTAATAAAAGGAAATGGGCCAGCAGGTAAAGGACATGAGGGAAAATGTATAAAAGGCCACTACCGTCAGATGATCCATGCTCCTAATGGAATGAAACTGACTGATCGAGACACCTAATATGCAATGCAACAAGAGAATTTTGGTCACTGACAAAGGGATGAAGATACCGACACTAACACCCTAGACCATTCAAGAAGACTTTCTTCAGGAGTCACTCAACCTGGAAGAGGAGTTAGAATTAGATTACCAATGTGTTTATTTTTCAAGATTCTTGTTCCTTTTTTGTGTCCATTCAAATTCTTTGCAAGAGCTTGATTTTCATTTGACAGATCCCTGAGGTCGTATTATGGAATCTAGTATGTTGCACCTCTAAGTCTACCAACACAGATTGAAAATTTAAATGTTGGTGTAAATCTTGCATTTATCTCACCCAATATTTTCACATCGTTGTCGGGGAGGTGTTATAGGATAAGGCCTCAAAATTTATCATGTTTTTTCCTTTCCTTCACAAATGAATTTTTAGATTAACAAGTTTCCCCTTGCTTTCTAATGCATTCTAGACAATATTGATAGAGACATCACAAGATAGGTTTTCCTTACTACAAATGATTCCTTTTACTGAAAAATGTGATGATGGGTTGCTTTCTTTATTGAAATTGAGATTATTTAATTTATTTTCACAACTGCCATTTTCTTAGTTTACAATCTTGGGTTTTTTTTTTAACTGCAATTGATCTTTTGAGTTAGTATGTTTCTGTTTTTTGCAGGTGCTAAAATAATTCCCTGCTCTCAATATAGGTGCTGACAAGACTTTCTAGGTAGCAAGAAAATTCCAAGAAGTGTGATGCTTTTCCAAGAATCTTATCAAATTTTAGCAAAAGTTGGGGTCTCTACTTCACAGAAAGAACACATTTTGGCATCAACCAGAGATAGATATACTCCTATCGAAGAAAAGACTTATGATGAACTATAATATATTCCTAGGGAAACCAAGAAGCTATGGATCATGCTTAATGAGAAGAAGACATCAGAAGCAGAGATTAAAGAACATCTACATGATCTAGCCTACACTTTAGGGGATAAACAAATAAATCTGGAGGATTTTCATGATGCATCTGATTATTCCCATCAATCAAATTGATGCAGGGGAATTAGAGACTAGCCAGCAATGTAGGAGGTTTTTTCCACATGTTTTGGCTAGGAGGGTTCGAAAAAATTTGAATTGTAACAGCTAGGTGTCAATACCTCAGCTGACTGTTTCATTTAGATTAGTTAGAGTTGCAGAAGTCGAATGGTTTGTCCATCTGTCATGTTTTTAGTTTTCGAATAATTGTAATTAGGCTCTTGAATTACCATAACGGTCCTCACAGAGGAACCGAAAGGACATATGTTAATGTATATAAATGTAATCCCTAGGATGTATTCAAAGGAGAGGAGAGAAGAGGAGAAAAGGAGAAATTTCTGCAATAAAACTCTGTGTATTGAGAAATTGCTTCCGATTGAATAGACTTCAAGTCCTGTTGATTTCCAAACTGTCCGAATTTATAATTGTTAAGAATTATTTAACTGTGGGGCGATTATGTACTGGGAGTTCCGTTTCTCTGTCTTTGGTTTCCCGTAAATTGTTTGGATGAACCCTGTGAATAAACCCCCACTCATAGAAGAAGTCTGCATAAACCCTGGTCGTTGAACTCTGTTTAATGGTAATAGAAATCTCGTTTAATAAAGAAAATTACGTTTTTTGATTGTTAATTGGAATTCCTAACCGAGGTCAGAACCTTAGTTAACAACCAGAGAATATACGAAGGAGAACGCAAACCCGATTTAAACCCGTGGTCAATCACTGTTCAAAATCGCGAGTGGATTTACAAAGGCAGGTTGCCCATATCGCACTGCTTTTGGTGAATAACTGGTATTTCCTAGTTGGGGAGCGATTCCATAGAGTTTTCAACGTGTGGCAAAGTGGACCCCCGGAAAACCACCGTTTAAACCGTGCCATCGCACGTTATCGTTCATACTAGTATGCTGAGCGATATTTCTATGTGCCGTTGATCTGGGAAAGAGCCATCGGATGGTGGTCACTTGCTGTAGATGCGCGAACAATAAACGAGGTGCGCGAACGATACATGAGGTACGGTGCATGCGTTTTATTGGTCTATTGATCATAGAGGTGGGCCCAAAGCGAAAGGGTTATTATAATTCATTTGTTTAAAAGGCGTAGTGTATTAGAATAAAGTCCGAAAGGGTTAAAATTTGGTTATAAAGGTTCAGAGGTAAATATATATGCCGGGAGCTATAATTAAACATTCGAAGTTGTGATTATATTTATTTGTCAATTTCCTTGGAATTGATAAATAAATTAAAAGAAGATTAAGGAGACCACGTGGAGGCGAACCAAGTATTTGAAAGGAGAATGCAGACAGAGCCACGAAGACGGTTGAACATCTCTCCATGGGGCTGACTTTCAGTTTTGTTGCGTCATTTGTGGCATCGGAGCCTTGTTTCCGAGTTGTTCTTGCAAGAAGCTAACATGGCAATCCGAGTTGGTAGAGGTGCTGGCAGAAGGAGACCTATTGCCAACGCAGAGGTGTTGGGGATGTTGCAGAGGGTCGAGGCCAGAATGGATGCCATGGAGCGAAGACAGCCCAAAGATCTTGAAGACATCAGTGAACCCGAAATAGAAGAAGCGGAAGAAAATGTTGAAATTCCCCCTGACATGAGGCTCCTTAGAACTGTTATGGGGTCTACAGTTAAGCCCAGAATTGAAGTGTCGAGTTATGCAGGGGGACTGAATCCAGAGGAGTTGGTGGACTGGATAAATGAATTGAAAAAGTCCTTCGATTATGAAGAAATAAGTGAAGATAAAAGGGTCAAGTTTGCAGTGACAAATCTGAAGGGACATGCTGCACTTTGGTGGGATGGAGTGCTGTCAGAAAGGAGGAGAGTTGGCAAGCAACCTATCAAGAGCTGGACCAGAATGATGACTAAATTAAAAGGTAAATTCTTGCCTGGTGATTATCAGCTGACACTGTATAAGCAAATGCAGAACCTGAGACAGAGGTTGCTGACAGTAAAAGAATACACAGAGGAATTCTACAAAGTAAGCATAAGGGTTGGGAAATTCCAAGACACACTAGAGAAGACTTCCAGATATGTGAATGGTCTCAAACTGGAGATCCAAGATGAGATTGGTCTTCTGTCTCCTAAGACAGTGGAAAAGGCCTACCAGATGGCCTTGAAAGCAGAGGAGAAACTCCTGAGGAAACAGTCTGCCAAGAAGAGAGGTACTTTCCGGGGAAAGGGAAGTCAGGGTGGTAGAGGAAAGCCTACTACACCCAAGGATGGAGCTAATAGTAGCTCACCTCAGAATGCATCTACAGAGGATGATGCAAGGGGCAGAAGGGGTTCTTATAGAGGAAAGGGAAGAGGAGACAGAGACAGAGGCAGAGGTAGAGGATTGAGGTGTTATAGATGTCAGCAAGTCGAACATAAGCACTATGAATGTCCAGAGAATGTGGGTGCTGGTCCAAGGAATGTTGTTGTTGCCCAGGCTGGAGAAGAGGCAGAAATTGAAGAAGAAATTCTTCCAGAGAGGGGAGAATCCTTGGTGGTAAATAAGGTCATGTTGAAGCAAGCTAAAGAGGTCACTGAGCCTGCACAAAGGAAGACTTTGTTTAGGAGCATATGCAAAGTCCAAGGGAAATTTTTTCAGCTAGTCATTGATAGTGGCAGCACAGACAATATGGTTTCCACTGAGGTAATAGAAAAGTTGAAATTGAAGACAAGGGAGCATCCAACTCCCTATAGGGTGTCCTGGCTACATAAAGGGCACCAGTTGGTTGTAAAGGAGCAGTGTGAGATAGAGTTACAAATGGGAAAATATAAAGATAAATTCCTATGTGATGCAATGCCCATGGATGTGTGTCATATACTGCTGGGTAGACCTTGGCAGTTTGATAGAGCAGCAGCGCATGATGGCAAGAAGAACACTTACAAGTTCTTCAAGGATGGGGTACATCATACATTGATACCCATGGAAGAAGGAGAGCCATCTAGCAGAGTGATTGATCCAAAGACCTTGTTGCTAAGCGGGAAGGAATATCTGCAGTAGATAGAAGAAGAAGAGGTAAGCTTTGCTTTAGTTTGAAAACCTAAGATAGTTATTACTTCTACAAAGATTTCTGATTTTCCAGTAGAAATCCAAGAGATGTTAGACAATTATTGTGACATTATTGTGGATGATTTACCTGATGAGTTGCCACCTGTGAGAAAGATCAGCCATCAGATAGATTTTATCCCTAGTTCAAATCTTCCAAATAAGGCAGCCTATAGAATGACTCCTAGAGAAAATGAGGAAATCAGGAGACAAGTACATGAATTCGTGGACAAGGGGCTGATCAGAGAAAGTCTGAGTCCATGTGTAGTACCAGCAGTATTGAGCCCAAAGAAAGATGGAGGTTGGAGGATGTGTACTGATTCCAGAGAAATTAATAAGACCACAATCAGGTACAGATTCCCTTTGCCCAGAGTTGAGGATTTGATGGACTGTTTGAGTGGTGCTAGATATTTCTCAAAAATAGATTTAAAAGGTGGATACCATCAGATTAGAATAAGAGAGGGTGATGAGTGGAAAACTGCCTTTAAAAAAAATGAAGGATTGTATGAATGGATGGTAATGCCTTTTGGGTTGTCAAATGCACCTAGTACTTTCATGATACTTATGAATGAAGTATTGAAAGAAGTCATTGGTAAATTTGTGATAGTGTATCTGGATGATATATTAGTTTTCAGCAAAACTAAAGAAGAACATTTAAGGCATCTTAATCATGTCTTGAAGAAGCTGCACCAAGAGAAACTGCTGATAAATTTGAAAAAATTCTCATTCATGAAGGAAGAGTTGGTGTATTTGGGTTTTTTTGTTTCTGCAGAAGGATTGAAGATGGACCCAGAAAAGGTTAAGGAAATTGTGGAGTGGCCTTCACCCAGGAATGTTTTTGATGTAAGAAGTTTCCATGGACTTGCTAGTTTTACAGAAAGTTTATAAGAAACTTAAGTAAGATCAATGCACCCATAACTGAGACAATAAAGAAGAGAAAACAACCATTTAAGTGGACTGCTGAAGCAGAATTTTTTTTTTAAGTTTTGAAACAAAAGATAACGGAGAAACCTGTTTTGATACTGCCTGATTTTACTAAACCATTTCAAGTAAAATGTGATGCCAGTGGAGAGGCCATTGGAGCTGTGTTGAGTCAGGATGATAGGCCTATAGCCTATTTCAATGAAAATATGAATGACACCAGAAGAAAGTATTCCTCTTATGAGAAGGAATCCTATGCAATTGTTCAGGCACTGAAGAAGTGGAGACATTATTTGATGTCCAAGGAATTTGTATTATATTTTGACAATCATGCTTTGCAGTATATTGTACAGCAGCCCAATTTGAAACATAAGCATGTTAAATGGGTTGAGTATCTCCAAGGTTTTAATTTTGTTTTGAAACATATAAGTGGCCAAGCCAATAAAGTAGCTGATGCTTTGAGTAGGAGGCACATGCTTGTTCAAGAAACAAATTTTGAAGTTGTAGGATTTGATTTTCTGAAATAATTGTATAAAATAGATCTAGATTTTAAGGAATCATTTTAGGCATGTAGTAACCCTGTGCTAATAGATAGAAGCCAGTGGATAGATTATTTCCTGCAGGAGGACTTGTTATTCAGAAGAAGCCAACTGTGTGTACCAAGATGTTCCATGAGGGAAAATTTGATCAAAGAGAAGCATAGTGGTGGACTTGCTGGACACTTTGGTACTGATAAGACTTATGAGCAACTGAGTCACTTTTATTACTAGCCCAAGATGAGAACAGAAGTGGACAGGTTTGTGAAGTGTTGCAAAATCTGTCAATATGCCAAAGGAAGGAGCTAGAATGCAGGATTGTACACTCCCTTGCCTATTCCAAGGAGGCCTTGGGACATGGTGAGTATGGATTTTTTTCTAGAATTTCCCAAGACTTAGAGAGGGAATGATGCAGTCTTTGTTGTAGTGGATAGATTCTCCAAGATGGCACATTTTATTCCATGCTATAAAACTAGTGATGCCACCCATGTTGCTAACTTGTTTTTCAAAGAAGTTGTTAGATTGCATGGATTGCCCAAGAGTATTGTTTCAGACAGAGACACCAGATTTGTGGGTCACTTTTGGAGGAAATTGTGGAAGAAACTTGGTACCAAACTAATTTTCAGCTCAGCTTATCATCCTCATACTGATGGAAAAACTGAGGTAGTGAATAGGAGTCTGGGAAATTTGTCGAGAAGTCTTGCAGGAGAGCATCCCAAGCAGTGGGATCATATTTTTCCCCAGGCAGAGTATGCATATAATGACTCATCGAACAGGAGCACAGGGCAGATTCTATTCCATATTGTTTATGGAATGCACCCCTGAGGAATATCAGAGTTAAGAAATCTGGGAAAGGCAGAGCTAAGGAGTGCAAATGGTGAGGAATTTGCTTCAAATATACAGGCCATACATGAACAAGTGAAACAAAAAATACAAGGCAGCAACATCAAATACAAAAGCAGAGAAGACCTGAGCAGAAAATAAGTTCATTTTGAAGTAGGAGATCACGTCTTGGCACACTTGATAAAGGAGAGATTCCCAAAGAAGAAATACAACAAATTAAAGTTCAAAAAGATTGGGCCATGCAAGATGCTTAGAAAGTTTTTTGCAAATGCTTATGAGATTGAATTGCCACCTGATGTTGGAATATATCCTATTTTTAATGTTACAGATTTGTACAAGTATGAAGGTGATGGTGTAGAAGAAAGAGCAGTAGACAAGGAACAGATTGAGTGGAAGGAACAACTACCTCCAGCACAACCATTGCAACCAGAGAAGATATTGGACAAAAGGGTGTTCAGGAAGACCAGAGGACAAGAGTACTTTCAGTACTTGATCAAATGGAGGGACAAGCCAGAGGAAGATGCCACTTGGATGACTGAAGGAATGTTGCAGAATATAGGCAGATCAATGGACGAGCTCATGAACAGGAGTCCATGAAGATAATTGCCCTCGGGAGTCTGATGCAGGGGCATTAGACACTAGCCATCAATGTAGGAGGTTTTGTCCACATGTTGTGGCTAGGAGGGTTCGAAAACTTTTGAATTGTAACAGCTAGGTGTCAATACCTCAGCTGACTATTTCATTTAGAATAGTTAGAGTTGCAGAAGTCGAATGGTTAGTCCATCTATCATGTTTTTTAGTTTTCAAATAATTGTAATTAGGCTCTTGAATTACCATAACGGTCCTCACAGAGGAACCAAAAGGACATATGTTGATGTATATAAATGTAATCCCTAGGATGTATTGAGAGGAGAGGAGAGCAGAGGAGAAAAGGAGAGATTTCTGCAATAAAACTCTGTGTATTGAGCAATTGCTTCCGGTTGAATAGACTTCAAGTCCTGTTGATTTCCAAACTGTCCGAATTTATAATTGCTAAGATTTTTTTAACTATGGGGTGATTGTGTACTGGGAATTCCATTTCTCTGTCTTTGGTTTCCCGTAAATTGTTTGGACGAACCCTGTGAATAAACCCCCACTCATAGAAGAAGTCTGCGTAAACCCTGGTCGTTGAACTCTGTTTAATGGTAATAGAAATCCCGCTTAATAAAGAAAATTACATTTGTTTGTTGTTAATTGGAATTCCTAACCGGGGTTAGAACCTTAGTTAACAACCGTAGAATATACGAAGGAGAATGAAAACCCGATTTAAACCCGTGGTCAATCACTGTTCAAAACCGCGTGTGGATTTAGAAAGGCGGGTTTCCCATATCGCACCGATTTTGGTGAATAAGTGGTATTTCCTGGTTGGGGAGCGATTCCATAGAGTGTTCGACGCGTGGCAAAGTGGACCCCCGGAAAACCATCGTTTAAACTGTGCCATCGCATGTTATCATTCATACCAAGATGCCAAGCGATATTTTCGTGTGTCGTTGATCTGGGAAAGAGCCATTGGACGGTGGTCGCTTGTTGTAGATGCGCGAATGATAAACAAGGTGCGCGAATGATACACGAAGTACGGTGCATGCGTTTGATTGGTCTATTGATCATAGAGGTGGGCCCAGAGTGAAAGGGTTATTATAAGTCATTTTTTTAAAAGGTGTAGAGTATTAGAATAAAGTCTGAAAGGGTTAAACTTTGGTTATAAAGGTTTGGAGGTAAATATATATGCTGAGAGCTATAATTAAACATTTGATGTTGTGATTATATTTATTTGTCAATTTCCTTGGAATTGATAAATAAATTAAAAGAAGATTAAGGAGACCACGTGGAGGCGAACCAATTATTTGAAAGGAGAATGTGGACAGAGCCATGACGATGGTTGACCAGCTCTCCATGGGGCTGACTTTCAGTTTTGTTGCGTCACAAATGACCAAGAT